>OX465186.1:21351672-22551672 GCA_949987655.1 Polymixis flavicincta | reverse complement strand
GGTCACATACAAGTCTGAGCATCCTTCCTGGTAGAGCCCGGAAAACTTGAGCATGGGGTCTGATAGCAGCTTGTCATATTCTGGCTTAGCACGCTTCCCTTCCAATGTGCCACTGTAAAGGTGACAGATGAAAAATGCAGTTCATTTCAATTTTCAACACTTTGTTTGTAGTATTTGTTCTTCCCTAGTGTCATGCAAGGTGCATTAATGGTGGAATTAAACTGCAAGAAGATTTAGTAGTCGAAAACTATGCGCTTTAAGAAATATATTTCTCAAAATACTGTAGTTTGCCTTTTCTTAAGAATAACAGACTGTTCTGTATTTTTTTTTCTTGTTTGGCAACTGAGCCGATGCCGACTATTCGGCCAGTGTCAAGTGGTGACGGCAACGCAGTAAGGTGAGCCGTCGAACTTTGCACTTCGTGAAGGTAGACATTTTAGTATTAAGTTAGTAGCTGGACTGTTCTGTTATGAAGGTATCTTAGATGCTTTAGTGATTTATGATTTCCTCAAAGGTAGCTAATATAGTTGACATTTCTAAAGCCTTCTGGAATAAATTGATGCAGTTATTGTTAGGTACTTAAATCGACAAGAAAATTATGAGAGTCTTTTATTACTTCAAACAATATTTCTCTGCATTACAGTTCAAGTCATTGTTACTATCGCATATATTACATGATAATGTTATCTCTATAATTACAAGTATTAGTAGGTCAGTAATATAAGACAATGTTTTAAAAAGCAAATATTCTGGTTAGATTACTAACCTATTCAGTTTATCTGTCTCTAAGATGATCAGATCAGAATAATGTGCTGTGCATTGAACCGTACAGTATTTGAAAGTCTTGAATTGGCCTTTTTGCAATTCATACAATGAACTACAGTAAAATACGTATTGGTAAATAGATATTGCAAAACTTAATTCACAATGAAATTTTACTCACATCTTTATCTCCACTTTGTGATCCAATGAGGAACTATACACATAGTAGAACTTGTCATCAATCTCGTTCATGATGATTTTATCGAAGATTTAACGAAAACACTGCTGTTTTGGCTTATTAATTGCTGTTTTCTACCTATTCTATTTCAATGTTTTCTATTTTTCTTACTAACGTCACAATACAATATAATTATGACGTTCAAAAATGGGTTTGACACCAAGGTTTTTAAGATATTTGGTACGTGTAGATTAGCGGCTCTCAGCTTGGTTAAATGTTTCCGGACGTATTTTCAAATGCTGGCAATACTTTTGGAAAAACGTCACTCTTATTAGCGATGGGTCGTTGAAGGTTTTTCCGTTAACGAAACGTCAACGTTGATTTACTTTCGTTAACTAGTTGATCAACTGGTTCAATGTTAATAATTTACTTCTTAATGAAAAAAAGACCAAATGCATTAAGTTTACGCTACCTCACGTTAAGCAGGTGAAAACTAATGTGTTGATAAAGGGCGAAGAATTGAATCCTGAAGATAGCACTGTATTCTTGGGCTTAACTTTGGATGCCAAGCTTCAGTGGGGCCCACATATAGCCAAATTATCGAAAAAGCTAAGCTCTGCAGCATACGCTGTTAGAAAAATTCGTAATTTAACTGATATAGAGACAGCCCGCTTAGTGTACTTTAGCTGTTTTCATAGTGTAATGTCGTATGGTATTCTATTGTGGGGAAATGCCGCCGACATTCAGACTATTTTTGTCTTGCAGAAAAGAGCTGTTCGATCAATTTATAAATTAAGTCCGAGACACTCTCTCAGAGAGAAATTTAAGGAGATTAATGTAATGACTGTGCCTTCACAGTATATTTATGAAAATCTTTTATATGCCCATAAAAATATTAAATTGTTTAAAAAATACAGTGATATCCATAGTATAAATACTAGGAACAAACACAAATTTGTTGTACCATCAACAAGGCTCAAGAAAATAGGTGGGTCATTCAGATGTCAATGTATACGCTTTTATAATAAACTTCCAAGCCATGTTCAAGATCTAAGTCTCAATAAATTTAAATCATTCATTAAACGTAAGTTGTGCCTGAAAGCCTTTTATACTGTTAAAGATTATATTGAGGACAAAAAAGCTTGGGATTGACCTGCTCCAATTTTGTATACTGAATCTTGTTTTTATTTTTGTTTTGCTCTTTGACATTCTATTATTATTATATACACTTTGACATTTGATTATTATTATATACACTTTGACATGAATATTTACTTTGAGAAGTATAATATTATTTTTGCTTTAATTATTGTGAATGTGAGGACTATGTGGTATTTTTGTTTTTGTGTTTCATCTCTTTCTCAGTTCATTTTTAAAGTTAATCTGGCAGTTTGAGTACTTTATGCGGCTTACCCAAATGTCCTTTCTTTGGTATTGTTCGTCAAATCGTTGAGCTCCTCAAGTTCTGAGTTGAGCCGTATGATTACTGATACATGCGTGCACTGAATGGACAGGTCCACTCAACCTGTGTGGTTCTTTCCTCAAAAGACCATTTCAGACACCAATCCACATTGTCTTCACATGATCTGACCAAGATTATGTCTGGACTTTAAAAGAGACTGCGACCTCTGAGTTTGTTTCGGCCTTTCTTCTCAGAGTAGTCAGATAGGAAACGCCGAACTCATCTAGTTTAAAAAAATATGATTGACGTGTAAAAGTGTTTGTACAAACCTACTTACAGAAATAAATCATTTATCATTTAACTAGTTAAATTCGTCAACGAGTTAACGTGCATTAATGCCAACTTACAAAGTAAACCGTTAAATGTTAATTTGTTAATAATTTTTTCTTAGTACAGACGCCAGCAGGTCAACCTACCCCAAACTGTCAAATTTTCCCAATTGAACATGAACCTTATGGTTACGGTTTAAAGTTGAAAATCTATCAAATAAATTTGACAGATTGTAGTAGCTTGATGTGCTGGCGTCTGTACGTCCCGACATTTTAAATGCAAATAGGTAATTATAAACAATTACAAGTACCTATTTGCAAAAACAACACACCTAACACTGTTCCTTTAAACATTAACTATAAAGCCTATTATTATTTACGATAAACAACAAAAAACTCTGACCTTGTGCGCAACTTGTCACAAATTGAGTGAAACAAAAAAAAAATTAAGAAAGCGAACTTCGTTTCTAAACTTAAACAAACAAGCCATGAAACCAGTATGAACCGGTTTCTCTCAGGCGGCACGAGCGGGCCAGTCCACCAATATCGTCATACTTTTTCAAAAATAATTTCTTTCATGCGTTACATATAGTTCAAATTCTATGACACGACCGTCACTCGCAACGTATGATGTCATTTTCAACGAAAGTTTCGAATTTAATTGAATAACAAACGAGTCAAATTCATAAACGTCGTTGACAAATTTAACTAGTTGATTCATGAACGTCGTTGACGAATTTAACGAGTTGATTCGCAAACGTCGTTGAAGAATTTAACTAGTTCATTCATGAACGTCGTTGACGAATTTAACTAGTTGATTCGTAAACGTCGTTGAAGAATTTAACTCGTTCATTCATGAACGTCGTTGCCGAATTTAACTAGTTGATTCAATATCAGTTAACGTTAATACGTTGACAGGAGATCAACGGTTGATTCAACTAGTTCGTTGATTCAACGCCCATCGCTAACTCTTATGCCTTTACTGTCAAAATCATCTGTCAAGTACAGAGTGGTGATGAGTAATAGTGTTCTGTGGGTGATGTGTTTATTGTGTTTTAGATTTGCCGATTCAATTTCTTTATCAAATAAAAACTTCGTGCTGTACGAGAATTCCTGAAATAATCAGTTAACCAACTAAATCTTTGTAAGCTGCTGATAAATTCTCAGGTATGTCATTCTTTAAAAAAACATCTACTTACACAAAAAACAGCCAAGTTCTACATTGTTTACTTCGAATTCGTTTAACACTATTATTTTAATTTCAGAGAGATGACGAAGTTACTGGAGTGGATTTCAGTGCTCTCAGCATTCTTTGCAGTATGGTATTCTTTAATAGGAGGTTACGTGAAGCACCCAATGATTGAGAAAAACATGACTTTGTTACTTGTGTCTCCTATAGTCTTTGTGCTTCTGTTTGGCTTATATGCTGTGACTGTAATACTATACCGAGTCTTTACGTTCAACAACTGCGAGGAAGCAGCCAAGGAGTTACAGGAAGAAATAAAAGAGGCTAGACAAGACTTGCAAGAGAGGGGACTAAAATGGTGAATTAATTCATTCCAATACCTATATATAATAATACATAAGTATAGAATTTTTATAAGTAATTATATTTTGTTTATTTTATTGTGTCTTCTCATTGAAATTACCTTCTGCTAACTAAGGATACTGTTACACAGTTACACCCACACAATATATGTCAATGTAATGGTATTTTTCTGCACTTGCAACAAGACAAGGGAACATTAATTTGTGTTTACATGAGCAGAGAACTAAGAAGTAGACATTTCTGTTTGCAACTTTTCTATTATCATCATCATCTTCCTGGCCTAGTCCTGTGTTATGTTAGATTTGTGCAACGCATTTTCTTCTTCTGTTCTCCCCTGTCAACCGCCATGCCACTCCCTTTTCTCTCATATTCTTGTTATTTGTTTAATAATTCCTACAAATTCGGCAATGGGAATTACATGATTTTACATGCATTCACATAAACTGAATTATCTTGCCTTCTTCAGGAAACTATGCTCTATGCAAGGGTTCTAAGACAGAGCTTGCAGGAAATCAAAACACAATTCAATATTTTACTGGGTATCTTTATTAAGCTAATTAATTAAAATTATTCGCATACAATATTTACAATTAATATTTAATTCTACAATAATATCTGACTGAAAACGTTAACAAAGAAGGATAACTTAACTTATAACTTATTATTAGGTCAACATAGACTGAAAACAAATAACAATATGCATTCTTGTTTTTTTTAATGTTTTTAAAATACCTAAATCAATACATATTTGATAAATGGCAGATGTTAAAAAATTAATAAAAACAACATTTGGTAAACGATTTGGTCTTATTAACTATATTTTAAAGCTGTCATTCTTAATCATTATGTATGCAAAATATACAACCAGCAAAATATCACATACCATCATTATTTTCATAATTTAACTTTTAGATTGTAGACAGTGCAAAGAAGAGAAAATCTTGCTCCTTTTAAGAAATCATAATTATGATATCTTTGAAATAACTCTTTTGTTTTAGAATTTGGCTTAACATTTTGAATTCCTTAGAAAAAGACAGCCAAAATCACAGCACTTACAATTTATTGTGTAAAATTTTAAATGGTGCAGAAATATTCATGCAATATTTAATACATTATTATATGGCACACTTCTATTTAAAATAATTATTATAAGCAAGATGTGTCTCAAGTGTTTTAATTATATGGACGCGGCTCAATATTATAATAATATTAATGTTTTAAAAATAATTTTCTGAAAAAGGGATAGGAATAGTTTTATAATTACAGAAGTAAAAGTGAAGTGAGTGATTGGCCGAAGCTTTTATATAAGTAATAATAATGTTGGAGGTATTATTTATAAACGTGAAGGATTTTGGGAATTCTTATCATGTTTGCTACTTTATATTCTTTAATATGTTCCCCTTACTTCATAGCCATTTCATTAATTAATAATTAAATATTTCATTTTTAATGAGTTTCTACCTACATAAGAAGTACACTTAAAGTAAGTAAAATATTTACAACATAAAAAAAAAACATAATCTAAGTGTGTTGATTAATGCACAATTTATTTATAATAATTATATTTTGTTGGACAAAATATTGATCTCCATAATAGACAAAAATAAATCACAAATGTGGATGATACGCACAAGGACAGTTGCCCATTTTAATGAGCGAAATAAATTATTATTATTCTACAATAGTTCCCTAGTTCTGATCCCGCACTTACGTGAGCTACCCCATACTTATAATAATACTAACTATAATAATTACCTACCTACTGAATGTGTGACTATAACGATAATGAAAATATTTCAATTCCTTTTTATTTCTACAATGGATTTCGTTCATATTATGTCTGTCGCTAATATTAATTTTCTAGCGTTAAAACAAAAAGCTGCGGTGGAAAATCGTTATATCTATTTCGGAGCTACGGAGTTAGACAGTCAAACACTTTTTGCGTAGGCGGTTCAAATAACTTAAATTCTCAGTTACGTACCTATATATAACGTAAAGTAGGCACAGTCGCCAGCAGGTCAACCTATCCCAAACTGTCAAATTTTCCCAATTTAACATAAACCTTATTCCTTTGTAATAAAGTTGAAAAACTATCAAAGAAATTTGACAGATTGGGGTAGCTTGATGTGCTGGCCTCTGTATATTATTATTGAACGGAACATGCATGATGCATAATCAGCCTATAATGATCCCACTGCTGGGACACAGGCCTCCTCTCTGTGAGAGTTAGTGGCCCATAAATCACCACGCAGGTCCATTGCGGGTTGGTAGATGTCACATGTCTTCGAATTTTTGGTTCTATGACGTGCCTATTTCCTCACGACGTTTTCCTCCACCTTTTTGAGAGCGGTGGTGATGTAATTATTAACCTACTTTTACAAATTAAAGCGCGGTTCCAATCCCACGAATCGTAAGTCGGGGCCGTTATCACTGGGCCATCACTGCGCTTAAGTAGGAGGAGTAATTATTTAATGAGGATACGTTAAGATAGCCCGCGGCATTCACATTTACTTAAGTTTTTTTGCAATTTGCAGGTCGTGTCAGGTTGTGTGTTAACTAAAATAAGTCTCGTGACCGTAACAAATATGGCTTCACAGAATTATAATTATTGGAATCATCAGTACAGAGGCCAGCACATCAAGCTACCCCAATCTGTCAAATTTATTTCATAGTTTTTCAACTTTATCACAAAGGAATAAGGTTCATGTTCAATTGGGAAAATTTGACAGTTTGGGATAGCTTGACCTGCTGGCGTCTGTACATCACTATCATCATTTTAGTCGAAAGACCTCCACTGCTGGACATGGACCAGGAGTGCGGGTTCTTCGAAAGAGATACCTTAGCCCCTGGCACACAGGCAACTGGGGGAACACGGGTGGGTTTTAGTCCGTAAAAGTCTGACACGGGGTTCCTGCTCCAGCCAGAGCGGGAGAAGTTATTTAATGATTTCCCACCCTCAAAAAAAGCCTCCTCTAAGCTCCGTCACTTCGACCGGTTCTGTGCTTCCCGCATCCAGCGGACTCCTGCGGCCCTCACAAGGCCATCGGTACACCTTGTGGGAGGCCTTCCAACTTTACGTCTCATCAGCAACAACTCCTAATTTCGCCAGCCTCAAATTTCATGAAATAGCCATTCAATAGGGTAATATGAACTTAGTGAGATGTATTCATGATTTTTATTATTGTTAATCTCTACTTCAATAAATATTTGTTACAGCTGCGAATCATAATTTGGATCAACATATATTAACACCCTAATTGCGTACCTAATTCACGATTCATCAATCTGTTTCGCTTTTGAAACAGATTGTTAAACCATTGCTTCATATGTTCGAAAAATGTCTGCGCAACAACGTAAATAACGCAATGAATACTGTTGAACTGTCAAATCGAAACCGATTATGACTAATCGTGAGTTACGCAATTAGGGTGCTGATCTGCTAATTACTGAAAACGTAAGAAAATTTGAATTACCTTTAAGTTTTTATAAATCTGGGTGGATTAACATTTTATTTTGAAGATGTAAATCTACAAAATAAAATGTGAATAAGTAACAAATCATGCGTAACTAAAAGCGCTCGATGAGCTTCGTAAAATTAAATCGACCCGAAGACTTTATTAAATTATGCGGCTATCTCTTCGGATCATTTCGCGTTCATTTAAGTAGGTATCTACCTGAAGTATAGTCGACCTTATAATTTCTTTATCACTTTTGACAACAATTCCCAGTAAATTGAAACTTCGATTGAAATTATCTAGCTGGCACATAGATTAATAGACCTTATCGTTTTATGTGTTAATGGCATTCAAATTTAGGGTGGTTTCTACTATCTACTTAAAAGGAGTTCAAATAATACAATGGTGATGTTGATCTGCTACCTACAGAATTGTTTTAAGATTTTTACCGAGAGCCCGAAATCATCAATCAAAAATATTTTTTCCCGTTAGATAATAAATCATAAGAATCACCCGCTATTTTTTTAATTGAACTTGGCGCTGCTCTACTGTGCACCCAGCAATAAATAATAAAGTTCGCAAAAGTATTTAACTGTCATCAATAAATTATCTTTGATAGATCTACGGGTTAAGCTAACGCAGGGTAAAGTTGCCCTCAAAATTAGGCATAATATAACGACTAAACGAGCCCATGTCATGGAATTGTATTTGTAATTAGTTGCGGGAATTTATATGCTTATTGTCAAGGTTATAGAGTGTGCTTGAAAAGCGAAGCAATCGGGGTATAACATTCTCGTGTAAGAATGTAAGTCGGACACGCAAAGTATAAAAAGTTCTCTGCGATGCAGGTTTTATTTCACAGCATTCTACTCTTTGGGCGCCAGGAATAATGTTCTTTTTTAACTCGATTTTATTAGCTATAAAACTAAAATATGTATGTATCTAAACTTGGCCAAAAAATGACAAAAAATGATGATGATGATAATACCTATCATCCACCCCACGCTTTTTAAATTCAAATTATTTCATTTATTAATCACTGTATACTTAGTTGGAACTTTTTCGAAATTATTTTATTTAAATATGGTATTAACAGCTAACTAATGGTGTAGTGTCCCGTGGTATATGCATACATAATAATGGCGCGAAGTAATCGGCCACATCGATGCCCCTAATATCGTAGTGTGAATATGACGTGCCGTATTCTTTACTAATATTTTAGAGTGCATTTTAGGTTTTATCGGGGCACTCCTCTATGCTACTGCAGCAGTTTTATAATTTTACAAATTGAAAGCGTTATATAAAACCAAGCATGAGAACCTACCTATATACCAAAATGTCATGTTAGGTACTATGTTGCACAGATATCAATCTATTTCTACGTACCTATGAATAGAAAAAATGATTGTTTTAAGGTAGGTTTAGATCTCATAAGACCTTTATTTCCGTTAGGATGAGCACGGGACCAATTAAAGAGACAATGTAGGCTGTAGTCAATCCACAACATTGCTACATTGTTTTTAATACAACGGCGTATAGACAATTAAGTCTTGCAAAGGCACTGGCAGTCTCCATTAGAAACACAAAGGTTGAAATAATGCCAAAATGTTTGGTTTCGAAATGAAATATTCAAGAAGAGCTGATAGGAAGACTTGAACATCACTTTAAGTGATATAGTGATATCATCAATCATAGTATTCGTATATCGTCATACTGCGATAAGTATGTTTTCATGTTGACAAAGTTTTTCGATATAAATCGTCCACTCCATACATTAATCATGCTATTATAACTATTTTTCATCTCTTGACAGGCCTTTTTATCTGTCAGCCAGATAAAAACTGAGACGCATTTTTATTAATCCCTTGTTACTTTATGTAAAACGCTCGATAAAAGATCTGTTTGAACAAGATGAGGAGGTTCCCATTCGGGACGTGTCGCTTCCTTTTTTAATAGCCTACAAGGACTACAAGCAAAAACGTAATTGTGTCTATGATGGTGAGGCTGTATCTACGTTTGGTCAACTTTGCCAAATTTTGCGCTCTGCTCTACCCAACTGCACGTCAGCAAAGACAGGGTTATGTTTTTTGCGCGTATCTATGTACCTATAGGTACCTACAAGTGGAATTTAACCATCTGTCCGCCACTCAAGGCACGTCTGCCTTGTGGTGCGACATTATAAAGGATTTCCTAAGTGGAGTCACTTTCGTTACTTTGCGTGACGTGCCCCAGACATGTCAATGTTTCCCGACTAAGCTTTCTTATTGTATAGCGCGAGGCGAAGTAAGTAAAGTGAATAAATTTAAAGCACTAGTTAGCATGCTAGTCTGCGTTAAACAGGGCACAGTTTATCCTCGTACAACTTGCTCGGAGTACAGCACTAATTCAATTCCTAAGTCGGAGAACTCCTCAACTATTCACGAATACAAAGTAATGTAACTTCTCGTAATTTTACTAGACACAATATTGCACTAATTTATTTATACTAAATAGCTGGGGTGCGATTCTGTAGATATTCCACATAGCAGAGAGACGCTCGGGGTAGTGCCCTCATAATTTTAATAAGAAATAAATTTTAAACGCCTTTGACTTCCGAAATAAGCCAGAAATTGGAAAAATTCAAATGTCTTAGTGTAAAAATTTAATTTTAATTCATAATAAACCCTAAGCGTTTTACAAGATTTTCCTCGAGTTTCTCAAGGCACTTTGCTTTTTACCTGAAGTTTGCTTGAAAGCATTTCTTATTAAAATTACTGAAACTAGTTTCTTCAAAGAGCTTTCCGCTATTTCATCCAGCCAGTTATATCTCGAATGGAGTAACCGGAAAATCCTTGAAGTACTCAAATAATTTACAGAATCGGACGTCCGATGATATGAGATTTAAAGCTACAATTTCGAAATGTGTCTAGCTAAGTGAAATATTTTCAGAAGTGAAGAAATACGCATGCGTACAGAATGCGTGAGTCAACTAGAACGTACCGAGATTTTTATTAAAGTACCGACTATTATTACTGATTAATGGACTTATAATTTACTTATGGACCGCGGGAAATAAGTAGTTCATCTGTAATGTGACACGACCTACTTTCTTTCCTATGACTATAGTGGCACCATTATTGTTACTTGTTTATGTTCTGAAGATGAGTAGAATACAAATGAGGTTTTAATAAGGATTTTTCTTTAGTTTGAACTTTCTTTTCTACCAAAATAAAGTGACTTTTTTGTCTAATTGTCTATGACGTAAGAACCTACTTTTACATTTCACATTCAACATCGAAATTAAGAAAAACAAAAGACAACACGACGCTACTCAGTTACATAAAATTGGTCCGAATTTATTCATTTTCATGTAAACGGAAACAATATAACAATAATACGAAGAGTGTAGGTACTCTGAATATGAAAAAAACATAGTTCTAGAGAAATAAGGTCCCGCAAGTATTAGAACAGGACATTCTTAATGTATAGGCAGATCGAAGTACATCGAATGTGAGTTTTGGCTTTCAATACAAACTAAAACCCTCCAACGGTAGTGTTGCCAGGTAAATAATTTCCTCAATTTCAAATGATTCTCAATTGGTTTATGGTCTACGCGGTCCGTGTTTCATACGAATCGTGCGACGGCGACTGCTAGGAGGGATATTCCGGCTTTAAATTCGATGGAGGGGCCCTGGTCAGGTGCAGAGGAGTTGCCTGCGAGGATGAGGGCCCGGAGACGCTGCCTCTCCCGGTACCTGATGTCTTCACCAGGGGGGTCGAGACACTCGAACTCGCAGCATCGCGAGCCCACGCGGAAGTTTTTGCAGAACTGTGAAAGTATAATAAAGGAATTTATAATAAAAACTATAAAAACGTAATCAAGTCATAGACATATTCAAGTCAAGTTTTTCGTCGATCTCGTGACGAATCCCACTTGCTTATCAAATCTATGAAATATGTAATAACAACGTGCCGTATGCCGTGACAGTTGTCAATTAAAACTTGCCCACATAACAGAACTTTGTTCCACATAATGACTCATAGGTAGTTGTTATTCGAACTAACGAGGGGAGATTGTTATGAACACGATAGTCAATAACTTTCCACAGCTAGTAATAGAGGAGGTGGGACTTCAAGATACATTGAAGTGATGACCAGCAAGCGAGCATTTTGGGCTCTCTGGCTCACTTAATTTTTTAAATGTGTTGCGTTAAGCTGACTTGCTGCTTGCTTTGACTTGAAGGTCTTAAAGTGCTCGATAGGGTCCACAATGGGCATGTACAACTTACCTACCACTAAAGTTTATATTGTGGAATAATGCAATAAACATATTTGTGAGTATTGACTACCATTAGGTAGGTACAGACAAGAACCTTATTACTGTCGTACCCGAAAATGATCAAGCAGCAAATGAAACTCGAAACAATTCTTGTTGTTGAACCAAGCACGAGAACCCAACAAAGTGCATCTAAGCGCGTCGATAAAACACACTGATTCTCAACTGTCGGCGCTAAGCAGTGAGTTGGAGATCCAGTGCGCGAAAAAATTTCGCTGCGGTATTTTTACGTCCGTCCGAATGTGGACTTAATCAAGTTTCATTGCTAACTCCTTAATGTGATCTTCTTCTTAACGTATCGATGACAAAAAGAAACAAACTACTTTGGCCCAAAATTCGGCTGCGCGAACTCCGCTCGCTAACGCAGTCATAAGATCGTCAAATGCACAAGTAACAGAGCATGAGGCGCATGTGATTATGATTAGGTTAAAGGAGTAGTCATATACTTACATAAGGCGGATCACAGTAAATAGCCTTGCACCACATCGGTTCAGAGTGGTAGCAGACGCACAGCGAGCACACTCCTGGGCCAGGCACGTACAACAGCCCGTGTGGGACAGACTTCCCTTCCCAGTCGATGCATTCTTCTTCTACGCATGCTGTGGACAAAAACCGAGATTTAGGCACAAGAATCTGTCTTAGTTACTAGAAGGATAAGTTGCTATGTCTATATTCTATAGCAAAATCAGCCTATAACGTTCCCACTGCTGGGACATAGGCCTTCTCTTTCTCTCCACGGGAGGAAGTGGGCCTTCCACCACGCGGGCCTGGTGCGGATTGGTGGATGTCACATGTCTTCGAAAAATAATCGGAGACATAATGAGCTTCTAAGACAAGCCGGTTTCCTCACGATGTTTTCGTTCACGGTTTTGAGAACAGATGTGATGAAATTATTTACCCAAAGTAAAGCGCCTGCCTGGGTTAGAACCCACGATCTAGGTACAACTCGTAAGTCGGGGCACTGGGTCACCACTGGTCTACATTCTATAGACATACAATTATTAGAAAACCATCGGAGGATACTTTTATTTAATGTAAATCCTCGTGGAAAATCCGTACACTTACACCGAGTAAAACCACAAATTGTCTGTCTTAAACACTTTCGGAGGATCCGGATTTCTGGGCGACCGCATAGCGAGGTACCGCGTTGCCGGACCCCGGGGGACACAAAGTTAGAACCCCGACAAGTTCTCGTTGCACGGCAACACGTGAACACTATGTCTACCCATCCTTCCTTCTCAAGGTAGATGGTATTTTATGACATGGTGAGTAGTCACGCATCAAAGTTTAGAGCTTTCTGTAAGCAAGTTGTGTGGTTGGTTCTAATTCTGTAGTAATAGAAAATGTTTTACTGTTCAGGTAATAGCTACAGTAAGCAGGTTGATAGGTTAATAGCAAGTTGAGACGACACGAGTAGCTTAAAATACTATCTACACTACAGCTATTTAAGTTGCAATATATTATTTGCCAGTCAGCCTCAAACTAGACAGTTAGTCTGTTTCTTAGGGTTCGGGGTACGAATTCCGGAGGACGGGTACCGGGTACGACTGTACCTATATTGTGTAATGTTTGTGTGGCGTGTGTGTACGAAAGTATGCGTGTTTGTTACATGGTATTTCGTTTATTCGGTGTTAGATCAGGGTCTTTATATCAGTTGTTCCGAGGCATCACAACCAGTGTTTTGCAACTGAATGAATTTTAACTATGTATATTAGATACTTGCTTTTGCCAGCAGCTTCGTTCGCGTGAATGTCGGAAAGTATCTCACGGGAATGTACCACCGTGATAAAAATTATCCTATATGTTAATACAGGTTATAAACTATCTGTGTGCCAAATTTCATCCAAATCCGTTCGGCAGTTCTTGCGTGATTGAATTACTAATATCCAAACTTTCACATTAATTATAATATTAAGTAGGATTACGTATTAGATAGAATAAGTAATTTTAGATCAACAAGTACCTAAGCTATGCGAAGCTAAGCCTTAATGTGATTCTTTTCGAAAAAAATTCCTCTGTCGGACACGATGCCTGGTGAGACAGCGTGCTTTTTAGCCAGTCCCATCAGTGAGTTCGAGCCAGCGACTAGATTCTCCTTAATAATCGTTCTTAAATAATCCAATAAAAACAAACTCGAAATGATAATAAACCGCTAGCTAAAAAGCCAATAAGATCCACACCTACTCCCTAGCTACTCAATGCTAAGAGTATTGGAGAGCATTAGCGTCTGGAAAATGAATCCGACTGCAAATCGGATTGATCAAACTTTAGAGTGAATACTCCAATCGAGGGAAGGTGGTAAACACGAGCAGTCTTCACTGCCAATGGTTTTCTTTAACCGTCGTAGGTATCTACTTGTTTTTATTTCCTCTATTAGCAGTAAAAATAATTTTATGTACCTAGCACTAGCATTTTACCGCGGCTTCACCCGTATTATGCTTGTCGGAAATTATTTAATTGCAACGTAAAACCAGGATAAAAAGTATCCAGGTTAAGATAAGATAAGATAATATTTATTTGCATAAACATGTGTCATGCATACAATTAAAGACATGCATGCAAGATGGTAACAACAACAATAATATAGTCTTTGTTCCATGCGAATCCGAACAACCGTTCAGTTTTTTTTTGTTGTAATGACATTTCGCAGTTCAACTTATGAGTTTATCGTCTGCTTAACCGGACTGACCTGTGATGATCTTCATAAATGAAGATTACCAACCAGGGCATAAAAAACTTAAAACTAGAGCGACTGCTCGCTAAGGGCATACCCCCGTGGGGTACGGTCCTCGTCAGCCGTTGAGTAACAAGCATCCAAACATAATGTACAAGCCTTTCACATCTATAATATTATTAGTACTGTCCTACTGCAGGAGTATTTAAAATCGCATATGAATTCCTCTAGTAAAATATCCCCATAAAGAATTAATAAATTATGTTTGCTACGACGCGTAGCTAACGCGTAGAGGTCGTTGCTACGCCGCTACGCTGACGTAACCGATTCATTATTCTTAAAACATGCGTCGATCGAACGCACAACCGCACAATGTACATGTACAATCTTTTTTTAGAACGTTTTAATATTTTGGATAGCAGGTTACTGAATTTTACATTTAGGTAAGTAGATAGATAGATGTTGTTTCTTTTTTCTATCAATTTAAGCATCAATCAATTTTACCCAGACAAGGTTTTCTTCTGGCGCGTGGCCAAAAACCGAAACAAAGCTACCATCATTCTTGATTTTTCAAAAAAATTATTTGCACAAATGTTTACAAACAGTGCTCCCTTGTCAATGTTATTGGAACGCCTTATGATGATAGTACAGTCCGTTCACAGATATTTTACCTCTGACAGCAGTGACAGCAGAAATACAATAGCAACCTTACTGTAACGAGATTAAATATCACTATGATATTGACAGACTTTTTAGTGGCAGCAACCCAAAAGCTACCTTATTTAAACAAGGATAAAGTTCATTTTTAGTTTTGACAGTGACGCGAAATCAGAGGTAAAAAATATATGTGAACGGACTGCATGTATGTACATAGCAGTGCAATAAATACTGACACTACTCAGGTAAGGTTACCTGTCATGTAAAATCAGGTAATATTCGAAAAAAAAAAGCAATTCAAACATGACCAAGCGTCGTGTTGGTTTTAGCCGAAATCTATACCAATCTTGTAAAAGGGTGTTTGTTTGTAAATTTGTATGTAGAGAGGAATCTCTGTCACTACCAGATTTGAAAATACTGTTTTGCATTTCATAGCCCAATTCCTTGAGGAAGGTTATTTAACATCACGTAGTAAAAATATGAAAAAATCAGTAAGTACGATAAGTGAAAACGAAGTTGTAGCGAAGTCGCAGGTGATTTTATATTTCTACCATGTTTCACAGTCGCGTGCACGAGACAAATCACAAGGCTGCATATTTCATTGCTATCGATCAAACAGCACACTCGTAAACAAGTTATGTACAGTCACGAGCATTCATATGTATACACATCGCCAAATTCAAAAGCGATTTTCTTTTAAGTAGCGATTGCAACCTTGAGATAACTTAGGTTCACTTAACATTAAAGTGTGGGTTCCAAAATATTATTTTCATAATAAAATAAGATTAAAATTAGTAAAAGTGGAGAAAATCACTTTTAAAAGCTGGTAAGCGTGTACATATTATTGCTCGTGACTGTACAAGTCACGAATTTATTGCATTTACACTGACATTGATTGTACACAAACATTGTGTCGATTGACCTTCACGTGCTGAAACAGAATCTAGGTTATTGCTAATGTGTATTTGATTTCAAAACAATAAAAGGACAAGTTTTTATCGACCACGATACGACCTTATCTAAAGTAGTTTGTGTTTATTCGACATTGGCATAAAATACACTACCAACACTTGACGAAGACACTGCAAAGTCAAATGGGTAGGTATTGCTGCATGGGCTATTACCAAGCAGTAATTTCTGATCTCAAAGCTATGAGTTGCCGGTAAAATTATAGGTATCAGCCTTGTCTTAGAGGTGAGCAACGAGTCTGCCAACCCTTTTGTTTTGAATCGATTTCAACAGGCGCAGGTTCTCAATTCGTCTGTAGGTACGTATGTTCCACGATATCTCCAGCAATTGTGGATCGATTACAATTTATTTTTTTATGGATAGGGTATGCCTAAGCAGTGGTCCTACCGTGTGGTGCCGGACGCAAAGAATAGCATCATCCCATCTCTTCCCGTGGGTGTCGTAGGAGGCGACTAAGGGACTTACTAGAGAATGGGCAGCAGCGTTCTCTATGCATTTTACCACCATACTGCGATCGCCAACCCGCCAAACGTGGCGATTATGGCAAGACCCCCCAAATTGGGGGAGGCCTATATCCAGCAGTGGACGTCTTCCGGCTGAAATGATGATGAAGCAGTGGTCCTATACAGGATAATTTTTTAACCAGTGCGCAAACTGTAAACATTTCTAAGCTAGGGGGTGGGTCTAGATGATATGCTGAATTCATGGTTACAGTTTGCACACTGGTAAAAAATGATTTTTTTTTAGTAACTTTGCTTGGGTAATTTTTGCGTTAGCTTTGATAGTTTTTTTTTAAATCCACTTTGAGCATCTTGATGTTATTCTAACACTACCACTCGCTCACGGTGGAGCACACGGTGGCGGTCTGCCCTGCTTGGGCGGAGCACCGCCGTGTCCTCGTGGAGGCGATCGGCGGCGGCGATCTCTCGCGTCCGGCCCTGGTTCAGGCCATGGTACGGAGCGAGAGGGCATGGGGAGCCGTCACCTCCTTCAGCGAAGCAGTAATGCTCGCGAAGAGGGAGGCGGCGCACGTGAGGGAGAGGCAGCATATGCACCCTCGCGACCCCAGCCGCCGCAGGATACGGAGACGCCCAGGGCGTCGGGAATCCCAGGCCGATTTCCGGCCACCGTAGGCATGGGCTTGCGGACGGCGAGTAATGGGTAGCTCGCTGTCCGGTAAGGACCAAGCCCAAGTCGACGGCGCGTTGTGTTCCACGCGCGCCTCAAAGAGATGTCAGCACAAAAAATGATGGGGCCCGCAAGGGCCGATGCCTGCCAGGGGTGCGGGTTTGTTCGAAAGAGACACCACAGCCCCTGGCATACGGGCTACTGAAGGAACACGGGTGGGTTTTAGTCAGTAAAAGTCTGACACGCCCTCCTGCTCCACCCAGAGCGGGAGAAGTTATTTGATGATTTCCCACCCAAAAAAAAAAAAACACTACCACTCGCTCTGTCACTGTTGTAAGACATAACAAGCAGTGGCATTCGACTTGGTGTTGGGCAGGTACCATAGGTACATAAAAAATGAGCAAAAACCAAATACAGATCCAGGGACACCGACTTTTGAATGTAAAGTTATTTTTCACATTGTAGTGCTTTGTTGGAAGTTTGTTGTTTTTTTCGTAAAACAGTTTTTGCAAATGGGTTCTATGCGAATCGTCCAAATCACGATAGTCGTGACAGGTGATTTACTGTGCTTACTAGGACCATCAAATTCATGAAAAGCTCGCATAAAAAAATTGCGTAGGCGATCCTACCTATTCATTCATTATTCAGAATATATAATAATAATAATATATATAATAAAGCCATTTATTCAGACCATTTAAAACTTATGCTACTACAATAAAATTATACAAGTTGTAAATAAAGCTAAGAAAATAATTAAGATAATTCTATTATTGACACCGGCTATCTTGGTCTGTGTGCCCATTGGCAAAGGCCTCCTCCATTTCCTTCCACTTTTCCCTATCGACTGCTATTCGAGTCCACAGTTTACCTCCAGTAGTTTCCAGCTCATCGGTCCAGCGTTTTCTCTGCCTTCCTCTATGTCGTTTGCCATTTCTCGGGTACCAAACTGTTATCCTTTTGCTCCATTTGTCTGTGCCTCTGAGGGTGTGGCCAGCCCACTTCCATTTAAGTTTTCTGGCTTTCCGTGTGACGTCAGCCACCATCGTTACCCGTCTCATTTCTTGGTTTTTTAAACGGTCTTTTCTTCTAACTCCCATCATACTTCTTTCCATGGCACGTTGACATACAGCTAGTTTGTTGGCTTGTGGGTTAAAATCATTTAAAATGACCATTTTGATTGCAAAATTTGTCCACACCCGATATTTTATGATACAGTTATTTTTACTATGTAAAAACTACCTATTAGTACTCTGATGTATATTATCTAACTATATAACACACACATCTATATCTGTTGAGCATAATAAATTCTTTATATTGCTTTGTTCTCATCAAAGTCGGATAATCTCCATACAAAATAATTTGTCCTCTTCACGGGCTACGTTACAAATATCATCTGAATAAATTTATTAGCTACAGTATTTACTTATTCATGAACTTTTTGCCAAATCGTTGTTGATGGCCCTTGATTACGGTTAAAAATATTTTTTATTAATTACTTAAAATATTTAAATTTTGGGTTCAAAATAATGTCCATTATTTTGATCATTTTTGTTATTCATTTTTGTAACGCCCAATTTGGTAATATATAGAATTTGTAAAATGGCAACACTCAAACTATAACGAGCCAATCACATGCCAGAATCTAATATGAGTCGGCCATTTTGTCCTCGAGTGAAAATAATGAATGACGTGTGTTTTTTTGTCGGCGAGAAAAATTCCAATTATAAATTATCTGTTTTGTTTTGTTTCTAACAACGCAGGTAAGTGAACACTTATATTATTAAATTAAGCAATTAGGTACTTTATTGTTGACATTTATTGAAATGCTAGGTGGTTGTAACTCATTGCGATTTCTGTTTGGCTTAACGTATTTGAAATTACTTTCAAAGTACAGCAGTTTTTCATTTTTGTTATGATTTAATTACGTTACAAAAATGAAATAACAAAAGTGAAATAAAGACGCAATCACATTGCTGATAAAATGTTATTAATAGCGCGTGATTTTAATGTTGTATAAAATATGTGAGTGAATTTTCGGTGTATATAATATGGGTCCGTATGTCTTTCTGTTTGTTATGTACAATGTCATTTGTTAGCCCTTATTTATTTTATATTGCACACGAATATTTATATTTCCGTGTTACAAGCGCCCATAGTCTTTTTGTTCGTGGTGGTAATCCTCGTGGATGTCTTCCGCCTTGTCCGTCATGTTCTCTGCCCTGAAGTGGGCGGAGGGGTCTGTCAAATTCGTACCCACAAACAGGTGTTCACAGGTGCACACTAACGTCGACAGCTGCGGGTTGTAGTATGACTTCCGCTTTCTTGGACTAGTGTTGACTTCCGTATAAGAGAGGTGCGTTGAGATGGCTAATCCGTCGACTCTGGAACTACATCCGTAGCCTAGTGCAACTAAAAGTGGCTTCGGTGACTGATTTTTTTAAAGTTATCATTAAGTATTTATTTTGATGACCTACATCAAAATAAATACTTAATGATAACCTGGCTCAGAACGGACTTTATAAAAAATAATGATGCAGCGTACGATTGTGTTAGAAAATATAGAAGTTTTTTTTATTTTGCCCTTTTTTCAAGTGTCATGTTTATGTTATTAATGAATATTGTTGACAAGAATGTCCATTTATTTTTGCATTGTTGATTTATTTTAGATTGATAACTTTATATCTGAGAATAATATTCTCAATATGACTATTCTTAAACTGATAAGATAGGCAACTCATATAACGTTGATCTCTTTTTATTGTCGCCAAAGAAAAAAAAATGTTTTTAAGAGATTCTAATTTCCTTATAGATTCCTCATAATTAATTAATAAAACAAATGATAAAAAAGAAATAAACAGTGAAATTGCGAAACACCATATGATAAATCAATAAAATAAATAACAGTCAGATAATAATGTGTATTGTAACCGAGCCCTAATATTTCATTTTTGTTATTTTTTGTTACGCGTTTCATTTTTGTTACATTTCCATTTTTGTTTCATTTTTGTCACAATGGTCATTTTAAATGATTTTCACCCTTGTGCCTTTGTTAAAGCCCAAGTCTGGCATCCATATGTTAGGACCGGTAGCACGCATGAATCTAATAATTTCCCTTTTAATTTCAAATTAAAATCAGGGCACTTCATAATCTCCTTCAGGGACCAATACCGGTTCCATGCGTTTGCTACTCGTCGGTCTATTTCTTTTTCGCTCTGGTTCATGCTGGAAATTATTTGTCCTAAGTATATGTATTCATCTTGGTAGTCGATGATTTTGTTATTTACCATAATTTCTTGTCTTAAATAGTTTGTTAAAAGTTTAGTTTTGTCGGTATTCATAGTGAGTCCAACTAACTCGCTTTCTTTTGCTAGGTCTACTATCATTTCTTTGAGGGCAATTGGTGACTCTGCAAAGATAACTATGTCATCAGCGAATCTAAGATGGGTCAGTCTGGCTCCATCGATTGCTATCCCCAAGTTGTCCCAGTTCAGCCTGCGAAAGACTTTTTCCAGAACTGCTGAAAATAGTTTTGGAGAGAGTGGATCACCCTGACGCACTCCTCTTTTGATTTCGATGATTTGACCCTTTTTCTCTAGCTGTATTCTTGCTGAACTTTTTGCGTATACATTTTGTATTATTCTGATGTATTTTTTCACTACACCTTGTTCTTTTAGGGCCTGCCAGATTGTGTCATGTTCTAAAGAGTCAAATGCCTTGTTGTAGTCGACAAAACAGCAGTACAAGGGAAGATTGTATTCGTTATATTTCTCAAAAATTTGTTTCACTGTGTGTATGTGATCTATGACAGAAAATCCACATCTGAATCCTGCTTGTTCAATGGGTTGATTCTCGTCTAGTATACCAGAAATTCTATTTAGGATTACTTTAGAAAATACCTTATAAATGTTGGACATCAAGCTGATTGGTCTATAGTTATTGATATTGTAAATATCACCTTTTTTGTGTAGAAGGATTATTACTGATTCTGTCCATTGGGTGGGAATATATTCGCTTACTAAAATCTCATTATATATTTTTGCCAATAATTTAGTCGATAGCAGTTTTGTGCTTAGTAAGATCTCGTTAGTTACTTGGTCTGGACCTGGACATTTTTCCGTTTTTTGGGTTTGGATGGCGTTTTCTACTTCACTTTCTAATATTTCTGGTGTCTGGTCTATATCACCTAGGAGGTCAACTATCTGTCCTTCTCTTTGATTATTGTATATAGCAGTGTAAAATTCAGTGGCTGCTCTTATAATGTCTGTTCTTTTAGTTCTGGTTCGACCAGTTTTGTCTTTCAGCTTTGGAACCCAATGTTTTTTGTCGTTGAGTTTTTTCTGCGCTTTTCGGATTCCTCCTGATTTGATTATTTCTTCTTCTAGTATTTTCAATCTGTTTCGTTTCTTCTGTTTTCTAATTTGTTCTCGTATTACCTTGCTTAACTGTGATATTTCCATTCGAATTACTTTGTTCTTGTGTTCTTCTATTAATAGATGTTTCCTTCTCTCAAGTAGTTTTTTGATTTCATCCGGAATTTCTGTGTCTTTATGTTTATTTCCCGACTTGTTTGTTCGTTGTAATGTTTTTTCAATCTGGTCGTATTTATCTTGTATTGTTTGTTGTTTTTCCGTCTTATCGTAATTATTTAGTATATTTTGTAATTTTTTATTTATTTGGACAGGTTGTTTTTGATTTAGCTTTGTTGGTTTTGTGTGATAATTGATCCTAGATTTTTTTTTGAGGTATAGCTTTGAGGTTTGCTCTAATCATTCTGTGGTCTGTGTTGAAGTTAAAGTTATTTAAAACATTGAAGTCATCAAAACTTTTAGATTGATTTGTAAGAATAAAATCAATCTCGTTTCTAGTTTCTCCGTTAGGAGATTTCCAAGTCCATCTACGATTTGGTTTTTTCCGAAATTTACTGTTTAGAATCGTGAGGTTGTGTTCGAATGCAAAGCTAATCATCATTTCTCCATTCTTAGTTCGTCTGCCTGTGGTATGAGGACCTATTATGGTATGCTCGAAGTCTTGTCTACTTCCGATTTGAGCATTGAAATCACCCATTACGATAAGGTTTTTATGAGAGTAATCTTTAACTGTCTGGCCGAGTTCTGTATAGAATTTATCGATATTTTTTGTTTTATCTTTGTCAGTTGCTTCTGTGGGTGAATACACTTGAATAATAGACCATTTGTCTTTGTAGCCCGGAATCGCCATATTCAAGACGGCAATACGTTCTGATATTCCAACTATTTCTTCGACATTCTTTGCATACTCTTCCTTTATTATGAAACCCACGCCGTGGTGGCCAGGTGTTTCACCCATGTGGTAAAATAAAAATCGCCCATTTGTTTCTATCAGTTCCCCTTGCCTTCTAACTTCACTTAGGCCCAAGATGTCCCAGTTTGTGTCCTTTAGTGCTAATTCTAATTCTATAAGACTTTCTTCTGATTTTAAACTTCTAGTATTAATTGTTCCTATGTGCAGGTGTTTTCGTTTTTTCTTTTGCAATTTTGGATATGGAGGGTGTGCAAACTGTAACCATTCAGAATAAGTATTACCCAAATAAGGAATATCGTGTTGCCTATCTAGTACGTAAATGGAGGTCCGATAAGAAGTCGCGCTCTCTGTAAAATACTGGTTTTCAGCTTCATTCGGTTAGAATGGAATCCTATGACCCCAACATGGGAAGATTTAAGGCAGATGATGATTTAGATCTACCCAAACATTCCTTCATAACGCAGATTCTATTTACGAACCTTAATTGATTCGACAACTTTGAATTCCCATAATAATTGCAGTAAATGAATAGAAATCGTTAATAAGATGTGGGACTTGGTCAAACAGCAAGATGGAACGCTACTGGACTTTGCCAAAGACGAGTTGCTAAATTATTGCGGAAGGCCATTTCTGTATATTCGCGACGTCATTTGAAAAGTTTGAATATTACCTAATTTCATATAATTAACTATTTAATTAAAATCACCATTTTATGTAGCACATTATGTGTTTTCATTTAGGTATTATAAAGAATATTTGAAGAATATTACAGAAGAATATTAAATAACATATACAACAGAAGAATATTACATAATATTACATTATTTGAAGAAAATTATACGCCCGGATCTAGCGGGGTGCAGAGGACGCACTTGCACCGGTTTGCCATTTACCAGCCAGTTTTTCTCAAAATAAATTCATCGTAGCCAACAATCTCGATTATGATAACATTTTAATCAGGGACCGGACAACCCCGCTTAAGAGTTAAGCCTTTTGACAGGGTAACCCGTACATGGGGTAATTCATATCGCAGTGTTACCTTTTGTTCGAGTTACATGCCCGAAACCCAGCGAAATGGTTAACACCTTTATTATGGTAACCATGTGAAGGGGTTAACCCCTTCAATGCCTTAAGCCTTTGAAGGGGTTACCTTCACGAAAAGCTTTTATTCGTGTTACCCTGAATTACCTAATCAACTTGAGCAGCATGTTTATACTTGTACCCGAGCGGCGCGGCGGCGCGGCGCGGCGGTGTGGCGCCTCATTGTCTTACTTACAATTTTATTTAGTTACCTATTACGAATTTGACAACAAGTGACGATAGACAAGCGATAGTACGGTCAAAATAGACATTCACCCTTGCATAAATTCCTAAGAAGCTGAATTTAACATAAACGTTAGGGATACCATTATAATGAAAGGTCTCCATCGATCCCATATGTGCAATTTGTTTTAATTCAAGGTCAAAGTTCGCTAAAATGGGTTTTTTTTTTTGGGATACGGTTAGTTTTATGATAAAAATAGGTCAGATAAAAATTGTAGATCGTGCAATTATGTATCTGCAAAAATTTAGCTTGGATGGGAAATCATCAATTACTTCTCCCGCTCTGCACGGAGCGGGTAGGCGTGTCAGACTTACTGACTAAAACCCACCCGTGTCAATTGCCTGTGCTAGGGCCACGGTACCTCTTTCGAACAAATCCGCGACCCTGGCAGGCATTGGCCCTAGCGGACCTCTTTCCTTATTGTTGACATCTCTTTGAGGTGCACGTGGAACACAACGCACCGTCGACCCGGGCCTGGTCCGTACCAGACGGCGAACTATCCATTGCTCGCACTGCGCAAGCCCGCATCTACGGTGGCCGGAAGTCCGCTATGGAGTCCCGACGCCAATTCCGTCTCCTGTGGCGACTAAGGGCGCGAGAGCACAAGGATTGCCTCTACCACACGCTCTCCGCCTCCTTCTTCGCGAGCATTACTGCTTCGCTGAAGGAGGTGACGGCTTTCCATGCACATTCCTCCGTACCATGGCCTCGACCAGAGCCGGACGCGAGAAATCGTCGCCGCCGATAGCCTCCACCGATCGCCTCCGCGAGGACACGGCAGTGCTTCGCCCAAGCAGGGCAGACCTCCATCGTTCCCTCCAGGCGATCTACACAATGGTGACACCCGGGTGTTTCCTTCAACCTTATCCAGAACAAGAACCTCCCGAAGCAGCCGTGTCCGGTGAGAACCTGCGTAAGGAAGGTGAGGACGCCGAGACCCCTCTTTCCCTCCGTGCCCAGCACTGGTTTGCGACAATCGCACTTTCCATGACGCCATGAGATCCCACCGGAGCTGTCCGTTGTGCCGTAATTTCTTGCGGCGGCGGAGTTACGCCCCGGCGTTTTGCCTCCTCGCGCCGCTCCTACACATGCGCCAGGACTTTTTGTCTCTCATGGTGGCAATCCGGCAAAGTGGCTCGCTGCCTCACCGGAGTTCGGACGGTATCCCGAGACTAGCCGTAACACTTTATCACCTAAGATTCACCATTTCTGAGAAAAATCGATTCTAAAATTTACTTAAGTTGTATTCCCCATAATATGCATACATTTTCACGCCACCTACGAGGTAGTGTACTTGACGCGTTTTTTTTTAAGCGCCATTGATCAGGCCGGCTGACCACCAGACGGGCAGCAAGGCATGCACGAGGGATAAAAAAGCTGACTCAAATTGTAACATGGGGCCCTCGAAGTCAGCTCGCTCACCGCCTGACGGCAATTACGCCCAGGAAAGGGCTGACGGGGAGGCGGTAGTTACCGAGTAATTGCCAGACCTTGGTCTTCTCCAAGCCAATATCAATCGTTGTACCAGGGCTCAGAACCTTTTGCTCCAGGCAAGGCGAAGTGGTTGATCAACGTTGCCATCGTGCATCGCCGCCGAAACATACTTTGTTCCTCCCATAGATGACAGGATGGGTGACATTGATGGCTTGGTGACACTAATCTTGAGGCTGGCCGCTGACACTCTGTCCTTTGAGACCTTCAGTCGGGACGGGGCTTTGTAGCTGCCTCAGTCGAAAATATGGTCGTGGAGATTTATTTCTCACCCAACCGACCTCTCGCTATGTCGTGCGGTGTCCCACAGGGATCGGTCCTGGGGCCGCATCTGTGGGACATCGGATACGACTGGGTGCTGCGCGCCGACCTCCCTGACGGCTTCAGTGTAGTTTGCTACGCTGACGACACGCTTGTCCTGGCGCAAGGGAGGTCTTACCAGGCGGCGGCCGACTTAGGGACACACGGGGTTGCGACAATCGTCGATAGGATCCGGCAACTGGGACTCGAGGTGGCCTTGCACAAGTCCGAGGCCATGTGGTTTCATGGTCCTCGGAATGCACCACCGACGGGTTCCCAGATAACGGTGGGAGGGGTTCACATCGGCGTCGAGTCGACAATGAAGTACTTGGGACTCGTCCTCGACAGCCGGTGGAACTTCGCGGAGCATTTCCGCTGTTTTGCTCCCAGACTGGAGCGGGCCGGGGCTGCGTTGAAGCGGCTCTTGCCCAATCTAGGGGGGCCCTCCTGCTGGAGGCTCTACGCGGGGATCGTGCGGTCCATGGCCCTATACGGGGCGCCGGTGTGGGCGCCTACATTGAGGCACCAACCAGCTCGCCGGTTGAGGGCGTCCCATAGGGTCATGGCGATCAGGATGATCCGGGGATATCGCACGATCTCCGGCGAGGCGGCGGGCCTCCTTGCCGGATTACTGCCATGGGATCTGGAGGCAAATGTCCTCGCGCAAATGTGGGAGTGGCGCGAGGAGGCCAACCGCTGGGGCGTAACTCCGCTGCCGCGGGAAATCGCGGCACAGCGGACAGAGCTCCAGCGGGATCTCATGGCGACATGGAGTGTGCGATTGTCGCAACCCAGTGCTGGGCACGCCACGATTGCGGCGGTAAGTCCCCTCTTTGAGGAGTGGCTTGAGAGGTGGCATGGCGTCCTCACCTTCCGCCTGACGCAGGTCCTCACCGAACACGGCTGTTTCGGGAGGTTCCTGTTTCGGATAGGGCGGGAGGAAACGCCCGGGTGTTTCCACTGCGAAGATCGCCCTGAGGACACGGTGGAGCACACGGTGGCGGTCTGCCCGGCTTGGGCGGAGCACCGCCGTGTCCCTGTGGAGGCGATCGGCGGCGGCGATCTCTCGCGTCCGGCCCTGGTCCAGGCCATGGTACGGCACGAGAGGGCATGGGGAGCCGTCACCTCCTTCAGTGAAGCAGTAATGCTCGCGAAGACGGAGGCGGCGCACGTGAGGGAGAGGCAGCATATGCGCCCTCGCGACCCTAGCCGCCGCAGGATACGGAGACGCCCTGGGCGTCGGGAATCCCAGGCCGATTTCCGGCCACCGTAGGCATGGGCTTGCGGACGGCGAGCAATGGGTAGCTCGCTGTCCGGTAAGGACCAAGCCCAAGTCGACGGCGCGTTGTGTACCACGCGCGCCTCAAAGAGATGTCAGCACAAAAAAATGTTGGGGCCCGAAAGGGCCGATGCCTGACAGGGGTGCGGGTTTGTTCGAAAGAGACACCACAGCTCCTGGCATACGGGCCGACCACGGGTGGGATTTAGTCAGTAAAAGTCTGACACGCCCTCCTGCTCCACCCAGAGCGGGAGAAGTTATTTGATGATTTCCCATCCAAAAAAAAAAAAACCGACCTCTCGCTGACTTTGAGACTTTATTTCGGAATCGAACCCAGTCGTCAGTCGAAGCCGTCCTCACCCCGTCCTTGTCATGGGGTACTTCAACGCCGAGTTCACAACTTTTAGTTCCCCAGCAATGGATGCACGGGGTGTGTTATTAAAAGAGTGGGCGATGGGGTCAGACCTACTGCTCCTAAACCGGGGATCCGTTCAGACATGTGTGCAGCAGTGGGGTGGGTCTATAGTGGACTTATCGTTTGCTAGTCCTACTGTGGCACGCTCTGTTCAGGACTGGCGTGTATTGTAAGAGGTGGAGACGTTGTCGGACCACAGATACATCCAGTTTGATGTTTCCGCCCAGACTTCGAGTGGCCCGGTCCAAGCGGCCCCGGCCCGGGTTGAGGATGACTGTTGACGATGGGTGGTCAAGCGACTTAACCAGGAAGCTCATCTGGTGGCCTCAATGGTGCATGCCTGGTTGGACTCACCAGTCAGGTCTATCGATATTAACGACGAAGCAGAATGGTTCCGGGGGGCCATAACCCAAATCTGTGATGCTGTGTTGCTCCGCGTTCAGTCTCCATTTGCCAGGCACCAGGTGTATTGGACGTCACAAGAGTTGCACATCGCATGCGTAGCGGCGTGGCGCCTGTAAACTAGGCACCGACGAACACCAGAAGCGCTACTAAGAGAGGCGGAACGGTGTGAAGTGTACAAAGTGGCGGTGGCGGAGTGGTGGTGGTGGGTGGTAAATTGGACTGTGAATTGAAATATTATTTGATGTGCCTAATGGACGAATTTAGAATCAATTGATGCTGTGTAGCGTCCGACATCTTATATTTGTACGCCGTTCGGGCAAAACATGACTGTATTATCATAATTTGACGTAACATCTTGCATGCTATGTGTGTGTATACTCATGTTTTGGACAAATAAAAAATTATCTTATCTTAAGAAGGCGTTTGGTTAGGGGCAAACTTGGCTTGTGGGCGCCCCCACTGTCCCATAGCCTCCAGCGCTGCTAGAGAGAGTGGTGAGCGCTTTATTCCCCTCTTAAGGGAAGCACACACCACCTAATATGGTTCCGCCTACTATAGTGCCCAACACGGAAAACGAAGATGACGACGCGCCCGACGTGACCCAGGTAGTACTGAGAGCAGCAGTACAAAGGCTTAAGGCCAAAACAATCCAGGACCAGACGGCATTCTTGGCCGTGCATGGGTTCTGGCCATCAAGGCTCTCTGGCCCCGCTTAGTAGGACTCTTGAGTGCATATCTGGAGATGGGCCAGTTTCCACGCTAGTGAAAGACTGGAACGCTGGTCCTGCTAAAAAAAAGAAGGGCATCCTGCGGGCTCTCCATCCGCTTACCGGCCCATTGTGTTGCTGGATGAGGTGGAAAAACTCTTCGAGAGAATTATTGCAAACCTTCTTATTCAGCACATGGCAAGATTGGCCGGATCTAATCTGATCGGAACCGGTTTGGTTTCTGTAGGGGGTGCTCTGACGGACAGAGAGTACATTTTCGAAGAGCTTTTTCTAAGAAATGTTGAATCTTAGGGTATAAAGTGTAAGGATAATTTATGTATGTACTTAGATAATTGCATGATCTATATTTTTTGTGAGTGAGCTAATTTTATCATAAAATTAACCGTTTCCCAAAAAAAAAAAAACTTCTTTGCGAACTATGACCTTGTATAAAAAAATTGCACACAGAGGAACGATGGGGACGACTTTTCACAGTTTCAATATATGGTATCCCTAACGTTCGTGCAAAAATTATGCTTCCTGAACACTGCCACAGAAAAAGTAACTAAATATTATAATAAGAAATATAATAGGTAGTAATACCACACACACTTAAACAAAAACACAGCTAAGTAGTTCCGTCCGAGTTTCGAATTAAATGACGAATGATGAGAATGTAAACAAGTATAGACACGAAAACGAAATGAGTACCTATTACAATATTTGGCATGTGCGACAAACAAAATTGAACTGTAAAATCATATAGGCAATAATTAGTATTCCATGTTTACAAGTCGCTCGGTACATGCAACCATTGCGCCGCCGGGCAGAAAGATGTCACGTGCGGTCGTGGATATACAATTTTCAAACTAATGTTGATTACAAAGAGTAGATATTACAATGTGTTGGAATGGAATGGCTTACCCTGTTACAGTGTTACAGGGTATTTAAAGGTTAACTTGTTCGGAAGGGGTTACATTGCACCCATTCGAGGGTGTAACATGTATCAAAGGGTTTATTTTTTAAGCGCTTAAAAAAACCCCTTCAAAAACCCTTTCAACGAGTATCCGGCCGGTCCCTGATTTTAATTGACGATTTCGCTGAAAAAAAATCTTGTTGAATAATTATTAACTTTACATTATTAAAATTATGGAAAACGAATTGAATAGACACAAAAAAAAGTCAGTGCGATTATTCTAAAAATTGTTTTTTTTTTGTTGGCGCACTGACATGAAAAAAGTATTAATACATTTTCAGTGGACTGGCTTCATAGAAAATTATTGAATATAAAGGTTCGAATTTCAAAAACTCTTTCCACGCTAGCGGATAAAATGCACTTTTGCACGCAGATTTCGAATGACAAACAGAATCTTTACGAGATTGTGAGGTGAAAAAGTTGTTTGTTCAACCATAGATACAACATGGAAAAACACTATGGTGATGATGATGCACGTAGACTCCCATTCGGTCCGTTGTGCGCGGGGATTCTGGCTAACAAAGCCAGCCTAGCTCCGCCCAAAAGCACAGAAACTTTCTGGGAGATTCACAGGCTTCGCGGAGCGACCTCACTGTTACGAGGATTTCTTCGAATTGAGAAGCCACGGCCTCGCATTCCAGGATGACGTGGGGTCTGATTCCTCGGCGTCAAGGCAGCCCCTGTAAAGTGGGCTGTCTGTGGCGCCTATATATACTATAAAGATGTTTGTTAAGGGGGTTATGGCCCGTAATTGTTCCTATGATTATTCTAAGGTTATTTCTACTCAGGCTAAGAAGTTTTTTGGTTAATCGCGGGTGTACAATTGGTAAAGCCAATTTTGACTGTCTACAGTCTGTTGCCCGTGACCATCTGTTCGGTTGACCTTTGGCGAGTCCACGCACGAAATTGTGAGAAAGGTAGGGGAAGAAGTGGGTACGGGCCTAGCACTTTTATATCTGAGCCTCTCTTCGCAAGTTCATCTGCGGCATCATTACCTAAGGATCCACTATGCCCCTTGATCCACTGGAGGGTAATACGATTGGACGTCGATAAACTCTCCAGAGCTAGATGGCACTCAAAGATTAGTTTGTTGTTAGTTTGTTTGTTTTCTAAAGCTTTGAGCACAGATAGGCTGTCGGATAGGAATTTAATGCCGTAGTTCCGGATGCCTAAGCGCTTTACTGCTGTAGCGGCTTGTGTTAAGGCAACACATTCACACTGAAAGATTGAACTGTGTGTGCCTAGCGGTATGTGAAAGTTAATGTTGAGGTCAAGGGAGTGTGCGCCAGCACCTGAACCGTTTTGTGTTTTTGAGCCGTCAGTGTAGATGCGCACTTCATTGGCTCCTGACTGATCCCTTTCTTCCTCTACTGTTTGTATGAAATAGTTTGTTGAACATAGGTTGGTTTGGTGTTCTATCACACGGGGCAGCGATGAGCGGCTGGTACTCAATCGCCCGGTCCAGGATGTTAGCGTGTGGACTGGTTAAATTCTTGCCCCATATGCCCAGATGCATTAGCCTGATGGCAGCCTCTCATGCAGCCAGTGGTAGCCAGTGGTAGCTGAACAGGCCAATCGTTGGAATCGCTGTATTCTAGTAATGGTGGTCCAGAGTTCGGTCCTCGTCCACCAAGCCTGAGCGCTAAAACCCAACATTGGCCTGATCACCGCTTTATACCTATAGCCACAGAGTAATCTTCGGAGAGTTTGTTGTTGTTGGAATTTTTGGAAAAACACTATAACAGAGTTTATAACAACAGGAGAAATGCACTTAGTAAGCTCTATATGCTATTAAAAGTACTAAAATTGCTTCATTGTTCCCCTCAAAGATCTTTCCTAACCCCGTTATAATGCGTTGGGAATCCCAGGCTGATTCCCGGCCACCGTAGGCGTGGTTTGCGGACAGCCAGTAATGGGTAGCTCACTGTCCGGTAAGGACCAAGCCCGGGTCGACGGTGCGTTGTGTTCTACGCGCGCCTCAAAGAGATGTGAGCACAAACCGATGGGGCCCGCAAGGGCCGATGCCTGCCAGGGGTGCGGGTTGTTCGAAAGAGATACCGCCGCCCCTGGCACACAGGCTACTGAGGGAACACGGGTGGGTTTTAGTCAGTAAAAGTCTGACACGCCGTCCTGCTCCACCCAGAGCGGGAGAAGTTATTTGATGATTTCCCACCCAAAAAAAAACCCTTTATAATATGCGAGGTGTTATTTATCTTGGGTCCTTCCCAAGATAAACAAAATATGTAGATCCGAGGTCTAAAAAACAGCAGACCCTAATTTCATTATGGTCGGAACCCGCGCTTCATACCTCAACAAATAAAACCAGATTATCAAATAATTCCTACGCAAAAGTCAATGTTATTTACATAACCCATGAGGCTATGAGTTAAGTAACAGTTTGGGGCAAAGGGCAACACTTCAATAAAATAAATAAAAACTTTCTACTTTGGCATAATAACTTTTTGAACTGACTGATCGAACGAAAGAAAATGACATCGTAAATTTTCCCGCGCAAACTTTATGAATTAATTTTGTTTCTCAGTGGCAATAGTCCGCTTTCTGGTGCATTTTTGTTGAAGCGAAATACAAAATAATAATGCCTATCTTGGATTTCCAGAAATACCTCTTAAACTCAGAGCTGTTACAATATAAAAACATATTAAATCCATCACACCGGCTATTTCTGTTAGCCTAACCGAAGCTAGCCACAAAACTATTACTGGAACGTCTGGAGCTTGCCACTGCCAGACGTTTGTTTTCTATTTCTGAGATAAACAGTCGCGAGCAAATTTTATTTGTGCTCCAGCTTTCTTAAACTTGGCCTTTTCGCAACACAGAGACGACCTAGACCTTGAGTGGGATTCGTCTACAAAATAAAGAAAATACAAAAACTAATGTCTGATTTCGCTGCGGCAAAAGAAAACGGGGAAATCGTTAAAACACTAAACGTTTGCCGTACTGTATTGCACATAACCATAAAGTCTCTTTTTATAGTGGGAATTACGGCCCGAAATAAAGTTAGCGACGCCGCGCCGAGGCAAAAGCACACAGCTATAGGTATTCGTACGTCCCAGCACACCATTTAAATGAAATGACTTGTTCTGCAGAAATTGCTTCACCATTGCTTGCTTGCTTTAACACATTCACATGCGGTCTTACTTCCTTGAAAATAAGTCCTATTTATCTCCAAAACTTTAATGGAGCACTTGAGTTTTGTTGGAAAACGGAATAAGCTATTCCTATTTCTTCCAATATTTGAATTATATATGTGTTCACAGTTGAATAAGATTGTACAGAGGCCAGCACATCAAGCTACCCCAATCTGTCAAATTTCTTTGATAGTTTTTCAACTTTATCATAAAGGCATAAGGTTTATGTTCAATTGGGAAAATTTAACAATTTGGGATAGCTTGACCTGCTGGCGACTGTACCTCCCGCGGGATGTTGTTGGATGTTCTCGGAAGCGTGTGTGCCAGAAAAGAAATATGACTAAATAGGAACTTTGGAAATGAGTAGGAGAGGAGTACGTTGGAGTATTGTTGACTGCCTGTATCAAAGAAGATTCCATTAAAAGGTTTGTGTGGTATATTAACTAGACTGTGACAAAGAGCGCACTCACCGTCAGACTACGTTTCCTTTGCCTGACTGTGTGAACATCGCGTTTGTTTTCCGCGCTCTAATTTACCGCGCTTTTTTCCATTATGGCCGCTCGGAAAATCAAATTATAATTGAATTTTTATATGCTTGCGGTGGGAGGTTATTATTATTGTCTGTCGCACGCGTAATATTCAATTCATATTAGTTATTACGACAGCTAGCTCGGCTACGATCCAGATTAGGTACCTAAAACATATTTCGTATGTAATTTTGTAAAATATTTATGTGTTTATCCAAACACCTGTTTTCTTTCGTTCGATATCATTTTTGTATGAATTGTGATGGATTTTAAGCAGTAACGAGAGTAAATGCCATTATAAATCACCTGTAACGTCGAGTTTTCCTTTATTTTCATAATTTGTGTTTTTTATTTTTTATTTCTGACGTGACTATATTTTCGTAGACATACACGTTTGCGTCACAGTTTCACGATACCATAAGGAAGTTCAATATGAGGCAATATACTTCCATATGAATGAAGACGCTTTTAAATTCGGTCCACGATAGTATCTTAGAAATTATAAAGGCGCAAACTACTCACAGTAAGACGTCCGCCGGCTGAATTGTGTCACTTTCTTCTAGCCTATGTATAAGACATTTGCATGTCAGTGTTATAATTTTGTACATAAGTTAAGTAGCTACCCTAATTAAACGCTCGCATACAAACCTTATAATAGTGTTTAACGTACCTTAATGTCATAACTGGCGAAATGGAGAGTAGGTAATCTACGCTTCTGGCTAACCCTTTTGGAATATAGGCGTAATTTTATGATATTTGTTAAAGCTAGCAACTTAACTGTTCCGAGTGGTAATTTAAAACAGGTAATTGCGGGAAGTATTATAAGATACTTAGGAAGGTACGTCTATTTTTTGTACAATATAATAAATAGGATCCAGTTATTACTTAATTTTACAAATATTCCTCGTTAAAGGGCAGAGGACGGCCATGATAAAACGCACGATAAACCTGACAAATGAGGATACTGTTAGGATACTCGACTATAAGGTTAACATAATCTCTGAATGTCCCTCATCCCAGTATATTTTGGAGATCCCGCATTGCAGTGGCAAAGCTCAAGAAATATGTTCACTCTTCGTTTTTGGAGTTGGAAATTACATTTTATACTAATGTGTGAGTGTGCATTTCCAGGTTTGGGCGCACTTTCGATGGGTACCTATGCTGTCGGCAATTAGAGTCATTTTGCACTGCGACATAAAGTCAAGTGTCGCAACAACCTAATTTGCTTTTGTAAAAGCAAGTACAAACATTGCTAACGAGTCTCCGTGTGTCAGACTTTAATACCAACAAGTTCTTATCTTAACTCATGATTCAAAAGCCAAGTATGTGTCCAAGTATGTGTCGGAGTTTGTAGCTAAATAATAGATTCACAAAAAGGGACCCCACCAAGTTAAAAAACCAATTTTGTAACAGCACTCTCCACTATAGAAACAGTTATCTTATGTCCATAAAAGTTTACAACCATATTCCAAAACGAATACGAGAACTACCATTACATTTCTTCAAAAAACAACTGAAAAATTGGCTTCTCCAAAATTATTTTTATACATTAAAAGAATTTTTTGAATATAAGTAGATATTATTAATAGATATTAGATTTTTTTATATTAATACGAAGGTTGTTATTGTTTTGTTTTATTTTATTTTGTATTGTATAAATGTGTCTTTATATACACAGCCTTAAGTGTTTTGTATCGTGTACTAAAGTTAAAATAGTTTAAAAGTTAGGCTTTACACCCATGTGTAAATACTAATAAATTGTAAGTATTCGTATGCCGCTTCTAGCGGCGGATGTGTCCTGAACTATTTATACTTGTCCAACTTTGTACCTACCATATCCGACGAATAAATATCTTTATCTTTATCAAAACATTTCCAGATAAAGGTGCATTTTTCGACGGATATGCTGTCTGTAATTAGGGTCAAGTTGCACTGCGACAAAGTGTCGCATTTTTTTAGGCATTTTTTGGTGTCATTCATGAGTGCAAATATATGCACAACATGCTAGTTTATGTTGTAAAAGTAAGTACAAAACATTGCTTACGTGTCAGTCGCAGTGTGTCTTGGTTTCTTATCTTGATACATGTTTCAAAAGCATGTGTCAAAGTATATGCTGGAGTTAGTAGTACAAAGCAAGACAACAACAAACAAACAAAGAACGTAGACTCAAGTTTGCATAAAGCTTGTGTTTATAGACAGCATGCAAAATGCTCCCTGAAAACTAGGATCACCTCAGATCATAGAAAGAAGAGGATCACCATGAGGACTACACCCTTCGAAGGTACGAAAAGCTGTAGAAGGTACATTGCAATGTTAATAAATATGTCCAGTTTATGGTAAAACTGTTCCACACGTCTAACTTTATCTAGCACATACGCAGGCAATCCAGTGGAGTAATTTTGTAACACATAAAATGGCAATGCCTCTTGACAAATCAACAACATACATTGCTCATTTACGTTGTCGTACAGAAGAATTTTTCAAATATATAAAGTAATGGATTAGCAATATTCTTCATGAAGAAGATGGAAACAGAGGCCGCTTGAGGAATGGAAATCGTTCTTTTAATTTGCAAGTTGAAAGTTATTTATGGGGAATTGGTTAATAATGTTTTGCAGTCAAACATACCTACTTTAAAAAAACCCATAAACTGCTAGAAGATCAGAATTATAAAAAAATGTAGGTAATGTTCTGTTTTCAAGTGGGGATTAAGAAGTCTGATTCGGATATTTAACAATGAATCCTAAAAGGTACTACTAACTATTTCAACACAGTAAAGAAACACTTTTGCCAATCAACACTACCAAGAAATCTATTCATATTCCCGCCAAAACAAAACTCCATTTTTATTTCGTCCGATCAAAGCTAATGTTATAATTTTCCGGCTCTGAGCTAACAGCCACTAAAACCAGCCTGTTCAGACGATCTGTCCGTCTGTTATGTCTTTCGATATCTTTAGACACGACGTTTACGACAAACGTTTTTATTGTACGACTCGTTTTCGGTTGTTACCGCAACCTAAAGGCAGAACGGAGTATGACGTTCAGCCATGTAGTTTATTGATTTGAAAAAAAAAATATTTTGTTTATCTTGTCTATGTGACGAGTTCTTAATTTATTCACAGGCAAGTTACTAGACAGTGAGAGGGAGTTGTGGCTACGTTATAACAGCCACACAGGTCGACTTATCAGGTAAAGCAACGCTTGCCGCGGTTGGTCTATGGATGGGTGACCATCTGAACATTCCAAGACTTCTCCGTGCCTCGAAAAGCACATTAAGTTGCTGGTCTCGGTTGTCTATCTCCGATCTTTGGCAGTCGTTACGGAGAGAAGCCCGAAAGTCTGACAAATAGTCTTACCAAGGTGTATCGTGTTACCCAGAAACTGAGTTGTGGAGATCAGATAGCCAGTCGCTGAATGTATTATACTGGTAGTCAGTTTGACTAGAAACCGACCCCAAGTTAGTTGTCGAAAGGCTAAACAGATTGATTCAAGTTAGTGCACAGTGGCGGTATTTTCCGTGGAAAATGAAAATGGGCTATCGGAGGGTTCGGTTGTTTCAAAAGCTAAAATAAGCTCTTTGACATAAAAGGTACAATTCCAGGAAAATGTCCTGCCCGTCGCTTTGATATTTTTTAGGACGTTTTAATTCTGCTGGAAAAATACGCCATTTTCATTTTTTTTTTACCGTAGGAGTAAGCATAGCTAATTCGTTAACTTTGGGTAATCAGGGAGGGAGTCATAAAACTTTTGCTAAAATACTAGTAGGTCAGAAAACAATAAATAACACGAAATACAACGAAAACCATCTGTAAGACTTGACTCACAAATAGCAAATCACACTGTGACGTTAGTTGTAGTGTCTAAGTGGATATACTCCGTATTGCTTCACAAGCACTGCGACGTTAGTTGTAGGTAGTATAGATATACTCTGTATTGCTTCACAAACACTGCGACATTAGTTGTAGTGTAGATATACTCTTTATTGCGTCACAAACATTGCGACATTAGTTGTAGTGTAGATATACTCCTTAAGGGCACACTTTGCGCGGGCTCGAACTCACTGGTGGGCCTGGCTAAAAATCACGCGGTCTCACCAGGCTTCGTACCCGACAGAGACAGTATCAGTGGTGAGCAGTTAGACTCTAGTCTACACGTACAACGTTATTGAGTGAGATGCAGGAGCATTTTTGGCAAAAAAATCGCGAAAAAATTAAGAAAAGTCCTTCAGAAGATCGGGTTTTATGAAAAAACCACTGCATAAATCAAATACCAATAAAGTTTATTGAACTTATTGTTAATTGAACTTTGTCGGTACCGTCTTGGTTTTCGAGATTTACACTCCTTTTATTACTTAAACACGCTCAAAGGTAGGTTAAATTAGCAAGAAAAACGAATCATTGTTGGCTCATAACTTTTTAATAGCTTTTTATTTTAGTATTCTGTTTCCCTACAGACAATAATAATAACGAGACAAAACCATACCATGTTTAATTTTTGATGTACATAGTCAAACAGTGGAGTAAAACCCTCCCGAAGTTTGTATGGAAAAAATGTGAACAAGTGTCACCTTAAGGCGTCACAAACATTGCGAATTTGCGACATTCGTTCTAGTGTATGTACAGAGGCCAGCACATCAAGCTACCCCAATCTGTCAAATTTATTTGATAGTTTTTCAACTTTATTACAAAGGAATAAGGTTTATGTTAAATTAGGAAAATTTAACAGTTTGGGATAGCTTGACCTGCTGGCGACATATATTCCGTATTGCGTCACAAACATCGCGACATTCGTTGTAGTTTAGAAATACTCCGTATTGCGTCACAAACATTTCTGCGGCTTCTTCCGCGCGCCTAATTGCAGCATCTGACCACCGCGTCGCATTGCATCGCCCGCACGCCCTTTTGTTTGGTTTTCGCTTAGCGTTGTTTCTGACTTTTTCGCTTCCTCAAGAAATTGGGCTATCAAATAGTTCATTTGTTAGGTAATTCATTTTCATAATTTTTTGATATTTTCTTTTAATTATTTCTTTTTAACGAGGTACGTAAGTAGTTTGATCTACATTTAGTATGTAGTCGATGACTTTGGTGCACGTTAAAACTTTAATTAGTTTATGTTTGCATAAACATGTATTAAATGGCTATGGTTTTTTTTTTATTGGTCTGGTAGGTATTTCCTGAGATTTGCGCATTCAAATTTAAAAACAAACTAACACTTCAGCTTTATTAGTAGGTACATGTAGATAAATATTTTTAATACATATTCTATAGCGTGCTTCGATACGTGCCAAGAGCTATTAAAATGATATACTGTTGTGAACCTACCAAAGAACGTAGGTATATTGTATTTATAAATAACGTTTCGTTACACGGTGCCTTGTTAAAATTTTCAACAGTAAAATCGGTTTGACGCAGGTTCCATTTTGTGGTTGACGTGTGATATTTTATATATTAGAGGAATTTCAATATTCCTTGTAAATGTTTACAGGCAGCGTGTTTCGCGTGATATAAGCAAGCGTTGCGTGACCTAGCAAAGGTCATTTTAATTAATTTCTTTATTTTGGTCAGAACGTTAATGCTCGTTTTCAGGTAAATGAAAGTTTGCCTAATAAAACCATCCTGTTGGATTTTCAACTTTCCGTGCTAAGACTAGCGTTGATAATCCAACAGCATGCTTTATTAATTAGGTGTCGCTTAGCGTTAGTGAAAACGGGCTTTAGTCTCTTGGTCTAGACATAAAGTCTAGAGGTTAGACTGAATGTATATTTGCGTCGAGAATAGCAAAGACGGGTTGCGGTTGCATCACTGCATGACACAACCCTCTTATGTAATGGTACCACTACTTAATAACAATATTTTATATCGGAAGATTGATCTAAATTAGTTCCATATCCATATAGTAGAAAGGTAACTCGGTCCGTCTGAACGCATTTTGATTATTTGGCTAGCACACAGGGACATCATGGCTTGGGTTAGGACATAGGATACTTTTTATCCCGGTAGTATCTGCGTTCCCGTGGGATAATTATTGACCACTACGCGGGCAAAGCCTCAGACAAAAGCTAGTCCTACTATCCTATCCTATCCTACTATCATCATCTGCCTAGCCTTTTTCCAACTATGTTGGGGTCGGCTTCCTGTCTAACCAGTTGGAGCTGAATACTAGTATTTTTATGGAGCGACTCCATATCTGACCTCCACAACCCAGTTACACAGTAATACGATACCCCTTGGTAAGACTGGTTGTCAGACTTTTGACGTCCCGTAACGACTGTCAAAGATCCTCTAATGACAGCCAGGACCAATGGCTTCACGTGCTTTCTGAGGCACGGAGGGGTCTTGGTATGTAAAGAAGGTCACCCATCCACGGACTAACCGCGGCTAGCGTAGCTTAACCTGACCGATCGACCCGTGCGGCTAATATAACTTACCCACAAGCCCCTCATCCTACTAATTATAAATGTGGAAGTTGGTGAGGATGGATGGATGTTTGGATGGGTGTTTGTTACTCTTTCATGCCAAAAACTACTGAACGGATTTGTATGAAATGGCACACAGATAGTTTATAACCTGGAATAGCACATAGGATACTTTTTATAAGGTACTTTTTATCCCAGTGGTACGTTCCCAGGGGTAATTTCTTCTCTGAACTTCACGCCGGCGATGCCACTGGTAAAGTCTAGTATTCAATATACCTAAGTTAGGTAACTTTAGAAATATGAAGGTATGGCATACCTAACGTTCTAGATTCCAATAGCTGGGCCATTATTAAATATGGCTCAATACGTACCCCTTATTAATTTTACAACTGCTTCGTTCTAGTTCAATTTATTAAAAGTCTTTCACACGCACTGTAATCCCGTTTTTGGGGTCCCTTTAACAGTATAGTGTACTATGACGTCTGTTTCAGCACCCTAATTGCGTACTAGTATAATCGGCCTATTGCGTTCCCACTGCTGGGACACAGGCCTCCACGCTGTAGAGGGAGTGGCCGTGCAGGCGCAGAGCGGGTTGGCAGATGTCTTCGAATTTTTGGTTCTAAAACTTTTTTCAAAAAAATAACAACCGACTGTTGGTGACTTTGGATGTGTATTTTAATTCTTTGTCACCGCCTTCCGAAATTAAAGTTATTTTGCGCTTTGTAGTGTTATTTTTGGAAGGCGGTTGTTATTTTTTTGAAAAAAGTTTTTATTTTTCACTTTTTAGCTACCCCACACCAATTCGAAAATTCATCATCCTTGGGGTCAAAACAATGCATATTTATGCGATAGCAGCATTCGCGATTAATTTGCTGTAATTTTTTGAAGAGTTCCGTTGTCTGTCTCCGAAACTCATCATTAGATCTATATGAAATTTTAATGGGACCATTTCGGAATAAACTCCTTTCGAACAGAATTTTGTAAATCCGTCTATATACGACGGAGTTATGCCCGAACATACATAAAAAAAAAAAAAACATGTCGAATTGATAACCTCCTTCTTATTGAAGTCGGTTGAAAACATGTTTTCACGATGTTTTCCGTCACCGTTTTGAAAAAATGAAAAAGTACCTATTTAGGTAAGTATTAGACTCGCACAGGAATATCACAAACTTATGCTTAACTAATATGCTTAACAAAATACAAAATAAAATTACGTGAACTACCAGTGTAGTTCACGTAGCTAAGAAAGTTATTAGCATCGATGTTGGGTGAATCGTGTGAACAGTATCTATATAAGTTAGGTCCCTGGATCGTACGGAAGCGTCTGCGTTCGGTAGAGCCTGAATAAAACAATGGATACGAATAATACCACTCGTTCACTTGTGTTCGAACAGTGAATGTTCCTCCACCCTCTGTAATGGCTGCCGTAGGTACTTAGTTATTGATGACAGGAGGTAGGTATGGGTTGATATTAGATCAGAATATAATATTAGTGGAGGTATAAATAAGGAAGCTATCTTTGTTCTCGCTTGTCTTGCAAACGTCGAGTTCAGCATCCTTCATCATGATTTTCCAAGCCATTCCCATCTTTGATGAGGTCAGCTTCTAGTCTAACCGTAACCTAATATCAGTATTTTATATGGAACGACTGCCTATCTGACCTCCACAACCCAGGCACTGGGTAACATGGATACCCCTTGGTAAGACTGGTTTTCGGACTTTCGGGCTTCTGACGACTGTAACGACTGTCAAAGATCAACGGATGACAGCCGGGACCGATGGTTTATCGTGCTTTCCGAGGCACGGAGGATGTGCAGACAATAGTTATGATTATGATCTGGATCTGAAACCTTAACCAAAGGTTCCAGACCAGTAAGGAATTCCAATCACTAGTTTTGTTACTTTCAAATCTCCTAGGCGTTTATTTACAAAAAGTGTATTGAATAATAATCTTTATATGATGGTGGGGTATATACAAACCTTGTAAAAGTCTAGATTGTATTACATGAATCAGAAAATTCAACCAAAAACAAAACACAACAAATCGCAAATCCTCACACAAGACGTGTTATGCAAAATGGATTTTCAGCTCAAAAGTGTTTCCTATAAATATTATATTGTACGAGTACATTTTGTAGTGGAGTGGCTAAAGCTAACTCGTGCTCAGGAAAGCGTTGAGCGGATGAGAGGCGGCTAGTCTAGTATAATCTCAACTATTCAAACGGAAAACTAAACTGTGACCATAGCATAAATTGGATATAAAAGAAGGCTGATATCGTACTTTCAAAGGAAATAAAAATTATCCATGTATTTTGTAGGGTTTAAGTAGTTCTTTGATTTTCTGTTCAGTTTTGAGGTTAGTTTTGTTAACGAACCTTTGACCAATAAAAGCAGTCCTTTACAACAATATGATTTGAATTCACTAACGACAGCATAGAATAGTTCGAACAAACCAATGAGTGACCCCAAACAAATCATATTACATAGGTAAGTCATGCTAAGTGTAGGTGTGCATCATCATCATTATTTCAGCTGAACGACATCCACTGCTGGACATTGGCCTCCCCAAACTCCGCCACTTCGACTGGTTCTGTGCTTCCCGCATCCAACGTATTCCAGCGGTCTTCACAACGTCATCGGTCCACCATGTGATAGGACTCCAGAACTTTCCGGCCCCACCGGCCATCTGGTATGCGAGCAATGTGCCCTGCCACTGCCAGTTAAGTTTGGCAATTCTTCGGGCTATGTCGGTTGTTTTGGTTCTCCTGCGGATCTCTTCATTCATGATTCGATCACGTAGGGAAACTCCAAGCACAGCCCTCTCCATTGTCCTTTGGGTGACTTTTAGCATAGGAAGTAGAAAATAAAAATGCTTGAATATAGGAATGGAATAGTTTTATTGGTCCATATTAAGTTTCGTCATATTCATAAAATATGTCGTCTAAAAACGGAGCGGGCGGCTCAATAGACCTAAATCGAGCCCAACTAAGATACCACAAAATGGTATTAAAACGATATAAGTGTTATTAAAAGGATAGATACCTGTTGAGTAGGTATGCACGACATTATGACATTTCCTTCAGGGTTATCAATTGACACTTTGTGTGTCTTAGCTCTTAATATGGACGATCCACAGACAAAGCACACTTGTTGATGTCCATATGCTCGTAGAATTGTTGATCCACTTGACAAGTTTAGAGATGCTCTTTCTAGTACGGTAAAACATTTTTGACAAAGAACATCCTCCACTGACATCTAAAAATAAAAATAATAGATGTATATTCTGATAAGATAAAATCTTAGATTAGTTTAATAGAAAATATAAGTTATTGCCACAGACAGGCAAAATTAAAACAAAATTGAATTAAACTAGGAAAAGTTTATCTGGTGGGTTTTATCTCACCATGATGCATTTACATGAAAATAGTGCTAAAAGGCTTGGACAACCGTTTCTAAGTATTATCAATACAATAATAATGATAATATAACATAATGTACCTATTTACCATTGCACACACGTCACACACCATGGACAGTGGGCAAAAAACTAAAAACACGACTACTGAAAATTTCATGGTCTAAAAAGTGTGAACCTGTTTTCGGTTCATGACTGCTGAGGGCGCCATATTACTATTAATGTGACGTCGCATCACCTCATTTGTCAAGTTTTGATAAGTAGTTCAGAAGTTCTGAGGGAACATACATACATACCCACATACATACATACCTGTCAAAATCATAAGCCCCCTTTTTGCTTCGCCGTATTCGGGTAAAAACCGATAGGTAGTTAGTAAGCACTAAAGCACACACTTTCAACACTACAATCCTAGCAGGTTCTATAGTACCTGCCCAATTAAGCGAGAAGACGTGAATTTTGCAAATAACGTTGAATTACTCTAAAAAGTATGAAACAAGAAAATATACTCATCTGAAAACCGTGGTAGCCACTGTTCTAAAGCTTATGATCGCTTAGTACTGTTAGGTATACCAGCCAAAAGCATAACAGTCCTTTTTGCTTAGCCGTAGTCGGTAAACAGTCATTTGGTTTTGTAATTTGGTTGTTTGGTACTTCAAGTGCTGTCTTGTCCCTTGCAACTGAAACTGTTTACTATTGCTAATTTTATCCGCAGACTGCCTACCTGTGCATAAATAGTGGATAATGAAAATGAAGCAAGAAAAAGTAATTATTCCGCCAGACGGCTCATGTAACAATTACGCACACATTTTAATGACCCTTATCCCCTCTGTCCAACTAATTGGATGACAATTACTTACCTGCTTAGCTAACCATTTTATCGTGTGTACACAGCTCATAATCCATCGCTAGGTGGGATTAGGTGTCGGGTATAATGGACTCATCCACCCAGTTGAGTGGCTGAGCTATTGTATTGTGAAGCGGTCATGTGTGCTGAGGACAATATTGTGTCACCGCGTTGCATCGAATCGCCCGCTTGCGCTGATATTTCGGTTTCGCTTGGCGTTCTTTCTGTCTTTTTTGTAATTGCTTGGCTCTTAAGAGCCGTAGTGTAACCTGTCTATCATCATCATCATCATCATCATCATTTCGGCCGAAAGACGTCCACTGCTGGACATAGGCCTCCCCCAAGCTCCGCCACTTCGACCGGTTCTGTGCTTATCGCATCCAGCGGACTCCCGCGGCCCTCACAAGGTCATCAAGGTCATGAGATTATCCAAATCCTCCATCAAAACCCGGTAAACTCAACCAACTCAGTAGTGCCAGTTTAGACACAGACACACACACGTCATTACATACATTCAAAGTACATCGCACAGATACACGCTCACCCACACTTTAAGTATTAGTAATTAAGTCACTCTCGGTATTATTATAATTTTTTCTTATTTTCTGTGTACTTCGTAATTGGCGTAATGTTTAGATTAATTAATAATGTTATACTTATTGTCAGCTGTGAAGTTACCTTTAATAAATAAATAAAAATAAAATAAATCTGTCCACCTTGTGGGAGGCCTTCCAACTTTACGTCTTCCGGCTAATATAAATAAAAATATTAGTCCTGAACTCCTGACTGACTGATCGTTTATAATTTAAACAAGGAATAAGGAAGGATTTTTCGAAATTCAACCCCTAGGGGAGTTAAATAGGGGATGAAAGTTCCGCGCGGGCGAAGCTGCTGGCAAAAGCTAGTAACTTATATAAATCACTTCTCGATAGTCCGGCTATCAAATATAAAAATAGTTTTACGAATCAGGCTGGCATTTCCAAAGATTAGCATGTTTAAACAAACAGTGAAACTCTTCGGCTTTATTGTATGCCTTATTTTCTTCTGTAGGACTATGAGCTCCTCCTAAACGGCTGGACCGTATTTGATGTATTTTTTTGTGTGTGTTTGAGTAACTGCCTATTTAGATTTACAATTGGATAGGTGGCGCTGTTCGACCATGACAGCGTCTGTCAGGTCCGCTACTTCTGCTAGTTTATAAATATGTAATATACAGGGTAAGTTTTTATCCAGTGCGCAAATTGTAACCATGAATTCAGCATATCATTCTAGGTCCCCTAGCGCAGAAATTTTTCGCCAGATACACAAAAAAAAAAAATCTGCTGTTTCATAGAAAAGTGCAATACCTACGCGGTCAAAATGTATGGAACAGCTGATTTTTTTTTTGTGTATCCGGCGAAAAATTTCTGCGCTAGGGGACCTAGAATGATATGCTGAATTCATGGTTACAATTTGCGCACTGGATAAATACTTTTCCTGTATGATTTATATGTATTACGAAGGATAGTATTCCTTCTGAAGCGCTTTTCAGTATGGAAAACACATGGACCAAATAAGATAAAAACCTTCATATCTCCATCATAAACGCCTCACAAATGAAATCAAACTTATCAAGATCTTCATTCAGTATGTAAATTAAGACGTGTCTAAACAAACTTCAATGCGACCATTCGGTAAATTACCGTTAACCAACCTCATGGCATGCCTACGGTACAGCTGGTCCGCACGTGCAGTTATGATCAAGTGCATATCATTAGAAAATACACGTGTACTTTGTGCCAGCTGCTAGTCGATAGGCAGTCTTTAGCAAAAGTTTATGGATGTAATAAAACTTTCGCGAATATGGTATAGGTAAAATGGTAATGGAGCGAGCTATGCTCGGAGTTTGTTTGAAGGATAAAACCAGAAATGAAATCCGGAAAAAAACCGGAGTTACCGATGTAGCTTGCAGAGTAACTAAAACTGAAGAGGCAGTGGGCTGGCCATGTCTGTCGAAGGGCCGATGGCCGATGGAGCAAACGAGTCTTGGAGTGGAGACCGCGTTTCGGCAAGCGTAGCGTGTCAATCCTACTAAAAAATATTTATTTATTTATTTATTCATAGGAGAACCAACAGCTATAATAGATAGATAACAATTGTATATGAAGCATTAAGCCAATTACAGGTTCTCACGGATAAAAAACAGAATAAAGTAATAGAAATCTTATGATCAATGTCAAGCACGATAGAAAAGAATATAATAAAGGAACAATAAGCACTATGCACTTTTGAAAAAGTCAGCGTTCAGCCGACAGAATAGGTTTTGGTGGTAAATGGGTCAAATGAGAACTCTTTACAAAGAATATTGAAGTCCTTACTCGGTCGCACCATATATGAGTTATGCCTGTAGTTAGAAGAAGAAAAAGGAATGGAGATAGGTGGATTAAACCTAACTGATCTCTGAGGAGGGACGTTGAAACGTTTGTGCAGGAGATCCGGACAGTCGATCACGTTAGATATAATTTTAAAAAGGAAAGTGCAATCCGCTAATCGACGACGATTTATAAGTGGCTGTAAATGAAAAGTTATAAATGTGAAAGTTTGTGTTTAGATGTTTGGATGCTTGTTACTATCACGCAAAAATGGATGAACGGATTTGGATGAAATTTGGCACACAGATAGTTCATTACCTGGATTAACACATTTATTTTTTTACCGCCACGCGGGCGAAGCTGCTGGCAAAAGCTAGTACATCATAATCTAAATCATTTTACAAATCCATTCCATCTGTTTGTAGAACTGTGTGTAGTGTGTGAACTGAGTGCTGTCCTTGTAATTTTATTTAAGTAGGTACAAACAATCGTTTTTCTTAGTTTTTTCTTTTTTGTAAACTAACCTTTGGATCTCGTTGTCCCAAAATAAATGAATTTGAATGTGAATTTGATTGCTTCATGTGTTCGAAAAATGTGTCTGCTCATCCAAATAGATAACGCAATGCATGTTCTTGTTCCTATTGGCTATATGTATACAAATAGATAAATATATATACCTAGTGTTTGCTCGTTTGTAGATGCAACATTAATGCAAACAGATCTTTGATTTTGGTTTTTATTCACACCTATCCTATAATACCTATTTGTCAAAATCTTTTATTTTCTTAAAGTAGTTCAATCATCATGAAGTACAAAGTATTTCTTCGAATTTAAATCGTATGAACGAAATCTAACAACCTTAATTCATAACCTACAATAAGTTCAATGACGTCATTCAATTGAATAAATGACGATCTCCAATTGAATAAATGATAAGCTCAGGAAAGTATTCAGACCAAGACTATTTGAGACCTCACGCTTGCTCCGTGTATTTTTAACGTAAGTATTGTGACCTCGACCCCCGAATGTCTGAAGGTTTCCGTAGTTTTCTTCGTATTTTGCATTTTTTAACATACGTGGCATATTTGCACGTATGCCTGTAGTAGTAAAAAGGTCAAATGTAGTTGAAGCAAAGTCGACTGGATACTAGCTGACCCAACAGACAACCTTACCTTTCAGTATTTTTACAATGAAGAATGTTCAGATTTTTCCCGAATTTGAAAATTTGGGATTTTTATATTTAATGAAATAATTCCATGTTTTAAAGGACATTTTCGCATTTAGATCCTATTTACATGTTTAAAATTATCTCTGCGGCATTAACCATCCACATCGAAAACATAGGCAGGTTTATCCAAGCGTAACGTCGCGTCCTACTCATAGCTGCAGATACATGTCGACGACGAGAACACATAAAATTTTTCATCGATAAAACATCGCTCAATGGGCCTAAAGAAGTTTTCACTTCAAAAACTGAACTATTATTGTTCGAATCGTTAAATCATCCGTACTGAGTCGATGAGAATTAGCATCTGCTCAATGACTGTGGCGTTTCGCCAGCGTAGTACAAGCATACACTTAATATTCGCGTAGATTATAAACTGAATACCTCATAACCACTCATTTCATGAGCAGGCCTGTTTTTAATGCAAATGTGTGCGCGAAAAGAATGTTTGTTTTGAGGTCTTTCAGATAATGACAAAGTTATATTCCTGTAGTTTGAACTGGTAATGTAATATACTACAAACACACTGGATATTAGTACCTACGCATGAATTTATTGGTTATGAGTCAGTCCTTAGCCATGCAAATAATTTAGAAAAGACATTACGATATGAAGAATAGCACCATCCCATTTCTTCCCGTGGGTGTCGTAGAAGGCGACTAAGGGACTTACTAGAGAATTGGCAGCAGCGTTCTCCATACATTTTACCACCATACTGCGATCGCCAACCCGCTTGCCAAGCGTGGCCATTATGACAAAACCCCCCTTTTGGGGGAGGCCTATGTCCAGCAGTTGACGTATTTCGGCTGAAATGATGATGATGATTACGATATGTAATTAATATACCAACCCGTCACCACAAATGTGTACCACACTTTCTAATAAAATCCGACAGAAATCCATAATCTATTGCTTCATTTGTTTTAAAAAACGCAATGAATATTGTTGAATTGTCAAAATGCAATGCAATACAAATAACATTTCGATATAGAGAGTGTTACGCCTAGTGCATTCTAAATAAGTTTGCAATTGGTTCTTATTAAAAACTCACACCGCGATCGCAAATAATCGCAATTACGGGACAACACCAGGATCTATCACCGGTTTCAATAGTTAATGAACCAAAGTTAAGCCCCTAGAGCCTGCAGTAACTCTCCAAGTCTTCATTAACAAGTCGCACTGAACAGCAACGCAGCCATTAAGTTCATTTAATGAAAACAGCTTAGATAAACTTCCGTGATACGAAGGCAACTTCGTTCAAAGGATGCACTCTTGAAACTCAATATTGAAAGCAGTCCCAGGAAATGTGTTTACGATGTTGTTGAAAATGTTGGAAGGAAGTGCAGACAAAATGATTTTATGCCAAGCTTTTGAAAACTTTTGCATCTTTGAATTTCTTGCAATATTCTGAAGACGATATAACTAGGATTTTCAGAATTCTGAAGCCACTTCACCACTTGGTCACTGGGGCTCGTAAAGATTTGGGATTTAAACTTCCTGCTTATTAATTACTAGCTATATCCTGTGTCAATCCAGGTTATGGACTAACCTGTACGCTTATCGTCCAAATGGTGTGGTAAAATATGACAATATTGTTGAGATAATCCAGTTCTTGCTAACATTCTTTTTTAAACCATCCGCACCTTTAATTTCGTCACACACTATCAATCAGAAGCTGAATTATTTTGAAAGATACTGGTGCCGATTCTGTTGTACACCAAACTAAACTAACTAAACTATAACTAAAATTCCTTACTTTTTACTATGAGAATCTAAACGCTATTCTGCAAAAAAATATCTCTAAATTTAAAAACTATTTTGACACAACTAAAATCGAATTTGACAATCGCGACTCGCACGTGGTATGTTTTGTCTTCGCAACGTGGTGTTTGCCCTACTCCGTGTTTTTTTTAGAGCCAGCAGCGTACCGGGGTCGGCAGCCTAGACGTGATTTAAGTATATGGAATTTTCACTTTTTTCATGGAAAATATGAAAAATTATTATCCACATGTTGAGTTGTAGAGGTGTTTGAGGTTTCCATATAGGGGGTCAAAATTTTCATTATTTTTGCGATAGGACACACCGTTTTCGAGATATAAGCAAAAGAAAAGAAAAAAAATACAGTACTATTTTTGCACCAGAAGTCGAGGTGTCGGTGTGAATTTTAGTTCTTGACAACTAATTTTATTCCACACCTATTTAATCGCGATTAAAAATAGTCAGATTTAGTTACAACAACAGAATAGCAAAATTACCATTTTCACTAAACTAATAATTCAGTGCAATCTTAGTGCTGTCAAACTAAAATATAGTTAAGTTGTGTCAATTTAGTCAATTTCAGAATAGGAAATCGTCGTTTGACAGGAATAAACGAAATTTTGGTGATTTTTAGTCTAGTTTAGAGAATTTTGTGACAACAGAATTGGCACCATTGCTTAACCATTGCTTCATCGGCGAGGCGGCGGGCCTCCTTGCCGGATTACCGCCATGGGATCTGGAGGCAAAGGTCCTCGCGCAAATATGGGAGTGGCGCGAGGAGGCCAAACGCCGGGGCGTAACTCCGCTGCCGCAGGAAATTGCGGCACAGCGGACAGAGCTCCGGCGGGATCTCATGGTGACATGGAGAGAGCGATTGTCGCAACCCAGTGCTGGGCACGCCACGATTGCGGCGGTAAGTCCCCTCTTTGAGGAGTGGTTTGAGAGGCGGCATGGCGTCCTCACCTTCCGCCTGACGCAGGTCCTCACCGGACACGGTTGTTTCGGGAGGTTCCTGTTTCGGATAGGGCGGGAGGAAACGCCCGGGTGTTTCCACTGCGAAAATCGCCCTGAGGACACGGTGGAGCACACGGTGGCGGTCTGCCCTGCTTGGGCGGAGCACCGTCGTGTCCTCGTGGAGGCGATCGGCGGCGGCGATCTCTCGCGTCCGGCCCTGGTCCAGGCCATGGTACGGAGCGAGAGGGCATGGGGAGCCGTCACCTCCTTCAGCGAAGCAGTGATGCTCGCGAAGAGGGAGGCGGCGCACGTGGGGGAGAGGCACCATATGCGCCCTCGCGACCCTAGCCGCCGCAGGATACGGAGACGCCCTGGGCGTCGGGAATCCCAGACCGATTTCCGGCCACCGTAGGCATGGGCTTGCGGACGGCGAGTAATGGGTAGCTCGCTGTCCGGTAAGGACCAAGCCCAAGTCGACGGCGCGTTGTGTTCCACGCGCGCCTCAAAGAGATGTCAGCACAAAAATGATGGGGCCCGCAAGGGTCGATGCCTGTCAGGGGTGCGGGTTCGTTTGAAAGAGATACCACAGCCCCTGGCATACGGGCTAATGAAGGAACACGGGTGGGTTTTAGTAAGTAAAAGTCTGACACGCCCTCCTGCTCCACCCAGAGCGGGAGAAGTTATTTGATGATTTACCACCCAAAAAAAAAAAAACCATTGCTTCATTTACTCGACTAAATTGTCTGCTCAAAATCAAAATCAAAATATTTTATTTCACATAAAGCTGCATGGGCACTTATGAATCGTCAGAAGCTAGGTGCACGGTTCCAATTTGTCGCTTCCTATGGAGAAGAGCCGGCAAGAAACTCCACGGTAAGTCTTTTAAAAATAATTGGCTTTTACAATGTCTTCAAATTACAGTGATAATAAGTATGGCAGGAAGGCCTGTCAATAAGTACCAGGTACTTAGAGGAATGAAAATACAGAATAGAAAATCGTCTACAAATGTAGTCTTAACAACATAAATAACGCAATAAATGTTGTCGAACTTTCAAATTGAAAGCCGTTCCTACTATTTACTGTCTTACGCTCCGCAGCTCTTTGTATAACATAGTGAAAAATAGTGTAAATACAAAAGAAAAGCTGAGAACTGATCGTGATTACGACTTTAATTACCCAAGTCCCAACTCCCACTATGCCATTGCAAAAAGAGAGCTTACGTAGCCAAGCTTTTTGAGATGAAACTTTTATGATTAAGTAGATATACATTAATTAGTTAAACATTCTACTTATAACCTACATTGCGTCATTGACACGTGGCAATGCTGCCAGTGTTTTGAGTGTTCAGCGATGTAGAGGAATATTTTGACGACATATTTTGGTTTGTTGTAAAATATCGCAACTTAAACAGACCAATTAAGTTAGGATACCGTAAGGTTTTTCATCATCATCAGCCTATAATGTTCCCACTGCTGGGACACAAGCCTCCTCTTGGTGAGAGGGATTGGGCCATAATCTACCACGCGGGCCCAGTGCGGGTTGGTAGATGTCACATGTCTTCGAATTTTTTGTTCTACGACATGCCGGTTTCCTCAATATGTTTTCTTTCACCGTTTTGAGAGCAGTGGTGATGAAATAATTTACACAAAGTAAAGCGCCTGTCTGGGTTCGAACTTACGGCCTACAATTCGTAAGTCGCGGCCGTTACCACTTGGCCACCACTGCTCTCTGTAAGATTTTTATTATTATTTTAATGTATATACATTCTTAGCTAGCTGCAACTATAGATATTTACACAATGTATAGATTTTTATTTTAATCAAATCACAATAGTATATAGGAACCTACTACCTAACTTTCATAATAATAGTTACTGATAGGTTTACATCGTCACAGTACCGGGATGATTAAATAAAACAACCGTTTGTCGTAAGTATAGGTTAAATAATCAGTTATCTATAAAACTTTCTCCCTTATTTATAAACGTTGATTAAATTTAAGTAATGTTTAAACGTTATGTAATAATGTGTTAAACAGTCGCTAATCACTACTTAACGAAACTTCGTTATCTATTATTTACACTGTCACTAGTGTTCGTTTTAAATTATATAGCATACTATAGGCTACTATAGGCTTAAAGTCACCCAAAGGGCAATGGAGAGGGCTATGCTCGGAGTTTCCCTAGGCGATCGAATCAGAAATGAAGAGATCCGCAGGAGAACCAAGGTAACCGACATAGCCCGAAGAATTGCCAAACTTAAGTGGCAGTGGGCAGGGCACATTGCTCGCAGAACAGATGGCCGATGGGGCCGAAAGGTTCTGGAGTGGCGACCGCGTACCGGAAGACGTAGAGTGGGAAGGCCTCCCACAAGGTGGACCGATGACCTTGCGAAGACCGCGGGTATCCGCTGGATGTGGGAAGCACAAGACCGGTCGAAGTGGAGGAGCCTGGGGGAGGCCTATGTCCAGCAGTGGACGCCTTTCGGCTGATATGATGATGATGATATAGCCTAAAAGATAGTTAATTTTATAATAGCACTAGCTTATGCTTGCGACTTCGGCGCGTGTAATTTCTAGTTCCCGGACCCGGCCATTACTTCGTTTTCGCTCAGCGTTCTGACTTTTTTTATTTTTGCTCGGCTCCTTCTTCAAGAATAGCACTAATAAAGACAAAAAAAAATCCGTCTAGTAGGTTCAGAGATTAGCACGTCGCAACAAAAGAACAATCAAACAAACAACTTTCTTTAGCTTTATGATAGATAAGTGGTAATAAAACCAGCAATACCGTGCGTCTTATTCTATTGAAACACCGTACTTGCTACGGAAGGCCAGCTACTGCCACAGACGTGCGGTCCACTGTACCTGGAACCAGTTGTTGAAAAGTTTGCCACAATCGTCACTCCGGTTCGGGCACAAAAAAAAGAATTGTACTTACGTAAATTCTTTTCCTTTAAAAATAACATATTTGTTTATAATTTTTTTTAAATAAATTATTTAATGCCGCTGCAAAAATATTGGCTAGCCAATCAGGGAGGTTGACTACTCAGAACGAGCCCATATATCTACCTACTTATTGGTGAGTATCGCCAATCGAGAATGCTCTTTATCTTTGCAGCAGATAGAGCTCATAGAGATGCATATTTGGACCTGGTGTTCACTCTTCGAATCACAATCAGACTATAATGCTCGGACACAGGCCTAATTTCTGTGAGAGGGAGTGGGCCATATTCCACCACACGGGCCCAGTAGATGCGGGTTAGTCTCTTCGAATCAAAGGTAATAATTATGGAGGCAGCGCCTCAGAAAGCATGTTAAGCCGTTGATCTCGGCTGTCATTCATAGATCTTTGACAGTCATTACGGGTAATCAGAAGCCAGATTTTCTGACAAAACATCCATTCTTACCAAGGGGTATCGTATTAGGCATATCGTTTGTTTTTTATAATTTTTGTAAGATTGTGTTTTTAGTTTAGTAGAATTGCGATCTTCCTGTGCGAGTCACAATTAATACTTTTTCTTTCTGTCTCTTTCTTTCTATTAAGCAGTCATTGGGTTGTGGAGGTCAGATAGGAGTCCAAGTGAAATACTGGTATTCAGCTTCATTCGGTTTCACTGGAAGCCGATTCCAACATAGTTGGGAAAAGGCTAGCCGGATTGGCGCATCCGTTTTAATTTTTTTATTTGAAGCTTTTTCTCACACACGTGGCGTTTATCCTCCAGTAGGACAGAATAGCATAAGTAGCCATTGTTGGGTTTCCCCAAAAACTTTTGGGTTTCGGATAAATGTTGAATTATAAACACAGATAGAAGAAATACCACATGAAGAGTTTTCAGAATCTACAGTGACCTTGACCGAACGTACAAAAATGTAATAAAATTCAAAGCAACTTTGCTATGTATGTAGTTTGGCACATTTGCTATGTAAATGTAAACGGATTACCTGCGGAAGGTTTGTTTCTTTGAAATTGTCTGACATAAGTAGGTAGAGGTACAGGTTTCCGGATTAAAAAGAAGAGTATAAATTATTATCCTGAGGTAATACGTCTTCATAATTATATGCTCTTTCTATTGATGATTTGGAGGTATGACAATATTATTGTGAGACCTTTGTGCCAGTGGGCACGCCACGATTGCGGCGGTAAGTCCCTTCTTTGAGGAGTGGCTTGAGAGGCGGCATGGCGTCCTCACCTTCCGCCTGACACAGGTCCTTACCGGACACGGTTGTTTCGGGAGGTACCTGTTTCGGATAATGCGGGAGGAAACGCCCGGGTGTTTCCACTGCGAAGATCGCCCTGAGGACACGGTGGAGCACACGGTGGCGGTCTGCCCAGCTTGAGCGGAGCACCGCCGTGTCCTCGTTGGAGGCGATCGGTGGCGGCGATCTCTCGCGTCCGGCCCTGGTCCAGGCCATGATACGGAACGAGAGTGCATGGGTAGCCGTCACCTCCTTCAGCGAAGCAGTAATGCTCGCGAAGAGGGAGGCGGCGCACGTGAGGAAGAGGCAGTCTATGCGCTCTAACGACCCTAGCCGCCGCAGGAGACGGAGACGCCGTGGGCGTCGGGAATCCCAGGCCGATTTCCGGCCACCGTAGGCATGAGCTTGCGGACGGCGAGTAATGGGTAGCTCGCTGTCCGGTAAGGATCAAGCCTAAGACGGCGCGTTGTGTTCCACGCGCGCCTCAAAGAGATATCAGCACAAAGTGACGGGGCCCGCAAGGGCCGATGCCTGCCGGGGGTGCGGGTTTGTTCGACAGAGATACCGCAGCCCTTGGCATTATGGGCTACTGAGGGAACACGGGTGGATCTTAGTCAGTAAAAGTCTGACACGCCCTCCTGCTCCACCCAGAGCGGGAGAAGTTATTTGATGATCTCCCACCTAAAAAAACAATAAAAAACCTGCGTGCCAGAGCATGAGGGCCTGGGTTCGATTGAAATATTGCTGTACACGTTGTACAATGTTGCTTGTATAGGTCACACCTCTACCCAACTCTTCGTGAAAACAATGTGTGATGCTGATGAGTAACAAACTAACTTCGGTTTGGGTTTTCGTATTTACTAAAATATATGTCATTTAATTAGGGTATAAATCGTGTACCACTGATTACCACTCGACTGAAATCGATCTTGAAGAAAAAGTGAATGATTTCCATAAAAAAAACTATTTTACGTACAATTATCAATTTCAGAGGTGTACCACCTCCTCTGCCTAATCCTTCAGTAATTACAGGCGTGATGTTATGTTATTGTGAGAACTGCAAATGATCAATCAAAAGAAATATCTTCATGCAGGCCATACAACGGCAAATAAAATATCAAATAAGTATTTTGTTTCATTTGCATGAGAAAACTGTGTTTGTGTGACTGTGAACTAGTCTTATTACCAAGGGGTATCGTATACCCAATAACTAGGCTGTGGAGGTCAGATAGGCAGTCGCTCCATGTAAAATACTGATATGAAGCTGCTTCCGGTTAGACTGGAAGCCGACCCCAACATAGTTGGGAAAGGGCTAGATAGATGTATGAGAAGAGTGTAAAAGTAACGTTTTCAATGGTAATCTGTGTGTCTTCACGCTGTTAAGATTATGTTCATGAATATGTTTAATCTGCGTGACAAGGCGCACGTTGTCATGTTGATGTTAACTGTGTGACAGACGTCAGTTAAGAGACGTCGAGCCTTTGTTAGTTGTGGTTTGAGATATGTAACTGCCTACTGCTGGGATTCAGGCCTCTCTCGGTGAGAGGATATTCTTGGAGTGTGTGTGATTGTCTTTTATTATTTCAAAATTCTGAATGCGACCAATAATGAAATAGGATTTACGAGATCAAGATACGAATGGTGCATGTACATCTTGCGCATCCTAGGTAAAGTGAGCTCACCAGAAGACCAGCCGGGCGTCGAAAGGCGCTTAACGATCTCCGATCACCACAAGGAGCGGTTTGTGCCATCGCTCGAGCAGTCAGGGTCAAAGAGAGTGCGCGCCTTAATGGGAGGCGGTCGTGGGATCGGCTGCAATTGGTGATGAAGCCTGCTATGCATGGCGGGCTGATACCAGTCGGGGATACGGTGAATATATGTATCTCTCGGGCCCTCGACATATTGCACTAGCATGGATTTTAGTCGGTCCGACATCAGGCCTCCATTCTTCCCAGACGGAGAGTATCCATGAAGATGTCCCATGAGAAAAAAAAACAGGCATAGTGCTAGTAGCTTGCTACATTTTGCTGACTGGCATGTGAGCTGACATTTTAACGAGGTAGGAATTAGGTGTTCTTGAACAGTCTGTGCTGAATCAAGATAAAAAGATCATTACACCTAAACCCCTTCTAAAATTAGGCCATAGAAGTCACTATAATTAATTACCCTACATAATTCCTTAGTCAAGTCATAACGTGGTAAGTGGGCTGCCCCCTGACAGATAACTTAAGCCCGAGGTATTACTAAGGGATGATTTACGGAGGAGGGCGGCGGGAAGTAAATACCTATGTCATCCCGCTTCGCTGAGCAAGTGTTTATGGCCATACTATTACCTACTTATGTTTTCCGGCAATTTATCGTTTGTTTTTTCCTGGTGAAACAATTATATTTCAAACTGTTATGTACCTACCTATCTACTATCGATTCCACCAGCGTTATTTTCCAAGATCTAAACAACTATTAGATTTGGTGCTCTGAGACAGTGAGGTGGGGCCGCGGCAGACCACGTAAGAGATGACAGTACGAACTGGAAGGGTTCTGTCAAAACAGAAGGTGTGGAGTGAGGCCTTTGCCCAGGAGTGGGACAGCACAGGCTAGTAAAAACAAACTATTATGTAGGTAGATTTCTGTTTTCGACTAGCCCACGAATTTATCTGCGTGCATTTTATTATATTTCTAAATACGGATGCAAGATCAAAATTAGCCTACGGCGTTCGCCAGGTCCCAGGCTACCCATCTGTCAAGTTTCATAACCCAGGGCTTCATGACCTAGGGGTTTAGGCATGAAAGGCGACATACAGTTTCGCAATAGGGTATTAGTATAGATGGATGTATTAAACCTCTTAGCTAAAGTGTCTTAAAAATTGGTCAATTGACCGTCAAAACGTGTCAAATACTTATAATGGCCAATTAGGAAGCCATGTTTAAGAACAAGTAGTTTCTGTCAGTGGGTTTCCACGCACACCAATTAATTGGCAGGGTTGACTTCACTCAAGTCATAACGAACCCTATTATTTGTTATCATACTCGTATTCATTAATTATGTAATTGGTTGATAGAAGAGACCGATTGTGAGCTCATTAACTGGGGTAATTATTTTATTAATGAGTATATTTTGTCGCATTTTGTAATATAGTTTTACCTACCCTTGGGATGTTTTAAAATAACTTCCACGCGATACGTAATGTACAATAACCGGGACCCCCTGGGCAATCGGCCTGGATACCGCCTTACTGACCGGCTATTAGGGCATGGGCTATTAGGGCACGAGCTATTAGGGCAGGAGCCATTAGGGCATAAACTATTATGCCCTAATGGCTCATGCCCTAATAGCTCGTATTAGTTTATGACTGGAAAGATTCGCTCAATCTGTGTGGTTATTTCCTCACAACCATTTCAGTCCACAATCTACATGATCCGTAAATTATGTGACCACGATCATGTGTGGACTTTTAAAGAGACTGTGACCTCTGAGTTTGTTTCAGGGTTTCTTCTCAAAGTACTCGGATACGAAACACCGACCTCATCAAGTTTTTTTCAATTTATTTACGCGTAAAAAGTTTATTTAAAGTTCGTTATTTAATCCCAGAATCTGTTGGTAGGTTATCTACCAGTTTCCAAAAGAATTAAGAAAAAAATTATGAATAAAAGTAAACAATAAAACGATTACATAATAGAACATCTTGTCCGAACATAATGGATTCAGTAGAGCTCGTTGAATAATAATCTATCGAACGAATGAATAATTTATTAAAGTGCTTCCAACTGCGGCCGTGTAACATTGTTGTAGTCAAGTGGAATGATTTGACTCTTTGTTGAACGTCTTCCAGAAGATGCATGAAGAATACCAACTGATTTTTAAATGAGGTTACGATCTTTTTTTTACATATTATTCACATGTGCTTTGTACATGTGTAATGTAACTTGTGTTTGAGGAAACTTTCAAAGGGAAGTTGTAACTATATGCAGTGGGTAGTTGGGCAGTTCCACACTCTGGAACTGCCCAACTGTACACCGCATCTTGTGTGCAATTAAACATATTTATGTACCTTAATATTTATAATAATTGAACTTTGTTTCTATAATAGGAATTGAGAGATATTTTTTGCTAAGGTTTTAAGTTAAATTAAACTAATAATCCTAATTATTAATGTGAATGTTTGGATGTTTGTTTCTCAATCACGCAAAAATGGCTGAACAGATATGGATGAAATTTGGCATATAGATAGTTTGTAACCTGGATTAACAAATGAGATACTTTTTGTTCTGATAGTAGGTTCCCGTGGGATCATTTTCGACGTCCACGCGGGCGAAACCGCTGGCAATAGCTAGTCTTCAATAATTCTGATGACAATCTCATAACAGGTTATCTAATTCGCGATGTTCGAAAATATACCTAATACAACGAAATAATAAGTAGTGAGTATTATACAGGATAAGTTTTTATTCAGTGCGCAAACTTTAACCATGAATTCAGCATATCATTCTAGCCCCCCAGCGCAGAATTTTTTCGTCGGTTTTATAAAAAAAAAACTGTTTCATAGAAAAGTGCCATAACTACGCGGTAAAAATATATGGAGCAGCTGATTTTTTTTTACATAACAGACGAAACATTTATCGCAAAGGTAATTTGTTGTCCTCAATCCTTATAAAAGTGTTTAAACGCTAGACAACCTCAATCGATCGGGAAAACTAGGACAACAGAGAAGTAGACACGCTTATAGCGATTACTCAACCAACACTGTTTCTGAAAGATAGATCAATTCATTTTCTGTCAAACCTTATGCCGATGGATGATTGGTTGATGGTATTTTCGTTAACCAATCGCAGCCACGGTTTGTGGCTGAAGTTGATGCACAACATTTCAACGTGATCAGTTCAGGAATGGGTGCTCTGATTGAGCCTGAGTCTCTGCGAGCTATCCCGAATGTAACGTCAGTAAATTCCTAAGCAACAAAATCACAAGGTTTTGATTCAAACTACGCTGCGAATTAGCATTTTTTAACCGACTTCCAAAAAAGGAGGAGGTTATATGTTCCACCGAACGTATTTTTTTTTAATGTATGTTCCTCGATTCCTCCCCCATTTGTGGACCGATCCTCAAAATTCTTTTTTTATTTGATAGAGTGTACTCCTGAGGTGGTCCCATTGGCACCAAGTCAGGATCTGATGATGGAATCCCAGGGAAATTGAGGGCAACCCTCAAATCATAGGCATTAACAATGTTTTTCCTATGTTTTCTAATGCTATTGAGACATTTGCGTATAGTCATCATCATCTCATGACGCTGAGCTAATGATGGAAGGTACAACTCTTTAACTTAGGAGTTAGGTGCAGATTCGGGCATAACTCCGTCAATAGACCGATTTGCAATATTCTTTTTTTTTAGAAAGGGTTTTATTCCGAAATGGTCCCATTTAAATCCCTACTAATATTATAAATGCGAAAGTAACTCTGTCTGTCTGTCTGTCTGTTACGCTTTCACGCCTTAACCGCTGAACCGATCGTCATGAAATTTGGCCGAGATATAGCCTGGGATATGGGTAAGGACATAGGCTACTTTTTTACGCGATAACCGACATCCACGCGGGCGGAGCCGCGGGCAAAAGCTAGTTTCATATAAATCTGATGATGCAATTTTTAACGTCAAAATTACTATGACATAGTTCTTTAAACGCCCGCCCTCCATTTCCTAGCTGGGAAGAAGTGGCGCAATAAACTCCTCAGCAGCGCAGCGTTAGAAGAACTTAATTAAACTATTCTTATCCTTACAAATATTATTAACACGAAAGTTTGTATAGTATTGATGTTTGTTACTCTTTCACGCAAAAACGCCTGAACGGATTTGGATGAAATTTGGCAAACAGGTAGATTATAACCTAGATTAGCACATAGGATACACTTTTTACGCCGATACCTAGTATGTTCCCGCGGTATAATTTCCCACTTCTACGCGGGCGAAGCCGTGGGCGGAAGCTAGTAAGCAATAATTATATCATTTTTATCCTTTTCCTAACTATGTTGGAGTCGGCTTCCGGATGCAGCTGAATACCAGTATTTTACATGGAACCTATCTGACGTCCACAACCCGGTTATTTAGTAATACGATATCTCTTAGTAATATTCGTTATCACTTTATCTGTTTTCTGACGGCCTGTAACAATTGTCAAAGATCCACGAATGACAGTCGGACGTGCTTTCCGAGGCAGTAGACGTCCCGCATCCTAATTGCGTAACTCACGATTCTTCATAATCTGTATCGTTTTGAAACGGATTGTTAAACCATTGCTTCATATGTTCGAAAAATGTGTCTGTTCGACAACATAAATAACGCAATGAATATTGTTTAACTGTGAAGACGAAACCAATTATGATCAATCGTGAGTTACGCAATTAGGGTGCCGGTATGTAAAGAAGGTCACCCATCCACGTACCAAGCGTGGCTATGCAATAATAAAATACAACATGAAAGTATAAATCCCCGTGTATTAATATTTTCATGACACATACGACAATACAACAGCCTACATCGGATTAAACCAGGCATGAAATGTCAAATTAAAATCCCTTCAAAATCGTTAATCAAAAACGAGAGTAACGAGATAACAGAACACGCCACAGAGCTATCAGCACGTAGAGGATTAATTACTCCATGATTATTACGGGGTTGTCGTGTAATTCCTTGTCCATCCATCACTATCGTAATTAATTATCGCCAACCTTAACAGCCTCGTCTAAAAGAGGGTACTTCGCCTTAAGATGGATGGCGTTGATGGGAAGTAGCCAGAGATAGGACGACGTCATTTGGTTTTTTTTATTTTGAGGTACATCATAATTTTATAAGGATAACGATGTTGTGGCAATATTGCGTCATCATTTTATTTTAATTGGATTAAAATTGCTTCGTGATGATCTAAAGACGCTTTTAAGATAAGAAAGTTACAACTTTGTACATGTTGTAAGAGACAGCGACGAGCAAACTTCTGACCCCAGAGTAGAAATTTCCAGTATATTCTGAAAAATATGCAGTTTCAACATCTTCAATCAGTGGTAACACGGTCAAAATGTATGGAAATACTTCTTTTTTTATAACCCATACCCTGTATTTACTGGAAATGGTTGTCAACAGTAGTAAAGTAATTTTGGGAAGTTTGGCATTAATTCCTTCTGCACATGTGACTTCCCTGGTACCTGATTAACAGCATACTCAATACTCAATACTGAAATTTTATTTGCATTCCACAATGTGTACTTAGGTGGTAAATATAAAAAATTGTGATCATTATGGACCCTGTCGGGCACAGCAAAAAATAGTAGGAGAGAGGAAGCCTTAAATAAGTAGCTAAACTTACATCTAAACCAAGTCCAATTATACCACTTTATTGGTTCTTTTTACCTACAAGCTATGATATGTAGAACTAGAACTATGTGAAAGTCTATTAACTGCTCTCAAATACAATGTTCTTTTTTATTCTTTTTATTTTTACAATGCTGACATATTCTCGTCATTATTTGACATTATACATCAATTTTAATATCGACTATTTTTAGTGATTGTCATGGAAAGCATGTCACTATATGTTTAAATAGGTTCATTTTATTTATGTAGATTATTTTACATATTGTGAATGAGAGAACGTTGTATTGTAGGCCTTACAGACTGTAGATTTGTAAACGATTTTCTATTCTGTATTCGTCTAAGTACCTGGTACTTATTGACAGGCCTGTGCTGTCTGTGCTCTTCTCCATAGGAAACAACAATTTGGAACCGTGCACCTAGCTTCTGACGTTTCATAAGTGCCCATGCAGGTTTATATGAAATAAAAATATTTTGATTTTGATATTTCGTGAACCACTGTACTTAGGTATGTCCGAGCCAACTTACGAAGACAGTAACCTTGCGGGCTAGCTTAAAATACCACGGAATGGGTTATTCTATTACTGTAGGTATATGCTGATATAAAAACTGCTCCACCCCGGAGTATCACCCGCCTAGGTCTCGATCCCGTGGGAATATCGGGATAAAAAATATTCTATGTCCTAAGACAGGTTATTACATTATTTACCTATGTGCAAAATTTAATCCAAATCCGTTCGATCGTTTTTGGAGATTGAGTAACAAACATCTAAACATCGAACATACAAACTTTCACACATTTATAATATTACTAGCTTTTGCCAGCGGCTTCGCCCGCGCGGAACTTTCATCCCCTATTTAACTCCCTTAGGGGTTGAATTTCGAAAAATCCTTCCTTATTTCTTGTCTACATTATAAAGGGAACCTCTCTGCAAAATTTCAACTTTCTAGGTCCAAGGGTTTGGGCTGTGCGTTGATGAGTCAGTCAGTCAGTCAGTCAGTCAGTCAGTCAGTCAGTCAGGACTTCTCTTTTTATTTATATAGATGTAGAATAGTTTAGATTAAATTAAGAAGAAGCGCTTTAAGTACAATTAAGGAAACCCCCAGTCACAGAGCGTCTTCTCTATTCTAATTTGCAAGCAGCGAAATTGCGTTTCTAGTTCCATTACATTTCTAAATCTTATTCTAGTTTCATTCCAATGTTCAATATAGGTCAGCCGCTTCCAGAATCACTTTGTTATACATACAATAAGGATCGCACAAACCGCATCGGGGAGCTCCTCTCTGTTTTAACTGAAAGATTGATCGCCTGGTGTTAGATCTAGTGATCGGATAGATAGTGCTATTTGTTACAAGCATTACTGGGGGATTGCGTTGGATGAAGATTTTGTTACATGAAATAAGGTCTCTTTGTATTTATGTATTTGTAATGGTAGTGAATCGTGATATTATGATTTGGTAATTCATCATCATCTGCTTAGCTTTTTCCCAACTATGTAGTCTAACCGGATGCAGCTGAATACCGGTGTTTTTACATGGAGCGACCGCCTATCTGACCTCCACAACCCCGTTATTGGGTAACACGATACCCTTTGGTAAGACTGCATCTAGCTTCTGACGTTTCATAAGTTCCCATGCAGGTTCCACGAATGACAGCCCGGATCAACGGCTTAATGTTTGAAAAATGTAAGTTAATCACATTTGATGATTAAATAAATTATTTAAAAAAAATCAAGAATATCCGAAAGAGTATGATGGCCGATGGAGCCGAAAGGTGGGGACCGCATACCGAAAGACGTAAAGATGGATAGGCCTCTTACAAGGTAAGCCGATGACCTTGTGAAGGCCGCAGAAATCCGCTGGATGTGGGAAGCACAGAACCCGTTGATGTGGCGGAGCCTGGGGGAGGCCTTTGTCCAGCAGTGAACAAAAGTTATAAATAAGTACCCAAGTATAATTCGGTACTGAAGCTATATAATCTCTTGATTTTCGGACCATTATGGGTCCCGAACTTTAACTTCAGGTCAACCGAAACACATGCACGACAAGTGTTCCGAAACAAAGAAACTGGCCTTTCATTGTAGACGACAACAAAACGCTTCAAGAGTTACTCAACTTGGAAGAAGAAGGTTCTATAATGAAAGCAGAGTATAATATCTACTAGAGTACTTAATGAAAACGTTTCATTAACATGCAAGTAGGTCGATAATGCATGCATGGATGAATTTATTAAATGACAGTAACTTAGATACAGGCAAGACAGGCGTGGTTATTGCATTTTGTGTTAGCTTTCAGTTTGAATAGCTGATGTTCCAACAGCATCAGTTTGTGCAAAAGCATGTCAAGGATCCTGGTGGTTCGGTTCCTGATCGTGTAACAAATCCCTTACTATTCGCCCAGAGAGCAAAAAAATCAAACTACTTATATAGGACACTGAAAGAGAGACCCGATCTAACATTAGTTCTAGCCCAAAAACATTTAAAGACATTGATAAGTATGTAAATGAGTTAATGTCTTTGTTCTAGTTCTGGGCCAGATTTGCATTTCCAAAGCAGTTTTCAATTTGCAAGTTGTCATTTTGTACAAAATTGACAACTTAGCACCGGACTAAGTTGTCAGTTATGTAAAAAAGAACTGCATTTAGATACGTATTGGGTTCTTTATTCTAAAACTGGTTTGGTTATTTAAACCTGATCTACATAAAAACCTTGTTTTCTAATAAGGGGAATGAGTGTAGGTAATTTTTCCATCATAATGATTTTCATTTGTAGAGAACTTATCTTTGCGTCTGCAAGCATGGACTAATTTTGAATGCATCATTAACTTGACTTTAACTTTACCTTAACACACTATAGGTATGTCATTTTTATTACCTATAATAACTAAACAATATCCGGCGAGCTCCGACGTGAAAATCAAAAAATTCCGCGCCACGATAAAGAATATTGGTCGTTCGCTTTAACAAAGGAAAACTTGGAGGACACGCATTCTTTGTCGGAATTTGGGACATGGCGACATCTAGCGGAACTTATTACGAAGTTCTTGTACAAGTTGTATGATTAATGAGAATACGACTGCGGCACAAGTATCAAAAATACATCAGTTTTTGGGAAAATGAAGTTTGTTTAATAGCAATGTTAAGGAATTTCTTTTTGATATGTTTATTTTCGTTTCAGAAATAGGTACCAAGAGTTTCTCTCAACAGGGTGGCCGTCAATACCATACAATAATTGAGGGCTCGGTATCTCCGGTAGAATACACTGTATCGCCAGCAGTACCTACTTATGGCGTGTTTGGCGTTTTCAGGGGAAAACAAACTAGTTTCTTCATACTGATGTATTTTCTTCCACTTTGTGAATTAACGTAAAAGAATCACCATCTGCCTAGCCTTTTCCCAATTATGTTGGGGTCAGCTCCAAGTCTAACCGGATGCAGCTGAGTACCAGTATTGTACATGGAGCGATTTCCTATCTGACCACTATATACAATCCAGTTACTGGGTAATACGATACCCCTTGGTAAGACTGGTTAGTTAACCTAAGATAATACACTTAATAAATTGAGAAAAGTTTTATGAAAAGCTTTATTCACCAAGATATAAGGAAAGTGGATATTTCATTTTTTTGGACTGCCTCATAACACACAGTCTAAACTGCTGAAGATAATTTAGAAGCTGTCGAGACTAGAATATAAATGCACTAAAAAGTTTCCGAAACTCCACTTTGTGCGGGTCTAACAGTGGTTATCTACAATTTGTATGCAACAACAACTAGTTGCGCCAATAGAATCGTCAATATCCCAGAATTCTACCTAATATTATAAAATGCGACGGTAAATTTGTTTGTGTGTTACGCTTTTACGCTTAAACGGCTGAACAGATTTGGATGAAATTTACAGACAGCTGGAGTGGCGACCGAGAACCAGATAATCTAGAGTTGGAAGGCCTCCTACAAGGTGGACCGATGACCTTGTGAAGGCCGCAGGAATCCACTGGATGGCGGAGCTTAGGGGAGCCCTTTGTCCAGCTGTGGACGTCTTTTGGCTGAAATGATGATGATGATTGCAGACAGATAGACAATGACATGGGTGAGGACATAAAGAGTATTGAAGGGCTTTTGGCTATTTAACAACAGCCGCACTGGTCGATCGATCAGGTTAAACTACGCTCGAGGAGTTTCTTGCCGGCTTTTCTCCATAGGAAGCGACAATTTGGAATCGCTTGGCGCATGCAGGTTTAAGTGAATATTTTGATTTGATTTGATTTGACGCGGTTGGTCCGTGGATGGGTAACCATCTGTACATACCTAGCCTTCTACGCGCCTCGGAAAGCACGTTAAGCCGTCGGTCCCGGCTGTCAATCATGGATCTTTGACAGTGGTTACGGGTCGCCAGCAGCCCAAAAGTCTGACAACAATGTGAAAGAAAGTTTGTTCATGCTACAAAGGCTAAACGGTCTGGATGAAATTTGGCACTCAAATAGACCATACTCATTGAGCGTACCCAATAAGTTGACGAAATCGCATACACACTGATGAAGTCGCGTGTGTCAGAAAATGTGGCTATATATGAATCTATAGGTGTGTATATATAAAATAAATATAAAGGTTTGAATGTCGGAATGGTTACTGCTTATTTATTATACATGAAATTTTCTTATGAAAATGGTTTATAGGGTAAGGATTTCATGAAGTAAAGCACAGAAAGACAAGACTAGACATTTATTCCAATTAGGCTTGTCATTATTTAATCAGAAAGCTAGTCGTCCATTCCAAAACTAGGTCATCATGGAGAAGAAGGACAAGAAACTCCATGGAAACAGTATTGATATTTTCCATCAACACATCTATTACATTGCTATAAATTATCGTTATTCTGCATACATTTAATTACAACTCTTGGACCTTTGTCCAAGATAACTCGGTATTATTATAACCACATGGTTATAATAAGCAACAATTACAGTATAATATTAAATTAATTAACTTATATGACATCTAGTCGATCTATTCCACACAACAACGGCACTGGGACTAACCAACTGAACATCTACCAAGCAACTGCCTTGATAACTTTTTTTTTGTGTTTGGCATCTTGCAGTTGACCTTGAGAGGCCGTGACTGCTTAACCGGGCTTTCCTGTGAAGGTTTTTTGTGACACTAAAAGCCTCCAGCCAGGGCATAAAACCTACTTAACCTAAAGCGACTGCACGCTGAGGGCACCCCCTGTGGGGTACGAACCTCGGCTCAGGGCGTCACTGGCTTTCAGCTACTGGGGACAGGCTGGATCAAAATATTTTCTTGATTATTATTCGGGGAATTTAAAGCTACTGGCTCAGCTGCAGCGCAGGTTGGCGCATCAACGAGCAAGGGACGGTCGGGGGTCTCATCGTTACTCAGGGGTCTTCGCGGGGCGCGAGGACCTCGGCGGCGAGGTCGGAAGGACGGTGCCTCGATAACGTCATTACAATCCTTTTTATATCCTAACAATGTAAAATTACGTTAAACATTTCCCGCCATTTTGAACAAGATACAGATCGCCACACATTTTGGCTTAATAACTTCTAACACAGATATTATTAAACAAAGAATAAGTAGTGAAACCGTTTTGAAACATTTTATGGTAATTAAGCAATTTAATAAGAACTGATTCGTAATTTAAGACAGTTAAAAGTATCAATATGAACTGAGATTATTGAGCCGGTTATTTGAATCAGCGTATTATATTAAAGAACATTAGAAAACCTAAAATTTGTTACAAGTAAAATTAAATACTGCGTAATCATTTATAGTAACAACATCCAAATTATTTTCAAAAATTAAGACAGTTATTTTTGTAAACATGTAGTCAAATTAGGTAGTTCTACATTTGTTTAACACTTCGTTAATGTGACAGATGACATTATCCACCAAACAATATTACAATATCAAATTAAATAATCTAACACGTGCAACAGCTAGTCATTTCATAAAACAGCTCTCAGACAAACACAGGCATACCGCCAATTTGTCGCAGTACGACCCCGCTCCCCAGTGAGGCAAACATGATTAGATTATTCATTGATTGCCCGCGCCCGGTAATTATACAATCGAGGCTCTCTCTAAAGGACAATGGGACATAAACCGACCCCAGTGTTATTTATTGATGCATGAGGGTAACAGATTCATCATAATTGTTATTTCAGTGCTTAAATGTACACAGCGGAATACAGGCTTTCAAGGAAGTCATTGCCTTTGTAATAAGTTTATTATTGTGTTAATGTTATTGTTACCCCGCATACTGGGTAAAGACCTCTCTCCCCATAGCTTCCAACTCAGTTGATCCAGAGCTAAAGGCAGCTTATCGCGCCATCTTCTACGGGGTCTGCCGCGGCGCCTTCTGGCGGTGTCAGGGCTCCACGTATTGGGTATGACCAATGAGCATGGTCAATCTGCGTGCCCAACATCCAAACCGTTCAGCCGTTGTAACGTGAAATCGAAATAAACAAACTTCAGTTGTCAGACTTTTGGGTTGCTGGCGACCCGTAACTACTGTCAAGGATCCACGAATGACAGCCGGGACCAACGGCTTAACGTGCTTTCCGAGTCACGGAGAAGTCTTGGTATGTAAAGATGGTCACCCATCCACGGACCAACCGCGTCAAGCTTACCTTAACCTGATTGATCGACTATTGCGGCTGTTATTACTTATCCACAAGCCCCAATACTTTATAATATGTACACAATAAAAATTACTAAGTGTAGACTTTTTATCGTCGCGTACCTAATATTTCAAAAAAAATCTTATTGCTAAAAGCTATATTTTAAGGACATCCTTTGGATGGATTTAAGGGAGACGGAGAAGGAATAGATCAGCTGCAGTAGATATGAGTAACGATCCGAATGGATGAAAGCTTATGTAATTGAGTAGAATGAATTTTTGATGTCGGATCTTCCTGTATTCGTAGCATGGTACGGTAAACTCTACGCTGTTACAATTTTCGTTAGTAATACCTTAATATAAGAACTAAAAAATATCTACGAGATTTTAGTCTACTAAAATCTCGTAGATATTTTTTAACGCCATATTTTAATTCGTCTTTCGGTTGAACTTACACTCCGTTCACACTTATTTTACCTCTGTATTTGATTTACTGTCAAAATCAAAGTGATCTTTGCTGTCATTATAGTATGAAATGTTTTGGTAAGTAGAACTTCTAAGGTCTGACAGTTTGGCATATTTTACATGCAAAAGCTGTCAAACCGACAAATTTTATTCCTCTGATAAAATTGATCTGACTTTTGAAAAATTAGCCCTAAGACAGTTTTACACGTCAATTTTTTTTTTTAGATGTCGCTGGCATTTCTTAGCTAACTGATCTCCGAGAAGAATTGCCAGAAACAAACTCGGAGATCTTCGAAAATTTTTGTAATGCAACCCAAAAGCCCAATCTTGCTTTTGGGTTGATGCCACTAAGAAGTGTGTCAATCAAATCAAATCAAAAGTCATTCATTCAAATTAGGCTGCGAATCAGCACTTTTCGAACGTCAAAATACATAAGACAGTCCCCCAAAACGCCCACCCTTCGACACTTCCTAGTGCTTTAGCTGGGAAGAAGAAGTAGCGCAACAAACTCCCCAGCAGCACAGCTGTCTGTTTAGTCGGATAGACTTGATTCTATACACACATAGGCAAAGTAATAAAAATTACGAGACACAGAACATTAATTAAATAATTAGTCATATTTCAGCTAGCCAAAAGGAATACTTGACTCAAGCAAAAAGAATAGAAAAAAAATGCAAATAAAGCATAGTACCAAAATAAAAGCCTCAAGGGTTACTGCAGCTACTGCTGTCAGAGGTAAAACAACTGTCAACGGACTGACTGTATAGTACAGTCGCCAGCAGGTCAAGCTATCCCAAACTGTCAAATTTTCCCAATTGAACATACACCTTATTCCTTTGGAGTAAAGTTGAAAAACTATCAAAGAAATTTGACAGATTGGGGTAGCTTGATGTGCTGGCCTCTGTACATACATTTTGTTATTTTTTTATTGTATCTTAAGTAGAATAAAACCTTCAAATACCGTCGATATAAGAAATAACAGTTCCTATAAAAAATGATAAGACTTAAGGTAGAGTTTCTTGTATCTTCTTCTTTGTTTTATAGCAACTCAATCGATTCTAAGTTCACCGAGTGTAACAGAATATGAAGTTTATAAACTACATACGTTACATAAGCTGTAGTTCGCTGGAGTTTTAAAATAAGCTTTTCCTTCACCAGATTGTTATATTTTTATCTTCTTCTATCACGGTAAAGTAAGTATCATCATAGAAATAGTACGATAAAACTTATGAAAAAAACAATCGATTAAAATTGATGTAGTTTGACTACGTGATGTATCTTTTAATGTCTTTTCATGTCGTAGATAATAAACACCACCATGGCTTTTAATTACCTATAATAAGCTATACCCGTGTGATTATGGCAAAACCTATGGGAGGCGTATGACCAGCAGTGAACGTCTGTCGGCTGAAATGATACCCGGGTGTACGGATCTGTACTTCCAGAGATTAATTACCTCTTATCAACAAATTGAACCTCTTTATTATATAATAACATATTCAGACTAGCTTCAGCCCGCGGTATCGCCTGCGTGGATGTGCATCTCATGGGTTTTATTGTTTAACTTACTGTTTCTATATTAAAAGTAACCCAAGTTACTCCTTACAAAACCATCCTCATATTTCGGAGATTAGCTGAAACAAACAGACGGATCAATTATTTTTCATTTTGTTTTTAGAACTACCATGTATACTTTCATACATCATTATCTGCCTCGCCCTTTCCCAATGTCGGGGTCGGCTTCCAGTCTAACCGGATGCAGCTGAATACCAGTATTTTACATGGAGCGATACTCGTGGATCTTTGACAGTCGTTATGGGTTGCCAGAAGCCCGAAAGTCTGACAACCTGTCTTACCAAGGGGTATCATGTAACCCAGCAACTGGGAGGTCAGCTAGGCTGTCGCTCCATGTAAAATATTGGTATTAAGGTGCATCCGGTTAGACTGGAAGCCGACGCCAATATAGTTGGGAAAAGGCTAGGCAGATGATGATATTTTACACATAAACCTCCCTGAATAAATCCTCTAACTGATGGTCAATCCCCATCACAATCCGCTGTATATTTTAGAAGAACAACGCGGCACGCGACTTTTATTTAAAATCTACTAGCCTTTGTCGCGGTTTCGCCCGCGTGGATGTCGTAATTTATCATAAGGGAAAGTACTCCCGGAATAAAAAGTCTCCTATGTATTAATCCAGGTTATAAAATATCTGTGTGCCAAACATCCAAATTTGTTCAGCCGATTTTACGTGATTGAGTAACAAACTCACAAATTTTCACATTAATAATATTTATAGGAAAAAGGTATCTACATACACTTGTATATTTATATTTAGTTGGATAACAATTTTTAAATGGAATTCAGGTAAATAAAAATTGCATTGTTAAAATCTCTACAAAAATCAACTGAACTGTTTCCCAAATAAATAACGTTGGCATTACTTCGGAAAATATTGTTGTTTCAACAGACGTACCGGAATAAATCTGATTCAGTTTTGTATTGAAATGTGAATAATAAAATGTGAAATATAGCTCGCGGCGAGGCTGTTAACTGATCTGCCAATGAAAATAAAGTGTGATACGTGATGCAACGTAATCTATCTACCTAGTATATAAGTCATACCTACATACATATAACTGGGTTATTCTTATTCTTACTGAAAAAACTGTTTCAAGCATTTTTAATACCATATTTACTAATAATATGCTAAAAATAATTATGCAAGAATGAAAGTATCACTTATCTATTCACAAAACAAATAAAAATAATTATGATGTTGTTAAGGTATAATATTAATAAATTAAAATATAAAGAAAAGTCACGCGACGTGGCATGTGAGATGTATGTCATTTAGTCGTAAATTATTTTCTGTACTTTAAACAGCTCGTTTATACGTAAGATTACAGTTTTATTAATTTTATGGAATGTCAATGAAGACTATTCCATTTATTTTTATATTGTGCTGTGATTTTTTTTCGATAAATACAAGATTTGAAAATTGTGATCAATTTTTTTGTCACGGCCATGGCTCGTAACTCAATCGTGTGTAAAATCGGTATAATTTATGGTTTAATTCTGGGAACACTATTTTTTATTTAAGGCCTAGCAATACTATCAAACTTCAATCAGTTCTGTCAAGATGGTGGCTTAGAGTTTTTGTGAGAGTTATTTCTTCATACATTTATTGAGTTTGGTCGAGCATAAGCGTCAAAACCGTGTTTACAATATTCAATGTAAGTATTTAAATATACCTTTATATTTTGCATGTATTAATTAGTCAGGATGAGGCGTACTTACAGTGATTTAATTAACATTATAGACCGAACCGGTTTGAGGTTATGTGAGCCACGATTCAAAATTGTCACAGCCATAGGAGTCACAACCATAGTATATGATACCCTGGGTGACAGTTAGTCATGGTCGTTACTTTTTTTACAGTTACTATTTTCTAAAATAAATATTAACTTAGTCAACTTTATATAGGTAGATATTTATGAGCCTGGCAATGATCGACGATGGATAAGGCTTGCCTATATAAAATATAAACGTAGTATGTGTACTATTTATGGTTTTCTTGTTTTATCAGATGCCTCCTCGTAAAAAGGCGGTATCTTTAGAAGAAAAAAGAAGAAGGAACAGAGAAGCTGAAAAAAGAAGACGAGATCGCATAAAAGCTGATCCAGAAAAGTATGAAGCTGCAAAATTGAATTAAAAACAGCGTCGATAAATATCTTAAAAAGAAACATAATTTTAAGCTTTTGTTTTTTTGGTTATTTTTATTGAAGAAAGAAGAAAAATTATGCACACATAGATGTAACTAAGTCAGATGAGAAGTAAAGACTGAACTTCTAATGTTAAATTCTTACTCTGTTGTTCCTATGCTAGTGTTTTATTTTTTACAAATGATATAATTACTTATGGAAGTTGGTTTTTGTTACAAAACAAAGATAACCATTGAATTAAAATTAAATTGTTCTCATACACTATTGTCTACATTTCTTTTTCATTTCTCCTTTCGCAGGTCTGCTGGAAGAAATTTCTAAAGAAATAAGCAGTGCCTTTGTACTCACTTGTTATTATGCCGTATCTCCTATGTATTTTACTGTGTGTACATAAATAATAAAATAAATAAATAAATAAAAACTTTTTTTATGTTCATGACTGATTAGAGTAAAAGATTTATGTTGAAAATGTTCGAACAAAGATAATTTTTATATTATAAGTAAGACTTAAATTATCATTATCACTATTACTATTGTCTGATCATTCTTTTTGAGTATAAACTTATTAGAGTATAATATTATTTAAGTATATCTATAACTTTAATGCAGATTAGAAGGTATTTGGTCACAACCATGGCGCAGTCGTCACAACCGTGGAAGTGCTAAAACTATTTCTTTTTGTTTTTTGTGTTTTTCTACAATTTAAGCCCGGCAAACCTAATAAACGAAGTGTTTGATATGTTATCTAACGATTTGAAATAAAACTTACATAATAATTACAAAACACTGTAAAAAAAAATCCATGACACTAAAAATAAGAATAACCCAACTACACGTTTCCGATTGACAGCGATATGTGGAAGTACTTTTGTTTTTGTAAATTAAGTTCCTTTTCCTCGACTTCGTCTGTGATCCAGGATCAAAAGTAGTATATTTCCTAAGCCATGGTATATCTGTTTCTCAAATTTCATCCAAATCCGTTCAGCTTGAAAGCGTAACCAACAAACTAACAGTTACTTTCGCATTTATAATAATCACATGAATTTATTTATATAAGAATTATAAGTACACCAGAAAATACATTACAAAAAAGAAATACATTTGACACTAAAAACATACAATGGGCGGCCTTATTGCTTTCTGCGATCTCTTCCATTCCCATGGACAGTGATAGCGTGGACATAAAAATAGGGGGATGAATACTTATTAAGTATATAGTTATGAATAAAGCAAAATATAAACAGAAACATGATTATAAGTAGGTATTTTAATGTGATCGCGCGCGCGGGCGACGCCGCTGGAAATCGCGGCACAGCGGACCGAGCTCCGGCGGGATCTCATGGTGACATGGAGAGTGCCATTGTCGCAACTCAGTGCTGGGCACGCCACGATTGCGGCGGTAAATCCCCTCTTTGCGGAGTGGTTTGAGAGGCGGCATGGCGTCCTCACCTTCCGCCTGACGCAGGTCCTCACCGGACACGGCTGTTTCGGGAGGTTCCTGTTTCGGATAGGGCGGGAGGAAACGCCCGGGTGTTTCCACTGCGAAGATCGCCCTGAGGACACGGTGGAGCACACGGTGGCGGTCTGCCCGGCTTGGGCGGAGCACCGCCGTGTCCTCGTGGAGGCGATCGGCGGCGGCGATCTCTCGCGTCCGGCCCTGGTCCAGGCCATGGTACGGAGCGAGAGGGCATGGGGAGCCGTCACCTCCTTCAGCGAAGCAGTAATGCTCGCGAAGAGGGAGGCGGCGCACGTGAGGGAGAGGCAGCATATGCGCCCTCGCGACCCTAGCCGCCGCAGGATACGGAGACGCCCTGGGCGTCGGGAATCCCAGGCCGATTTCCGGCCACCGTAGGCATGGGCTTGCGGACGGCGAGTAATGGGTAGCTCGCTGTCCGGTAAGGACCAAGCCCAAGTCGACGGTGTGTTGTGTTCCACGCGCGCCTCAAAGAGATGTCAGCACAAAAAATGATGGGGCCCGCAAGGGTCGATGCCTGCCAGGGGTGCGGGTTTGTTCGAAAGAGACACCACAGCCCCTGGCATACGGGCTACTGAAGGAACACGGGTGGGTTTTAGTCAGAAAAAGTCTGACACGCCCTCCTGCTCCACCCAGAGCGGAGAAGTTATTTGATGTTTTCCCACCAAAAAAAAAAAGTGTGTGTAGGAGCGAGGCAGTAGCTACTATAGCATTTTTATACCATTTGTTGTAGGGTAATATCAAATTGTGTGTAATGTTTATTATAATTATTTTACTTTGTTACTTGTTTTATCTAATTTGTAAAAATCCTGGCTTGATTTTCGTACGTTGTTTTCGGGTGACCACTGAAAATCAGCGCTGTGCTGCGGGTCCCATAGCACAGCATCATGCTGAGTGGAAGTCTTCTTGTCACAGTCACGTCGTGCAGCTGCCGACTCTTATGTTCTGTATGCCTATGTTTAAAAATATTTGTGCTGTTTTCATGTTTTAAAAAAAAAATGTTATTTCATCTTTTTATAAGCATGTGTTTCTGTGACAAATAAATACATTTTTCTTTCTTTTCTTTCAATATAAATTAAAGATATAGGTATTAAATAGTTTAGTATAATTATTCACCTAGTATTGTGTAAAGCGTGGCTGGGACATCGACGCACCACAACATGATACAGCAATTTCTTTTTTTGAACCGGCCAAATATTACTACGCTAGGAGAATCTTGTGCTGAATTTATGGTTACTGTATTTTTAACCGACTTCAAAAAGGAGGAGGTTATCAATTCGGTATGTTTATAAATATTTTTTATGTATGTTCGGGCATAACTCAGTCATAAACAGGATAAGTTTTTAACCAGTGCGCAAACTGTAACCATGAATTCAGCATGTCATTCTACCCCCCCGAGTGGGTTCCCGCATTGTCCTTGCGGGGGGGCTCAGTAACCGTGGATTCCAGCCACGGTGAAGCCAAGAGGAACCCAAAGGTGGGGGCCGCTCGTCAGGGCTTTTGCCTTCAAGCCATTGACGTAGCGGCCAAAAAGTAGGTTGCGGTGAGGTGCACCGCAACTGAGGTGGGCCGCGATGTCGAATGGGAGGCATCGCGGCTGAGGTTACGGGCTGCGGTAGAGGAGGAGTGCCGGTGCTTCTGAGCAGCGCTCTTCCCTTCCGTGGCCTGGACGGGGCCGCCACCGTTTGATGGCGGACGCGGTGGGGCCGCAGGGGAAGAGGAGTGTCGGTATAGCGTTAGCCGCTCTCCCTATCCCTTGCGGCCGAAAAGTGGTAGACGGGTGTGTGTCAAAGATGTCAGCAACCACTGGTGGGTTCCGTAAGGGCCGATGCCTGCCAGGGGTGCGGGTTTGTTCGAAAGAGATACCACAGCCCCTGGCATACGGGCTACTGAGGGAACACGGGTGGGTTTTAGTCAGTAAAAGTCTGACACGCCCTCCTGCTCTACTCAGCATGAGAAGACATTTGATGATTTCCCACCCATAAAAAAAAGCATGTCATTCTAGAACCCTCTAGAGTAGAAATCTTTCGTCAGTTATTAAAAAAAATCGGCTGTTCCATACATTTCGACCGCGTAGGTATTGCACTTTTTGTATAACCGACGAATAATTTCCGAGCTGGGGTTTCTAGAATGATATGCTGAATTCATTTTTAGTTTGCGCACTGGCTAAAAACTTATCCTGTATAGACGGATTTGCAAAGTTAGTGTGGGGTAGGTACTATAGCTCTAAAGGGAAAAATGTAAGATGTTTCCAAAAAAAAAAAAAAAACTACGGAGTTTCGAGAAAATACTACATAGTGAAAAATAACTTTAATTTCGGAAGGTAAAAATTAAAATACATACCTATTCAAAGACACCTACTTCCGAAATGAAAGTTGAAACTGCCTTTAAATCCTTCTACCATCACACCGACACCATCTTTCCTTCCATTCTTTTTGAGTGCAAAAAAACATAACTCAGTGTTTTTCGGTTATTCTTTTTAGGTGGACTTAGCTGTTCACTGGCCAGTTTTTTACAATACCTTTGGGAAGGGATTAGCTTTTAAGCCGGGTAAGATTCGGGTAAATAATAAAATCGGTAATGAGTTTTATCTACGTGTACCTAAATACAATCACAGGGGCTTGTGGCTAAGTACTAACAGTCACACGATTCGATCGATCAGGTAAAGCTATGCCTTTATCTGTTTAGTTTTTCCAAACTATGTTGGGGTCAGCTTCCAGTCTAGCCGGATGCAGCTGAATACCAGTAGGTATTGTAGCGGCACTACAAAATAAATACTTCGCAACAAAGCAAGAAAACGAAAAAAGAGAAGTGGTGGTGCCACAGGCGAACTAAATTAAGAATTCCTACATCGCGCAGTCAGAGTTTACCACGACACTCGAACATATACAAAATCCCAACATCATCCGTCGGGCAGTTGCCCACCAGACATAAAACCCGTCTGGTCGGAGGATCCTCCTTTTCAATAGAGTATGAGGGAACTTCACACCCTGTTCCTCATACCTCTATAGTATTTTAAATAACCTTTTTTGTAATTTTTGTTTTAAACTTTGCCCCGCACTAGGATTTTCTCCTGTATTGTGGATGCGTTTACAAACATTATATTAAACTCACTTATACAGGAAAAGTTTTTATCCAGTACGCAAACTGTAACCATGAATTCAGCATATCATTCTAGAACCCCTAGCGCAGAAATATTTCGCCGGTTATACAAAAAAAAAAATCAGCTGTTCCATACATTTTGACCGCGTAGGTATTGCACTTTTCTATGAAACAGATGACTTTTTTTTTATAAGCGGCGAAAAATGTCTGCGGTAGGGGGTCTACAATGATATGCTGAATTCATGGTTACAGTTTGCGCACTGGATAAAAACTTACCCTGTATAACAAAAACAGCCAAAAAAAAAAAATGGCGGATTGACTATCTGACTTTCTCAACCACAACAACTGAGTAGTCGCAGGTCCGGAGTTTAGAACTTGGCGGTGTGATTCCCCCGTGTTTTGCCTCTGATCTCTCTTCGGTTGTATCTGATTGCGTGCTGGTCCATCGGTCTATGAGAGTGAGAGAAGAGAGAGTGTACCTGTGTTCGCATGATACCCCTTGATAAGACTGGTTGTCAGTTTTCTGGTGTCAAAGATTTATAAACGACAGGCGAGACCAACGGCATAACGAACTTTTCGACGCACAGAGGGGTCTTGGTATGTAAAGATGGTCACCCATCCACGGACCAACCGCGGCAAGTGTAGTTTAACCTGTTCAATCGAACATTGCGGCTATTATTACTTACGCAAAAGCCGCTCATAACTAATATTGTCTTAAAATGCCTACATCCATAATATTCAAACTATGTACACACGCGTTCAAGACACGGAATACTAAAGCAAACAGGGAATCGTGCCGTCAATAATACTGCCTCCATAAAATGTTAACATTGGCCAGAAATCAAGCCTCGTTCCCAACCTGACATGCTCGTAAAAACTGTGTTAAGGTTCCGTATACATTACTAGGGCTATTGTGGGGGTTAGGTCGTGTCGGTTTACATGTACTAAAAGGTTTTTTTTTGCGTACATTTGTATATAGCAGTAGGTAGATATTGTGTGCGGTACAATATGATAATCAAAAATAAAAACGCCGCCATAAAAGATGCAGTGCAGACTTTCTTGTACGAACAGTGGTGGCGTATTTTTTTTCTGATGGTTTGCGAGTTGTAAGTTCAAACCCGGCAGGCATTTTACTATGTGTATTTATTTTCATCACCACTGCTCTCAAAACGGTGAAGGAAAACATCGTAAGTGAAAAAATCAAAGATGTTTGACATTTACCAACCAGCACTAGGCCTGCGTGGATTATGTCCCATCACCTCTCACAGAGAGGAGGCCTGTCTGATGTGTCCCAGCAGTGGTATTGGGAACATTATTGGCTGAGAAACTAAATTTTATCCAACCGGTAGTTATGGCAAAAATTTCGAAAAAATTCCGTCGTTTATTGCATCAGTTTATAACTTCAAAAAAGCTAGTCGGTGCGAACGTTTGCAATCTTTCTAGAAGCTTCCCAAACAAACATTTCAAACAGTTGTTTAATAAAGAAAGACACACAGACACAAATCAGTAAGAAACACATAAAACCAGAACACTATCTTGAATTCATTGCCACGATAAATCAACGTTGCTTCTGCTACAAAAACGATACAAATCAAGAATACTGCACTGCAACGAAATATATTTCTTTCTATCTTCGGTATGTGTTGGGTAGATCGCCTCACATGACCTCTGCCGATAAATCTTGCTTTCTGGAGCCTAAGTCTACTAATTTATAAACGTCATAATGGTCTCTCAATGGTAAGTTTTTGACAGATTTGCCATACAAAAACTGTCAAAAACACACCATTGAGAGACCATTGTAACGTTTATAAATTAGTAGACTTAGGCCCCTGATGGTTTGTTTTGTAGATATTTAAGTTGCAATTATGGCGTAAGCATGTATGGGATATTGTTTTTGAAACGAAGTGAAGTTAAGGTAAGGGGACTGAAGAATTGTTAATGTGATTTGATTGAGGGATCAATAAAATTTCTTAGTAAAGCTTTATTTGTACCGAGTAAGAAAATATTATAGTCTATACTAGTCTTTTGTGTGTCTTAAAAAAAAAAAAAAAACTATCTAAATCCATCTATACCTACTATTAATAAAGAGGAAAGATTTGATATTTGTTTACATTGAATAGGCTCCGAAACTCCTGAACCGATATGAAAGATTATTTCACTGTTGCAAGCTACACTTTCCCCGGGTAACATAGGCTACACTATTATCCCCGTATTCCCACGGGAACGGGAACTACGCGGGTGAAACCGCGGAGCGCTGCTAGTCTATACTAAAATTATAAAGAGGAAAGATTTGATTGTTTGTTTACATTGAATAGGCTCCGAAACTACTGAATCGATTAGAAAAAATATTTCACTGTTGCGAAGCTACACTATCCCCAGGTGAAATTATCTCACAGGAACGTAATACCACCGGGACAAAAAACATCCTATGTGTTAATCTAGCACCCTAATTGCGTAACTCACGATTAATCATAATCGGTTTCGTTTTGAAACAGATTGTTACCTGTAATTGCTTCATATGTTCGAAAAATGTTTCTACTCAACAACGTAAATAACGCAATGAATATTGTTGAACTGTCAAAATGAAACCTATTATGATTAATCGTGAGTTACGCAATTAGGGTGCTGGTTATAAACTATCTGTGTGCCAAATATCATCCAAATCCGTTCGGCGCTTTTTGCGTGATTGAGTAACAAACATCTAAACAATGAACATACAAAATTTCACATTTTTAATATACGTGGTAGGATAGTGAGATAGAATAATAGTAGTATGGATATTAGAGCAGTGTTGACCAAGTGGCAACGACCGCGACTTACGAGATGTAGGTCGTAGGTTCGAACCCAGACAGGCGCTTTACTTTGTGTAAATTATTTCATCACTATTGCACTCAAAACGGTGAAGGAAAACATCGTGAGGAAGCGCAAGTTCTAGAACAAAAAAAAAAAACGAAGACACGTGAAATCTATACCAACCCGCATTGGGCCCGCGTGGTGAATTAAGGCCCATTCCCCTCTCACCGAAAGGAGGTCTGTGTCCCAGCAGTGGGAACATTATGCTGATTATGGAGTTGTAGGTAGTAGGTAGATGAGTGACCGAATTAACTACAGCTAATCAAGTTCATTCATTCGATTGGACAAGGTATGACTGAAAAGCTACATTTTCCTTCCATTCAAACAAGCGTAATAATCCATTGAGAAAGTGTAGTGACATTGGCACATCCGCAGAAACAGAGCGCTGGCACTCTGCCTACGAACACATTCGTTACAATTCCCCGGTTTCCTTAGCTAGATAAATTCTCTTTTCTTTTGTAAGGATAATCAAAATATTTACATACAGAAACATATCGCGTTTTCCTCTTGGGCTTTGGCAGGATAGAAGATTCAAAATTGCGTGGGCTTATGATAAAACGGTACAGCAGATTTACTTCATTTAAAATTCAGGCATCTTTTCATGCTAATTGAGTTTACGGTAGGTTTAGTAATTTGATTAAGTGACAGAGCTCTGCCACTGCAGCGGGTCTATTGTGTTAAACTCTTGCCGTGATGGAGTGAGCTTGAAGTGAACTGTCATCTTGACGATAGGTAATCTAGGGGTTGACAGCTCACTTCAAATTCACCTAAGTTGTCAAGGTATGTTTTTCACAGAATAAGGACAGCTTTCCTAATGCCTACCTAAGGTTTTGGTGACCTCACCCTATGACAAATTTAATATCTAGTATGTAGGTCACATCCAACTTAGACATGTCCTAGTGTAAAAGTAAAAAAAAAATAAACCAGCATCTTTTTTATACTTACGGGATGTTTCGGAAGCTTTGAAAAACCAGTCAAGTACGAGTCTCAGTGACCTCGCACACAAAGGGTTCCGTACCACCGTACAATATTTAACGCTGCATCTTTTTTGTTAAACACTTTCTATGGAGCATTTTATATTTTTATCCTTATTGTATTATATTTGTTGTTATAGCGGCAATAGGCATACACATTGTGAAAATTTCAACCGTCTATCTAATAACGTTCATTTGATATAATCCGTTGACGGACGGACGGAAGGGCAGTTCAGGCTTAGTAAATAGGGTCCCGCTTCCCTTGGCACCCTTTTGGGAACAGAACTCTAAAAAAGAAACTTCAAATAGTTAGACACTACCTCTAGCCCTCTAGAAGCGTTACTCTTTCACGCAAAAACTACTAAATGGATTTGGATGAAATTTGGCACACAGATAGATTATAACCTAGATTAACATATAGGATACATTTTATCCCGGCGGTACGTTCCCGCGGGATAATTTCCGACTTCCACGCGGGCGAAGCCGCGGGCGGAAACTAGTGGGCCATAATTAAACTGAGCAACTTCAAGTTAACGCCTTAAGTTGGTACTTTCCAATGCTTTGTTTAGCATGTTAGAAGGCAAAGATTACAGCAGTAATATAGTGGTAGACAGTTATTGCAGCTAATAACAGCGGAAACAGCGCAGTGACGTAGCTTCCGCCTTCCGAGACGTAGTACGAATGGAAGATCAATTGTATTTACTACAAAATGTATTGGTTATGTTAGATTTTTTCCAGCTGCTTCATCCGCGTGGAGCTTGAAAATTATCGCACGGGAACTTATTACCGGGATAATAAGTATCCTATGTGTTAAGCTAAGTTACAAACGAAATATGGACTAAATTTCATCCAAATCTGTTCAGCCGTTTTTGCGTGAAAGAGTAACGAACATCCATCCATGTGAGGATGGTCACAAACATTCACATTTTAAATATTAGTAGCACTACAAAGATATCTGATAAATCAATTTTGAACAACTTCAAATAGTCATCATCATCATTTCAGCAGTTAGACGTCCACTGCTGGACATAGGCCTCCCCCAATTTGAGGGGGTTTGCCATAATCGCTACGCTTGGCAGGCGGGTTGGCGATCGCAGTATGGTGGTAAAATGCATAGAGAACGCTGCTGCCCATTCTCTAGTAAGTCCCTTAGTCGCGTTCTACGACACCCACGGGAAGAAACGGGATGGTGCTATTCTTTTACGTCCGGCACCACACGGAACGTCTGGCACCACACCATATGTTCGAAAAGTGCTGATTCTCAGCCTAATTTTAATAAATGACTTTTGATTTGATTTGATTTGACACGGTACTTCAAATACAATCAATAGCTTTTATTTCATAAAATGGAGAGCACATAATAATTTTATTTCATCGGACGTTTTAACGTTAGCAAGTCGTAAATATATTTGAATTTTTACTGCCCAATGGGTTATAGACGTCGGCGTCATAGTAAAACTCTTGCATGATACACAAATATTGGAAGAGGTGCTAAAGTATGGAGAACGAGATCTTTATCTTAGAATAAAAATCAAAAGTAAGTGTGTATTACTAAGTATTTGATAACTCGAGTAATCTTTGCTCGAGAGACTCTATTTTTATTATAACGTTTATTAGCATACTCAGACACTATGCCTAAAATCTTATATATAGGGTGACTGGTAATTAGTGACTGATATTTAAACACATGATTTTACTTATCATAACAAACAAATTTCCCAAAGAAACATTTTTTTTAATCAATTTTACTAACCACAATTTTATTACCCCAATAGAATATTGAGTACCTAACAAGAATAACGCGAAGGCTGGTTCGAAGTGGCGCGGGAAAAGAGTTCCTGGAAGGATTTGGGGGAGGCCTTTGCCCAGCAGTGGGACAGTATAGGCTAATAAAAAAAAAAAAAAAAAAAACAAGAATAATACACCATCAGCTGTAATTTAATTTAGATACCTAATACCTACAAACAAAAAATAATAATCCACTTTTACCTGCATTATTCTTTCGTCATTAATTTAACCAACGTACGATTCGCAAGCGCGCTATCAGCTGTTAGGCGCTTGACCCCGGGGTCAAGCAACACAGCCGATGCATGGTAAAAGTGGATTATATTTTTTTTTGTAGGTATGTATTTTGTAGGTAACTAAATAAAATTACAGCTGATGGTGTATTATTTTTGTTAGGTACTCAATATTCTATTGGGTTATTAAAATTGGGGACACTGTGATAAATAAAAAAATCGTTTCTTTGGGAAAGTTGTTTGTTATTATGAGTACAATCATGCGTTTAAATGTCGGTCACTAATTACCAGTCACCCTATATGTATATGAAAATGCAGCACTTTTTCCGTTGGTCACGGGATGAACACACATGAACGGCTAGACCAATTTTGCTAATTCTTTTTTGTTGTTTTTGTTATTTTCAGGGGAAGGTTCATGACAGAAAAAAGGTAAGAAAGTTGCGCGTAACATATATTCATAGTTAAGACAGGACAATGTCTGTCGGGTCAGCTAGTCTTAGAATAAAAATCAAAAGTAAGTATGTATTACTAAGTATTTGAAAACTCGAGTAATCTTTTCTCAAGAGACTCTATTCTTATTATAGTGTGTATTAGCATACTAAAGACACTATGCATAAAATATAAATGTGGTCTTGCCTCTTTGGTGGACAGGTCGCAAGCACTACTGTTCAGCATGAGGTTTTGGGTTCGATTCCCAGGTCGTGCAGTGCTTTTGGTAATTTTTTCCATCTGGAAGTTCTCAGTAGCAACCCGAGGTCTGGATTTATGCCCGTTTGATGGCAATGGGCTCGTCCCCTATTACATGGGACTCAAACATAACTGCCGTAATGTGTATTTTACTATAAGTACACCTCTGTCTAAGGCTTTGGGATTCCCCAAAGGCTTGGACAAGGCGTGATGTTATCCTATGTAGCTATAAATAAAAAAAAAAAACAAACCAAAATCACATCAAAAATCATTTATTTAAACTAGGCTGGTGTCAGCCCTTTTTAACGTCAAAATTACATCAGACAGTCCCCCAAAAACGCCCACCCTACACCACTTCCTAGTGTTTTAGCTGGGAAGAAGAAGTGGCGCAACAAACTGGGCAACACAGCTGTCTGTTATGTTAAAAGAACTTGATCCTTTACAGTGGTAAGTACGTAAATGAAATATAAAGTTTAAAAAAATCCAGATAAAATAGATCAAGTGTCGAGGTCGCTAGATAACCACATCTTGTAATACAATTCATTATATAAAATAAAATTTATAAAATAAAGAGGTTACTTTGAATATCGAAAGGCGAAACTTTCACCTGAGTAAAACCCTAACAATTTCAAACCAGACTGGTAGGTATTTTTTTTTTTTTTTTTGGTTGGGAAATCATCAAATAACTTCTCCCGCTCTCTGGGTGGAGCAGGAGGGCGTGTCAGACTTTTACTGACTAAAACCCACCCGTGTTCCTTCAGTAGCCCGTATGCCAGGGGCTGTGGTATCTCTTTCGAACAAACCCGCACCCCTGGCAGGCATCGGCCCTTGCAGGCCCCATCACGTTTGTGCTGACATCTCTTTGAGGCGCGCGTGGAACACAACGCGCCGTCGACTTGGGCTTGGTCCTTACCGGACAGCGAGCTACCCATTACTCGCCGTCCGCAAGCTCATGCCTACGGTGGCCGGAAATCGGCCTGGGATTCCCGACGCCCAGGGTGTCTCCGTCGCGAGGGCGCGTATGTTGCCTCTCCCTCACGTGCTTCGCCTCCCTCTTCGCGAGCATCACTGCTTCGCTGAAGGAGGTGACGGCTCCCCATGCCCTCTCGCTCCGTACCATGGCCTGGACCAGCCCGGACGCGAGAGATCGCCGCCGCCAATCGCCTCCACGAGGACACGGCGGTGCTCCACCCAAGCCGGGCAGACCGCCACCGTGTGCTCCACCGTGTCTGCCTCACCGCCCTATCCGAAACAGGAACCTCCCGAAACAACCGTGTCCGATGAGGACCTACGTCAGGCGGAAGGTGAGGACGCCATGCCGCGTCTCAAACCACTCCTCAAAGAGGGGACTTACCGCCGCAATCGTGGCGTGCCCAGCACTGGGTTGCGACAATCACTCTCTCCATGTCACCATGAGATCCCGCCGGAGCTCTGTCCGCTGTGCCGCGATTTCCCGCGGAGGCGGAGTTATGCCCCGGTGTTTGGCCTCCTCGCGCCACTCCCACATTTGCGCGAGGACCTTTGCCTCCAGATCCCATGGCGGTATTCCGGCAAACCAGACTGGTAGGTTTAGGTTAAGTCAAAGGGCAGATGAATGAATGATTTAAAGACCCACCATACCAGATTTTCTCTAAACGACCAATTGGAAACGTGCACCTAGTTTCTGACGTCACATAAGTGCAAGGTAATTTTGAACAACAAGCGTGGTGATCTTCTCTTTAACTTTTCTTTGCCGGAAAGGGTCCACAATAATCATATCCAAAACTTTGACCTAAATTCACATTGTGGAATGCAATTTTGGATGGAAAAGAAGATCCGCTATTTCATAAAAAAAAGTGCAATATACCAACGCGGTTAAAATTTAAAGAAAAGCACTTTTTATATTACCGACGAAAAATTTCATCGGATTCAGAATCATGTAGTTTCCATGGCATCATAATCAGTCCTATAATGTTCCCACTGCTGGGACACAGGTTGCCTTTTGACGAGAGTGAGTGGGCCGTAATCCAACACGCGGGCCCAGTGCGGGTTGCTAGATGTCACATGTTTTCGATTTCTAGGACATGCCGGTTTCCTCACGACGTTTGCGATCATCGTTTTGAATATTTAAATATCATCATCTGCCTAGCCTTTTCCCAACTATGTTGTGGTCGGCTTCCAGTCTAACCGGATGCAACTGAATACCAGTATTTCACATGGAGTGACTGCCTATCTGACCTCCACAACCCAGTTATTGAGTAATACGACACCCCTAGGTAAGTCTGGTTGTCAGACTCGGGCTTCTGACGATCCGTAACGACTGTCAAAGATCTACAAATGACAGCCAAAAACAACGTCTTAACGTGCTTTTCGAGGCACGGAGGGGTCTCGGTATGTAAAGATGGTCACCCATCCACGGACCAACCGCAGCAACCGTCGTTTAACCTGATCGGTCGACTCGTGCGGCTAATATTATATATTCAGGGAAAATGACTACCTATGCTTACCTAAGTAGTTAGAAAATCTATGATCCCGTAGTAAGCGCTCTCAGGGCGTTGACGATGATTGATGAACTCTGAAGAATTCTTGTTAGAACGCTCATTAGAATTTATCATTTCGACATTTGGCTAGGTACCGTAACATATTTTGGATGTTTTAAGGAGAAATAAATGGCGGTAACCTTTACCCAGTCGGTCATTAACCTTAAGATCGACGACTGCTCTACTGTCATGGACTAATGTCCAAATCATCACGCTTCGTTTAAAGAATCAGACTGTAGAATGGCGTAAAACTGCTGTCTAACTTCTCGACAACCGTGAATCGCTTTTTGGGGTGAGTAAAGACGCTTAATCTTTTCTAGAGCATCACAAATCCATAGACGATATCCATTGCAACGGGTTTTTGTTCTTCTTAAGGATTTCTCTCGTATCTTGGTTGCGCTGTCACTGAAACAGCCATACTCGAAACAACTTTCTTTGTGTGGGAATGGTAAGTGAATCCGCAACGAAGGACCCCGCTTAGTCACTGCTCCGACCGTGCACTCATTATAAAAATGCAGATGCACAACATAAAGAAAGAAAAAGTATTAATTGGGAAACCCAGAAATATCGCAAACTAAACTAAAAAGTAATAAGAAATAGGTACATAAAGAAAGAAATAAAGAAGAAGGTCGTATCTCAGCATGGTGCTGCGACATTTAAAAATAAGCGTCGCAGAGCTGTCGCAATATTGTTTAAATATACCACTGCTCATATCCTAAGATGCCACAACAAATCGTATCTATTCGTAATCCAATTGAACAAAGAATCTTCAGTAAATTCAATTACTAACTAATGCAATACTGCTTGTAAATAAACGCTAGAGCATTTAATGTGATTACGTAACCGCGTAACGATAACAGGCTGAATGTCACGGGCACGGCTTTGTTTATCTGTGAGAGAAGAAAATGGCTGATAAAAGTGGTTTATATTCCTACTGCCTCGTTGGTATGGTGGTCGCAAGCAAGCAAGCGCCAGCAGTAGCTTTTGCTTGGTTCCCAGCGGGCTTAGCATGACGATTTTCTATTTCTACGAAAAATAGACAGTGCTTTTTCAATACAAAGTGACATTTCGTTTCTCCATTTTTGACATCACACCGTAGAAATCCTTCTACATTCTGTAATTTAGTCTCGTTTCTAACAATCTTTGTCTAGGTCCTTATAAATTTATACTATTTCAGAAGAATATTTCTTCTTAAACTGTCAGAATCACACTGATAACAAACTTTCAACTCGACGGCCACAAAGTATATAGGATTATCTACAAAATCATGATTCGTTTAGAACGCATGACTGTGATAATTAATAGAAAAACATAGCTATCTTCTCCTATTGTAACATCATTTAGTGTCTATTTTTCCATCGACAAAGCGGTGCTCGTGCTAAGCCTGCAGGTCGGGCAAAATGTTATTGGGATCGTCTGGAATTTCTGAGCAGCAGCCCGGAATCTGGGTTGATGGCAATAGGGCCACTAATTACAATAACTGGCGATATGTGGGTGTACAGTCACCAAAACATATACGTAACCAGGGTCATCAGATATAGTGGAAGTTTAATTAAGAACTGTTGGATGTTTTCGAATGACATTTAATTTGATAAATGAACTGTTGGATTTCTATTTAATTTAATAATTGTAATTGTATTCTAAAACATCTTCAGCTTGATTTAAAAGAGTGTCCTTGGAGTTTCTTGCCCGTTCTTTTCCATATAGATCTACGTTTTGGAATGGGCACCTAGCTTCAACTTTCCAATTGATCAACTTTTTGACAATTCAAAAGTGCTTGGAAATGGTTTAATTGAAATAAATGCTTTGAGTTTAGTTAACGTCGACTACATCCGACGGCCCCGGTTATTTATCTCTTTCGTGAGCGTACATACTAAGGGAATAACATGTAAGGGTTTGCATTAAGTGGAGGCAATAAATGCACCGGCATCAATCCAAACCAAAAAACAGCAATAAAAAGAGCAATAGTGTTGGTAATTGGTTGGTGGCGAGTGGTGTATGAATTATATATTTTCCAGAATATAAGTAAACTAGCTTCTGCCAGCAACTTCGTCTGCGTCAAATTTCTTGCTTCCCGACCCACCCCGTCGCATTGAATCGCCTGGCCGTGCGAGTACTTCGTATTCGTGACATTTTTCTTTTTTGCTCGGCTCTTAAGGCCTAGCGTGATGTTAAATAGCCTATAGCCTTCCTCAATAAATGGGCTATCTAAAACTGAAAGAATTTTTAAAATCGGACCCGTACTTCCTTAGATTGGCGCGTTCAAGGAATCCCAGGCTGATTCCCGGCCACCGTAGGCGTGGGCTTGCGCACGGCTAGTAATAGGTAGCTCGCTGTCCGGTAAGGACCAAGCCCAGTAGGTCGACGGCGCGTTGTGTTCCACGCGCGCCTCAAAGAGATGTCAGTACCAACTGATGGGGTCCGCAAGGGGCGTTGCTTGCCAGGGGTGCAGGTTGTTCGAAAGAGATACCGCCGCCCCTGGCACACAGGCTACTGACGGAACACGGGTGGGTTTTAGTCAGTAAAAGTCTGACACGCCCAGAGCGGGAGAAGATATTTGATGACTTTTCATCCAAAAATAAAAAACAGGTATCGCGTCGATGTCCCTGCCACCCAGTATAGTAAAACCACCGAAATTGGAATAATATGTGACTTTTCAGTCGTGTAAATATTTCAGTTACATGCATAAAACAACTGAATGTAGTCACATTACAGATGGTGGCACTTTTCCGGGCTCTACTGCCTACTGATAAATTAGTGCTAAATTAATAAGCTAATTTACGGTATTTTTACGGACGCCAGCAGGTCAACCTACCCCAAACTGTCAAATTTTCCCAATTGAACATGAACCTTATGTTTACGGTATAAAGTTGAAAATCTATCAAATAAATTTGACAGATTGGACTAGCTTGATGTGCTGGCGTCTGTACATTGTGAACCTAAAAAGAAACCCTTGGAAATCTTTTCATCCTGTTTGAAGTTACAATACCACAGACAGACAGAAACTGGTAAATTTAGAGGCCATGTTTAGGAAACCATTTTGGATATTGCTCCGTAATATTTATCTCTTAGCAGACTGTATTTTTATAATTTCTTCTATGAGCATGCCTGTTTAATTTTGTCACTAACACATTATATAATATTATTGTACCTATTAAACTGTAAACGCATAATGCATTAATTTTGAAAAAAACATTTACTCACTCTGTGGCCTTTTAAAATTTTGTGTAATATTACAATATTGTATGTGTATGTGTATCTAACTGTTTATTTTTCCAAAAAAATAAAATGTCCCACTCACTTTTTACCTCCGTGATTATAAAGTTAGTTGGATTCAACTTAGCCCACCCGTCAACAGTGCTTTGGTGCCATACTGTCTACGACTTCCACCATCGTTACGTTTGCGTAAAATAATATTCAAGTTGTTTGTCATCCCATGAATGAGGACAATGGGTTACTCCAGTCTGTTTGTCGGCCATGACACACTTGAGAGCTTTGCCAAAATAGTGCTGTAACTTAACCTACCCTAACACCATGCCTTTTCACGCGATTCCATTGAATAGGTGTTTTAATTTTAAAGAATATCTTTTCTTTAAAATTAAAACACCTATTCAATGGAATATTCTATTTTGCAACGATTTTTCACTTTTGTTTCCTTCCGGATAGGTACCTATACCTCTACCTAATCCTTCGTGGAACACACGCGTAATGTTATGAAATGATTTGTTTTGTTTATAAAGTAATTATTAGTGCACACGGCAACACATCAAGCTATACATTTCCAGTATAAGCTGGTCTTGCATTGCGTAGAATTTCCGTACAGTGCGAGATCAGCGTAAACTGGAAATGTATAGCTTGATGTGTAGCCGTGTGTACGTGCTCTTAGTTTGTTTTGACATGTTTTGTCACATTTACATAGATTTTTTTAGTCAGAAATGTCGAACCTTTTTACCAATACCTATTCACTTATTTAAAAATAGAATCACAAAATCAGCAAAGTACAGACGCCAGCACATCAAGCTAACACAGTCTGTCTTTATTTGATAGTTTTTAAACTTTATCCCAAAAGAATAAGGTTAATTGTTCAGTTGGGAAAAATTTACAGTTTGGGATAGCTTGATATCGCCAGTCTGTACAAGGAAAAGTATATTTAATTTAATTACAAGACTCCCGGCAGTATTGTTTTAATTATCTTAAGACAGAATTAATATATTCGTATTTAATTCCATCATCATGGAGTTTCAACAACGATCCCATTTCCGGGCTCTACCCTTGTACTGAAGGGTATCAACTTTTAAGTGGTTTGAAGTTTCCTTCTGTCTGTTTCATGGGATGGATCTTTATGTGGATTTAATGTGTAGTTTTATTAATGTCTGGTTTTGTTACAGCTGCAGTAACAATGTCTTTATATTAAACCGTATTAATGAGACAATTAAATGAATTTAACGATCAAAGCGGAAATTATTGCTGTCGCTTGGCAGACAGGATACTGATGGCACTTTGTTGGTCATAGTTGACAAAGAAGATGCCACTTTAACCGCATTGTTTTACTTGCATTTAACGACACACACCACTCCACCAATGTGCAATTGGCCGCGTGGTGGATTACGGCCCACTCTCTCTTACAGAGAGGAGGCCAGTATCCGACCGGACCGTTATAGGCTGATTATGCATGCATAACGACACACACCGAAAGGACACAGAGGTAAATAAATCTATCCAGAGAACCTCCCAAATCTAACAAACCAAAAGGCCTTGTCAGAATAGTGCTCCATAGGCTGTCTAGTCTAGACAAAGTCAATTCAGGTGGCTAATTAAATTTCTTAGGTCGTTTTTTAAATTAGGTGATTCGGATTCCTGGAACTATTGCTTAGAAATAGAAAAGAAAGAAAAATGGATTTATTTGTCACAGAAACACGTGCATATAAAAATATGAAATAACATTTTTTTTTAAACATGATAACAACACAGATATTTTTATACATAAGCATAAAGAACATAAATAGTCGGCAGCTGCACGCCGTGACTGTGACAAGAAGGCTTCCACTCAGCATGATGCTGTGCTATGGGGCCCACAGCGTCATTGCTTAGTTTTTAATACTTTGAACCTATTGCAGTTTAGTAATTTTATTCCAGGTACATCGTCTTCACACATAAATACATATTAAATCTACGCATATTATTGTAAAACATTGTTCTCCATACGAAACTGCCTTCTTTAAGGGGCAACTAGAATCAATTCTATTTTTATGTAAATTTTGACATTCAAAATTTTCATATATACTTAGCTTACTAGACTTGAAAGAAATCATTTGACTTTTACTTTCGTTTTAACGTCCAAAAGGCCTTGAGCTGCAGACAATGTGGATAACATTCCCGTATCTTCACATGGTATACCCACATGAAGACCCACATGATAGATTTTTAGGCGAAAATTGTGGTTTTTGTCACGAAAATAAACAATACTTACATCTAAAGGATTTCCAAGAACATTGAATAAATAAATAGATAAGTAGTGCCGGGTTGCGGACTTTCCCTAAGCCCTGGTGACCCAGTTCGTATCTCATAAGTTGGACAAAAACTGCGGACGCACTTAATTTGTCTTTCATTGTCGCGTAACGGACAGATTGAGTGAAATAACATTAGTGGGGATAAGAAGAAAAAACTGAGAGGATTTTAGTAGCTTTTTTATGTAACTTTTGTGGGATATGTTTATTATTGTTTATGGTTTTAGTCGCGTGTAAAGGAGATTTCAAGATCATTTTTCGGATTTTATTTATAACTAGCTTTTGTGAGCGGCTTCGCCCGCCCGGATGTCGAAAATTATTCCACTGGAAAATACTAACGGGCTGGAAAGTATCAAATTCAAATTCACTTATTTGTCAGAATATAGGTTTACAACGTATGATCCCTTTACATTCTACCATTATAAATTGTGTATCCTGTGTTAATCCAAGGTAACTATCTGATTGCCAAATTTCATGCAAATCCGTTCAGCCGTTTTTGAGTATCAAACATCCAAATATCCTAAACATACAAACTTTGACATCTGTAATAGGTATTAGAGTAGAATAGCCGTTGAATTGTAGAATAGTAAAACATCCTAACCATTTGAAACCTACAGAAACCGTTAGACTTCATAACGATTGTACCGCATTGAGCCAAAACTTGGGTTTACACAAATATTGGCTGTTTTAAGCTAATTCAAATTACATTTCACAAGAATCAACAAACGCGAAACAAGAGGAATAATTTAATATTAATAATCTCAAACCTAAGACTAACCGTATTAATTATTAACCGAAGCATTTTTAATCAAAGACCACCTCTTACCCGAGGTAAGATTAAGTCTCCGTCTAACCAGAGTTACAGAAGTTCTGCAGTAAACCCCGCCGGTGGCTTGTTTGTTTACCTACAGGCAGACTCGGTAATTTGACCTACATCTAGGGAACGTTAATCAGAATGGCTTAATGATTTACTTGTTCGCTTCTTTTTGTGGAAGAAGAGCTGTGTTGAGAATAATTGGAACCTTCTGGAATTTAAATCAGCCTGGATCTAATTGTTGCCATGAATAAATACGATTTGCAGGAACGTTTCCGTAACACAGATGAAACTCTTTATGTTTCCCATTATCTGCGGGGAAATTGTGTAAGACACTAAAATTAGGGAATGGCTTTCTAACAGTTCTACAAAATTCATTGCGTTATTTGCGCTGTTGAGCAGATTTTTTTTCGAACATATGAAGCAATGGAATAGCAATTCATTCAATATGAATCAGAATCTGATTGACAGCGACAGACAAATTAAGAAAATCGTTATAATTATGTCCTGTATAGTGCACTCTTCGATATATATCATTATTGTACCTATTTATGGTAAGCAAATTAATAAATGACTTTATGTTAGTTATTCTTACGCATCACTACAATATAGAAGGTAATTTTCTCATCTGTAGTCTTAGGCATGATACAAGTACTTAAATTAAATTATTCTTAGGACGGTAAGGTACAAAATAAGGTGACTTTAATGATATTTCTAAATCTGGCGCGTTAGGAATATCTCGAGGACGAAATGTAAAATTATTTCTATGGTAGTTCAAAATGGTGGTTATTTTTTTTCTCATCACAAACGATTTAGTCCCTTACTAACCCTACAATATCTACATTAAGTTCCTGCTGTATCAATCGAAGTTAGTTCTCAGTGTCTACAGGTTTTTCTTTATTTTGGTTCTTATTTTCTTTTAGAGCGGTCAACATTGGATTTGTTTGCCACATTAAGAAATAGAATTGTAAAAAAAAAACTTCAATGTGAGTAATGTTTTCTAACACTGGCACTTACATTTTGTTTAAACGTCTTATCTAAATATGCACTGCCTTGAAATGAACATTTGACCATTGTTTTTATAGACATGGTTTCGCTAGTAAATAGAAAAACGCAGCGTCCTATCCCCATGACAAAAACAATTCCAAAATCTTCTTTTAACACTCATTGAAAGAGAGAGATGAAGGTCTTTGCCAAAAAAGCTTACTCTTGGCTTTAAAAAAACAATTGGAACACTGCGGTATCCGTAGCCAAACTACAGTTTGACCCAAATAAAAAAAGAAAACAATAAAACCTCTTTCCAAATTCAGTGTAGAAGTGTTCCATATTCAAATGAAGTTTAGTTATTAATGAAATCAGCCAGGGCTGCAACAAACTCGTTTAGTTTGTTCCCGGTTTCAATTTGTAAAAGTTATATGCAGCATTTATTATGCGGATAGATTCTGTTATGCCTAGTTATTATTTTATTATGCTTTGTTTAAATTGTAGTAATAAAACTGGCTTTATTATAGAGAAGCATAGATTTCATGCTTAGCTATAATTATTAAAAAAAAAACATGACTATTTTTTTTTGGAATAAATCCAAGCTTACCTTTCTAAGTACATTTATACAAAATGTTTTTATTTCTGGCACTTTAAAGTACATATTTTCTACTTACTGTTCCAGTTTCGAAAATCCCAATGTTTGGAATTCTTTATAGAGGTCGTCGTCATAAGTAAGTAGAGCGAAAGGTTGAGTTTATTGTCTGCACGAGTATTGTCGGTATTTCTACGTTTCAGCACCAAATGTTACGTTTAATTTTAAACCGTAAAACAGATGCGGCGTTTCTGTGAGGTTAGATTGTATATTTAGTTTTTATTGTGTTATAAATTCGTAGATGTTTAGAACAATGCAGTAATAAACGGCCAACAGTAATAAAAAAATTGTATACTTCCTGATATGTAACCAAAATAATACATTGTATGTATTTTCATTCATAATCCACTGAAATGATAAAACAACCTGTCTTAACCAAAAACAACCCGCTCTATAAAACCAACCACAACAAAATTGACACCTTGAAAACCCAAAACCGTCAACACCACCTAAATAAAAATTAATTTAAAAACAAATGACAGTTGGAATGATTCTAAATTTGAAATTAACTCACCGACGAGTGCCGCGAGTACCGCGAGTGTGGCGGTGGCGAGCGCGGCCGTAGCGTGCGCTGCGCGGGGCATGACTGTCGGAGACAATCCGGGAGTTAGTGTTGCTAGAAACCAGTGGAATTTTCCGGATGGGAAAAATGTACCAATTTGCTATTGAAATGTTGAATGAGTCGTGAACTTAGCTATCTGTTATTATGACGCAGACTAATGCTAATTGTAGGAAGGCATGAAGATTGAATGAGCCGTGTTGTAAGTATTTCATAAGTACAGACGCCAGCACATCAAGCTACCCCAAACTGTTAAAAATTTACCTATTGACCATGAACGTTATACTTTTGAAATTTGACAGATTTTTCTTCTTTTTTTTTAATATTTGTTTTGGCCGCAGCTGTGTAATCGTATGGTTACTGAAACATCTTTCATAATTTTCATGCTGCACTGTGCCTCAATACGTTTCTTTGGCTTTACAATTTCACAGCTTTTTTAAAATGTTAAGCGCATAATTGGTAAGTACTGGTAAACAGTCAAATGCCATGATAGACACTGTTTTTTTTTTCTTTACTAACATAACTCACTACCACAATAATCCCGCACAATGTCTACGTTCCGCTGTACCTGGCAACCCCGGAGGCGTCGCACGCTGGCCGCACGCGGCCGCAGCACGCCCCGCCCCGCGCCCCCGAATGCGGCACTGCGCTCTGTGACGACTCCACGCGTGCACTGGCTACATTGTTGCACAGGATGCGGGAACTGTGGTTATCAAAAGATAGTAAATATTAGGATGTGCCGAAAAAGTCTTCACGAGTGACGACACTGAGCGTTTGGCATTGCCTTTGCTAACAGACCCTCCTCTGACTTGCTGAATGGTGAATATTTGTATTACTTGTGACGAACCTAATATTTGAAATAATTAGACATACTATAATAAATACTCAGCATACGGCATAATGTAGGTATGCCTCGCAGCCTCCAATACTGTCAATGTTATAAGAAATTACTTTGAAATTGCTAACAATGAGCATGTATGAAGAACAAATTGTTTCAAAGACGCCAGTGACATAATAATGTAATTTAAAGAAGCAAGTAAATTTTTATTATGTAGTTATTATTAACATTAACTAACCGTAGTCATGTTAGAAGATGATTGATGAAGCTTCTTTGGTCAATCTCTGGGAACCAAATATAAATGATATTTTCCAGCAGCTTCGCGAGGGTGGAGATCGCAAATTATCCAACGAGAACGTACTACCGGTATAGAAAGTATCGTATCCTGTGTTAATCCAGGTTATAAACTATCTGTGTGCAAAATTTCACCCAAATCCGTGCAGCCGTTTTTGAGTGATTGAGTAACAAACATCAAAACATACTTTCACATTTTGTCGGTTGACAAATACAATTCATTAGATGCGTTTGAAATATGTAGTAAATGAATGAATTTAAATAATATTGAAAATAATGAGTTTCTAATTATTATTTTGTACTAAAATGTTATGTTACTTCTATTAAATAAATTTTACTACTCTGTATTGGATTTTCTAGCTGTCCAATTTTAGTTATATTTCATAACGAATTCATCAATATTTGCATGCCAAAATGGTAGAATTTGTAGATTGCGGAATAGTGACGGATAGAGCACTATCCGTCACTATTCCGCAATCAAAGCCCATCACGTTCACTTACAATAAGCGTCAATGGACCCGCGCGCGGCAGTGTGTGATACAGCCACATTTATCTCACGCCAGCACCTAGTTACCACTCACTGCTTGTCACCTCACGACTGCTAGCGAGATGGTGGCATCGAGTAGATTCGTATTATGGTTATTAGGATATATTAAGATATATTGGGTTCGGCGCGATGTATGAAATTCACTTCGATCTAATGCCAATATGTTTCTAGCACGTTCAGATTTGTTTAAATTGTATCTGTTAGCGCTGCAGGACAATGGAGGATGGCCGTTGCCCATTTAAACTAAAGGAAGATGAAAATAATGATTTCTTAAAACTCGTGGGGTCCACAAGGGCCGATGCCTGCCAGGGGTGCGGGTTGTTCGAAAGAGATACCGTGACCCTTAGCACACAGGCAACTGAGGGAACACGGGTGGGTTTTAGTCAGTAAAAGTCTGACACGCACTCCTGCTCCTGCTTCTCACGCTCTCCAGAGCGGAAGAAGTTATTTTATGATTTCCGACCCTTAAAAAAGAAACCCGCCTCGTCCGTGCAGATTTCGTATCTTCCCCCTATAAAATGTAATACGGCCTGCACCACTTATTTTTTTCCACCATTTATTTTCATCGGTCCACCTTGAACCAAGCACAGGTCCGGTCGACGTGGCGGAGCTTAGGGGAGGTCTATGTCCAGCAGTGGACGTCCTACGGCTGAAATGATGATGATGATTATTATTTTCATGTTGAGAGAATGAATGAAATGGAAACGAAGAGCGGAGACGCCCTCGGAGAACATGTATTGCCATAAAAGTTAGGCGCGTACTGCTCGCAACCAGCGTGTGTGTATAACACAGATGTACTCGTATAACCCTAAACGAGGCAAAAGCAGTATGTCAGGATCGCACCAGATGCCGTTCTGTAGTTCTGTCTACCTCCACGTGTAGACGGCGTGAGTTTGTGTAGGTATGTGGGTGTGACGCCGCGTGGTTGTGTGAATAAGTAAGTCAGTTTGTACAACAAGTAACTTAAGATCAGGAAAGAAATTAGGATGTTAAGAATTGTAGTTTTTTTATATATAATACGCTCTATATTGTCTATTATATAGACCATTCAATATTGCACGGTAGATATTAATGGTATGCATGTTAAGACAAAAATATCGTGTTAATCCCTCTAATTAATTTTGATGCGCTTTGTGATTGGAGGCTCCATTGTTTGATCTAGTACTAATTGATTTCACGATATCTTGATTCATATCCGAGAGATTATAATTGTTTACTCTGAAAGAAAGAAAAACTAAATAAATCTTTGGGTCACTAAATTGTAATCCGTAGCAGTTCGTAGACGGTCTACGACTGTGTCGTGTCTACGGAATACGTAGCGTCGTAGCACGCTACGTGGTAATCTGAATCGCTACGAGGTGGTTGTTTTGTACCTATAATTATTTGGTTTGATATCATCGAAACTGTGACCATTAGGTTCACCTGTTGTTTTGCTTGCTGATAGTCAATTAAATTAATATACTTTAAGCTTTGAGCAGTGGTGGCCAAGTGGTAACGGCCGCGACTTACGAGTTCTAGGTTGTGAGTTCGAACCCAGACAGGCGCTTTACTTTGTGTAAACTATTTCATCGCCACTGCTCTCAAAGCGGTGAAGGAAAACATCGTGAGGAAACCGGCATGTCCTAGAACCAAAAATTCGAAGACATGTGACATCTACCAACCTGCACTGGGCCCGCGTGGTGGATTACGGCCCAATCCCTCTCTCCGAGAGGAGGCCTGTGTCCCAGCAGTGGGAACATTATAGGCTGATGATGATGATGATTCATATAATACGTACATGTGTCATGGGCACATCATGTTGCAAGACTGCATGACAACAGATGGGACAAAAATATGAGTTCAAGGATAGGACCGGTTGGCAAACGTAAACGAGGAAGACCACACACTCGCTGGGAGGACGAGATCGTGCGTATAGCTGGATCACACTGGATGGACGTAGCAAAACACAGACATAGCTGTCATTCTCTGGAGGAGGCCTTCACCTCAAGGGTTCTCAATAAAAATGATAAAAAATAAAAACTGTTGATAACCACTGTACATGTATGAAAAATATAAGGCATTTTGATTTTGGTACTACATGTAGTGTATCTATTTAATAGATAATATATGGATGATAATTGTTTTTTTTGTTTGATGTTTTCTAAAAATGTAACCGAGCAAGATCAATTTATCGCCCCGAAACCCCCTGCATACTAAATTTCATGAAAATCGTTGGAGCCGTTTCCGAGATTCAGATTAAATATATACAAAAATTGCTCGTTTAAAGGTATTCGATATATTATAACACTGTCTCATGCGCACAAGCGGAGGCAACTGCTGTCACTAATGTCAAGAATAATGTTCCCAAAATTTTGTAATACCCATGATTTAAATGAGTGTCCTTGGAGTTCCTTGCTCGTTCTTCTCCATAGAGATCTACGTTTTGGAATGGGCACCTAGCTTCAACTTCGATTTTTTTTACAATTCAAAAGTGCCTGTAAAAGGTTTAATGGAAATAAATGCTTTGATTTTTTTTGAGTTTTTCAACTGTTAGTCACGAAGAATGGCGGGAATTAGATGAAGTGAAGCATGGTAGCGCTTATTGGGGTAGTGAGCCAGTGAAGTGATATTATGATCTTAGATACGGAATCAACGAGATTCTACAACATGGAATTAAACTAACGAATGATGGTAGCATTATCCATCAATTACCCAAAAAAACGTCCACACTCATCAAGAAGACGTCAGTCTCGATTGTCTAATGTTTTTAATTACAGCCTAACAGCGCTGTATATGAGGCGCCTGAACTTAATGAAACACGCTCAAAGGGATGACGCCGCTTTCAGCAGCTTTTTGACGAGCGCTTTCTTTAGCTTTTGGCTTTTTTTACATAGAATCTTTTTGGTCCGACGCTACGTTAAAGTGAGGTGTATTTTACGCTTCTTTGTGTTAATAAGTTGGGTATTTTTACAGGTGACGTAATGTAAGTAGAACATTGTAAATACCTACCTATTTACAGGCTCAGGAACGTTAACAGGAATATCCTGGAAGGCTGGAATAGCACATACCTGTGCGATATTGTAGGTGTATAAATTCTTGTCTATAAATCCGTCAACCGTCTTATGTGATCGAAGTAAAGCATCTTTACCTAGGTATAGGCGCCTTACTTCAATCGCATATAAGATGCACTATTATGGGTTTCTGAATATTTTATTTTTAAAACGTTGCCACACACTAGGAATTTCTCCTGTAATGTGGGTGCGTTAACAAACATTTAAACTCACATACACAAACGGCCAGACCCGGAACAACTACTTGTAGGTCTTAAAAATATTTGTTCCATGCGGGAATCGAACCTGCGTCACGCAGCGCAGCAGTTGATCGCTTAACCACTGCGCCAACCGTGCTGTCGGTACTAACAATCGTTAATAATAACAATAGTCCAACCCACCACGGTATTCATGTCTCTCTATTTTATTCCCAGGAATGGCCTCACATTATCACATAGGTATCTGAACCAGAGTCATATATTCAATTTTTAAATTATTATGTTGAGAATTGTCTGTAGCCATTTTCTAAAAGAAGCTGCATATAATAAAGGATAATATCCTTAAATCCTTTATTATCATTAACAAAACCCAAAAAGCTATTCTGAACCAGATATTTCAGTTTCACAGTCGAACCACGACCCTTGTCACAAAAACCGTCCGTTCCACTCTGCCGTTATTCTCCAAAGTACCAAAAATAACCATTCTAATATTCTTAATCCCAGAAATAAGTAGTATATAATAATCGACTAATTTAACCATTGACCTCCGAGGGTTGTTTATTGTCCGTTGCCTAGTAACGTAACGTCCCTAGCAACCGATTGAAATATTTCAATATTTCTCATTTCCATGACAAGTCTTGAGTTTTGCAATAATTGTATAGTGATACAAAAATATATTTATTTTTGATTGGGAAAATAAAATGGCTGGAGTTACAAGACCTATGAGTCAAATGCGAAAGCTTGAAACTGTGAGTAGGTATATTCTTTAGAGATTTATGTGTTATTTTTCCAGTGACCTCAAAACACATGATTCTAATAGCGGCTCCCAATTATATTATATATCATTGGCGGCTCCCATACGACGAAATACTGCTGCTTATCCTATGACAGTACACTGTCGGATGGAATAAAATGTAGTGAAATGTTTATTGATGTACATAAGAATATCTTTCAAGACACATTTTACACGCCAATATTTTGTTTGTAAAAAAAATCCAAACAATAATTATTAGAATTTTATGTGATTCTAAGCATGCACGGCCATGTCTGGAAGAGCCTTTTGAAGAGAGAACCACTGCAGCTTTGAGCTGACCTATCACAATAGAGGGCATGCATTCCTCAGTCATCGCGTAGCTCAAACATATTTTAGGGAGCTCAACGACCCGTCACAAGACGTTATCAGATCTGCAGGACATTTGCGATCTTATCATTACAACCTGTTCTTAAAGTTACGAATTGATCTAATCTTAGAAAAAATCGTAACTTTAAGAACAGGTTGCAGTATCTACTGCATGGCAAGGAATCATATTCTGTCTATAAATAACTACTGTAGAACAATGTATAAGTCAATATGATGGGCTTTCTTACAACGTGTTTAAAGACATTGAACGAATCAGGTTTTTCTGAATACCGTCTTTAAAGTAATATAAAGTAGTTGCATAACAACGAATTCTCTAAGTTTAATACATAAAACAACTAGGATCAAATTAAGTAGGCCATTCCATACCATTCGTCCTGATTCTCGAATCGAAAGCGTGACCCAGAGCTCGGAAGACAAATATTTAATCCTTGTGCCAAGTAGAGCGTCGAGTTTTTACTATGTGGGTCGCTAACGTGCCATGTGGTCGCCAGCGGGAAATTGGTCAACCCCTTCTTTTCTATGGCGGTTGAAAGAGATGGCTATACTATTAGGTAAGTCCTTAGACAAATCTTCTGCTGTAGTGGTTCTTACAATGCAATGAAAGAAACTGCATATTTTTAGCGCTTGTATCAGAGTATCTTAAGGCTCATTTAGTTTAAACTTGACTATTAAATCAAATAATCAAGTTTAGACTAAGTCCGCCTTATTACAGAACAAGGTTTTTCTTTAGGTATGGTTTAAACCTTCGAGCTTGTTTTTTAAATTAAAACCTAACTGAAATCGAAATACAACTCCTTTTACAAAACTGACAAGTTAGTCCCGTGCTAAATTGTCAGTTTTATAAAAGGAGCTGTAATTCTATTTCAGTTCTAAGTTCTTATTTCAAAAACAGGCTCGGTGGTTTAAACCATACCTAAAGAAAAACCTTGTTTTGTAATAAGGGGGTTTGAGTCTTAAGATACTCTGATATAATCGCTAAAAATATGCAGTTTTGCACACATAAAGAAAAATAGGAATAAAATCGACGGTGTAGGTATATAGTAAATTTAAAAAGATGATAACAAGTAAATTGTATTTTATGAGGTTTACAATAAGCAATCTCATGCAGTCAAACGCAATAAAGAAGGGTCTTTAGGTATTTATTGTTCAATTCAAGAAGATGCTTTATACGCATACGACAAGTAAACTATACAAGTAAGTTGATCATATTGATTTAAAAGCATACTCTCCCTTGATGTAATATAATAAGCTTATTATGTAGCACATAAAACAGATTGAAAGTTCCCCACTAAGCCGATTGAATAACAGATGAGTTCGAAGATTGCAAAGCTAACTTTGGGGTTACCGTATTATCCTGAACTTTATAGAACTATGCAATAAGTTGTTTTTCTCTTACATACGTATAAGTCGAGAGGTACTAGCCTTTTTCGCAGGTTCGCCCGCGTGCAGATCGAAATTTATCTTATTACCTTACTCCATACTTACTTACTACCGGAATAACAGTATCATTAGGCTTATTTATTTATTTATATACTTTATTGTACACCACAAAAAATACATTACAAAAAAACAAGGTACACTACAAAATATACAATGGGCGGCCTTATCGCTTTCCGCGATCTCTTCCAGGCAACCTTGGAATGGACAGCGATTGGCCTGGATAAAAAATGGGGATGTTGTTGGGCTTGTGGTAATATTAGCCACATGAGTCGATCGATCAGGTTAAGCTATGCTTGGTGAGGTTGGTCCGTGATGGTCCGTGATGGGTGGTGGTGATCTTTACATACCAAGACCCCTCCGTGCCTCGGAAAGTACGTTAAGCAGTTGGTCCCGGCTGTCATTTGTGGATCTTTTACAGTCTTTATGGTTCGTCAGAAGCCCGAAAGTCTGACAACCAGTCTTACGAAGGGGTATCGTATGTCCCGGTTACTGGGCTGTAGAGGTCAGATAGGCAGTAGCTCCATGTAAAACACTGGTATTCAGCAGTATTAAGTTAGACTGAAAGCTGACCCCAACGTAGTTGGGAAAAGGCTAGGCAGATGAAAATGATGTACCGTATTTACTTAGGTCAGAGTCTACTTGTGCGCCATTCACTCACACTATTCAAATCTGATTACAGCAATGTTTCTTGGCGGCAGTTGAGTTCCCCGGAGCCCCTGCAGAAAGAGTTTTACTAATTAGTATGAAATTCGGCTTATTAGTCGACTTATGCAAATCGTCGCTTAAATAATATAATTTTTCTATAGGCGCCCTAAGTTAATTTATTGGTTGCCTCAAATTAGTAGTGTGGTCTTAATTTTTTTTCCCATTACAGCTTATCACATGTAAAGTATTTTTTGTAAACTAATTCAGTGAACAGGTAAATAAATCCACCCTTTCCGCGATTTTGTCAAGTGTATGCAAGGCGGGCGTCAAAGATGCTTTACCCAGCAGGTTGGTGCGGCCGCGAGGCACCGCCAGTAGCCGCGGTTTTCGTCTCCGTGTCGCGTAATTATCCGGCACGTTCAGACACAGATTCTTCAGCACACCTGGGTTCGAGATCTTTCCACGCAATAACTTTAAAATATATGTAACAAGTGTCAAATCCCTTCTTGTTTCCAGCTTGTTGTACCCAACCTTACCTAACACAAATAGGGTGGAGTACATCAATGGATAGAAAGGGTAGACTCCAAAAAGTTTAATGTACAGGTACCGTGTGAATTTATTCTGTATACTCTCCAGCATTAGGACATATTTGGTTTAATGCGGAGTCCATACAGCCGCATTGAACACTAATTGTGTTCTTACAAGTGCGTTATACAGAGCGACTATAGCTTTAATATTTCTAAAGCCTACTGCCCTACGAAGTATGAAACCTAAACTTCTATAGAATTTCTTTCAAACCGATGTGATGTGTTCACAAAATGTCATTTCAGGATCCAGATTTGTAGGCGCATCGACAATTCCAGAAATACTTATTAAGCGATTGGCACCTTTTGTTTTTTTTAAAGTATTTTTTTAAAAGTGACAAATCGCCGGGAATGAAATAAATACACACGTCTGACATTCATTGAATACGCACTAATCCATATCTATCTTATCTTATATTTAAAACTAGATGACCCGGCAAACGTTGTTTTGCAGGTAATTTCTAGTGAACAACCCTTATCACTTAGGGGTATGGAAAATAGATAGTAGCTGATTCTCAGACCTACTGAATACGGATATAAAATTTGGTAAAAATCGGTGAAGCCGTTTCGGAGGAGTACGGTAACTAACATTGTGACATGGAATTTGTTTATATTAGAAGATGAATCCCTATTCCCCTTGGTCACGGCATCACACGTGAACGGCTGGACCAATTTTGGTAATTCTTTTTTTGTTGTGTTCCATAAAGTCAGGAGAAGGTTCTTATGGAATAAAAAAAAATAAGTTTCACTGTTAATAGTTAAGACAGGACAACGTCAAAGTCAAAGTCAAAGTCAAAGCATTTATTTCAATTAGGCACTTAAAAGGCACTTTTGAACGTCAACATTTACATTAAAAAAATAGAATTGATTCTAGTCGCCCATTCCAAAATGTAGTTTCGTATGGAGAAGAACGGGCAAGAAACTCCACCGTTACTCTTTTAAAATGTTTTACATACAATTTATCATAGTACATTCATTATATAATTATATGTGAAGACGATGCACCCAGACTAAAATTACTATACCAAAAAAGGTAACAAAATGCAACTGAAGCAATAAAGATAAATTAATTCTATGATAGATACATGGTGCTCACATATTTACAAACATTGTAAGAGTAAGTATACGATTTTCCTAGAATATTAACAAGAAATAAGAAATAAGCCAGTGTGTGACTTTCGTCTGTCGGGTCAGCTAGTGGTATTATATAATATTATGTGAAAGTAAATCTCCCTGTATGTTACCTTCACACGCCTTAACCACTGACGGGAAGGTAGCCTGGAGTCTGGACATTGGCTATTTTCATCTTAGATCATTGTATTAAAACAAAGATTTAATGCAAAAAAACCTACACAATATTTCACATAACTAACGCAAACCACATTAGAGTATTGAGCTAGATGCATAATACAACGATCATGTTTTTATTTTTAAACTAATTTCTATTGTTAAGAATATCTAGTTGACCCTAGCTTTACTTAATTCATTTAACATTGACTCTTATTCCCTTAAAATAATATAACATTTTCTCTGGCTCAATTGGCGGTAGGTGTGGCAAAATTTATAATTAAAAAATACACATCGTCAAAGTTACTGAAATTTTTTCAGTAGTCAATTTTATTGTGAACATACTACATTCAGGACTAGCGTTTATTCTGTTCACCCCTATCAAAATATCAGATGAAGTCGCCGGTGATAGCACGTCTTTTATCCCTACTATCCTACTAATATTATAAATGTAAAAGTTTGTATGTTTGGATATTTAGATGTTTGGATGTTTGTAATTCAATCACACAAAAACGGCCCAACGGATTTGGATGAAATTTGGCACACATATAGTTTATAACCTGTAATAACCTATAGAATACGTTTTATCTCGGTAGTACGTTCCCGGCACTGCTCCAAATGTTAGTACTAAATAAAAAAATAATGAGTTCAAAATGTTCTTCATTTGTAGAAAGAAGCCCTGTTTCGTGCAAGGAAGCGTATCCTGAAATACCTGGTGCTGGGTTACCTGAAGCAGGAGGGATTCTTCCACACGGCTGAGACCTTCGCGTCTGAAGCTGCCCTGACCGGAGAGTACGAAGTCTGTGACAATATCGACCTGGATATTATTCTGCAGGTGAGGTTTTGGGGACGGGTAAAACCTGGGCCTTATTAATTATAACTGAGTATGCGACTTTGTCAAGAAATTACTGAATTAAACTTGAACGAAAGTGCGTTTAAGAAGCAGAAAACGATGGAAAAATCTTGCTTAATTGATTCCAGATTCTCTAATTGTCACTTGTCACCTGTCGCCATATATTAAATAGTTCCTAGTATGTATGGGCTCGTATTAAAATGATGACAGCCGCAAGGGTCGATAGATTGTTAAGCTACGATTACCGCCGTCGGTTCGTAGATGGGTAACCATTCATGACATCATGACGTATAGAGACCCAAGGAAAGTATTTCAAGCCGTTGGTCCCAGCTGTAATTCGTAGATCTTTGACAGTCTTTACAACTGCTCAAAAGTCTAAAGGTGGAAACTGATCGGCGATACGGGGCATAATGGATCATTCGCAGCGAGCATGTCGCTAAGCCGCGTGCTAAAAATCCGTGTTTCTCTATCGCTTGTTTCCTCGTACCGACTGCACGAATGCTCGTTTTGTAACATGTTACATTATGCCCCGCAACGCCGGTCAGTACCCACCTTTATAACCTGTCGTACTAAGGGGTATCGTGTCACCCAGCAACTGGGTTGTGGAGGTTAGATAGGCAGTCGCGCAATGTAAATACTGGAATTCAGCTGCATCCGGTTAGAAACTCCGACTGGAAACTGACCCCAAAGTAGTTGGGAAAAGACTAGACGAGATGACTACGTACGTACGTACTATATCCGCTCTACGAAGACAGTGTGACATTTATTTTCTTCATTTTTCACATCACGTCGTAGAAATAAAACAAATTGTTTATTTATATTTATTTAAGCATTTATGCACACACGTATAGGAAGAAAGGAACAAGAAAATACGTACGAAGGTAATGTTTATTTCTACAGAAACCTAAAATACATGGTACAGCGACATTGCAGCCACTGCTTGCGTATCTACCACCGTACTCCATTAGGATGCCACAAGGGACTTCAAACGAATTGCTGCAGAGTTAATGTAGGTCGAAGCACGGAATAATAGGTATTAGTGCTCGTCGTCAGTGTATGCGCGGTTAACGTTGCATAACGTGGTTCCAGTCTCATGGGTGTTCCGGCGATGTGTACTTTACGTTGGAGTCAATGTTCGTTAGTTAGAAGGAAGAAAGGAAGTTAGTTAAAGAGCCAAAACATACTCAGAACAGAATGTTAGGCAGCTGTTTCTATTATTTTACTTTTGACCTAATGCTTATCTTCCTTATCTTCTATTTACATTAAGGGCGCTAGCACATTTTTACTTGAATTTGAACTTTTTACGTGATATTTGATGTGTGATTATGGTTTAGATATAGCCAAAAATCAAAACAAAAATATGTCCTAGAAAATTTCATTATTGGTCTAGGGAGTGTTCTAAACAAATATTTTAATTTGTTTACATAAGTCAGTAAAATCCTTGTCTCGGCAAATTATGTTTCATAAAATTTTACTTTTGGGCATCAAACTATTATATGTTCCATGTAATAGTTTAATACTTAATTTATAAAAATGTCCATGGTAGGACTATACCTTGTTCTTTGGAAAGCTCAAATCAATTTTTTATGTTTCATCAGTAATTCACCAAAAATAATTCCGTAAAACACAATTTCTGGTAATTTTTCGTCTGAAATTATATTTTCTATCTGTATATGTTTAATCGAAATTCAAACAAAAAGTATTTTATAACTAAGGTTACTAAGTCAGCTTGGTAGAAAATTTTTTGAAGAAAAATATTTATTTAAAACTAAAACTAATATGTTTAAGCAATTGTTGAATGCAACGCTGTAAATCGGTAATAAAACTCGGGACAAACCGGATTTAGCTTTTAGTCCGCGCTGGTATGTTCCTGGGCGTCCAACGCATAGCGGATCGCATATGTAAGTAGCGTACTTCAATAGACACACACCCGCGATCGGCTACACGCGCCGTATAATTTTCCCAAAATTGAGCACTTCAATTTGTAATAGCCCTCATAAACATAATACATAAAATCACACCTTGTTTCCCCGAAGGTTTGGCTATTTCGCCAGTTATTTTAATAGGGGCGAGCCCATTGCCATCACATTAGGCATAAATCAAGACTCCGGGCTGCTACTGAAAAATTGCAGAAGGAAAAATTCAATAACACTTTGCCCGACCCGGGAATCGAACCCAGAACCAAATCGAATCAACCTCATGCTCAGCAGTGGCGCTTGCGACCACTATACTCACACATACACTCATTAACATACACATTGCATGCACACTATTTACATTATTATAGATTAAAGTCGTTTTTCGTCTGTTTGTGCAGCTTACACGCAATGGATACTTTGAAACGGTTTTCATCATCATCATTTCAGCCGAAAGACGTCCACTGCTGGACATAGGCCTCCCCCAAGCTCCTCCACTTCTACCGGTTCTGCGCTTCTCGCATCCAGCGGATTCCTGCGGCCTTCATAAGGTGATCGGTCCATCTTGTGGGAGGCCTTCCAACGCTACGTCTTCCGGTTTTCATCATCATTAGATAATTTCTTTCAGAAGGATTCTGTGTACTATTTATTTATTATACCTATATACATTAATATTAAAAGTACGTACAATCAAGAAATGTCGATGTGTTGCCAATTGGTAAAAGCCTTACGAAGTCGGGGCAGGTCCGTAATTTTGAATAAGAGTATTAAACTCAAGTGTGGAAATAAGATATGACGGTGAATCTTTATGTTGAGCCAATTAGGAGTAAGGTTTGCGTACTCCAAAATATGTGAGGTAAGGACGGTTTTTGTTTTTGGATGGGAAATCATCAAATGACTTCTCCCGCTCTGGGTGGAGCAGAAGAGCGTGTCAGACTTATACTGACTAAAACCCACCCGTGTTCCCTCAGTTGCCTGTGTGCCAGGGGCGACGGTATCTCTTTCGAACAACTTGCACCCCTGGCAGAGGTAGGGATGGTTGAGTTCCAATTTTGCGTTATGTGGTCCAGTGGAATTCGACAAGAAAGTAGCTACACTTTTTGAAGAGAAAACTTGTTTAGGCGCGTTGGAAATTTTTTGAGATGAGAAAATGCTATTGAACTCGCGACACTGTTACCGACACCACTGACAACACGAACGAACAACGTTGAACGTTGTTTAATCTGACGATTCAAAAATACACACACGTAATTGTTTAAGTTTTCACTTTTGTCTGCACTCCTGGAGTGCCACTGGTTTGTTTTTATTTATATCGTAATTTAAAGAAAATCCTAACATGTCATAAAACGCAACGTTTATCTGCCATGTCTCTCCGTTAGTGCATTTATAATTCGAGGACCAAAATTGCGTGATTGTTGTTTATTTTTCCTTCGTATTTAGACATTTTCAGTGGGTCCTAATCTTTCAGTAAATGTCAGTCCGTGCGGGATGGGCTCTGTGCAGCAAGTCTTAAAATACCCAACTTTCTAGTACAGTACATACATATCCTAGTTTAACTAAATTCGAAATGAGATGTTTCAACAGGAATTTATCTGCTATTGGAAGCAAGCAATCCCAAGGGAAGCATGGAGTCGAGGAGGTCGACTTAAGCCAAAGTAGTAAATGTGGTGTAAGAAACAAAATAAATGTAGAAGCATGTGTTTCAATTTAAGTGGTGGGTATAGAAAAACATCGGCGTATTTTTTATGTAACTGGGTAACCCTAAAAAAAAATACTGCATCATTAGTTGCCTTTAGAAACACAAACGGCCTGACTTGAAACAACTACCTGTATTTTTGAGGTCATTTCAAATTAGGTATTTTTGAGTGGGAATCTAACCTGTGCGGCACGAAGAGTAGCAGCTAGTAGCTCCACTGTCACAAATTCTGGACCAGTATCTATTTTTTATTCTTCTGTCGGAATTCTCATAGATCTCTCTGAGTGGAGAGCAGAAGGTTAGTTTGACACACCACGGCCCGGGATATACTAGTGCAACACAATAACTATGTCTCGTGTATTTTATGTAGCATTTTGCTTACTATGTGTATACTCATGTTTTAGACCAATCTATATAAATAAAAAGAGAAGTCTTGACTGACTGACTGACTCATCAACGCCCAGCCCAAACCCTTGGACCTAGAAAGTTGAAATTTTGCACAAAGGTTCTCTTTTTAATATAGACAAGGAATAAGGAAGGATTTTTCGAAATTCAACCCCTAAGGTAGTAAAATAGGGGATGAAAGTTCCGCGCGGGCGAAGCCGCTGGCAAAAGCTAGTAAATTATATTTTCGTATATTACATTCGCGTTCACCTCCGACTGATATCAGACCATCATGTCTGTCTTAGAAAAAACTTGATCCCACCATAATGTTGCTTTAAGTGTTCCAAAGACACGTTCAATAGCTACCAAGCTATAGGCTGGCTCCCTGGGGAGGTGCACTTTGCTATCATTGAGTTATGTTACTGCGGTGTGGACTCGTGCCAGCCTCGTTAGCGAGGAGGAAGTATTTTCCACGCTTATGCGCCTCTTGGGGATAAGCAGATGTTCAAGGTCGGCGGTGAATTTTAGTGTAAGTGACGGGGTTGTAATTTGTTGGTTATTGCTTTAGGGAAGTTTGCCAATGGCATTTTTATATTTTATTAATTTATTATAATATATTTATCATGAATTTAATGGTTCGGGACATTATTGGACGGTAAATCCCTGTTAAAATATTGCAGAAACTATCGAAATAATTATACAGGGTAGCAGGCACATCGACGCGCAAACTAAAACCATGTTTTCAAAATTGAGGTAATATGTACTTACGTTAGTATATATTAGGTCTTTACCTATGAAATTGCCGTTCTGCAGTACTGGCCATTTCAAATCAAAATAATTTTTGTTTGGCTAAGAATTCTAATTTCAAATTAATTTTATTTTAAAAACATGGATTTTTTTTTCTAAAAGTAGTCATTTCTTTATTGATTAGTGTTACATTTTCATCGCATTTCAATCTTTTTCGTCATCATGGATACGTTAAAAATTCGAGTAATTATGGAATATGAGTACCGTCGTGGCAGCAACGCGGCACAAGCGGCACGCAACATCAACGACGTTTACGGAGCTAACACTACAAACCAACGCACCACCTGTTATTGGTTTGCTCGCTTCCGTTCTGGAAATTTCGACCTGAAAAATGAACCTCGCGGTCGTCCGAAGACTTTGGTCGACAATGACGAATTAAAGGCGATTGTGGAAGCTGATGATACACAATCTACGGCTGAATTAGCAGCAGCTTTCGACGTTAGCGTCAAAACAATATTGGTCCATTTGCGTCAAATTGGCAAGGTAAAAAAGCTTGACAAATGGGTGCCCCACGAACTCAATGATCGCCAGCGCGAAGTACGCGTCGAGACGTGCCTTGCACTGCTCAACAGACACACAAATGAAGGAATTTTGAACCGCATTGTTACCTGCGATGAAAAATGGATTCTGTTTGATAACCGTAAGCGCTCAGCAAGTTGGTTGGATCCTGGTTCAGCACCTAAACAATGCCCTAAACGAAAACTTACCCCTAGAAAAGTGATGGTCACTGTTTGGTGGTCTAGCGCCGGTGTGATTCATCACAGCTTCTTACCAAACGGGGTGAGCATTACTGCAGATGTGTACTGTGAAGAACTGAACACAATGATGGAGAAGCTGGCGCATCTCCAACCAGCATTGGTCAATCGCTCGTCTCCGCTGCTCCTGCACGACAACGCGCGACCTCATACTGCACAGCAGACGGTCTCCAAGTTGCAAGAACTGGGGTTGGAAGCTCTCCGTCATCCGCCCTACTCACCAGACCTTGCGCCTACAGACTACTACTTTTTCCAGAATTTGGATAACTTCTTGGCGGGAAAAAAATTTCATACCCGAGAGGCAGTACAAAATGCCTTTGAAGAATTTGTTGCCTCCCGTCCAGCTGATTTCTTTAAGAAGGGCATCAATAAACTGCCACTGCGATGGCAAAGATGCATTGATTGCATGGGTGATTACTTCGATTAATACAAATAAAAAATTCATGAAAAAAATTCGTTTAAATTTTTTCATACAAAACGGCAATTTCATAGGTAAAGACCTATTATTACGGAGGGGCTTCTGGCTAACAATAGCTGTACGGGTCACTCGATCAGGTTAAGCCACTCTTGCCGTGGTTAGTCCGTGAATGGGTGACCAACTTTACATACCAAGACCCCTCCGTGCTCGGAAAGCACGTTAAGCCGTTGGTCCTGGCTGTCATTTGTGGATCTTTGACAGTCGTTACGTGTCGTCAGAAGCCCGAAAGTCTGACAACCAGTCTTACCAAGGGGTATCGTATTACCCCGTAACTGGGTTGTGGAGGTCACATAGGCAGTCGCTCAATGTAAAATACTGGTATTCAGTTGCATCCGGTTAGACTGGAAGCCGACCCCAGTATATTTGGGAAACGGCTGGGCAGATGATGTCAGTACATATTACCCCAATGGTTTTCACCAACAAGATTCAAGCGTAGAGATTTTTCGTCGATTATCCAAAAAAAAAAACAGCTGTTTCAAATAAAATATATGTGGAAAAGTAAATTATTATTTTTTATAACCGAAGAAAAATTTCAACGCAGGGTATTCACAATCATGTATTGAATTCATGGTAAAACGCGTCAATGTCCTACTGTATAAAACTTTTAGATGTCAGTAGTAACAGGTTCCAATTATCATTACAACAATTTAGATAAAACACAAAAATAACTAATTCAGTAAAATATCTTTGCTGTTTTCATACTTACACCCGAAGAAAAGATGTCTTCTAAACGATCGAATTTCCCTCGCTCGTTTTTTGCAGTGATTTTCCTACAGCTACTCTACTTACATATTTAAAACTCGCCTTGTAAATAAAATCCACGTTCAACAGTGGTCATGTCCTCTGTGCATAGCATGTGCTAACACATTCGTGTGCCTTTGTCCTTTGTAATTGACGTCAGTACACGTCGCTTGTTAGTGGCGACACGTAATAGTCACGTTAGCACGTCGCGACGGCGTGACACGAACCGTGCTTTGTATGTGCCTGTTATAGGCAGAGTCAGACACGAAAGTCTGATAACACTTTAGTTTTAACATTTATAAAGCTAGACTACTGATAAAGCAGTATGTAAAACGAACACATGCTACACCGCTCCAAAGAAACCCCAAAAAAATTATTATTATACAAATTATATAATAATATTAAAATTCGTTTCTTGTCCATTCTTATCCATAACAACTTACGCTTTGAAATGGGCAACTAGATTCTGAACTACTTTCTGACTAACTGACCGACTCCTTGTCATAACTAGACTGGAATTGGAGTTGGAAATGGAATTAATATTAAAATAACTCTAACTTTTGACTATTACAGAAAATGCTTCAAAGCAGTCTAAATTGTTTCAATTTAAACGTCGTCATGTTAAAAGGGTTTTTACCTAGTTTTGTTGCTGACCGTACCTACCTAGGTATATTATGCAAACAGTGATATGGTTAGGAAGGGTGTGACTACGGAGATGACGACTAATAGAGAAGTGTGGAAGAATAAGACATGTTGCGACGACCACGAATAAATTGGTTTAAATTGGGGAGAATGATGATGAATAATGATGGTTAATTGCATCAGATTTTTAATTACTACGGACTCCTACGCTGTTGCCACAGCCAGCTACGCTGTTGCTACGGCCAGCTATGCTGTTTTACGGCCAGCTACGTTGTTGCTACGAACAGCTACACTATTGCTACGGCCAGCTACGCTGTTGCTACGGCAAGCTACGCTGTTGCTACGGCCAGCTACGCTGTTGCTACGGCCAGCTACGCTGTTGCTACGGCCAGCTACGCTGTTGCTACGGCCAGCTACGCTGTTGCTACGGCCAGCTATGTTGTTTTACGGCCAGCTACGCTGTTGCTACGGCCAGCTACACTATTGCTACGGCCAGCTACGTTGTTGCTGCGGCCAGTTACGCTGTTGCTACGGCCAACTACGCTGTTGCTACGGCCAGCTATGTTGTTTTACGGCCAGCTACGCTGTTGCTACGGCCAGCTACACTATTGCTACGGCCAGCTACGTTGTTGCTGCGGCCAGTTACGCTGTTGCTACGGCCAACTACGCTGTTGCTACGGCCAGCTACGCTGTTGTTACCGTCAGCTACGCTGTTGTTACCGCCAGCTACGCTGTTGCTACGGCCAGCTACGCTGATGCTACGGTCAGCTACGCTGTTGCTACGGACAGCTACGCTGTTGTTACCGTCAGCTACGCTGTTGTTACCGTCAGCTATGCTGTTGTTACCGCTAGCTATGCTGCTGCTACGGTCAGCTACGCTGTTGCTACGGACAGCTACGCTGTTGCTACGGCCAGCTACACTATTGCTACGGCCAGCTACGTTGTTGCTACGGCCAGCTACGCTGTTGCTACGGCCAGCTACGCTGTTGTTACCGCCAGCTACGCTGTTGCTACGGCCAGCTACGCTGTTGCTACGGCCAGCTACGCTGTTGCTAAGATTTGCTACGCTGTTGCTACGGACAGCTACGCTGTTGCTACGGACAGCTACGCAGTTGCTACGGCCAGCTACGCTGTTGCTACGGCCAGCTACGCTGTTGTTACCGTCAGCTACGCTGTTGTTACCGCCAACTACGCTGTTGCTACGGCCAGCTACGCTGTTGCTAAGATTTGCTACGCTGTTGCTACGGCCTGATACGTGATTCCTACGTCTTGCTATGCTGTTTTTATGTTCTGCTACGCTATAGTTACGGCCTGGTACGCTATAGCTATAGCCTGCTACGGTGTTGCTACGGCGAGCTACGGCTTGCTACGCTGTTTTATGGCCTGCTACGCTATAGCTACGGCCTGCTACGCTTGAAAAAGACGGTCTCCAATACAATAAAAATGAAAATCACTGTACAGTTTCACATTTTAAGTGGCGTACATTATTCGTCATACTGCCAGGTTGGACGAATCAAACACTGTTTGTTTTCTTTTATTTTACCCAACTATCCCTGAATGCAAGTACAAGGTTCTATTATTCTTTCTTTTCGTTTCTCAAGTCCAATATTGCGAAAAATCTCTCATTTTATTCTATTTACCTGTCTACGAGTATGTCTTCGCACAAGTAATCAACATACTCACACGCACGCTTCACATTCCGGCAGCTCTCGTTTGAAGTAAAATGGCGGCTGAAAACTTTTCATTTGAACCAAATGTTCCGACGCCCTGCATACTTCTGTTTGTTGGATACCAAATGAATTTTATCCCTCGTTTGCAAGGACTTAGTTGTTACGTAGAGTTTTTGATAAATACTAGTTACATTCTGTAGGAAAATGAATTGAAACGGGTGGTTTATAATAATGGTATGGATTTCATTACAGATTAGTTTTATTTTTATTAACCGACTTCAAAAAGAAGGAGGTTATCAATTCGACATGTTTACATTTTTTTTTTATGTATGTTCGGGCATAACTCCGTCGTATATAAACGGATTTGCAAAATTCTTTTTTTGCTCGAATGGGGTTTATTCCGAAATGGTCCCATTAAAATTTCATATAGCAGATCGAAGGCGGTGACAAAGAATTAAAATACACATCCAAAGTCACCGCCTTCCGAAATTAAAGTTATTTCGCACTTGTAGTGTTTTTTGGAAGTAGGTTGTTATTTTTTTGAAAAAAGTTTTTTTGGCCAATAATATTACAAACAACTAACAGTAAAATTGTATGAAAAAAAAAAGCGTTATAATCACTGTGCTTCAATGATAAAATTCAAAACATGTATAAAGTTAATGACAAAGTTTTATTTTTTAAATTGATTCCGTTTGTGTTGTTTAACTGTTTAATTTATCAGCCTGATAAATGGATAAAAGGCTGATAAATGGATTAATAATTTTACCACTAACCCCAGAATTTGCTTAGTTACGTAGCTATGTAAGTTTATGGAAACATGAATATTTATGTACTCCAATAAATTCTTCCGGTGCTACGTACATCATCGGATCACGAGAAAACCCCCAATCTTGTTCAAACAGCGATTTACCCCATATACATAAAGCGTGGTCATGGTGTGTGAGAAGATGAAGGAGGTATTGTAAGTTCAAGACCTTATTTATGGCAGCTCGGAAATTGAGCGGCTGAGAGGCAGGGCTGTCAGAAAGGGAAATTAAATTATTTGGAGAGAGGGCTTTTGTCAAAATCTGAATATTAAAAAAAAAAGTTTTTCAAACTAGTAAGGTAGTTTGTGTTATTGCTATCAAGAAACGTGAAGAAAACTTCTGAAAATCGATTTGGAAAAAAACTAAAGTAGTTGTAATTTACAACTGAAAGCAATTCTATGAAATGGAAGCATTGCTTGGCAGCTGCATCACAGCGAATTGACCGGACGTTTCATTTCCACCCTCGTCTGGCGCCGGACAAATCACGTCATCATCGGACTGGTCGAAGGAAAACCGGACATGTGACTAGATTTACCATCTGTCTGCATTTGCTGGGAAATGTCCAGACTGTGACGCCCCGTCCGGAATTTAAAAATGGAAAAAAAAAAACAATGCTCGTTCGTTGTCTGAATAAGAAGAAGCCTTTGTCGTGCAGTGGGACAGTAATAGGCTGGTATTGTATGTGTATTGTGTATAGACCTAGCGATGAAATGCCTCCCACAAGGTGGATCGGTGACCTGGTGAAAGCACGGAAGTGGTGGTGCTTGGGGAAGGCCTTTCTCCATCAGTGGCCGTCTTTCGATTCAAACGATGACGATTGTATGTATATTATTAGACATATAAATAAAAAGAATACTGAAAGAAGAAAGACAATTAAAAAGTAAAATGTCAGAAGTTTTTGCAAATATTGGTCTTTTTGGCAGCACTTTCGAAATGGTAACCCTACCCGAGAGTGGCCATTCAGACGTGTATAATAGTGTGTTCCACTACATAAACTCAAGGCACTTTCAAGTTATAAAGATTGGTTTTTGGATGTTTTAACACTTTGTCAATGGAGGGAGCAATTTTTAGAGGATTTTTCATGCAATTTATGTGGTAGGTCTGTACGATGCTACCTGCGGCAAACTGAAACCATGAATTGAGCACATAATTTTTCGTCGGTTATCAAAAAAAGAATTGTCTCGTGGAATAATGCAAAACCTACGCGGTCAAAATGTATTGAACAGTTTTTTTTTTTTAAATAACGAATGGAAAGTTCAACGCGCTGGATTTCAGAATTATGTGCTAAATCCATTCAAATAAAGTTAGCCAGTCTGGGGTTCATTATATAAAATTAATTCCCTGCTTCGCACAGGTGCAATGTTGATATGCTAAACATAAAACTTTCAGTGCTAAATCTTGTACATCCGGAATATAATACGTTCCGGAATAAATGATCTAAGTGATATTAAAAACAGCATCAAAATCTATTGAGTATCGTAGAGTTTAGAATATCTAAGCGATCACACATACAGGCACGACAAGCAACTTTGTTTTAACTAAGTACTATAGAGTATTTAGATTTTATTTTAGGTACCTCGCTTTTAATTATGGTACATAAATCTCAGGTCACCTAAATAAGACCGTCAGTGCGTCTTTATTTAGGCTGAACGTTCACAAAATAACTGGAGCAGGTCATTAGCTGGCTTGAATGGGATTGTATGCAGTGTCAGTGACATGGCTTGCAGCACGATGACACCTGAATGACGTAGTGACCCTACGGAGCGAAGTCAATTAACAACTAGAGGGTTTTTTTGCAAGACTTTCACTAACACTAGGCGACATCTAAAGATAATACGTAGAAATTGGAGTCGGTTTTTTTGTGTTTTGTTAATAAGAGTATTGTGATTAGTGATGTGCCGTGGGAACATTCCCGTTCCCAGTAACTTCCCAACGGGAATGTTCCCGGGAATGTTCCCATGTGCCCGGGAACATTCCCAGTTAGTGGGAACACTAACATTTTTTCTTTTTTTAACTTTTTAGATTAGGTTTCTTATCGCATGTTTAAAATAATAAAAGATAGAAATTAAATGCATATCTTCTACACCCACAATGTGTTACTGAGAATTTTCGGCAGTTAATTGATATAGTTGGAGAGTTAAACTGATAACAAAAAAACTATCCTTTTAACTGTGCAGGTGTGATGCTAATTTTGAGAAATGTTATTTACTTATCCTTTGTGCATGATTTATGGCTCCAACTAACCGGGTCGGCGTAACAAACAATTCAGACTGTAGAGACATCCCAACAAATTGGCCGCTCAACTCACAATACCAGCTTGTGTCAGCAGACTTAAAAGACGCAACATCCTACAATTGGATAACTTGGAGAGAGCTTCGTTATTCATATGAAAGTTGCTCCTGATGAGGAATAACTCTTCCCTGCCAGACCTTCCTACAACTCATCTGCTCATAGTTTTTAAAAACTTATTGCAAGATAAAACACAAAAAAAAGAAAAGAATAATGTATTCTACCAGTCTATTTAAATAACGTTTCAAAATATTGAACGTAATTTCTGAACGACGGGTTGCGGGTAACGATGGGTTCGTGGAAACTGTCCATACGGTCGGGTCTAAGTTTTTCAAGGCCCATCGTATCAATAAAAATAAGAGGCTCTCGGATCCTACTTTGCAGCTCATGAAGGAGAGGCGCGAGATGGTCCTGACGTCTTCAGACGATGCGCTTGAGTCCCGGCATTTTAACAGACAGATCTTAATACAGAATGTATTAAAGACGCAATAGAACGGAATAAAGGCTCCAAGGTCTTTGCTAGGGATCTGTCTATTGGGCAGAGTCAGCTTACGGAACTGAAGACCGATGAAGGCAGGATCGTATCCACCAAGCCTGAGCTGTTGAGAGAGATTGAGAGATTCTATGGACAGTTATAGAAGTCAGCAAGAAACCCCGTTACGAATCTGGCAAACGACCTAAGAGCTAGATTGACCCGACAGTATACTGAAGACATCCCGGACGTCAGCTTGTACGAGATTAGGATGGCTCAGAAGCAGCTTTAAAAACAACAAGGATCCGGGTGATGACAGAATCACAGCTCCTAAAGGTCGGCGGGAAACCCGTTCTTAAGGCCCTCCAGAAGCTGTTTGATTCCGTCATACTCGAGGGCAAAACGCCACAGGCATGGAACAGAGGTGTGGTGGTACTTTTCTTTAAGAAGGGTGACAATGCCCTTCATAAGAATTATAGGCCCATCTCACTTCTATGCCATGTCTACAAGCTGTTCTCCGAAGTCATCACAAACCGTCTAGCGCGCAGGTTTAACGACTTCCAGCCTCCCGAACAAGCCGGGTTCCGTAAAGGCTTTAGCACAGTAGACGACACACATACGCTGCGGCAGGCTATACAGAAGACCGAAGAGTATAATCTGCCACTCTGTTTAGAGTTTGTGGATTACTAAAAAGCCTTTGATTCGATCGCGACGTGGGCTGTACTGCAGTCCCTCCAACGGTACCTGATCTACTATCGGTACATGGCAGTGTAGAAGTGTCTGTACGAAAACGCCACCATGTCACTCCGACTCCAGGACCGGACCTCGAAACCTATCCTTCTGCAGCGAGGTGTAAGACAGGGAGACGTTATCTCTCCGAAACTCTTCACCGCTGCACTGGAGGTGTCTTCAAGGTTCTGAACTGAAAAGGGGCTGTCAGCAACATCAATGGCGAGTACATCACTCACCTTCGGTTTGCCGATGATATAGTTGTCATGGCTGAGACCATGGAGGATGAACATGGACAAGACAAAGGTCATTTCCAATGCCCATGTAACACCCACTCTCGTAACGGTCGGAGGAGCTGCACTGAAAGTTGTGGACGAGTACGTTTACCTAGGACAAACTGTCCAGTTAGGTAGGTCCAACTTCGAGAAAGAGGTCAATCGAATCCGACTCGGCTGGGCAGCGTTCGGGAAGCTTCGCAATATCTTCTCGTCCCACATACCGCAATGTCTCAACACGAAAGTCTTTGGCCAGTGCGTGTTGCCAGTGATGACATATGAAACCGAAACGTGGTCGCACACAATGGGCCTCATAAAAGGCTTAAAGTCACCCAAAGGGCGATGGAGAGGGCTATGCTTGGAGTTTCCCTGCGTGATCGAATCAGGAATGAAGAGATCCGCAGGAAAACCAAGGTAACCGACATAGTCCGAAGAATTGTCAAACTTAAGTGGCAGTGGGCAGGGCACATTGCTCGCAGAACAGATGGCCGATGGGGCTGAAAACTTCTGGAGTGGCGACCGCGTATCGGAAGACGTTAAGTTGGAAGGCCTCCCACAAGGTGGACCTATGACCTTGTGAGGTCCGCAGGAGTCCGCTGGATGCGGGAAGCACAGAACCGGTCGAAGTGGCGGAGCTTGCGAGAGGCCTATGTCCAGCAGTGTACGTCTTTCGGCTGAAATGACGATGATGATGATGATGAATCTCTAAACCTCCTAGTCTCCTACATTCGAAATTTTTATTTACCTCTTTCTACAATTAATACAATGAACGACAAGTTACCAAATGAGTACTCATTACATGTCAAATCTACTTACTTACTAAATCTTACCAGTAACTTTGTATGTTACTATATTTTTACTTTTATTGTAATTCTATGTGGTTTCACCGACACGTTCCCAGCAATTGGGAATATTCCCGGGCACTGGAAAGATTCTTTTGGGAACATTCCCACTTTGGGAACATTCCCGGGAACGGCACATCACTAATTGTGATCTCTTACTGACTGACCGCGAATGAAATATACAAGTGATGCTTTAGAACTGTCAAACGAAATACATCTCAAATGCCTTGAATTTGGCGTCATTTTCGGTAAAAAGTGTTAAAGTGCTAATTAACTTTCATTGCTGACCGTACCTTGTCTTTTAGCGGTCGGTATATTTTGAATGTCACGGCCCATACATAATTTAGCTACGGAACTTCCCACGATGATTTTTAAATGACCTCTATCTAACTAGTGTATTAATAAAGCGGTTTCCGAGATAGTCGTAAATAATTTTAATTTTACGGAAACATTGAAGCGAGCCAAGATCATTTGTTTTATGATATCTACGTCAGTGAAACAGTCTGTCAAATAAACATCATAATTTGGCTTGTCTGCCATAGTTATAATTAGTGTTCAATTAATTATGAATGCGGTTGTCTTCAAATGTGTCTACTGCAGCGTAACGGCTAATTATACAATAGGGTATTTTATTTTATATGGAAAAAATCTAAAAATATATTACTGAAATACCTTAGGCAAAAAGCAGTAGGAAAATGTTAGTTTTAGTTCTCGAAATGACAAAATTTTAAAATTCAATTCCTAGATTTCAGTTTTTGTAATATGTTTTTGAACACCATGTTATAGTAGCCGCCATGTTACTACGTCATACCGCTAAATAAACTAATCAACTGAACTAATTTGTACTTTTATTATTTTCGTAACCAAAGTAATTTTTATTGAAATAATATCTTACATTCAGGAACGGCAAACCAACGATAAGTAGAATAATAACTATTTTTTTTTACACAGCAAATTGACGTCACACCCCAGGCCAATATGGCACCCACTGCGTCCAGCGTTTTAGTCGATTACGAGCGAAATATTAAAAAATTTATGCATTTTTATGGCACTAATCAATTAAATAAACATTTTTTTTTTGTGTTTTATTAGCATTTTTGTTTCTAATTAAGACACTTTTCAAAAATGGGTGTAATACTCTATGGTCACAGTAACTTTGCTACTAGCAGGCTGTATTCAGCGTTCCTCACCATTATCTGCCTAGCCTTTTCCTAACAATGTTGGGATCGGTTTCCAGTCTAACCAGATGCAGCTGAATACCAGTAGGTATTTATACCAGTGTAGCGGCACTACAAATATAAATGCTTCGCAACAAAATCTAAGAAACGCAAAAATAAAAGTGGCGTCATCTACAATGCAACAGGCGAACTATCTAAGCAATTCTACATCGCGCAATCAGAGTTTACCACGACACTCGAACGTATACAAAATCCCGACACCAAACTTTCGGGCAGTTGCCCACCAGGGCCACCAGACACAATACCCGTCTGGTCGGAAGATCCTCCTTTTCAATAGAGGATGAGCGAACTTTACACCCTGTTCCTCATACCCCTAAACCAGAATTGTACATGGAGCGACTGCCTATCTGACCTCCGCAACCCAGTTACTGGAAAATACGATACCATTTAGTAAGGTAAGACTGGTTGTCTGAGTTTGAGGCACGGAGTGGTCTTGGTATATGTAGATGGTCACCCATACACGGACCGACCGCGGCAAGCGTAGCTTAAACTGATCGATCGACCCGAGCCGCTGTTAATACTTAGCCACAAGCAATTAATATGTAACCTACGCAACGGATTTTTATGTGGTTTTCACAATCATTCAGAGAATTTATATTCCGGACGGTTTTTGTAAGGTTTTAATAACTATGCGTTACAAGGGCGGGTCGCCAGCAATATTTAAGTACAAAAGTGAACTTACACACTCTGCGTGTTTACGTCTCGTGCTTCGAGCACTTGGACTAGACGCGAGACGCGCAGACGCCGATGACGTAACGGACGGCCATGTTGCGCAACTGAAAGTTCCATTGCATTTCCTTCTTTTGATGGAAATGATATGCCCATGTTATTTTGTTGGAGTAAGTTTTCCATTTGTGGGGAAGAAATGTTTGTTACTGGCCAGTTATTTGTCTGAAATTTTCAGAAGGTCAAGGTTTTGTGCAGTAGCAAATTAAGCGGAGTCCCTACTAGATAGATGAACTGGAAACTGGCGTAAACTGAAAGCGCATGCGGTAGTTGAAGAACAAAATAATAAAAAGTCTATAGAGATCAGCAACTAGGCTGTATTCAATTGACAAAATGTTTCGATTCCCAACGTAACTTTAACACAAATCGACAAACAGGGAGAAACGAAGAAACACTAGTTCGAATTAAGATAAAATATCTTAATTCGAACTAGTGTTTCTTCGACCTTTGTAGACATATCGGATATTTATCAAGCTTGTGACCAGACGGCCTGGTAATGCCGTAATATGTGAACCGAGTAACAGCTATTTATTTCTGTTACTTTTTTGCGGGACGCTGTTCAAAGCTTGATAATATACAAGGTGTAACGTAAATAACGCACAACCTCTTAAGGGGTCATTTTACTCATCATTATGAACAACTTTTACTACTTATTGGACCAAACCTGAAATCGCGAAAAAAAAAAATCAGTTGTCTCCTACATTTTGACGAGTTATGCGAACATAAGTAAAAATGTAGGGAACAGCAGATTTTTTTTTTCGAAACTTGTTAAAAAGGATGAGTACAATGACCCCTTAAGTGGTTGTGCGTTATTTACGTTACAACTTGTACGAGTATACTCGTACCGTACCTACCCATTAAAAACTTACAATAACTATGAGCTCAACAAACCTTCTATTAGTTAATGTTTATAACATTATGAGGGGCTGAAAAGGATAATTTAACTTTTTGCTAATTTACCGATGAGAAAGTATTTCAGTTAAAACTTTCTGCGCTAGACCACTTGGCACATGTCAGAGAAAGTTTCAAGTGTAGGGAATTTTAATTTAGAAAAAAGTCTCGCTTATTCCCAGCACGACAAATGTGATACTTACATAATTAAATGCTTACGTTGATCGTAAGCATTTTATTGATCCACTTTGGAGATTAGGTAACGTTGAACAGAATTAAGTTATAAGTCATAAGTAACTTATTTCATAACAATATAGGTACAGACGCCAGCACATAAAGCTACTCCAATCTGTCAAATTTATTTGATAGATTTTCAACTTTATACCGTAAACATAAGGTTCATGTTCAATTGGGAAAATTTGACAGTTTGGGGTAGGTTGACCTGCTGGCGTCTGTACATTGTGTTGATTTTTTTTTTTTTTTTTTTAATAAAATTGCAACTAAAATTTAATTATTAATTGATCATTTTTGTAATTCTTGCACCCTTCATGATCTTTTCTTTATCGTTTCCTTACTTAGATAGCACCTACTCTGGAGATAAGGCGTGCCACACAATGGTTCAAGTTAGCTGGGACCCGAACTTAACACTCCTAAAGTGCCCTGACCTCTTTTAAATCTCCTGTCTCTTCTCCAGGACTACTGCAGCTACTACCTGATCCGATTCAACAAGCAGCCGCAGTTCTGCCGCAAGGTGGAGGAGCAGCGTCCTGCCCGCAGGCCTCAGACCAGGAAGACGAGGGAACGAACCGAGCCCGTGGTCAGCGCGGAGTGTGTCTGTGAGAAGGGATATGCCGATCTGCCTTCTACTTTCACTGTTACCAAGTTATTGAAGGTAAGCGTGGCTAGTAGTGTCATAAGACGCTAGGTAAACTATTTTTTCGTATATGGCAATTATTATTCCAGCTAAAATAATACTTATCTATTGCTTTGTATGTAATGTGGTACTAAATGTTTTCTTTCGTTATAATTTAATAATTTATAGTTGACAGTGGCGTATCTAGTCCTAAAGGGGCCCTGTATCAGAATTTGTTAGGGCCCCTCTTTTTAGCCCTCTGCGGCTAGCCTTTAAAAGACGATATTGCTTATTTTTATTCAAAACGAAAGTCCTGTCAGCGTCCTGACTCAGGAGGAGAGAGAAACCAAGAGCGACATCATCAACAAGTATTTGAGGTGTTGAGCTTTTTTTACATGCTGTATAATAACGTCGGGGCTCTAGGGGGCCCAGTAGCTTGGGGGCCCTGTATCGTTGATACAGCTGATACGGTGGTAGGTACGCCACTGATAGTTGATGAATAATTTGTATTCCGTCGTAAATTCTATATGGGTGTCTTCCTGATGATGTTTTCCTTTAAATAAATATTAATGTATAAATCCAATATATGAGTAGTAAAAATTATATGTACACAATTAGTTATCAGCCTACCTACCTACACAAAACGAAAGAGTAGATTAATATTAAAATTGTAAATAAATATCTATAATAGCCCTCTTCCAAATTTTTATGTACCTACCACCTAAGTTCACATTGTGGAATGCAATAAACGTATTGAGTATTGATGGTGATTGTGATTAGTTTTTGGTAAAATTTAAATTAAATTGGATAAACACGACAAATTGACTTAGTGTATTTATGTGCTAAACAACTGTCAGCACATACCTTACCATCTAGTAGGCCACCTGATTGTTTTCGTCCAACAATAAAGTTCGGATCTGTATGTTATTATTTTCATTATAATCTGCAAAAGGTACGGAATTGTACGGTTTATAACTTTGATGTCCATTTAAAAAGAAATTCAGGTGAAGGAAATAGTTTTATTACGGCATTCTGGCAAGCTTCCAGCAATTTTTCACGGAGTGACATATCCCAGGGTCATCGCAAAGTTGATGGCTTAAGGTAATACAGTTGACAAATAAAGACTTTGACAAATGTATTGTAATGGAAGGGCCATCCGATTTATTACTAAGTAGGTAATTACTCTTGCTTCGAAAGCACGTTAACTTCTTGGTCTGGGATATCATTCGTAGATCTTTGACAGTCCTTACGGGCTATCAGGAGCCCAACAGCCTGAAACCAGTCTTACCAAAGGGGTATCGTATTACCCAGTAACTGGTAGATACTCAGTAATTCAATGTAAAAAAACTGGTAGGCACTCAGCTGCAACCGATTAGCCTGGAAGCCAACCCCAACATAGTTGAGAAAAAGCTAAGTAGATAGGTGATGATGGTTCTTACTTTGACCTTGAGAATATTTAAAATTACTTTAGCATAGGCAAAGGCATGGGTAAATCTTAAAACGTCAATGGCATCTGTCTTTTCCAGGAACCAGCCATCCAAACAATCCCAGCAATCGAAAGGAAATCCCTCGCTGCTTTCCTGAACCACGTGACTCCTGACAAAAAGCAGCTGGTAGAGTTGCTGTACCAGGACATCATCAGACCTACAGGGGTGTCGTGGGACGATGTGAAGGGACTTGATTCTGCTAAGAGCTTGCTTATGGAGTCCGTTGTCTATCCTGTACGGTAAGTAATGTCTAGGCAGAAGAAAGCATAGGAGAGAGATGATAATAAGACTGGAGATTTTATCTATGTCATTGAAGCAATAAGTACGACGGCATAATGCAAAAAACATACCTTATTCAAGAAATCCTGTTCTCAGTTTAATTCGTTTTCCAGCTATCCAGAAGTTTTCACTGGACTCCTGGAACCCTGGCGAGGAGTACTGCTCCACGGTCCACCTGGCACCGGCAAGACGATGCTGGCGCGAGCTGTCGCTGGCGAAAGCTGCTGCACTTTCTTCAACGTGTCTTGCAGCACCATTGTCAACAAGTGGCGCGGAGAGAGCGAGAAAATTATAAAGGTACCTACAAACACTTTGATCTAAAGCTAACTTAGCGTATTAAATACATAGTTATAAAGTTTCAATATAATAAAAAGAGGCCAAAGTACTGGGGGGAAACTAATTTGTCTGGTTTTTGTTACCGTCTGTGGTAACTGGCCTACCAGATCTTTTGCTTCCACTAAAGAAGAACTTTCTTTTTTTGGCACCAGAACTTTTCAAATAATTATCGTGTAAGGTATCGTTGCCTGAGTCTATCTCTGGTCATCGATGCGATAAAGTACCAGAGTACCCACTCCCAAAGACGTAGATTTGGATATTTCTCCCGTTTCTCTAAATCTATCTGCATGCATGTCGATTATCTTTATTGTATTTTCATGGCATATTTGTTATGAAGCATAACTATCACTTGTGTTATTTCCAGGTCCTCTTCGAGATGGCATCCTACTACTGCCCCTCTATTATCTTCATGGATGAAGTGGAGACCCTAGCATCAGACCGGTCTTCTCCTGGTGAACATGAGGCGTCACGACGTCTAAAGGCACAGCTTCTTACTGAACTTGATGGCATCGGGGGAAGAGAAGGGATCATATTCATGTTGGCGAACTCTAATATGCCTTGGTAAGCTAGCCTGAACTGAGTTGAGCTACACGGTTAACCTAAAATGCGTGTAGGTACTGACTTAATAACTTAATAGGTTCATTCTTCAAAAATACCATCTCAGACACTGCATGGTTCGCATAAGATCTGAAATGTGACAAAGATGATGTCTAGACATAAAAAACTTTTGAATTTGTTTCTGTTTTTCTTCTCAGAGTAGTCGGTTATATTATTATTTCTTTTAGCGCGTTCAAAAATTTAACGAATCATTTTTTTTTTGCAACACATTTTTATTCTTCGCGATTTCTATCATAGCTCCAATTAGAATTAGGTTCCAATTAGGTTAGTTTCATCCAACTTATTTCTGGTAAACAAAATTACAATCAAAATTCGTCTTTTTTCCAGGGAAATAGATCCAGCCATGTTACGCAGACTAGAGAAGCGAATCTTCATCCCCCTCCCTGACCTCAAGACACGTGAGGAGTTGTTCCAGACATACCTTAGCTCAAAGAATGTGGAGCTGTTCCCCAAGGTGGACTTCAAAGAGCTCGCCTCCAAGACTGAGGGGTACTCCGGCAGTGATATCAAGCTCGTGTGCAAGGAGGCACTCATGTCTACCGTTAGGAAGATGCTACCGTCTATGAGTGGAAAAGGTAACCTATAATGTTTAGACTTTAGAGCGAAATCAGGTTAGCTCTAGACGTGGGTCGTAACGTCGTTTGGGCGTAATCGGTTATACGCAATTTCGTGGATATGAGTAACTAGTTTCAAAACCGATTATTTTTGTTACTGGTTACTTTTGTTTACACGGCGTTGGTTGGTTTTGCGTTTGTATTATGTGATGATTACGAAAATGTTACAGGTTATACGTATTATAATGTTAGTTTAACTTGTGTGTTATGTTACCTATAATTTACCTACGAATATGTAACAGTTTATACGAGGGTCATTCAATAAATACTTAGCCTACAAAAAGTAAACGAAAATTTTGGAAAAGTGGCAATTTATTTTTCAACATACTTAGTCTCCTTTTAGTTCGATACACTTAGCCCAGCGATGCTCCAACTTTTTTAACCCGTCCGAAAAATAGTTTTTGTCAAACTCTGCAAAATAGGCCTCCATGGCGGCGATGACCTCCTCATTCGATCCATATCTATTCCCGGCGAGTGATTTTTTCAGATTAGGAAACAGAAAAAAGTCACAAGGGGCCAAATCTGGAGAATACGGTGGATGGGACAGCAATTCGTAGCGTAATTCGACCAATTTGGCCATGGCAACGGCAGACGTGTGAACCGGTGCGTTGTCGTGGTGAAACAGCACATTTTTCTTCGCCAGATGGGGTCGTTTTTTCTTTAATTCGGCGTCGAATCGGCCCAATAAATCGGCATAGTAAAGCCCTGTAATTGTTTTACCCTTCTCGAGGTAATCGATGTAGATCACACCTTGTGAATCCCAGAAAACGGTGGCCATAACTTTTCCGGCCGATTTTACAGTTTTCGCCTTCTTTGGAGCACGTTCCCCGGTCTGGATCCATTGTTTTGATTGCTCCTTGGTCTCTGGTGTGTACCAGTGGATCCAGGTTTCATCGACGGTCACAAAACGACGCAAAAACTCCGCTGGATTCCGCTTAAACAGCGCCAAACACGTCTCCGATGTGGTCTCACGGTTGCGCTTGTTTTCTGGTGTGAGTAAACGCGGCACCCATCGCGCCGACAGCTTTCTCATGCCGAATTCCTCGTGAAGAATATGATGCACTGTTCCTTCTGAAATGCCTACAGTCTCAGCTAGCTCCCGAACCTTCAATCGGCGATCTGCCAATACGAGATCATGGATTTTTTAATGTTTTCCTCCGTAGCAGCTGTTTTCGGTCCACCTGGACGTGGTTCATCAAAAACCGACGTACGGCCACGTGCAAACTCGTTGAACCAATTCTTGACGGTGGCCATCGATGGAGAAGAGTCACCGTACACAGCATCCAAGCGCTCTTTGATTTCGATGCGCGTTTTCCCTTCTAAAAATAGGAATCGAATCACCGAACGATATTGCTCTTTTTCCATTTTCGTAAAACCGATCGACACGTTCGCTTCCATATGTTGTCAAATTAAAACAAATGAAGGGATTGGAATGAAAATTTGAAAAAAGAATTAAAAAAGAATGTGCTACACTGTGGTAAAACTCTTTTGAAACTACAGCGCCCTCTGGCGATGAGGCTAGGTACTTATTTAATGCACCTCGTAATTCCGAAGGGACTCTACTCTCGTTGTGTGAGTCGTATTACGTTACGTACCTATAATCATTTTAACAATAATCTGTGGAACGAAACCGAACGAACTGCTTACGCGGACTCCGTTCGTTGTGTGAGTATCATGTCAACTGTAAACACTACGTAGGTACGTAAATGATCGTTACATTTTTGTCCACGAAACTAGTTACCTACACGATTATAAGCCTCATAAGCAGTTTCTGAAACCGATTACGTTAAATGACGCACACCTCTAGCCTCTAGTTAGGTCACGTATTGGGACAGAACGCGGATTAAGCTATGCAGACTTGTGAAAGTCTGTAGTGGAAATGTTGAAAAACTCCATATCCAATTATGGAGTTTTTAACTAGATTTCACATGTTTTATCTTGAACACCTTCGGACTACTTCCTGTTTTTTTTTTTTTTTGTGGGAAAACCCGTCGTTCGTATAAGACCAGATGTATGAAAGTAGGTAAACGAGGCAAAGGGAGTAGGTATGTAAGGACCTTAGCAAGTGATGTTCCTTATTTCTGCCTACCCCGATGAGAAAAAGGCGTGAGCTTATGTACCTGTATATCTAAACCTGCCGTGGTCATCCTACAAATTCACAGCCGCACGGGTTTATCGTTAAGCTGTGCTTGCCGCGGTTGTTCCGTGGATGGTGACAATCTTTACATACCAAGACCCCACGTTCCTCGGAATGGACGCTAAGCCGTTGGTCCCGGCCGTCATTCGAGAACCTTTGACAGTCATTATGGGTCGTCAGAAGCTTGAAAGTTGAAAGCTTGAAAGTTACCAAGTGGTCTCGTTTTACTCAGTAACTGGGTTGTGGAAGTCAGATAGGCAGTCGCTCCATGTATAATACTGGTATTCAGTTGCATCAGGTTAGACTGGCAGCTGACTCCACCATAGCTAGGAAAGGCTAGGTAGATGATGATGACCCGATTCAAATACCATGGTGCTCTTCACTCTTTGCTAAGAACACAACCAGGAGCTACAGCAGTTGGAAGTCCCCAACCCCAGGCACAGTCCGATTCAATCTTTATGGCGGCGCGGCGCGGGGAACATGAGAATGAACATGAAATTCACATGTCACCGGGATTGAGGGGGTGAGGTACTGCGCAGCGAGTGGCACATTTCAGCAAAGGCTACGCCAAAATTTATGGGAATGACATTACCTGCGGAAGGGTTACGTCGTGTCCTTTCCGCAGGTAATATCATTCCCATACATTTTGGCGTAGCGTTTGGCGGGAACGCTAACAGAAATGTTTTGTCTAGGCCTGCTGAGCGGCCATAAAGTTAACTTATTCATACTCTACATATTATAGTAACTTTTCATATAGTAAAATGTGTAACACCAACTGTTTATCCAGTAAAAAATAATGTTAATTGGCTACGATATTATGTAAAATTATCCGAGGGGATTGGCGCTGATAGCCGAAATACAGGTTTTGCCTAGTTCGGCTACAGATGCTTAACTCATTTGGAGTCAAAACTAGCCTATTTTTAATTTATTAAATACGTTTAAGTAATTTTGAAAGAAAAAAAAAACTACCATTTTTTTACGTCTCTTTCAGGTACCGTAGCCAACCGTAAGGATAGACTGGATCTGACCGATATACTGACAGCGATTGAGAAGACCAAGCCAGTCTCAAAGAATCTAACCAAGAGACACGTGGAGTGGCAGAATGAGATGGGCTGTTCATAGTCTTTTATCCGGGGTATTGTTACAAATAGGTAGGTAAGTAATATTAATTAGGTACTTATTATTGAAATCAGCACCCTAATTGCGTAACTCACGATTAATCTTAATTGGTTTCGTCTTCACAGTTAAACAATATTCATTGCGTTATTTATGTTGTCGAACAGACACATTTTTCGAACATATGAAGCAATGGTTTAACAATCCGTTTCAAAACGATACAGATTATGATGAATCGTGAGTTACGCAATTAGGGTGCTGGTTTGTAAATCCACCAAACGGATTCAATTAACACTGGTCAGATAACAATGATGAATTCAAAAAGATTGGATTAGTCAGAGCTTTTTTGGCTCTCGTAACTTATACAAATATGCTAAATTGTGTTTCATAATAAATATTTGATAGAAAATCATGTTTCATGAAGTTTTTGATGTTATTGTAAGATGTGTACCTACTTATCTATCGTTTTATATATATCGTAGGTACCTACTTATATTCGTCATGTTTTTGGAATAAGTAATTAAATTTTTGATTGAGTTTCTGGTATTTTATTTCTTCCTTGACTGGGTTCTAGGTTTGCCAAACAGTCTTGCTAGGTAGATGACTGTGGAGAAAAGATCGTCCGAAGAAACACTACCACTATACCTACCTTTTAGGTTTTAGGCGTTTATTACGACTAGTTTGGCCCCCCTCGAAATTTGCGGGCAGCGGAGCGGCGGCGGCGCGTGCAACGGAAACCTGGGTGCTTACTCTCGAATATAATTCCGATAGATCGACATTGGAATTGTCAGTCAAACGTCAGGAATTAGCTGGACTCTGGAGCTGTTTTTCGATTTTAAGTTATGTTCTTATTAAAAAAACAGGCTCGACGGTTTAAACCATACCTAAAGAAAAACCTTGTTCTGTAATAAGGGGGACTGAGTCTAGTCAATCCATGACGTTTAACTCAAGCAACTGACGTTTGGCCAATGTCGATCTATCGGAATTATATTCCAGAGTAAGCACCCTGTTCTCGAAACCAGCGGGCAGATCGCGCGGCACTACAGCGGCGTAGTGTTGTGTTCGTGGTTGTGTCGTTAAGATATTTGTTTTTATTCGCGAACAAAATGTCTAAACAACGGCGACAACATCTTTTTGATTCAAATTTATTCCTAACGCTCATTTATTGTGGGCAAAAGAAGAAGTGAATCCCGCGCGAGCGGTCACCGCTTGACTGGAGTGCACCGCTCGTTGCCCGCCCCCGGCCCTGTGTCTCCAACTCTTTTTAACAAAATTACGGTGTTGCTGGTCTAAAAATACGGTAAATGATAGAAAATTACGGTAGACAACAAAAAAAAATTACGGTAGCATTACGGTAACCTTTATTTCATAAAATTGGTCAAGAAAACTGAATTTATTGTAGTCTAATATTATTTATTTATCGTAATAATTAATTATCTCATTAAAATAAGTTACCTACTTACCTACTGATCCGTTTTTTTATACATCACTTATGTCAGCCTGAATTGTAATATCACAAAAGGAACACATCGCTTTATAGGGGTCTTTTGGGTATTCACGTAACCACGAAGAAAAGTCCGTATTTTTCAGCCACTCTGCGCGAAACTTTCTTTTTTTGAAGGCCCTCCACCACTCGCATCACTTGAATCACAGAATCACTCATTTCATTAGCATAGCACAGAAAATTACACACAAAATTGTACACAAGTCAAATCTTGGGGACTTTCCTATTCCCCATTGTAGTGTTGCCGTAATAAAATATTAATATTTAACTAAATTAAGTGTTGCCATTATAGAAATAAGGACACGGACGAAATTACAGTAGAATATGGCACCGTAATAACATGTCTACGGTAGGTAGTAGAGCTAGAAAAATTACGGTAGACCTACCGTAATTACGGCGTAGTTGGAGACACTGCTCCGGCCGGTCCATTTGATTGTACGCATTAGATCCTGCCGCTCCCGCGCCGCCGCCAGCGCCCGCAAGATTCGAGGCAGAGGCCTTATTGCAATGATGCACCAGACTCAGTCAAGACACTAACATCTTTGCTGTTTGAAGCTTAATAAGACGCTTCAGTTATTTTTGTCTTGCACATCTGTCATTCAGTGAAACTTGAACACAACATGAATAAAGGTTGGATTTTGCCACTCAGCATTATTCAGTCGCCTACAGAATTAAAGAAGCAGATGGACGTTTATTCCTATGTAATTTTCTCGACGTCGTGTGAACGTGGAATGAAAACCAATTCATATTCACTCGACCATATAAAAGTTAATGGTTCACTCGAGTGAAGCGTCTGATATCAGCTTAGCCACGTTCCTCGTAAATAGGTGTGGTTATATGAATGAAACGACAATATTCCACTGTTATAATATATTGACGACATCTAGACCAACATCAGTTCCTCTATACAAAATATTATTTCATTTAGATACACTTCTTAAGCTACAAACACAGCTCAATTCCTGCATTCGCTTCCACATTCTAAAATAAGCTTTATACAAACAAAATAAGGTCTAATATTAGTTACAATTCGTATTTGTGTTTATGATAAAATAATACTGGATAAACCGTCGCTCGTTGTTATAGTAATTTTGATCTAAAAGATTATGGATTCCGTTTAACTCGAAATTAATTTACAATGGCAGCTTACTAAGTAGGTAGGTGAGTAAGGAGGTAGATAGGTATTAAGGGCTGCATAACAAAGGGTAGATAGGTGGTTAGGACGTAATAAAATTGCGACGGGATTTTTGCGCGCACTGGAATTCCTAGAGGTAAAAAATCCAATCAATAGTCATGGTCAACCCGCGTATCAATTTCATCAAAATCCGTTTAGCCGTTGAGGCGTCATTGATTTACAAACGTCCAGATTTTCACATTTATTATATTAGTAAGATAGTAAAAATTGGGGCACTTCACATCAAGTGGGTTATGCAAATAGCATACAATCAAACGGAATCCTTTAGGCTTGGCGTGAACTATCGCGAAGACACAAACTTAGTGTTAGATGCTGCTCTTCAAATGTGAACGAAGAGAAGTAGTTAGTGCCCAAAATCAACTCTTTTCATAATTTTGTTCATACAATCCTGTCTTAAAATAACGCATTACCCTGTAAGTATAGTATATTGAACCAAGTTAGATGACGGATATTTAACCCAAGGCTGGGATAGAGTACTCGCAGTAGTGCACGCCTTTCCCTAATTGAAACAAATGTTTATAATTTGACTAGAAAAGTACCAATTCAAACAATTACACTTTTATGATGATCAACTAAAGACATAAAAAAAAGAAATTTTAGCGTATACGAAAGAAAATTAAAAAAAAATACTTACGGCTAGTTTCTCGAACGAAAATTATCGTCATTTTCCGTTCGACAAACTGCACCCTAATGCGTAACACAGACTTATCAAAATCTGAACAATTTTGAAAGATAATCCATTCTTCAAATGTTCGAAAAAATTGTCTGCTTAGCACGTAAACAACGCCATGTTTCATTTTGATGGTACCAACTGTCAAAATGAAAGTGATTCTTACTGATGGCCCTTCTTGTATTTGGAACAAACTATTTCAAAACATTAAACAATTTTTCCAGGATTTTTTTTTTATTTACGATTTATATTTTTATATTGAAATTACGTCATGCTTAAATACCGTGAAAATTTACAAAAGCATAACGCGTCGTCTTCGCTTCTCATTTTGCATTTGCGTAATTTTAAAATGAACAAAATTATTTCTAGACAGTCCACCGCTTACATAGTCTTTTTTCAATTTACAAAATAATAAAGCATAATAGTATTTTTGGAAAACATTTTTTTTTTAAGTTTGAGATAACATTTTTTGGCACTTCGCTCAAACGAAGTTCTTTAAATAATAATATGTATTATAATTTATAGCCTGTCGATGAAATGTGTTCTCGTGACTTTAAAATTTAAGTAAACGTCCGAGAATTTGCATAGTTATATTCTTAAGATTCAAAGAACGCATTAAATAGACAGATTATTTCAAAATTTAAATAAAAATTATAACAATAAATAAGGCAACTTACAACTCAACTAACGCTAATAAGATTCTTTAAGAAGGAAATTTTTCTCACTCGTGATTTTAAGAAAAAGACCAAAATATTATGGTCCCACAAATATAGCTACCGTACATAAAACAAATAAATCCATACTTTTCACTTCTCATACGCTCCACAAGCCTATCACAGATTTATCTATAGAAAAACGAGATTTTTTAAAGTTCTATTCACAACGATACATTATTAATGTGTTACTATCGATTCCAATTTTTTGCGTGATTTCAATTTGGTAATATTAGTTCTAGAAATTGAACAGAATAGTTTTCTTACAAACAGTAAATATTTTTATTAAAATTGAAATACCATATGTGAACAGGCCTTGAGTAAGACTTGAATATTTTGAAACCTTTTGTTATTTGCGATACTGAAAATAAAGCAGGTACCAATAGTTAAAAGAAAAGCTGTTTTCGGTCGAGGCCTCGTGTCGGTAATCCTTCATCTCCGTTGCCATTCAAATCTCACTATCCTTATATTATACATAACAATATGAATAGCACAAAATAGATGGATGCATCTGGTTCCATGCAACGAATGAAAACATACGCAACTATGCAGCGATCTTAAACAAATGGCAGCCCCGAGTGCGCTTGCGCTCATTGTACGTGAAGCGTGTCTGTGTGCGTGCGTTTCGGTCGTTGTATGGAACCCAATGTACATGTTTATTTTGTGTTATTTAGTCCAAATAACAAAACTTAAGCTTTGTGTTTGAGCGAGTGGGGACCGAAATCACAGGCACATTTGTATCATAATCAATCAGCCTGTTATGTTCCCACTGCTGGGACACAGGCCTCCTGTTTTCGAGGGAGTGTGCTGTAATCTACCACGCGGGTCGAGAGTGGGTTGGTAGATGTCATATGTTTTAGATTTTTTGGATTTAGGACTTTTCTCTACGGAGGAGGTTTCCTCACGATGTTTTCCCTGACCGTTTTGAGAGTAGTGGTGATCAAATTTAATATGGATAGTAAAATGACTGTTTGGGTTCGAAGACTTGGCCGACACAACCAGGCCACCGCTGCTCTCACGGAAACAGCTTCTCGCTTCTTTAGTGACGAGAAGGTCCCACAGGTGTTACATAAATACAGGGTTAGTTTTTATCCAGTGCGCAAATTGTAACCATGAATTCAGCATATTATTCTAGAACCCCTAGCTCGCTCAAAAATTTTTCGCAGGTTAACCAAAAAAAAAAAAAATCTGCTGTTTCATAGAAAAGTGCAATACCTACGCGGTCAAAATGTATGGAACAGCTGTTTTTTTCTTTTTTGTATATCCGGCGAAAAATTTCTGCGCTAGGGGATCTAAAATGATATGCTGAATTCATGGTTACAATTTGCGCACTGGATAAAACTTTTCCTGTATAAATATGACGTTTTTCGCCTTGTTTTTAGAGGCACGAGACGCTCTCCATGAAAATTATTGGATATCGCGTCACCACACTCAGGCAGCAAAAGCCTCATATTTCGTTACAAGGACTGTTTACTGACTACAGAATTTCGTTACAATAATTTAACTTACCCTCCTTTCAGAATCGAAACTTTTAGATGCCTATAGATCATTCTTAGAACCTTAAAATGTCGTTCTAAAAGAGGGATTTATGAAAGCAATTACGCATTTTTATACACAAGGCGATTTGCGACAGTTATTTCTAAATAAATGGTGTTGCAACAATAAATCTTACAATATATTGTTGTGAACTTTTTTATTTATACCTACTTAGTCCAGAAGAACCCTCCTAGTGCCCAATTAACAAATACTAAATCAGACTAATAATGAGGCTCATAAGAAATTTACATAATACAAAAAATACAGAAAAGGCTATATCGCTATAAGAATGTAAACTATCCCCTTACACACTGCATATACTATTCCAATAACAAATTTAGAAAATTTACTTTTTAATCCGGCCCATTGACAAGCACAATGACTATTTAATACTTTATACAGTAACATAACTGAACATTGATTACATTTAGAAGAAATGTTATTTTATATTGGCAATACCGTAACTAAAATCTACGAAACTTCTAAATTTGAATTCCTGTTTTACCATTTTTAAGCGTGTAACAATGGTAATTATATATATATACATAAATTATAAAAATGTCATGTACAAAATTTAATATAATTTTCGATTATAATTTTCTTTTAAAGGATTTTTTTGTTGCAAAATTGTGATTGAGATGTTTTAAAGACACATTTTGAAGCGTAAAGTTGATATGTTTAATAAAAATCACTGTTTGCAATTTAACTATTATTTTAAAGATGAATTTGATTATAATATTACAGATCTATTAAAAATACAATGCTTTTCTTTTGAAAAGGCTTGCAAACAAAATGTATTTTTTATTAATTTTGTGGTAAATCGTAGGAGTCAATATTTTACTGAAGAAAGAGTGACAGCCAATATACTTGACACAAAGCACGCATGAATTCAGCATCAGACTACAAATCTCGATGGTATTTAGTTATAATAAAAACGCGTTTTTACAAAGGCCTGTTTTGTTGTATTTGGCAAAGAAAACGATTATAAAAATGTAACAGTAATAAATTCTAGTACCTAGCCGTAAATATAGTACATCGAGCTTTAATAAGGGACTGACGAACTGGTACAAATGACAGAAACGACAATCTATAAAGCCATGAAATCACTAAAAACTTTACGTGCCATAACTACGACCAGGCACCCATTCTGATTTACTGAAACCTTTTTCTATCACGTCACTAGAAGTCTTACCAACCTAACAACAAAGCACGCCTTTAAACACGCTAAAATGACCAGCCTCAAATAAATGTTGCCAGACCAAAATTTTATTTAAACACCGGCTCTATAAATGTTGCCAGCGTTTAGGTGGGATTATATGTAGAAAATAATGGCCGGTATTTGACCGTCCTCGACCGATGTTCCGTTGTTATTACCGGCGGCGTATGAGAACTGGAATACGACTTTTTCCCCGTTGTTGCAGTCAACTGTTACGCGGCGGAGTCCCTTCGTGCCGTAGTATGAATCGGTGCCCTGGAAAGAGAAGTTAATAACTATAATATCGTCACAATAAATCGGTACGAAAATTAAGTGCTAATAGAACTCTTTTTGGAAGTGTACTTTTTGTAGTTGGTGGCAGGCAACCCACGTGATGGTTTATGGTCATGAACGCCTATGGTCATCTGCCTAAGGTATCGCAGGTGCATTGTCAGATCATGTTCATCATCATCATCAGCCTAGCGTTTTTCCAACCATGTTGGGGTCGGCTTCCAGTCTAACCGGATGCAACTGAATACCATTATTTTACATGGAGCAACTGCCTGTCTAATCTCCACAAACCAGTTACTGGGTAATATGATACTCTTGGTAAGACTAGTTGTCAGACTTTCGGACTTCTGACGACCCGTAACGACTGTCAAAAATCCACGAATGGCATCCGGGCCCAATAGCTTAACGTGCTTTCCGAGGCACGGCTTAAGAAACCTTAATATTACTTTTGTTGTCAAGCAGCAATTTTTCTTGCTAGTGGTGATGGTGGAAACATCGATCAAACGTCCAAAATCATAAAATATCAAGTGCGATATGGACGTAACTATAAAATATAATGCATTGGTGAATAAGTTCAGGAAGGGTCAGTTTTAGAAAAAAAAAAAACGAATGTTACATCTCTGTTTGATGCGCTGCACAAAAAAATGCAATCGTCAAGATGGTTTTTGTTGACCATGCGTTTCGTGTTTCTGTGATTGGTAAATTTTCACCACAAGGAACTTAAAGAATTGTCCAGTGCGTATATTGCGTGAAAATTATTGGGCGTTTTTTTTTGCAGTCGTAATAGAATTCTGCAATAATGAGTTTATTTCTTATTTATTAAAGTACTAGCTTTCGCCCGCGGATTCGCCCGAAAATAAAGTAGCCTATGTCTTTCCCAGGGTTCAAGTATCCGTTTACCGAATTGCATCAAAATTAGTTCAGCTGTTTAGCCGTAACAACAAACTCAGATTCGTGTTTATAGTATATACTTATAAGTTAGGATTACTCAGTAATTATTATTAAGTAACTAAATAACTACACAACCGAAATCACTCGTGCAAAAAAAAAGACTGATTATAACGATAAAATAAATGAAGATTTCTACTCGGAAACCCTCACCTCTTTCTCAAACTTCACAATTTAGTTGAAAAGGATCGCTCTTGGCCCAAACATGATAGACTGGCCTTTTTTAATAACGGATGCTTCGCGGTGTCGTCCCGAAGCAACTTTAATCAAAGTCCAACCTCTTTGCGTTGAACTTTTTTTATAGCATCTATAAATAGTAACTGTGAGCGCTTTTTTTCCCGGCAGAAGTGTTTTCTTCACACCCATCTGGGAATGAAAGAAAAACATTGTGTATCAGTTGTTTCTTTGATTGTTTTGCTTTTTATTATCAGGTCTAGGACTATTTTATTTACATTCTTTTCCTGAAGTATTTTTTTAGCACTTTATCAAAAAGATATGTATATTTAAGTCAGTTTAAAGGTCTGACAAAATACAATAGTATTTTGTCGCTTGCACACCGCGTAAACGCTACGATTGCAATTCCCTAGACGATTACTATTACAGTATGACTTTATCTATAATTAATCTTTAAAATGTTCTTAGAATTTACTTTTACAATAATTTTCTATTTTACTTACTGGTACACAGTTTTTCTTTTATTCCCAATTTATTTACAGTTTTAGTAAATGTTATCTATAAAGTTTGTTAGTAACAAGATCAAATCATTTAAGGGGGAAAATTTGCAATTTGCAGGCCAGTCTCAGGCGTACACGTATGTATTTACAGACTATCATGAAAGTCATTGTATGGGATTATATGGAGTGCGTTACGTGACCTAGAAAAGTGTAACACCGAATAACATGTCCCCGTAAGTTTACTAACACGAAGCACTTAACAACGAATGCACGCTACCACGAAAAACTTAACAACGAATGCACGATACCTCGAAAAACTCAACAACGTATGCTTGCTACCACGAATAACTTAATAACGAATGCACGCTACCACGAAAAACTTAACGCCGTATCCACGCGATCTCGAATAACAAAAACTCAAAAAGTATCCATACAAATTCTTAATTCATATAAAAATCTACCAAATCAAGAAATGGAATTTATTTATGACCATTGAAGAACTAAGCAAGGAACAAAAACATACAGAATTGATGGTAGAAAAGTTAAATTCACAGTCTCAAGAAGCCATAAGAGCAAAAAAAAAAAAGAGAAAATAGGGAAGAAAAAATTTATAAACTTTTGGGAAAAAAGGAAACAATGGACTTAACCACATTTTTAGATGGTCTTGCATACTTGTGCTATTTTAAACGATAACTGAACTTTTGTTCTGTTTTTTTTTTTTTTGTCAAATGTTTGATGTGGTTGATTTTTATATGGATTAAGACTTTGTACGGATAATTTTTGGGGTTTTGTTATTCGAGATCGCGTGGATACGGCGTTAAGTTTTTCGTGGTAGCGTGCATTCGTTGTTGTTATTCTTGGTAGCAAGCATACGTTGTTGAGTTTTTCGAGGTATCGTGCATTCGTTGTGAAGTTTTTCGAGGTATCGTGCATTCGTTGTTAAGTTTTTCGTGGTAGCGTGCATTCGTTGTTAAGTGCTTCGTGTTAGTAAACTTACGGAGACATGTTATTCGGTGTTACACTTTTCTAGGTCACGTAACGCACTCGATTATATGCACTTAGAGGGTTTTTTTTTTGAGGATGGGAAACCATCAAATAACTTCTCCCGCTCTAGGTGGAGCAGGAGGGCGTGTTAGATATTTTTGCTGACTAAAACCCACACGTGTTCCTTCAGATACCTGTGTGCCAGGGGCGGCGTACCTATCTATTTCGAACAACCCGCACCCCTGGCAGTACTTAGAGGGTTTTTGTGATGATTTTAATTATTATAATTATATAAAGCCAGTTTTGTTACGGTCGCGAATCATATTTTAATAAAAATACAACCTAACAATGACCTGAAAATTGCAAAAACCGTTCGGAAATTTCGCGACTATATTGTGTGCCATAACGTGGGTCAAAAAAATTGTTTTTGAGTCTTCAATTCCGCGCGGAAAGCGCTTGTGTCTGGCGTGTAGCCGTACGCACTCACCGTAATTCTTAGATCTCCTAACACTCAGCTCGGCAAATTGAAGTGTCGTGAGAGAAGCGACCAATTTAATGAACAAATGACACGGCTTCATTATTTTTGTACATCATCACCTAACTTAGGTGGTCGAACCTTCTAATCTTTATTTTTTGATCTTAGGCTCCTGCTTATGGCCTCGTCATTTTCATTATTCTTTTCTTCCATTGACAGATGCAAAGTGGCTTTATTTTGTTAGATATAAAGCTTTTTTTCAAGAAGATGTTATTTTTACAGAAAAGTAGATGTAGCCGAAGGAATTCTATAAAGTATAGGTATACTACAGCTACATTTCGCTAATTATTTTTAAGTCCTATGTAATAGGCGGAGAGCCTATAATTGCCATCAACCGGGGACAAATCCTAATTCCGGACTGCTACTGAGAAATGTCTGATGGTAAAAAACCAATGACCCTTTGCACCATCTGGAAATCGAAACTAGGAGCTATTGTCAGCAGTACCGCATGCGAACTAGTGGTCTAGTGACCAACGAGGCGATGGTCAAAATTTTCATCAGGTCGACATTACTGAGCATGATAGGGTTTTGGCCAAACTTATCTAAGTTTAATAAGAATAGATAATGAAGGTCTACCTTGAGTTTAGCACTAGCGATGTAGGAGGTGTTGGGCAGGATCTCGACCGGTTCCTTGAACATGGCGCGGAAGGTGTCGTCCGTGCCGTCGCAACAAAACGTCGTCGTGTTCGAACCACACACCTTCTTGGTCGCCAGGTGGATTATCTGCAATGCAACAAAAAGAAATCAAATCATCGAGAGCAGTGGTCACCCGGTGGTATCAGCTACGACTTCTAAGTTGTTGGTCATGGGCCCAAACCCAGGCAAGCGCTTCAATTTGAGTAGATCATTTCATCAACACCGCTCTCAAAAACGGTGAAGGAAAACATCGTGGGGAAACCGGCATATCCTAGAACCAACAAAATCGAAGACATCTACCAAATCGCACTACGCCAGCTTGGTAGATTACAGCTCACTACCTCTCGAAGAGAGTGGGCCTGTGTCCCAGCAGTGGGAACACTATAGGCTGATTATGTTAAATCATATCAACGAGACAAGGGAGGGAGTTTACAATAGTCTTGCTAATTGACAACCAATTTAAAATGGTTAAATTTTAAACACATCATAATGAAGATTTTGTGAAATAGAAAGAGCCATAAAATATATTTTCCTGAACTCCAGCGTTTTCTCGTCTATTCCTAGGTCCCACTTTGCTTAAAGATCATGTCTGCGTGTAGTGGAATGTGCTCTAAAAATAGGCTAACCTTTTTTCATAAATACAAAAAAAATAAAAAATACAAACTTTAATTATTGCCAACCAAGAATGTACACCTAGTTGTAGATTTATCTGGCTCCTGCGCTAGTTATCTCCCGTAAAACCGAGACACAACATGTTCAGTTGTTTTATGACAACACAAAAAGTAAAAAAAAAAACAAAGCAAACAACAAAAAAATACATTATACATAGATACAACCTTGAAAAAAAAAACCATAAACCCAGGCCAAAAAAATTAAGATAAAGATGAAAATAAAATAAAAAACGTGAGCAAAAAAAATTGCGATGGTTCTTTTTTACAATGAATAAAATAAAAATATTTGAAACAATGAAAAACAAATTTTCCTTAATGGGTAAGCCTATTTTTAGATGATGGCTGGTTGTTCTAAAGAGATACCGCCGACCCTGGCAAACAGGCAACTCAGGGAACACGGGTGGGTTTTAGTAAGTAAAATTCTGACACACCCTCCTGCTCCACCCAGAGCGCGAGAAGTTATTTGATGAGTTCCCTCAACTCATCAAATAACTTCTCTTCCCAAAAAAAAAACCTTTTCCTTAATTCCGTGGTAAGACGAGACTTGGGCACATCATAATTAGCAACATACTTATTTGTGAGGAACTGGAGTAACTTCAGTTTTTAATAATGTAAAGAGTAACTTGGAAACTGACCGGAAATGTTTTGGTGTAAGTACTCTACATAAATACCACCAACAATGAGCTACAAGTATGTTTCTAAACATTATCTAAATGAAAAATATACTAACACTTGGCCTGACCCGGACATCCAAAACATATGAACTATGAACTACATACATATATACTATACTAACATACAGGACAAACTCCGGGCTGCTACGAAAAAACCCAATAACACTTTGCCGGACCTGGCAATCGAATCCAGTACCTCATACTCAGTAGTAGTGCTGGCGATCACTAGACCAACGGGGCTGTCTAAACAGGGTGGCAGGAACATCGACGTGCAAACTGAAACCATAGATTCAGTACATGATTATGAACGACTCTGCGTTAATAAAATCGTCCATACATTTGAACGAGTATTGCATTTTTCTATGCAACAGCAGATTTTTTTTTTGATAATCGACGAAACGTTCACTACGCTAGGGGGCCTAAAATCATGTGCTGAATTCATAGTTTTAGTTTGCGCGTCTTTGTCCCTGCCACTCTGTATATTAAATAAAACATAAGAATAAAATGTATGTAACCACTAGCCTGTAAGTGCACCTCATACTCCGTCGGCCCAAAATACGATCCATACAATCCAAAGCCGACCACAAAAATTCTCTGATCAACCGTAAACCGGATCCTGTCGGTTGTTCCACTGTACCCCCACCTCGACTCCGTCTGGGGAAACCTATTCACCGTCAGCTCTTTACCAGTCATGCAACATCTCGGGGTGTCGAGAAACCCCACGTTCGGCTTAGGATTTACGGTAAAATATAGGAACAGTTGCACAATCTCACGGTCATCTAAAAGGCCACTTTGGGCAGGACCCATGGCGAATTCTTCCACAGACATTAGGGGAAATCGGATCGCGTTGAAGGCTCTTCCTAGGACCATTCTTTGGTTGGTGGGCGTGACGGGCAGCTGTCGTCGTATGCATTCCGCTTCGGACCAGCGCAGGACCGCTGAGAAGATTTTTGCTTCTCTGATGCGTAGTGTGTCTCTGGAGATATAGAGATAAGAAATGTCATTTAATGTTTTGGTAGTGTACTTGTTATGTTTGAGGAAACCCTGGCCAGTTATATCAAATCCTAGACAAGATAAAAAAATCATATAATGAAAGATGATTGAACTAATTTCGTAAAATAATTGTTAAATGTTTAGATTTATTTTTATAAGGGATCATGATGTATGGTCATCCAGGAGACAATAAATTTATTTATGTACGCTGCTCTTATGGTGGACACATTAAATCTATATTCTTGCTGGCAATGCTAGCCTTTGAAATGAAGCACGCGGACTTTATCAAGACCCATTTAACGAACTCTAAGCAATAATGGCTGAAAAGAAAACTCGTGAAGTTTGTTTCACTTTATTACCTATTATTATTTAAATTAGGTACACACGGCTACACATCAAGGTATACATTTCCAGTTTACGCTGATCTCGCGCTGTACGGAAATCCTATACAATGCGAGATCAGCTTATACTGGAAAGTTATAGCTTGATGTGTAGCCGTGTGTACAAGAGCAATGTCATCAGTTTATTACCAGACATTCATCAACCGCCTAACCTTTTTCCCAACACGGTATTATGGTGTCGGCTTCCTAAACGAATGTAGCCGGGAAGCCACTCTAGTCATCGTATTGGTAAGTACGATGACTAGAGTGGCTTCCCATACGTCTTCGCTGCAACTCTCATATCTTGTTTTTGCTCTACAGATTCTGTTCAATCCTATAACCGCTTCGTAACTTAAAGAACGTTTCACGTACCCTCAAGGGTAATAAATATCCGAGGTTATCGGAAAACTTAAGACTAGACTAGTTTTTGTAACAAGTATTTTACAGTTCAAGCAGTACGGTTATGGAATGCTTTGCCTGTGTCGATAATCTTTCCAATTTATTAATTTTGTCATATTCATTGATAAGTATTTTGAAAGTATATTTTAAGTTGTGTGTAAATTTTGCATGCCCATGTGAAGGCAGAGCATGGAGAACATTATAAAAACATTGTGCATCTATACCCCTAACCCATGTTGGCAAAAAAATAAATGATATGATATAATCTTTGACCAATTTTCAAATTAATTAATTTTTCACTTTATAGGTAATAACAAAAAAAAAAAAAACACTATCTTTCTCCTTAATAATCCACCATTTCTTTTTTGTTTAACTACCTATATATATATTGATATATATATTTATATTTTATGTTTGTCTTATATGTAAACAGTACACCACGGACTACCTTCAGTATTCTATCTTCTCTCTTAATCCATTCAAAGGTTGTCTTTAAAATATCGCTTCTAGCAATAATACTGCCCATTGTGTCACACTATGTAAATTTTCTATGGTGTACGTAAAATAAAGAGTGTTCTATCTTTTAGACATTCCAAGTGTTTTATTCCTAAGGGAATACCTGCACCCTAATTGCGTAACTCACGATTCATCGTAATCTGTATCGTTTTGAAACGGATTGTTAAACCATTGCTCCATATGTTCGAAAAATGTGTCTGTTCGACAACATAAATAACGCAATGAATATTGTTTAACTGTGAAGACGAAACCAATTATGATCAATCGTGAGTTACGCAATTAGGGTGCTGGACTACAGAAACGTAGTGAATGCAAGAAAAATCGAGGAAAACGAATGCATAAAACAAACATCTATTTACAAATTCCCAGACAAGACTCGATCGATTCCGCAAACTCCAAACTACCTCACTTTTATATCCAAACAAACGTCTGTTTTCCATTAACCTACGCAATATTGAATGGACTGCAGTCTTATATGTGCGATAGAAAAAGTAAAACATTGAATTTGTGGAACTAAACTATAGGATAGTAGAACGGAGACGGTGGCGGGGCGTGACTACGAAGATGCTGACGTAATTGACACATGTCATCATCATCTGCCCAGCCATTTCCCAACTATGCTGGGGTCGGCTTCCAGTCTAACCGGATGCAGCATAACTTGTATTTTACATGAAGCGACTGCCTATCTGACCTCCACAACCCAGTAACTGGGTAACACGATTCCCCTTGGTAAGATTGGTTTATCAGACTTTCGGGCTTCTGACCGGTAACGACTGCCAAAGATCCACAAATGACAGCCGGGACCAACGGCTTAACGTGCTTTCCGAGCACGGAGGGGTCTGGGTGTGTAAAGATGGTTACCCAAGCAGTAGAAATGGCAATTACCGTAGCCTGAAGTACCCAAAACAGTTCAATAAAAAATGTATAACATAACGTCACGTTTGTCATGCTCAAAGTTTTAGGCAGAGGTGTACCATGTACCCACATTTTGCCGTTTATTTACGTTCAAGTCCCATCATCTATCTGCCTAGCCTTTTCCGAACTATGTTGGGGTCGTCTGCCAGTATGACCAGATGTAGCTGAGTACCAGTATTTTACATGTGGTGACTGGCTATCTGACCTCCACAACCCAGTTACTGGGTAATACCCCTTGGTTACACTGGGGACTGGTTGTGAGGCGGGCTTTTAACGACCCGTAACGACTGTCAAAAATCCACGAATGACAGTCGGAACCAACGGCTTAACGTGCTTTCCGAGGCACGGAAGAATTTTGGTACTTAAATATGGTTACCCATCCACAGTCCAACTGCCGCAAGCGTAGTTGAACCTGATCGATAGACCCGGCTGTTATTACTTAGCCAGTGCCCATCACTTACGTTTAAGTCCCATGTTTAAAAAATTACGTGACATACCTATAAATTCTTGCAAACAGTTAGATGCAACAGTAAGTACCTATGTACTAAAGTACTATAATAGTAACTAGTAACTACTGCACTTGCCGATAAGCTCAGAACTTGACAACTTGTTATAGGTATCTGGGCTGTGTTTAAATGGAACAGTGGCGCGTGTAAAGCCGTGTTCAAACGTAGGGCCGAGCACGTCAATCGAATAGGACACGTCGATTACAGGTGCGGTGCGGCTTGTTTTAAAAGTTTTAACACTTGTTATAATTCGCAACGGGCCGCAGCGCAGCCTGCGCAGCGCATTCCATACTAAAAACTGCAAAAGTTCTTCATATATCTAACAGTTATTTGAATTTCAAAAGTATATGGGCCTGTCGACAAAGTACACACGTCACTATCTTTGATCACTTTACGGATTATAGTCGTGAACTCGGTACAATTCGACCCTCCTGTCGGCGGGCGCTGTGCCTGCTGCGGCTAGTCACGACACGACCACATGACTTTGCTGCTGTTAAAACTCTTGTACCTATTAAATGAATGCGACGCAGTGTTTTCTGTTCGCTGTCTCTAAGGCGATTAACACACGGCACCGCGCACCGCTGCGGTGTCATAGCACTCGACCACGCGGTCGAGCGGTGTACGTGTGTTAGGCATCAACGGATTTATTAGAGACCAATGCGACATGAGATTCGCTTCACCGCCTACCGCAGCGGTGCGCGGTGCCGTGTGTTAATCGCCTCAGCCATAGACCCAAGCTATGACACAGGCCATTATGTAGCGAGAGAACGTCGTACGCCATATTCTCGTTAAAAAGTAACTCCCAATAGTAGCTCAGCTGCCTAATCAGTGCGGCCACTAATATCCAACTAGCCTAATTTGAAAAGGCCCTTAAAAATATATATCTATAGACTCAAATCGTTCCTCCATACAACACGCATAATATTTATAATTTATCAGGTAATACTATGAGCAGTGGTGGCCCAGTTGTACGTCGTGAGTCCAAACCTAGGCAAGCACATAGCTTAGCGTTTTTAATTTTACACTTTCACCACTGTTTTCAAAATGGTGAAGAAAACATCGAGAGGAAACCGGCACGTCGGCAATCGAAGACATGTGACATCTACCAACCCACAATAGGCCCACATGGAGGATTGTGGCTTACTCCCTTTCACAGAGAGAAGGCCTGTGTTCCAGAAGTGGAAACATTAAAGGCTGACTATGCTAGCAATTAGGTACACAACAAATTAACAAGACAGCATAAACTAACAAGTTTACTAAACATTAATTCTGGCATCAGCACTCCGTGTACTGTTGGCATCTTGACAATGACCTTCCAACATTACAGTCAACAGACATTGTGAGGTATTGATTACTGGGAATGCTCAAAATACTTGCCACTCAATGGAAACTCTTGAAGCATTGTAGAAATGATAATGAAATTTTCTAGTTAGGCAGTTCATGTTATCATGTTTTTTGCGAGACATTAGATAATTATGTAAATAAGTAAAGGGCCAAATTTTCAATTGTCTGTATTACTTTTCATGTGAGGAATAAATGAAGTTGTTAGGACGCTTTTGTATAGAAAATTACCATATCAAACAACTACATTTTATTCTTCAGATAAAAGATATTAAGAATAAAAAAATTGTAAACTAGATCAATGTTCCAGTTTTTAAAGTGTTTTGTTTGTTCAAATAATAGGTCGCCATAAATATTCAGACCTATTAAAAAAGTAAATGATTTCTCAGTTTAAAACATGAAGGTACCACCCAAAGCTACTTCATTTAACTTTTATTAAAGTCTCGTTCTCGTTTCTTGTTGATAAGTCCCCTTTCTAAAAATATATATTTTAAAATTATGAGAAAACACATACCTTTCCAGCACTGCATTTAGAGTGTCCTGATCAATATCCGTAAACCCTTCAGCATTTAATGCATCAGCAGTATTCTTATCTATCATCTCCAAGCACAGCGCAGCCAGCTGCGGCTCATCAAACAAGCGTGCCTGCGTCAGCAAGAGAAACGCATTGTCCGTACCCAAGTTACTCTTCAAGAAATCTACACAGTGCTCCTCTAAAGCAGCCACAGCATATTTCTTTGCGGTGTAAAGTGTTGTCATGACACTCTCCGGACCAATTCGTACCTCATCTGAATAAAGGAACTTTAGTAAGTGTAGGAACGCCGCAGGCTCCACGTCAGGTAACTCTACCTCATCAGACTTAGTTGCTAGCACTCCATTGAACATGGCATCGAACACCGCACTGCCCACAGACAACACGAACTTGTGCGCGGGTATGACTTGCTGGTTAGCATCCTTGCCGACGATAAAATGAACGTCGCATAAGATCTCGTTGTTGAAAAGGAACGATAACCTTTCTTTTACGGTCGTTTTCGTCGCCTGCCAGTTGTGTAAGCGCCCGCCTGTGTTGTTAATTGGCTGGAGGTTTTCTATTGCGCCAGACGAGACAAGGGGCTCGCTCGCTTGTCCGTTTTCTTCCTCCTGTATCAGTCCGAGCTGCCGCGCCTGCTGGTTGGACGGCAGCATATTCTGCGGCGGTAGCTCGTCTCCGCCACCTCCATCGTCAAGCCTCACGTTAAGCAGTCTATTAACTATATCATTTTTAGAACCAGATGCCATTACGCGTTGATTTTCAACTATCACACATTACACGAAACGCCGGTCGTGCTCGAAACACGTTGTTTATGTTTGAAAACGACTGTCTGTATCAAGAAAGTGGGTTTGAGACACAATTTGAAGTGATTTGTTGTAGTAATTAGCCTCAATTTTTGTTTATCACAGCACAGAAGTGTTTCGTAGATTTTTTGACGCGTGACAGGAAAATTTCGAAATTGCCATAGTCCGAGTTAAAATTCTACCAGAAATTGAGATTTTTTCGGGATTTCGCAGTAGATTTATTTACAGTTTTATTGCCGCGATACATATATATTTATTATTTTCTCATGATTTTTGAATTTTAATAGACCGATGGCAAAATTTATGAAACATAAGGATGAAAAAGTGAGGAAGTGATCTCATCTCATATAAAAAACAAAATGCAAATTTCACAGCATATTATTGCTATTAGGTTTGTAGTTCCTGCTGTACTACTTATGGCTGCTACCCATAAGAGTACAGGAACTACAACCCTATATAATTATCTACATACATAACGTAAACACTGCACGCGCGTACCTACATAAACGAAGATTTACATACTGCTGCGGTTTGCGGTGTCAAATGGAGCCACTCAAATACCCGACCGTTTCCCATGAGTGTCATAGTACCTAGTAGATAATGAGGGGGTTGGCAGTAGTATTGGGAGCATTGTGGTCTATGGAGTTTGCAAGATTTCTGATTGAGGGTCGAGTTTATAGTCATTTTATGTTCTTATAATTACGCATAAGTAAGATTTCACTCTTCTTAGGAATGAGTTGAGACCGCCGAGGTTAGGATAGTAGACAGACGCTAGTAGGTATTGCTGATTTTGTTGTTTGACTCGACAGTGGCAATATTCTGAGCTATACAAGAACAATACAAAAACACACAGAATATAATTATTTCACAATTCACCTAAACCTAGGGGCACTTATGAAACGTCAGAAACTAGGTGTACGGTTCTTATTGGTTGTTTCCAATGGGAAAGAGCCGGCAAGAAACTCCACGGTTACCTATTAAAATTTTAAAATGTATTTTTGGCTTTTACAATGTTTTCATAATTATAACAGTGTTAATAGGTAGGTAGGAGTAGGGAGGGTAGAAAGACAGTGTAGCCTGTCAATAAGTACAGACGCCAGCACATAAAGCTACTCCAATCTGTCAAATTTATTTGATATATTTTCAACATGGTTCATGTTCAATTGGGAAAATTTGACAGTTTGGGGTAGGTTGACCTGCTGGCGTCTGTACCATGGTAGGTACATAATGAAATGGAAGCGGGTTTATATAATCGCAATAAAGGTAACCATTTCGTATTAGGAAGGCAGTTGGGATGGTTGATAATTAAAAATCATTAAAATTGATGTAGAACTTCATCCATCATCCGTCATCACCATCGTCAGTTTAAACACGTCTTCTGCAGCTCCCAAAACAATCATCACAGATGTTGGATGGACCTCTTGATAAAAGACTTAGAGATGAATTTGTTCCTCTTCAATATAATGTTGTTTGTTTATTTATTTGTTTCGATTATTATATAAAAACTTTTTAATAAAAAAATTGAACCGCCGAAAAACCGAAAAATAAAAAATAATAAACTAGCTTTGTCCAACCCCAATAACTAAGTTCGGAAGGCGGTGACATATAATCAAATACATATCCAAAGTCACCGACTTCCGAACTTATTTATTGGGGTTGGACAAAGCTAGTTTATTATTTTTTATTTTTCGGTTTTTCGGCGGTTCAATTTTTTTATTAAAAAGTTTTTATTTTATAATTTTTTGTGGCTATAATCTACTAATTACTACATGCTTAGTTTTTGATTTAATACACGACTCAGTAGTCGAATTGAGTAACCTCCTCCGTTTTTTCGTCGGTTCGAAAATTATTGTTCAGAGAGTCGTTATAATAAATTAATCAAAGCGACTCTCAAGCTCTTACCTAGGTACATATTTGCCCCTATTGGTTTTTCTATGTATAAATATACTTTTACGCACCCAAGAACCGTCCGAACAGTAAGCAGATATATATTATAGTCCCTGCCAGACTTTAATATATAATATCTGCTTACTTATAGCCAGTTATAGCATGATGTTATGGAATAAGTTGAGGGTGCGTGTGACTCAAAGATATGGTGGGCACGGGAGTTTTATTACCGCGGAAACTGCGACTCACTGAGCACGCACAGGGCTGGGAAACGCAGAGTACTCTCATAATACTTTCAGATTTAATTTTGCGAAATGTCTGAAGAATAAGGGAAACCGATTTATTTAGGTATTGTTTAATTTTAGTGACTCAAAATGAACAATCCACCTTTTTTTTTTTTTTTTTTTGGGTGGGAAATCATCAAATAACTTCTCCCGCTCTGGGTGGAGCAGGAGGGCGTGTCAGACTTTTACTGACTAAAACCCACCCGTGTTCCTTCAGTAGCCCTTAAGCCAGGGGCTGTGGTGTCTCTTTCGAACAAACCCGCACCCCTGGCAGGCATCGACCCTTGCGGGTCCCATCACTTTTTGTGCTGACATCTCTTTGAGGCGCGCGTGGAACACAACGCGCCGTCGACTTGGGCTTGGTCCTTACCGGACAGCGAGCCACCCATCACTCGCCGTCCGCAAGCCCATGCCTACGGTGGCCGGAAATCGGCCTGGGATTCCCGACGCCCAGGGCGTCTCCGTATCCTGCGGCGGCTGGGGTCGCGAGGGCGCAAATGCTGCCTCTCCCTCACGTGCATCGCCTCCCTCTTCGCGAGCATCACTGCTTCGCTGAAGGAGGTGACGGCTCCCCATGCCCTCTCGCTCCGTACCATGGCCTGGACCAGGGCCGGACGCGAGAGATCGCCGCCGCCGATCGCCTCCACGAGGACACGGCGGTGCTCCGCCCAAGCAGGGCAGACCGCCACCGTGTGCTCCACCGTGTCCTCAGGGCGATCTTCGCAGTGGAAACACCCGGGCGTTTCCTCCCGCCCTATCCGAAACAGGAACCTCCCGAAACAACCGTGTCCGGTGAGGACCTGCGTCAGGCGGAAGGTGAGGACGCCATGCCGCCTCTCAAACCACTCCTCAAAGAGGGGACTTACCGCCGCAATCGTGGCGTGCCCAGCACTGGGTTGCGACAATCGCTCTCTCCATGTCACCATGAGATCCCGCCGGAGCTCTGTCCGCTGTGCCGCGATTTCCTGCGGCAGCGGAGTTACGCCCCGGCGTTTGGCCTCCTCGCGCCACTCCCATATTTGCGCGAGGACCTTTGCCTCCAGAAACAATCCACCTTAGGATTAAAACAGTTTGTCAAAAGGTATCTACATATAGGAACTTAAGACTCCTTTTTTATCAATGACTAGCAGCGCTCCGCGGTTTCACCCGCGTAGTTTCCGGTCCCATGGGAATACGGGGATAAAAATATAGCCTACTTCACCCGGGAAAAGTGTAGCTTCCCAACAGTGAAATAATTTTTCAAATCGGTTCAGAAGTTTCGGAGTCTATTCAATGCAAACGAACAATCAAATCTTTCCTCTTTATTAATAGTATAGAAGATATAGATAAAGAAGACATAGAATATCAATGCCTATTTCAGTGCTTGATTGAGCAATTGGTCCCAACTAGAACAGAATTTGTGTTAGGTTATCAGCTAGATACCTAAGTTAACCGTAACTGAATCATAGGTTGGTAATATTCAGTGTTTTTGACAACTGAAATATTAGAATTTCAAATAGGAATGGTCTGGATTTTAAGATTATTATGTGACATTAGGTAAGGTTACAATTCTGAAGTGGATCGCGCATTACAAACTGAGGCCTGCAATATGTTAAAGATACCTATTATTTTTTTAGATACCTCGCAAATAATTTCCATACCATTTAATTAGCCATAACTATCTCTTCTCCGTTCTATGGCGTTTCTCGTACGTCATCAAGGGCACGCACGCGCGCAACGGTCGATTCAGCTACAGGTGCTGGCCCGGCAGTCGCACCGACGCCGTCTGCCACGCACCACCACCACGAAGACAAACAAGGCGATACGTACTATGACAGACTGATAACCCAAACATCATTCTAAACTTAACAAAACGCGTATGAATAAAACTCTCTAGCCTGGAGCAGTAGTGAAAGCAAAACGTTGTGTCAACAAAACTCATTGCGTTTACAAATTCAACAGGCGCTCATAACATTTCGTGCTCGAGTTTTAAGATTAGTGTAAATAATCTTTAAAGTTTAAATTTTAATCGTTGTCTCGTTTTCTCTACTGTTGTTATAAAGTGTTGTCTGTTCACCTATTGAGTTACTTGTGATCTAAGTGTTCACCTTCTTTAAATAATGTTGTTTCCATTGTTGTTGATCTTGAACTGGCTCTTACCTGCGTATGATCGTGTAGTGACTGTGACATAATTGTATTATAAAATGAATACGATTAAGTAAAGGTGAGTTGGAATCGATATTTTTATGGTATTGTGTAAGGTTATAAACATAAACATACGTCCCACCCCACATGATGCTATAAATACAGGTAGGTAGTTGAGTAGGTACCTGTCGTATTAATAAATTAGCGACATCGAGAGGCGAAGCTGTAGCCAGTGAAGCAAAGATAATACTTACGTAGCAGTAGGTATACCTAATTATAACAGACCTTTACATTAATCAAGTTTTCGTTCGACCATCATTCGAGATTACCTAGACTTTATTTAAAATTAGCTGATAGGTACCTGCATAAAAGGTTAGGTAGGTACATAAAAGATTAACGACGATATTTCTAGTAGGCTTGTTTTAACGATGTGCTAATAAACATATCCATTTATGAGCCAGTTAACTTTTAGCTTTGTCTCAAACCAAGTGTAGGATTTCTCATTCTACATACATATATTATATGGGCATGATAATATCTCACAGCAACGTTAGTACGTCTATTGAAACTCACACCATTCAAACTAGACTTCAAAATAGCTTTCTCAGCTCTTCGCGTAATGCAACTGAATACCAGAAAATTACTTGAAGCGCCTGCCTATCTGCCCTCCACAACCTACTTACTTAGCTATTACAAATCCACCGACAAGTAAAAGAAAAATGCCTTCACTTATTATTCTAAGATCACATTATTAGATTGCCCCGAAGCGGGGGCGGGTCACTGTAGTCAATTATAAAAAATTCATTATTTAATTCATCAGAATCTTCTAGAACCTTGAAACATACTCCCATAAAAAACAGCGAAAACAGAACTTCAAGTTCTAAACGTATTGTTCCAGATATGAATATGATGCTGAGCCCCAAGATGCAGCGGTCAGTCCGTGTCAACGATGGCCAGCTACTCGCCCTGTCCGACAGGGCGCAGTATGACCATTCACAGGTTGGTACATAGTGGTAGATAGGTAATGCTTAAATGTCGTAGGGTTCAAGCTGATTATGGAAGAATGTATGTATGTGTGAAACTGGAGGAGAACTCTCCTAGAGAGACTACGTTTGGGCACCTTGGGTAGATATCCTGCTACAAAACTGCAGACTAGTTCATCTCTGCACAAAAATAAGTTTAAGAAGTCATGAGAAACTGACGACAGAATCCAGTATTTTCCGTGTCATAAAATTCAGTGAAGGATACCTTCAGGCTGGTGGAGCGTCGATCTTCGCGGGATCGTAGGTTGGTAATGGATGGTTTAGAGGGATTGAGCTCAATGACATTCTATTGCAGAGGAGGCCTAGTAGGAAGATCTGTTACATTCTTGGTTAATATGATGATGTGCTAAAGGCTACTAAGGGATGACAATACGTTTCGTAGGAGCATCTTGATAAGATGCTGTTAGAATAATTCGAGATAGAAAGTTAGAACAATTAAGGCATTGTTTGCCTGCAGCATTGTATCTGCGCATAATAAGTAAGTCTTACTTTGAAATGCAGTAATACCTACCTCCGCTACCTTCTAAGATTGGTGAAAAATATTTGATTCTAAGCACTTTTAATTTAACGCAACAACACCCTAATTTCGTAACTCACGATTAATCATAATCTGTTTCGTTTTATAACGGATTGTTATTCTATTGCTTCATATGTTCGAAAAATGTGTCTGCTCAACAACGTAATTAATATTGTTGAACTGTCAAAATGAAACGGATTATGATTGATCGTGTGTTACGCAATTATGGTGCTGGTTTATCAATTCATGAATGCAGTTGCACTTTATTACTTAGTGCAGTTTATTTTTAAATTATGCGAAAAATTATGTAAATATTCTAAATGCAGTAATTAATTAATTTAAAAGTGCTTAGAATCAAATATTTTTCACCAATTTTAGAAGGTATCGGAGATAGGTATAGTTGGATGTGTAATTCAATTCAATGAACAATTCATCATCTGCCCTGCCTTTTCCCAACTATGTTGGGGTCGGCTTCCAGTCTAACCGGATGCAGCTGAATACCAGTATTTTACATGGAGCGACTGCCTATCTGACCTTCACAACCCAGTTACTGGGTAATACGATACCCCTTGGTAAGACGGGTTGTCAGACTTTCTGGCTTCTGACGACCCGTAACGACTGTCAAATGATGGCACGGTTGGCGCAAAGGTTACGCGATTGACTGCTGCACTGCGTGTCGCGGGTTCGATTCCCGCACGGAACAAATATTTGTACGAACTACAAGTAGTTGTTCCGGGTCTGGCTGTTTGTGGTATGTGATTTTAAATGTTTGTAAACGCATCCACAATACAGGAGAAATTCCTAGTGTGGGGCAAGGTTTTTTTTTACAAAATAAGATCCAAAAATTACAGCGTGCTTTCCGAGGCACGGAGAGGTCTTAAATCCAACTTAACTTAACCTGGTTAAGTTAAGTTGGATGTGTAATTACTAAGATGATTATTATGAATTTATTATTTAATCAATAGCAGTTCTCACCATTCATATCACCAAAGCTTAGGTTTCGTTTCCCAAGAAAAAATTGCAAACTCGGCAAATGTCATGAAGTTCTATGAAAGAACTTTAGGAAAAGCTTAACATACTTAAACATGTATATTTCTACTTATTAAGTACTTATTTCACGAGATGAATGAATATTCTCTTCCCTAAATATCCTACTTAACTAAAGTTTGTTTATTTATTTTGAGGACTTCCAACAAAAGACGTTAACAAAAAAAAAACAATTTATGTAGATACTTATTAAGTTTACACGCAGTGCACTGCTTCCATCACAGCATCATTATCGTAATCAGTTCAGCCGAAAGACGTCCACTGCTGGACATAGGCTTCCCCCAAGCTCCGCACTTCGACCGGTTGCACAGCGTGCTTTAAATTATTGACTCAATTAACCAAAAACACCTCTGCCCATCCCTTCGGGGTAAAAAGGCGTGATGATATGTGAAGAGTTAAATTAACTTAAATGCAAATTAATTTATCAGGACAAATGCGAAATACATACACATGAAATATCAAATGTATTAGTGTATTTAGTTCTCACCAATTTCGAAGAGATTCCTACCAATTTTAGTTAAAGATTTCTACTAACTTACATTATTTTTTATAGACTGGCTACCTGCACAAACGAAGCTCTGACAATACCAAGTGGCAGCTTCGATGGTTCATCCTCTATCAGGTAAGAAAACATAAGTTTTTAAACGACTTCAAAAAAGGAAGACTTTCTGTGTTCCACTTTATTTAAAAAAAAAATGTATGTACATATGTTCACCGATTTTTTCGTCAATCGTGGATGGATTTCGAAAAATCTTTTCTTTGGTACTTTAACTAAAAAGTAAAAACATTTTCGAGAAAACCTTTTTTATTAGAAGCTTTATAACATTTACGGCCCGGTCACAAGTAGTGACGTAGATACCACAACCACACCGATATGGCAACACGTGTATAGGACCTAATTTGTATGAAAATAGTATGTTCTCAGTCACACGGACCACATTTGACCGTCAAAATCGCAGGCGCAACGCAACCACTAGCGAGACTGTATACATCGCAAATTCGCAACTACTTACTAGCGACAACGCAACTGCACAGCAAGAAGTTGCAGCGAGTGCGACACCTATACACGCGTAACCACTACTTACCCACGTTTTGACGCTACGATGTGGCGTGGTTGTGGTACGTGTGAATCGGCTTTTAGGGCGAATTTCACCAATGAATTTGAACGCGTTATGCTGGTGCATATTATCTAATCCGCGTACAAGAGCTGTCAGTGACATACTGTTGTGGAACACTCATACTGATAGCTTCCGATGCCGGTTCGTAATTAAACACACAAGCAGCAACATGCGTGAATTTAAACGTAAGTTTTTTTTAATTATTGAATGACAAGGCAAATTATTCGTTTAAAGAACGTCAAAATCAAAATCAAAATATTTTTATTTCATATAAACCTGCATGGGCACTTGTGAAACGTCAGAAGCTAGGTGCACGGTACCAAATTGTCGCTTCCTATGGAGAAGAGCCGGCAAGAAACTCCACAAACCACTTCACTTAAAAAAAAAAAAAACTGTGACGTGCCGGACTAAAGGAATAGCACCACCCCATTTCTTTCCGTGGGTGTCGTACATGGATTGTCCTCCATGGTGTCGTAGGAGGCGACTAAGGGAACAAGTAGAGAATGGGCAGCAGCGTTCTTTAAAGATTTTTAAAACGCCTGCCATGCGTGGCAACTCCGTCCCAACATGACAAGCACCAATAATAAATGGCCCCTAGTGTCCGGCGGCCCGCCTACCCTTGGCTGCGGTAGCGGTCAATGCCACGGTGAGGCAAGGGGTGTGAACAATGCCCGGAAGAGTTCCGGCTACCACAATCACCGAAAACTGGACCTGGAAACATTTAACACGGTACACTCCGGAGCGACGCACGAGAAGATCGTCGATCGATGAAAAAGCGAAACCGGGGACTGCTGAACTGGGGTCGATTCCCGGGTCAGGAAAAGTATAATGGGGTTTTCCATTACAAAATAATTAATAGCAGCTATAGTCTCTGGATTTTGTGCTTGGTGAATAGAGGTTGGGCTAAAGCGTTTTAAGTTTTAAACTATAACATTAATAAAATCTGATCTCTTTAAATCTAGAACAAATCTAGAAAGCAAACTCAAGAATGACATTAATATGTATCCTACCTACCTAATTATATTGTAAACAGAAGGCTGATAACATTACCTGACGTAGCCTTTGCCCAATTATGTTGGGGTCAGTTTCCAGTCTAACCGAATGCAGCTGAATTCCAGTATTTTACATGAAGAGACTATCTGACCTCCACAACCCAATTACTGGGTAACATCACTGCATAACATTAGGGTAACGGGGAGGACCCTTGGTAAAGCTGGTTGTCAGGTTTTCGGGCTTCTGACGACCCGTTACGACTGACAAAGGTCCATGAATGACAACCGAGACCAACGGTTTTACGTGCTTTCCGAGCCACAGAGGAGTTTCGGTATGTAAAGATGGTCACCCATCCACAGACTAACCGCGGAAAGCGTAGCTTAACCTGATGGATAGACCCGTGCGGCTGTTAGATAACATTACAAACTGTATAGATAAATTGCAACCACAAGCGAGACATATTTTATTGGTGAGTTTTATAAAATTTACGTACATATATATATAGGTATATAGTAGGTATATACTATACGTACTAAGTATATAAGTCAAAGTAAGTAATAAGTAAGTAAGGTCTGCTTGCTGCACTCAAAAGCACTACTTAGCTAGAGGTACCTCAGTAGGTACCTACTTAAGAAGGCATTGACCTTTAAGTCACAGCAAAAATGCAAGACGAATCGAAATGACTGAACTTTGTTATTTTGAAGTTCATCGGACATTAGAGTGAAACTTAAACTAATTTATTTTTGTGCTTTTTGTTCAGTGCAAATTAAGCTTTATTTTTGTTTCTAACCGAGTTCAAACGGAAGGAGGTTATCAATTCGACATGTTTATAAGTTTTTAAACCGACTTCCTTTATATGTACGTTCGGGCATAACTTCGTCATATATCGATGGATTTGCAAAATTCTTTTTTGTTCGAAAGGGGTTTATTCCGAAATGGTCCCATTTAAATTTCATATAGATCTGGTATGCATTTCGGAGACTGATAACGGAACTCTTAAAAAAATGACAGCAAATCAGCCGCGATTGCTGCTATCGCATTTATTAAATATGCATTGTTTTGACCCCAAGGATGATACGACAGGTATCCATAAGTGACCCTAATGCATTGCTCTCGAGTGTACGAGTATTATAACTCCCCCGCGTGGATATCGGAAATGATTCCACAGGAACTGCCATATCGGGAGAAAAAGCCTAGCCCATGTTACTCCTTATAACATCTGCTGCATCAGCCAGTGAAATCCCGTCAAAGTCAGTCTAGTCATTTTGGAGATTAGCCGAAATAAACAGACAGACGGAATTTTTTTTTTAGTATGAAAAGCTATTTTTCTATAATAGAAACAGACTTCAGTTTTATTTATTTGTATGTATGTAGGTATTGATACTAAATAACAATAGCTGCACGGCTCGATCGGCCAGGTTAAGCTACGCTTGCCGCGGTTGGTCCGTGGATGGGTGACCATCTTTACATACCAAGACCCCTCCGTGCCTCGGACAGCACCGGCTGTCATTTGTAGATCTTTGACAGTTGTTACGGGTCGTCAGAAGCCCGAAAGTCTGACAACCAGTCTTACCAAGGGTTACCGTATTACCTAGTAACAGGGTTGTGAAGGTCAGATAGGCAGTCGCTCCATGTAAAATACTGGTATTCAGCTGCATCCGGTTAGACTGGAAGCCGACCCCAACATAGTTGGGAAAAGGCTAGGCAGATGATGATGATGTAGGTATTGATGCGAAAGTAACTCCTGGCAGTATGTTCTGTGGGATTATTTCTTATCTAAACGGGGGTAAAGCCGCAGGCAAAAGCTAGTCTATTAAACAGATTTTGCAGACGTTACATTATCATTGGCAAACTTTTTAATTTCTCAAATCCTTTTAATATTCCCCGCTTGTAACGGGATCATAACATTTTAAAGACCGATGCTATTGGATCGGAGGCTTGTTGTTTTGCCCTGGCAACCGCGGTCATTGTTCGATACTAAATTTGCAAGTTTGTCGCCAAAGATCGAGCAGAAAATCGAGAAGAAAATCTAGTTCCTAAACTTGTAAAATAACTAAAAGTTAAGGCTGATATGTAAGTAAATGATAAAACGGATCACAACGTTCGTAGCCTGTAAACATTGGCCTTGAAGCTACATTTCGTCCTGTAAACGACATATTAGCCTGAAAGTCACATAGGGGCTGTAAGCTACATATTGGCTTGTATACAACGTGTTGTTTTGCATCCTCGTCAAATTTCAGGAGGCTATTCTGAAAGACATAAATAATCAAATAAAAATACGATACTTGCTCACTAATGAATACATACTTGTTTTTTTAGCTATTCAAGTTTAACAGTATTTCAGAAAACACCTCTTTCAAAGAACAGAATCGCCCCGTTCCGTATGCAGTAGGCAGTATCGCACGACTATATCGCTGTGTGTTACAGTGCGGTATCACACGAGCCGCGTTTTAAGATGCGTGACCGAAAAAAAAAATGCCAAACGCCGGTTTCCGAAAATATGAAAAAAAAAATATACTTATTTTATAATTGATTCGTGTCGAGAATCATTAGCATAGTTACCTCCTTGAATTTGACGAGGATGCAAAACAACACGTTGTATGTTACTGTATATACCACAGTCACCAACGCCACATTGACCAGTGAACCTATTGAGTGCCTATGATGATAACAAAAATGTTTTCAATGTAACAGCAATTTATTTGTGCTCTACCTATTAGGTATGTATGTTTTTTTTTATGGTTTCGGCTTCGCACGGTTTGTGCATTTAGCCAGTGTCAAGTAATTTTAATTTTCAATCAAGTAAATGGCATGATATCAGGCACGAAGTTACAAAAAAGTCATAGTCAGTCAAGTCAAAGTTGATCAAAGTTATTGTAAAGCGGTAATAACTTTACAACAACCTATTAGGAGTTTTTGGGGGGAACACGAAAAGTCTACGTTAGTCACTTATTTTCACCTTCACTACACTCGTGCACACACGTGATTAAATTTAATAATTCACTACCAAAATGATACAATTTAATTCGCTATTTCACGAAATTTCATGAAAATGAAAATTCGCGACATGTTGCAACGCGATCCCGCCATAAACTCTCCGGTATGTATGTTATACTCAGGTACATGTAGTAGCTATCAGTTATCACTCTAAGGGGCCATCTATAAATTACGTCACACAAATTTTATGGTTTTTCGACCCCCTCTTTCCTTGTCACAGGTGGTCACACTTGTAAAAACCCCTCCCCCTTGTGTAACGTCTCATATATATTTCAATTTTATATATAAAAGTAAGAGTAGGTAAGTAGAGTTTTCAAATTTTAGGTTTTAACATGTGATGTCACAAAGCTTTTAACGCCCCCTGGCCCTTGTCACAAAATGTCACATTTCGTTGACCCCCTCCCCCCTTAAAGTGTGACGTAATTTATGGATGGCCCCTAAGGACGGCGCGGCTGTATGAAGTGCGGCTTTCGCCCAAGAACCATTGAGTTTGAGATCCGAAGTTTAGCTATAAGTGGATTATCGACGCTCCTAATGGCGTTTGGGAGTCCTCCGGATCCCGACAGGAATAGACGGATTACAGATTATACGGCACACGGTACAATCGGAGTGCATTCGAGCGAAGGGGACTAAGGGGAATGGGGACCCCGGGGGTTTTGGGAACGTTTGTTAAACATGTCCGACGGTTCCCGATCTATTGGGCAATTCTGTAAGATGGATTGAAGGGGAACTGAAAATAAACGATTAATTTTGATAGAGAATTGTTGATTTATGATTTAAGTTGATGTGTGACTGGTGTGCATGCTGCCTGTTAATCCGTTTGCGTGGACTGGTAGATATTAAAACTTGCCCAAAGAGCATTCTATTACTTTAAAGGAAACATCGAATAAGCGACTCTTACGGGGAACCTAGTCGCCGGCTCGAACTCACTGGTGGGCCTGGCTGAAAAGGACGCTGTCTCACCAGTTTTCGTGTCCGACAGAGGTAGTACCTACCCGTGATGAGCAGTTAAACGCTAGACTGAGCTGCAGGATCAGTTATAGTAAAACATGCGCGTAAAAAAATAAGAAAAGTCCTTTGGAAGATCGGGTTTTATGAAGTAATCAATGACCAATAAAGTTTATTGAACTTTCGATAATTGAGTTTTGTCGGTACCGACTTAGTTTTGGAGATTTTAACCTTCTTTTATTTTTTAAACACCCAAAGTTAGGTTAAATTTGCAAGAAAAGCGAATCTTTGTTGGCTTCTAATTTTTTAATGGTTTTTAATTTTAGTATTCTGTTTCCGTAAAGACAATACTAATAATGAGACAAAACCATGCCGTTTAATTTTTGATGTACAGAGGCCAGCACATCAAGCTACCTCAATCTGTCAATTATCTTTGAAAAATTTTCAACTTTATTACAAAGGAATAAGGTTTACGTTCAATTGGGAAAATTTCACAGTTTGGCCTGACAGACCTGCTGGCGACTGTACATTGTCGAACAGTGGAGTAATACCCTCCCGAAGTTTGTATGGGAAAAATGTGGACTAGAGTCATCTTGGTACTCTTAAATATGGGTAATTTTTTGAGCAGTTATCGCTCGGCAACACTAATGGATCAATCTGGACCAATTAAGTGGAGCAATCTGGACCAATTCTTCTTCTTTCTAAATTTTCCTTAAAATAACCTTAAAATAATTTAACAATGACATACAAAATTACCCGTTCCCACCACTCATCATCGGCCACTAAACGTTTAGTGGCCGATGATGAGTGTGACACAAAACATTAATCTGGGTGACTGTACTTTGTCATGAATTCGAGTAAAATGCGAAAGTGTGTCCAGTTGGCGAAAACTTAAAATTATTTAAGTTTCACTATGTGGACACGCTTAAGAATCTTGGCGTGTCCAGATGACGAAATAATAAGTGATACTAATTTTAAGTGATACTAATTTTATGTTACACCAACTGGACACACGCATGTCCAGTCTCTCCCTGGTGACTAACCCAATAAAATATGGTTCCCGATTGTAAATTATACGGCTTTAAAGATTAATAATAATTAAACTCATTAATAGGTACAACCCTGTAATTTATTAAGCGACTCTTTCATGAAATAGCTCTCTAGACTCTTTCATATAAGAAATTTTGAATTGCGAATTCAATTTTTTTTTAAAATTTTAGTATGCCCTGGCGCATTCCCCTTAGAATAAAATAAGTGCACAATTAGATACAATACAAGTCAAAACAAGGGAATAAGATGGCTAAGGTTCAGTCTACGTCACTAACAAAAGGTTGCATGAAGTTATTCACAGTGTCAACCTTTCTTGCTAACATGTTACGATAGGCCTTAAAATTTCACCCTCCAAGAAGCAATATCTCCGGCAGAAAATACCGTGAAACTCGAACATAAAGACGAGGCATTCCGTCGCACATAAGCATGAAAGCGAAATAAGCGTGTCGTACATTTTATCGCTAACTTCAAACGCAAAGGAAATCCCCGCGAGAACACATTCCACGGGAAATGGAACGTGCATAATGCCGGAAACGGGAAGGGACGGGGGAGGGTGACTATTGGTAGCGTGTAGTGGAAAGTTTGTAAATGAATAAATGCAAGTTTTATTGGTCACAAACTTATTTTCGCATCTAGAATATTAGGTATAGCTACTAGGATTAAAAACCGGTCTATTGACACTACTAAAGTTTCTGATATAAATTCAAAAGACACGTGGCGCCATCTTTCATCATAAGAACTTTATTGTTGTTTTTCTTGTGAAAAAACCTATTTTCGGGATGAAAGCTACCCTATGTCCGTTTCTGTACACCTGACAATCTATATGCAAAATATCAGGATGATTGGTTCAATGGTTTAAGCGTGAAAAGGTAACAAACAAACTTCCTTTCGCATTTTTAATATACTAGCTTCTGCTCGCTACTTCGTCTGCGTCAAATGTCTTGCTCCCCGACCCACCCCGTCGCATCGAATCGCCTGGCCGTGCGAGTACTTCGTTTTCGTGACCTTTTTATTTTTGCTCCGCTCCTATTGGTCTCAGCGTGATTATAAATAGCCTATCGCCTTCCGTGATAATTGGGTTATCAAAGACTCAAATCGGACCAGGAGTTCCTGAGATTAGCGCGTTCAAGCAAACAAACAAACCAACTCTTCAGCTTTATAATATTATATAAATATAGTATAGATTAGTATTAGTATTTGTATTAGTATTCGTATATTAGTATTAGTATATAGTATAGATTATATATAAAAAAATATATTATATATAAGTATAGATATTTAATATAGTATAGATTAGTTAGGATTAGGATAGCTGCGGAAAGTGTGGATAGAAAGATAGAGATATTACTTATATTGTCTTCTGTTCTTAAGAGAGATATCTATACGAGGTGTAAGTAATTGAAATATGCAATTGAAAACCTCTTATGGGGCACCAACCCTGAATTTCAAGAGATAGTTTTGTTTACGTCATCCTCATAGCCAAGGCGACCGACGGTAGCTCTTTTGAACAACCCGCACCCCTGGCAGGCATCGGCCCTTGCGGACACTACCAGTTGGTGCTGACATCTCTGACGGCGCGCATGGAACACAACGCGCCGTCCCGCCTACAACTTTTCGGCCGCAGGGGATAGGGAGAGCGGCCAACGCTATACCGACACTCCTCCTCCCCTGCGGCCCCACCGCGTCCGCCATCAAACGGTGGCAGCCCCGTCCAGGCCACGGAAGGGAAGAGCGCTATTCAGAAGTACCGGCACTCCTCCTCCGCCGCGGCCTAACCCTCAGCCGCGATGCCTGCCATTCGACATCGCGGCCCGCCTCAGTTGCGGTGCACCTCACCGCAACCTACTTTTTGGCCGCTACGTCGTTGGCTTGAAGGTAAAAGCCCTGACGAGCGGCCCACCTTGGGGTTCCTCTTCGCTTCACCGTGGCTTGGAGACCACGGTTACTGAGCCCCCCGCAACGTCAATGCGGGAACCCACTGGGGGGTGTCAGGGTTGATGTTTATACTATAGTAATGGTTGTTTATAATGATGGGTAGTTACCAGTAGCTACAACCAGTTTTCAGTTATGTCAACAATTTACTCTCCCTGTGATAAGTAGGTAGGTACAGCTCTACACTTTTTGATTGTAGATTTAAATCATAAATCTATGGTTAAAAAATGCATCATGCATGCATGACATACGTGATGCGGTGGAGTGTAGTTGATTTAATTATTTAATGTTAATAAACCTTAAATTGTCACCTACATTATTTATTAAACGATTCAAATTCTGAAAAATCCATTTAGTTTAGGTTGTCAGCACAATGCCTCCTACAAGTGGCCCAAATTAAAGTTTCACGTACAAGCATACCCAAAAAAAGTATTCCTATAGAGAACAACTCCAAAATAAGGGTAATTTTTATTCCAGCGAGTGACGTCACGACTAGTGATGTGCCGTTCCCGGGAATTTTCCCAAAGTGGGAATGTTCCCAAAAGAATCTTTCCAGTGCCCGGGAATATTCCCAATTGCTGGGAACGTGTCGGTGAAACCACATAGAATTATAATAAAAGTAAAAATATAATAACATACAAAGTTACTGGTAAGATTTAGTAAGTAGATTTGACATGTAATGAGTACTCATTTAGTAACTTGTCGTTCATTGTATTAATTTTAGAAAGAGGTAAATAAAAATTTCGAATGTAGGAGACTAGGAGGTTTAGAGATTCATCATCATCATCATCGTCATTTCAGCCGAAAGACGTACACTGCTGGACATAGGCCTCCCCCAAGCTCCGTCACTTCGACCGGTTCTGTGCTTCCCGCATCCAGCGGACTCCTGCGGCCCTCACAAGGTCATCGGTCCACCTTGTGAGAGGACTTTCAACTTTACGTCTTCCGGTACGCGGTCGCCACTCCAGAACTTTTCAGCCCCATTGGCCATCTGTTCCGCGAGCAATGTGCCCTGCCCACTGCCACTTAAGTTTGGCAATTCTTCGGACTATGTCGGTTACCTTGGTTCTCACGCTCTGATTCGATCACGCAGGGAAACTCCATGCATAGCCCTCTCCATCGCCCTTTAGGTGACTTTAAGCCTTTTATGAGGCCCATTGTGAGCGACTACGTTTCGGTTTCATATGTCATCACTGGCAACACGCACTGGTCAAAGACTTTCGTGTTGAGACATTGTGGTATGTGGGACCAGAAGATATTGCGAAGCTTCCCGAACGCTGCCCAGCCGAGTCGGATTCGACGATTGACCTCTTTCTCGAAGTTGGACCTACCTAACTGGACAGTTTGTCCTAGGTAAACGTACTCGTCCACAACTTTCAGTGCAGCTCCTCCGACCGTTACGAGAGTGGGTGTTACATGGGCATTGGAAATGACTTTTGTCTTGTCCATGTTCATCCTCCATGGTCTCAGCCATGACAACTATATCATCGGCAAACCGAAGGTGAGTGATGTACTCGCCATTGATGTTGATGCCAGCCCCTTTTCAGGCCAGAACCTTGGAGACATCCTCCAGTGCAGCGGTGAAGAGTTTCGGAGAAATAACGTCTCCCTGTCTTACACCTCGCTGCAGAAGGATAGGTTTCGAGGTCCGGTCCTGGAGTCGGACTGACATGGTGGCGTTTTCGTACAGACACTTCAACACCGCCATGTACCGATAGTCGATCTGGTACCGTTGGAGGGACTGCAGTACAGCCCACGTCGCGATCGAATCAAAGGCTTTTTAGTAGCCCACAAACTCTAAACAGAGAGGCAGATTATTGTTAGAATAAAAAGAGTATGTATTATTTTCATATCGGTCCTTTTTGTTCTATTTAAATTTATTCTTCTACTTAGGTATTCTTTTGTATACGAGTATTCCATTAACTGACAGACGAAAATGATCTTTCATGTTGTCAACGAGAATAAAACAAAAATATAAGTTTTATCTTAACTTCTATTTTATTAACTACTAATTCTCATCATCTCCTGCATTCCACATTATTAAAAGCACTCTGCTAGTGGGACCAATGTACCACTACTAACAGGTTATGGGCAGCAACTTGCAGGGGGATGTCTAATGGCAAAAAGAGTTCTCATAGAGAGGAACTCAAAAATGGCACATAATACGGAGTCTTCAGGGAGTAGTGGGTTGCCCTCTATAGAGAAATTAGATGGTAACAGCAATTACGCGACATGGAAGTTTATGATGGAGTTACATCTTGTTCACGATGACTTGTGGGAGTTTACAAGAGTCACACCTGAAACGACCGATGTGCATGGTATGAGAAAAGACCAAAAAGCTAGAGCAAAGATTTGTTTGATGATTAGACCTCATTGCTTGGTCCATGTACGCAAAGCTAAAACAGCGAAAGATGCTTGGGAAGCATTAATGAGTGCGTTCGAGGACAAAGGTCTGAATAACCGCTGTCGGCTACTTGCAAAGCTGGTGAGCATGAAGCTAGAGCAATTCCCATCAGTAAGGGAATATGTCACATCTGTGATGATGGTATCTCAGGAACTTCAAGACCTAGGAAAGGAGGTTGACGATGAACTGTTGGCTGCTCTACTTCTTCAAGGCCTTACCATAGAGTTCCAACCAATGAGACTAGCCATAGAAAATAGTAACGTTGTTCTTACTACCGACTATGTAAAGATGAAGCTTTTTCAAATGGAAGATACCTATTCGGCAAGCATGAGTGCAAGCCAACCGACTTCAGCACTAATGTCAAATAAGCATAAGGGTAAGAGTACACCGAAGAAGATCAAACAAAAGATCAAGTGCTTTATTTGTGACGGACCACATAAGGCACGTGAGTGTCCTGATAACCCAAAAGGGAAAAGGGAAGCTCTTCAAGCCTTTGCGTTCGGCATGTCAGTTCCACAGGCAGAAGATTGGATCATCGATTCTGGAGCGTCGACACACGTGACGAATCGCAAATCTTGGTTTAAGAACCTAAAGGATACTCCTAAGTCTTTGAGAGTGACTTGTGCGGATGGTAAAGAGGTGTTCGGTGCAGGTGTGGGTACGGTAGTTTGTAAGTCAGGATTGACAGTCAGCAACGTTACGTATGTGCCTAAGTTAGCTTCTAACTTATTGAGTGTGAATGCAATTGCGAAAAAGGGTAACGTGGTAGTATTTACAGATAAATGTTGTGACATCTATAAGAGAAATGAGTGTGAGGTGCGAGGTAAGCCTGTTGTGAAAGGTGTGGAAGAACGAGGTATTTATAAAATTAAGTGCTGTTCACAGGGTTCTGCGCTATCAACAACTGAGCATGACCAGCAGATGTTATGGCATCGGAGGATGGGACATCTTGGTATGCATAACCTTAAACTACTGAGAGATAAGATGGCAACAGGAGTAAGTTTTCCTGATATTTCTTCTAAACTGGAGTGTATATCTTGCATTATGGGAAAACAAACGAAACAGCCGTTTCGTAAAACAGATGCAACGAGAGCTACGGAAGCATTAGGTTTAGTGCACTCAGACGTGTGTGGACCTATGAGTATACCTTCTATTAGCGGATTTCAATATTTTTTGACGTTTATTGACGATTTCACGCGTAAAACTTTTATTTATTTTTTGAAACAAAAAAGTGAAGTTTTCGATAAATTTATAGATTTTAAGGCGTTTGCTGAAAATCAATGCGGCAATAAAATGAAGATCCTGCGCACTGATAACGGAACCGAGTACGTCAATAAGCGAATGGATGTCTTTCTGAAGAATTGCGGAATCCAGCATCAACTGACAGTGGAGTATACACCAGAGCAGAATGGCGTAGCTGAACGGGCCAATCGCACCATCTGCGATAAAGCAAGAACCATGCTACATGAGTCAGGATTAGAAAAGCGTTTTTGGGCTGAAGCTGTCCACCACGCTGTGTTCTTAAAGAATAAGTCACCAACGATTGCGGTGAAGAATATGACACCGGATGAGAAATGGTCAGGCAAGAAATGTGACCTAAGCATGCTAAAAACTTTTGGGTGCAAAGCGTTTATGCACATTCCTGATCAAAAGAGGACTAAGTGGGATGTAAAAAGCAGAGAGCTTATCCACACAGGTTTCGACGACAATGCGAAAGCGTATCGCCTTGTGCATCCTACTTCCGGAAAAATATTTAAGGCCAAAAATGTTGTGTTTTTGGAGAATCAAAAATACAAAGAGCTACAAGAAAAATTGCAAGAGGAACCAGAGATAATACTTCTACGAGATGAATCAATTGTCAGGAATACAGTAGAACCAGATGTTTTGCAACCTCAACAAGAGGATGGTGATGTTAGCAACGTTCCTAGAGTGGAACAAGAACAAGAGAGTTTTGCTGAAAATGAAGTAGTCATTAATGAACCAGAGGATGTGGAGTTTCAAGATTGTGAGTCGGACATACATGAGGATCGACCACAAGAGGTGGAACGGAGGTACCCACTCAGAGACAGGAAACCCAAGGAGTTCCCGGATCATGTTCTATACCATGCAGTGGAAACAGAACATGACCCTACTACGGTTCAAGATGCACTGTCAAGGCCTGACAGTAGAGAATGGAAAGCAGCGATTCAGGAGGAGCTTGATGCTTTAAAGAAAAATGGAACTTGGACTTTGGTAAAACCTGGACAAGCGAGCAATGTTGTAGATTCGAAATGGATTTTTCGAATTAAAGAAGAGGCGGGAAATAAGCGAAGATACAAAGCTCGGCTTGTTGCCAGAGGTTTTAGCCAAAGATGGAGCATTGATTATGACGAGACATTCTCTCCAGTGGTGAGACATAGTTCCCTAAGAGTCCTCCTGGCTATGGCAGCTAAGAGTGGCCTAAACGTTGATCAAATGGACGTAAAAACAGCTTTCCTGAATGGAGACTTGTCTGAGACGGTCTACATGAAACAGCCGGACGGTTACGAAGAAAAAGGAAAGGAAGATTGTGTATGTCTCCTTAAACGTTCGCTTTACGGCTTAAAGCAATCCCCCAGAGCTTGGAACAATAAACTGAACAATGAGTTAATGCACTTGTCCTTCAAACGATCCAAAAATGAGCCATGCATTTATATGAGATCTCAGGGTAAGAAGGTCATCATTTTAGCAGTGTATGTGGATGATATGCTGATTTTTTGGAACGACGCGGAGGAGCTGCGTAAAGTAAAGCGAGACCTTATGTCAAAATTTCATATGAAGGATCTTGGGAAGGCAGAGTATTTTTTGGGAATGCACATAACACAGAGCGATATTGGAATCAAAGTTGACCAAGAGAAGTATGTTGAAAAAGTTTTGAAGGTTTTTGGGATGGCTGATTGCAAAGTTGCGTCAACCCCATTAGTTTCAGGACAAAAGCTTGTTAAACCTGGACTAGAACATAAACCTGATCTGAGGATTCCATATCAAAATCTAATTGGTTCGCTGATGTACATATCTGTTTGTACGAGACCAGATATTGCACATGCAGTCAATCATCTGAGCCAGTTCAACGCTTGCTTTGCTGAAGAGCATTGGATAGCCGCAAAAAGAGTGCTCAGATATTTAAAGGGTACTAAATGCCTTGGGCTACAGTATAAGAGAACAGGAATGCATAAGGTACAGGGCTATGCAGATGCCAGTCATGCCATTTGTCATGATAGGAGATCATACTCGGGTATGGTTTTTCTACATATGGGAGCTGCAATATGTTGGGAAAGCAGAAAACAGAGGACGATTGCTCTATCCACAGCGGAGGCTGAGTATGTAGCTATATCAGAAGCTGCTAGAGAAGCAATATTCTTAAAGAGATTGATTTCGGAGGTCACTGGTCAAGTTGAGATGCCAATGAAGATCTTCAGTGACAGTCAATCTGCTGTTGCTATTGCGCAGAACCCTGTACACCATCAACGCACAAAGCACATAGACGTGCGACACCATTTTGTGAGAGAGGCAGTTGAGCATGGCCATATTGAATTAGAGTATGTAGAGACAAGTCGTATGGTTGCGGATGTTCTAACGAAACCTCTGTTGAAAGGGAAGTTCAACTGGTGTACGCTGGGTATGGGTGTTGTGTGATTGAGTGATGGGTGAAAGTAGAGTAATGAATTTAAGGAGGAGTGTTAGAATAAAAAGAGTATGTATTATTTTCATATCGGTCCTTTTTGTTCTATTTAAATTTATTCTTCTACTTAGGTATTCTTTTGTATACGAGTATTCCATTAACTGACAGACGAAAATGATCTTTCATGTTGTCAACGAGAATAAAACAAAAATATAAGTTTTATCTTAACTTCTATTTTATTAACTACTAATTCTCATCATCTCCTGCATTCCACATTATTAAAAGCACTCTGCTAGTGGGACCAATGTACCACTACTAACAATTATACTCTTCGGTCTTCTGTATAACCTGCCGCAGCGTATGTGTGTGGTCTACTGTGCTAAAGCCTTTACGGAACCCGGCTTGTTCGGGAGGCTGGAAGTCGTCAAACCTGCGCGCTAGACGATTTGTGATGACTTCGGAGAACAGCTTGTAGACATGGCATAGAAGTGAGATGGGCCTATAATTCTTATGAAGGGCATAGTCACCCTTCTTAAAGAAAAGTACCACCACACCTCTGTTCCATGCCTGTGGCGTTTTGCCCTCGAGTATGACGGAATCAAACAGCTCCTGGAGGGCCTTAAGAATGGGTTTCCCGCCGGCCTTTAGGAGTTCAGCTGTGATTCTGTCATCACCCGGCGCCTTGTTGTTTTTAAAGCTGCTTCAGAGCCATCCTAATCTCGTACAAGCTGACGTTCGGGATGTCTTCAGTATACTGTCGGGTCAATCTAGCTCTTGGGTCGTTTGCCAGATTCGTAACGGGGTTTCTTGTTGACTTGTATAACTGTCCATAGAATCTCTCAATCTCTCTCAACAGCTCAGGCTTGGTGGATACGATCCTGCCTTTATCGGTCTTCAGTTTCGTAAGCTGACTCTGCCCAATAGACAGATCCCTAGCAAAGACCTTGGAGCCTTTATTCCGTTCTATTGCGTCTTTAATACATTCTGTATTAAAGCGGCGGAGGTCGCTTTTCAAGGACTTAGAGATCTGTCTGTTAAACTGCCGGTACTCAAGCGCATCGTCTGAAGACTGCAGGACCATCTCGCGCCTCTCCTTCATGAGCTGCAAAGTAGGATCAGAGAGCCTCTTATTTTTATTGATACGATGGGCCTTGAAAAACTTAGACCCGACAGTATGGACAGTTTCCACGAACCCATCGTTACCCGCAACCCGTCGTTCAGAAATTATGTACAATATTTTGAAACGTTATTTAAATAGACTGGTAGAATACATTATTCTTTTCTTTTTTTTGTGTTTTATCTTGCAATCAGTTTTTAAAAACTATGAGCAGATGAGTTGTAGGAAGGTCTGGCAAGGTATAGTTATTCCTCACCAGGAGCAACTTTCATATGAATAACGAAGCTCTCTCCAAGTTATCCAATTGTAGGATGTTGCGTCTTTTAAGTCTGCTGACACAAGCTGGTATTGTGAGTTGAGCGGCCAATTTGTTGGGATGTCTCTACAGTCGGGATTGTTTGTTACGCCGACCCGGTTAGTTGGAGCCATAAATCATGCACAAAGGATAAGTAAATAACATTTCTCAAAATTGGCATCACACCTACAGTTAAAAGGATAGTTTTTTTGTTATCAGTTTAACTCTCCAACTACACCAATTAACTGCCGAAAATTCTCAGTAACACATTGTGGGTGTAAAAGATATGCATTTAATTTCTATCTTTTATTATTTTAAACATGCGATAAGAAACCTAACCTAAAAAGTTAAAAAAAGAAAAAATCTTTAACTTTTGTGGTAGTGTTCCCACTAACTGGGAATGTTCCCGGGCACATGGGAACATTCCCGGGAACATTCCCGTTGGGAAGTTACTGGGAACGGGAATGTTCCCACGGCACATCACTGGTCACGACCCGCCGCCGCCGTATGATAGAAACGATACTCAAATCAAATTCACGAACGTCTCCGCAATACAAAAATCAAACAGCAAATTGTCAAAGGTTTCCATAAAACTGAACTAAATCCCGCCATTTGAAATATAGGTACATAATTATGTATATCCCTGAAAAGAATAATCCACATATTGTTTCCGAATATTTGCGGATGTAGTGACAAAAATTTAAGACTAGATACGCTTAGATGGTTTTGTCATGTTGAGAGTATGCTTTTTGGTTTATTCTTAGTCATAGTACTTAGAATGTTTTAATTATTTATTTATTTTCACGGTGGGAAATCATCAAATAACTTCTCCCGTTCTAGGCGGAGCGGGAGAGCGTGACAAACTTTTACTGACTAAAACCGACCCGTGTTCCTTCAGTTGCCTGTGTGCCAGAGCCACGGTATCTCTTTCGAACAAACCGGCATGCCTGGCAGACTTTGAATGATTAAGAAACATTATGATATTCTCCGTACTAGCCTAGTTTCTCTCTAGCAGCTGGTTGAAGTCTAGGTTTGTGTCCGGATCACGGACATCAACATTTCACCAGTTACTTAACGAGCCGATATGACTTTCATGAATAGACGAGAGATGTAAAGTCAAGAAGTTTAATTGTAAAGCAAATTTACTATCGACCAACTTAAATTGTTCGTAAACAAATCACAACTACATTAAGCTTTGACATTTGTATGAAATGGATGTGACACGGAAAATTGACAAGTTTGCTAACCAATTAATGACTGTAGGCCCCGTTTCTGTTGCCCCCGGTTTATGAAAGACGAATCGTTTTAACCAGAAGCTGGAAAGTAGGGCAAGTATCAAAGAGTAAATCAGTTATTCAATTACGAAATCAAAAGCCATTTATTCAAACTAGGCTGGTGTCAGCACTTTTGGAACGTCAAAATAATACACATCAACATAATCTTGGTCAGATCATGTGGAGACCGTGTGGATTGGCACCTGAAATGGTCTATTATGGAAAGACCCACACAGATTGTATGGACCAGTCCAGTCAGCGCACACATTTGTTAGATAACGTGCAGCTCAACTCAAAACCCAACGATGATAACATTTAATCTACTTCCAGGTACGCTGTTTGAAAAGGGTGTCACATTCTCACATAGCATTAATGATAATAGGTGCTCCTTAGCATACAACAAGTACGTTATATTATAGGAGTTTGTAGGCATATTATTAAACAGGCAATTACTTAACTGATTGGAATCCTTTTATCGTTAATAGCCCAAAATGAAAAGCACACGGCCGCAACCATCCAATTAAGGAGCTTTGTGCTGCATGAGAGCAAATTAAAAGTAAATGTATTACGGGTAGTGTACCTAAAGGTTGGTTGCTTATCGAATGCAACCTTTATGTACATACTGGCAGCCAACGAAAGGGCTTTGTCATATTCGACTTAAAAACAAACTCCCCCTTATTACAGAACAAGGTTGTTCTTTAGGTATGGTTTAAACCACCGAGCCTGTTTTTGAAATAAGAACCTAACTGAAATCGAAATACAGCTCCTTTTACAAAACTGACAAGTTAGTCCAGTGCTAAATTGACAGTTTTGTAAAATTTCAGTTCTAAGTTCTTATTTCAAAAACATGCTCGGTGGTTTAAACCATACCTAAAGAAAAACCTTGTTTTGTAATAAGGGGGTAAGTCCATGGTCAACTCTCAGGAAGATCTAGAATGACAGTCGCGAAAGTATTATAGCACGAGTGCAAGCCGCTGTACAACGGGTTATGACAGAGACAGATATAGAACAAATGCGTGAGCGAGAATGGAATGGAGGAATATTGCACATTTTATTTTGTTTTAATTTTTCAGGTGTCAAATTTTATTGTATTTATTTCTTTACATTCCTATTATAATTTTAGTAATAGGGGAGTCGTATAGTAGTTTATTATACGCATACAAGCGTTTCATTTAATAGAATCCCCGGTAACATGGGACTCTCGGGTCCCACAGTAGATTGGGCAGCTAGTAGTCATTACTTACGTATTTCGTGGCTAAATAGTAACAGCCTACGGGTGGATAGAAGGTTAAGCAAAGCTTGCCGCGGTTGTTTCGTGGATGGGTGACCATTCGTTACATGTCGAGACTCCTGCGTACCTCGAAAAGCACCTGAAGCTGACAAAGACAGCCGACAACCAACGTCCCTCATCATCATCATTTCAGCCGAAAGACGTCCACTGCTGGACATAGGCCTTCCCCAAAGGGGGTTTGCCATAATCGCCACGCTTGGCAGGAGGGTTGGCGATCGCAGTATGGTGGTAAAATGCATAGAGAACACTGCTGCTCATTCTCTAGTAAGTCCCTTAGTCGCCTTCTACGACACCCTCGGGAAGAAATGGGATGGAGCTATTCTTTTACGCCCGGACATCACACGGGACCAACGTCCCTAGCTGCTGTGATTTTAAATTCTTTGACAGTCGTTCCTGGTAGTCAGAGTCCCACTGTCTGACAACTAGTCTTACTAAGGGGTGTAGTGTTACAGTGTTACCCAGTTACTGGGTTGTAGAGATAGGCAGACACTCTATGTAAATTACTCGTATTCGGTTAGACTGGAAGCCGACCCCAACATAGGAACAGACTAGGCAGATTGACTTATCTTCGTCATCATCACTGTGATAAAATTCACAAATAGATCTAAATAATGTAGTTATATTGTACTAGCTGTTGCCCGTTCCTAAGCTGCGTGTATTGTTTAATGTCACTTACAAATTGAGTGCTTTATTTGACGATTTGAATCATCATCATTTCAGCCGAAAGGCGTCCACTGCTGGACATAGGCCTCCCCCAGGATGGGGGGTTTTGCCATAATCGCCACGCTTGGCAGGCGGGTTGGCGATCGCAGTATGGTGGTAAAATGCATAGAGAACGCTGCTGCCCATTCTCTAGTAAGTCCCTTAGTCGCCTTCTACGACACCCACTGAAGGAAATGGGATGGTGCAAGAAACCACACAAACCCGATTATTTTAGAATCAATAATAGAAAATATTTGTGCACAGAACATGCTGTTCTACTATGAGTCGGAGAACAACACACGTCCGACAGGCGTGCTCATGCTGGAGGGCTCGTACTGTGAGCGACTCAGCAAGGCGCCCATGGAGAGGAACGCTTCGGTAAGTCGATTAGACGTCTTATGAGAGGAGAACAATACACGTCCGACAGGCGTGCTCATGCTGGAGGGCTCGTACTGTGAGCGACTCAGCAAGGCGCCCATGGAGAGGAACGCTTCGGTAAGTCGATTAGACGTCTTATGAGAGGAGAACAATACACGTCCGACAGGCGTGCTCATGCTGGAGGGCTCGTACTGTGAGCGACTCAGCAAGGCGCCCATGGAGAGGAACGCTTCGGTAAGTCGATTAGACGTCTTATGAGAGGAGAACAATACACGTCCGACAGGCGTGCTCATGCTGGAGGGCTCGTACTGTGAGGGACTCAGCAAGGCGCCCATGGAGAGGAACGCTTCGGTAAGTCGATTAGACGTCTTATGAGAGGAGAACAATACACGTCCGACAGGCGTGCTCATGCTGGAGCGCTCGTACTGTGAGCGACTCAGCAAGGCGCCCATGGAGAAGAACGCTTCGGTAAGTCGATTAGACGTCTTATGAGAGGAGAACAGCACACGTCCGACAGGCGTGCTCATGCTGGAGCGCTCGTACTGTGAGAGACTCAGCAAGGCACTCTTCGAGAGGAACGCTTCGGTAAATTTTTACTGCGAGTATTTCTTTATAGCAGCATAACCTTATAGAGTCTGTGCCTTTTCATATGTTTTGACTGCTGGATAATTAAGAGACCAAATAGGTTACAAGGATTCGGATGGATTTCCTACTTTCATGTGATGAAACGACCATCTTTGATCTGCGCTATTTATTTGCCCTAATCACACTACAAGAGAAAAGTGGGTGCTGTTAGATGGAGCTATGTAGGTAGGTGTAAATTAAGCAGTGCTAAGAGTGTAAAATTAGGAGTGCCTAAGTCCACCTACACAATTTAGAAAACCCCTAAGCAAGTGAGCTTTTCAAACGTTTTACATTGATTTCTGTCGAACCAGACCTTATTGTTTATAACCGAACTAATTGATCATGTTTTTTGTTCTCAGTTCTGTTTTATCATCTCATACCGTCGTGAGAGCCAGCGGCAGTACGAACTGCGTGCTGCTTCCGAGGTGGACTGCATTCACTGGGTCGACTCCATACGTGAAGCCAGGTACTGTGGATATTGTTAAATCTAGGTCGATGTTTTTCGGCTCAACAGTGGGCCCTGCACGAGTGTGTAAGTACGAGTGCGAGTACGAGTAAACGACACGTAAATTCGAACGATTTTAAAATTGAATATACTCGTTTTGCACTTAATAGGTTTAAACTTTATTCATTTATGTGTAACACTAATGTGCTAGTCGTACAAACTTAAACCAAATGTTATATTTTAGACTTAGAGTAGTGTCTTAAATGAAAAATCATTCGAATTTCAGCCGTGTCCTACTTACCTGATGTAAAGTTAGATTAAGAAAGAAAAAATATGGCATTATTGCACGGGAAATCACTTAGAAGTATTTCCGAATAGCTTATGTAATTTCGATTCTTCAGCCTATCAGTACCTAGTTGATAATACCTCACTGTAAAAGGCAAAAGCCTCTTCTTTGACCGAGAAGACATTGCATTGCATTGGCAATTTCAGCTCAAATGTTTGATACCCCGGCGGGGTCAAATTCAAATCATTAATTTCAAATAAGTTTAACAAAAGGCAGTTTTAAACGTCAAAAATTTGGTACAAAAAGATAGAATAGATTCTAGTAGCCTATGGAGAAGAATGGGAAAGAAACTTCAATACTCTTTTAAAATGTTCCGCAAAATTTTTGTGTAAATTAATTTATGCCATTGAAGACGATGTACCTGAAACAAAATTACTATACCTCAATAGGTAAAACTACTTACCAATGCATTTACTTGTGTAACATAGGTAAGTACTAACAATTGCGATGCATTTCATTTTGACAATTTGATAACATTCGTTGCCTTATTTGTATTATCGAGCAGACGAATTTGGATGGATTAGGAATTTCCTGTAATTCTTCAGATAGTGAAATAAATTATGTTACTCAATTATGGTGATGGATTCCTCACTATAAATACAAAGAAAACGTTTATCTAGACTAAACCAGACATTTTAAGGCATAAAGTTTAAAGATGTGTACCTAAATAAGTAAATATTGAACGTTCCATACGAGACTGTGGCACGCAATCCCATCATTTTGTGACATCCATGATAACAACCCGTCATATGCGGCCTTGGAGTGAAAAGAATTGATTTTAAGTATTTTAGTATGTTATGTCATGACATGTGTACTACCTCTAGCGTGTGTGGCCGACCGCGGCAGGTCGAGCATTAAAATAGCTTTCACGCGTGACGATACTTAATGTATACTTTGTCCCAAAAGTATCTTATTTATGTATAAACAAACACTGTTCTGTGGGGTACAGTAGCAATTTATTTTGACAGTTCAAAATTCATTGCGTTATACCTACACATTGTTGACAATTTTTTCGACTATATGAAGCAATGGAATATTAGCAATGTTGTTTCAGATTATGATTGAAAGTGGGTTTCGCAATTAGATTGCAGGTTAGGTTCGTTATAGTCAGGAGCAAAAACAAAAAAAAAACAGTTAGCTCAGCTACATTTAGGGAATTATTAATTGGTACTTACATGTATTTAGAAGTTTTCAACATTACGTCTCATCACTTTTCCAACGATTATTGCTTGAATAACATGATTAAATCATTAGTTCATAACTGAATAATCATTGCCGAAAATTGAGGTCATAAAATTTATCTCAACTGTCAAATGAAAAACATCAGATTCAAAATTTTCCACGCAGGGGTTTAAGAAGCATGGTAACAGGATGTGCATCGATGTTCCTGCGTCCCAATATTTCTCCCCACCTAGTAAAGTAAAATGCAAAAATACCAGACCTATGGGTGTAACAAACATAATTAGAACGGGAAGTACATTTTCTTCAACATTTTAATGGAAAACACGTGTAATTTCCATGAAAACCATGCAATTCAGAATCTGAATACACAAAACATCCATTCAGTAACAATTCAATTCAATTAAAAGTTGAAAACACGAGTTTTCAAACATTACTGCCGGTAACCATGGAAACCATAGGATTAGGGTCACGGTGACCCTGACCCGGTCCCCGGGGACCGCGGCACCCGGAGGGTTAAAATTTATTTTTAAATTACCTGTTACATTTTTATTAAGGCGCCTTTATACCCGGTAAGCATATTGTAGGATTATAAAAGCACTGAAGCTTATGAGTTAGGTTGCAGGGAAGGTTTTCAAGGTCTAGTCCATTTACATTACCTACGTTTGTATGTGGCCATGAGAAACCTCATTTTTCTAGCGTTTTTATTAAATTCCCGGTTCGTATTTCTTACCGTATCTTTGAAGAAAACTGCGCGTCGTTAGGTGATGAACGACGCGCACTCTTAACAATTTTGGAGCAGAGGGCCTAGCACAAACGCGTGGACTAAATGTTACATAAAGAAGATTTTTTGTCGAAAATAGGTAGGTACTAATTTCGCATACTACCTATATTTATTTAGTTTTAAGACTTAAAAATAAAAAGCACTTTAATAGACATAAACATAGACATTTATTCGTCGGAAATACTGTATCCGACCATATTATGGTGGTACAAAGTTGGATAAGTCACAGTCAATTATGTTCACAGCCGTCGTTAAAAGCGGTACACGAATATCTACAATTACACACGAGTGTAAAACCTAGCTTATACTATGTATACTACTTACCTACACTCTATGCACAATACAAAACGCTTAGACGTATAGATATGGTAATACAGTACTTAATAAAATAAAAAACTGATTTATTAAAAACTTTTCCAGAAATTAAATTTATTTTACATTTTGAAGTGTTTTTCCGGAAGTCGGTTGTTTTTTTTTTGTCACTTTTTAGTTACAGTACCTACCCCTCAACAATTCGAAATTTCATCATCCCTGGGGTCAAAACAATGCAAATTTATGCGATAGCAGCAATCGCGGTTGATTTGCTGTCATTTTTTGAAGAGTTCCGTTATCTGTCTCCGAAACACATTTAAATTTCATCTAGATCAGATAATTTTTGATCAAGATGAAATTTAAATGGGACCATTTTGGCACAAACCTCGTTCGAACAAAAAAATAATTTTGAAAATCCGGCTATAATGACGGAGTTATGCCCAAAAAGAACATTTCGAATTGATAACCTCCTTCTTTTTGAAGTCGGTTAAAAATCGTTCGAATTTGCGTTCATACTAGGCCTACAGGACCATCTTCCACCCATTAGAAATGACAACAGCCATAGTCCACGGAGCATTCAAATGCACCAATTACGCAATTCCGCACTAAAAGCTTCAATTTGTGAAATAGCCGACCCATTTTCGGGCACGAAACTTCATCCTTTACTACCTTTATCCCAACGTATGCTGAACCCGTAGTCAATGCATACAAGCTGCACTAGTTAATTGGGGCTTTATAAAGAGCTATCATGTTCTGTCGGCTTAGCTCGAGCTAAAAATAACGAAGTCTAATGCTCTAATGGGCGGCACAACGTGTAGGAGAGTTAAGGGGAATCTAGTCGCGGTCTCGACCTCACTGGTGAGCCTGGCGAAAACGCCCGCGGTTTCACCAGCCATCGTGTCCATCAGAGGTAGTTTCAGTGATGAGCAGTTCGACGCTAATCTACATGCACAACGTTATTGAGTGAAATGCAGGATCAGTTATAGTAAACCAGGCGCGTAAAAATTAAGAATAGTCCTTCGGAAGATCGGGTTTTGTGAAAAAAAAAAAACCACTGCATAAATCAATGACCAATAAACTTTATTGAACTTTTGGATATTTGAGCTTTGTCGATACCGACTTGGTTTTGGAGATTGTATACTTCTTTTATTACTTAAACACGCCCAAAGTTAGGTTAAATTGGTAAAAAAACTAATCTTTGTTGGCTCATAACTTTTAAATGGCTTTTATTTTAAAATTCGGTTTCCAAACAGACAATATTAATAATGAGACAAAACCATAGGTACCATGTTTAATTTTTGATGAACATTGTCAAACAGTGGAATAATACACTCCCTTATTAAATGCATCTTTAAATATATATATGTATTTAAAGATGCATTTACTAAGGGAGTGTATTATTCCACTGTATAAGGGGGTGTGCGAAAGATATTTCGTTTATATGGAAAAAATGTTGACTAGATTACCCACCTTAATTTGTTATACTGTGGATTAGTGTTAGTAAAGTCAACATAAATTGACGTTATGAGATACTGCTGATACCTAATTTTGTATTTTTTTGTTGTTCGACGTTATACTAGTTGTCATAACAGCAGGCAATATATTCATGAACATAAATAAAAATATACACAAATTATAAATACTGAAAACATATTTTTCCTCATTTGATGTTTTTTTTCCTACTGCAAATTGGCATCTACAGGTACGTTTTCTAATCCAATTGCTTACAGTTTCAACAGATTTGAAGCAGATAGCGCACATATATGTACCTACCTACTGCTTACTATGTTGTTGGTAGTTTATAGGCACAGCGCGGTGTTAAGCCTTGAGTATGAGGGATGCCACCCTATGGCAGATCAGAGTATGCAGTACGTTAATTGACTACTGTAGGGTGGTCAAAAAATGCAGTTAGCAGTGTCTTAACATAATAAGATACTCATTTTGAAATATGTAGGAGAAATGATAAACTTCGTACATTTTTTGCCTTCTTGATTGATTTTAACTGATATGAGGTACCTATCTTTTTATTAAAGGGAGTGGCACTGGCTATAAGAATAAAAAATATTAATAAATGTTTTTAAGTTAAACGGTTTTAATGAAAATAATTATGTAGATTATGGTGCCGATTCTGTTGTACACCGAACTAAACTATAACTAAAATTCCTTACTTTTGACACAAAAATATCTCTAAATTTAAAAACAATTTTGACACAACTGAAATCGAATTTGACAATCGCGACTCGCACGTGTGGTATGTGTTTTGGCTTCGCAACGTGGTACTTGTTTGCCCTACCCCGTGATTTTTTTTAAGAGCCAGAGGTGGGCAGGGGCGGCAGCCTCAACGTGATTTATGTGGAATTTTAACTCATCGCGATTAAAAATTGTCAGATTTAGTTAGACAACCAAAATTTTAGGTTGAATACAATAATGAAATTGACAACAACAGAATAGCAAAATTGCTTTTTTCACTAAACTAATAACTCAGTGCAATCTTAGTGCTGTCAAACTAAAATATAGTTAAGTTGTGTCACTTTAGTCAATTTCAGAATGGCAAATCGTCGTTTGACAAGAATAAACTAAATTTTGGTGATTTTTAGTCTAGTTTAGAGAATTTTGTGACAACAGAATCGGCACCAATGTACGCTTAGTCAACAGCTCACAAGCTATTTAAATATTTACGCAGGTTATGCTACGCCCCACGATTTTATTTTTTTGTCTGATCAATGCCCTAGATTGATGAGGAAAGTGGCGTGATGTCTGGTACCTAGAACCTGCGCGCGATGAGAAAACGTTTGTCCTATTTTGGAGCGAAGCGATCACTCTCGAAATGGCTCTTAAGAATCCGACGAACCAAGCTCGCAACTAGGATTCGAGCGGAGACAATATTTCGTCCGAATATTGCTATCTCTGTTTGACAAAAGAAGCACCGATGCGCAGCTGTGTGTGTGAGCGTAACGAGTCGTAGGCATCCTTATTTATTCGTAATTTATTAGGTATGTTCATAATTTGCTTTGTTTTGTTGACTTTTTTGAGGGAATCGTTAGTAAATGTACAGACTAGTAATGCGTTTTTTGGAAATTCCTCTACAGTGCCGGGATCTCAACATATTAGGATATCCCGAGATTTTGGCCTTGTAGAGAATTTAACAGATACCTACGTCATTTACGAACTATTCCTAAGTAAATACTTTTGAAAACCAATGTTGAATTTGTATGGTAAGTATTAGTGTTCTTGAACAAATAAAATACATGAAGTACCTAGCCACACATTTAGGGTAAACTCAAGTTTACAAAACTAAGGCGTTTTATTCCTTTTACTAAACTTTAAAACTAAAAAAAAAAACGACTACAAACCAAATAATAAAAGTGTTGCCTGTGTCAAGAACTCAAGACAGATGTTCCAATAATTTATATGTGCCTAAATACAGATAAATAACAGTATTCTGAGCCAATAATAATTGTGCCCACAGGCTTCATACTTACATAACATCACGCCTTGTTTTCCCGAATGGTTGGGCAGAGGTGTACCTAATAGTACACCCACATTTCGCCAGTTATGTTTTAAGTCCCATTTAATAGGGGGCGAGCCTATTGTCATCAACCGGACATAAACCCAGACTTCGGGTGGGCACGCCACGATTGCGGCGGTAAGTCCCCTCTTTGAGGAGTGGTTTGAGAGGCGGCATGGCGTCCTCACCTTCCGCCTGACGCAGGTCCTGACCGGACACGGTTGTTTCGGGAGGTTCCTGTTTCGGATAGGGCGGGAGGAAACGCCCGGGTGTTTCCACTGCGAAGATCGCCCTGAGGACACGGTGGAGCACACGGTGGCGGTCTGCCCTGCTTGGGCGGAGCACCGCCGTGTCCTCGTGGAGGCGATCGGCGGCGGCGATCTCTCGCGTCCGGCCCTGGTCCAGGCCATGGTACGGAGCGAGAGGGCATGGGGAGCCGTCACCTCCTTCAGCGAAGCAGTGATGCTCGCGAAGAGGGAGGCGGCGCACGTGAGGGAGAGGCAGCATATGCGCCCTCACGACCCCAGCCGCCGCAGGATACGGAGACGCCCTGGGCGTCGGGAATCCCAGGCCGATTTCCGGCCACCGTAGGCATGGGCTTGCGGACGGCGAGTAATGGGTAGTTCGCTGTCCGGTAAGGACCAAGCCCAAGTCGACGGCGCGTTGTGTTCCACGCGCGCCTCAAAGAGATGTCAGCACAAAAATGATGGGGCCCGCAAGGACCGATGCCTGTCAGGGGTGCGGGTTCGTTTGAAAGAGATACCACAGCCCCTGGCATACGGGCTAATGAAGGAACACGGGTGGGTTTTAGTCAGTAAAAGTCTGACACGCCCTCCTGCTCCACCCAGAGCGGGAGAAGTTATTTGATGATTTCCCACCCAAAAAAAAAAAAAAAAACACCCAGACTTCGGGCGGCTACGGCGAAATTAGAAAAGCCAAGTAGAAAGCAGCTAGAAATAGCCAATAACACTTTGCCCAACCTGGGAATAGAATCCAAGACGTCATGCTCCGTAGTAGCGCGTGCGACCACTAGATCAACGAGACAGTCCGAAACCGATAAAGCAATAATTAATTTCGATAAATCCTTTTCTTATCGAAATTAATTGTTTTATCGCTTTCGGACCGCAAAAGTAAATCCTCTAAAATGTGCATTGTAAAAACAGTAGGTATCTAATTTAAATGCCTTTATGGCTCACAATTTTTTGGCTATAACATAAAAGACAGATATAATTATGCTGTCGCGGACTTTTATTTAGAACTGTTTATACAATTGCACAATACAATATCTTCGTCTAATTCTACCCCTCTTACTAATCTAATAAACACAGAACGATGTTATACCAGGAAAAATAAAGGAAAGGAAAGGAATAACCATACATTTTCATAGGTTTAAACTTGGAATAACTTTATTCTGTGCTTTTATTAGTAATAGGGTTTACGGTTTAGGCAGCGCATGCCAAGATACCTCTCAGTCAGAGGGCAGGATTTTTTCCGACTTGATGATGATAATAGATAACGGAACAAACCCAGATGGTTTGATAGGTGATGACTCTATCATAGAAGTAACGTGTCCTGTGAGGGCAGCGAAATCTACACCTGTTGAAGGGATCTGGGACAAAAAACATTTGCGCGAAACACACTTGCGCGAACCCACATGCGCGAACAGACATTTCCGCGCTTGGACTTTTGCGCGAACGGACTTTTGCGCGAAGGATCACTTGCGCGACAAGACATTTCCGCGAACAGACGTTTGCGCGACTGTACACACGGCTACACATTAAGCTATACATTTCCAGTATAAGCTGATCTCGCATTGTATAGGATTTCTGTACAGTGCGAGGTCAGCGTAAACTGGAAATGTATAGCTTGATGTGTAGCCGTGTGTACCTTTGCGCGAAAGACACTTGCGCGAACGATAGTTGCGCGAAGGGCACTTGCGCGAATCCTATTGCGCAAACGGACGGTTGCGCGAAAAAGTTGAGGAAATGAAATTTATTCATAACATCATTCTGCCTGTATTCTATCAAAGGGTTGGGGGTGTGGCAGACTGGAAATAAACAGTCCAACTAGATTTAAATAGTAATCGTCGTAGCTTTATACGGCACATTTAAAAAAAAAATCTTCATATTTGTAGGTACCTACCTAAGGTACCTATCATTTCGACTTTTCCATCATGGGTGTCGTTTTCAGGGTTTTTGGGTGATCTAAAGCCGATGGTGAGGTCAAAATGTAAATCCAAGATGGCGGCCAAGAAAATTTTCGAATTTTCCATTATGGGTGTCGTTTTCAAGATTTTTGGGTGATCTAAAGCCGTCACCATCGGCTTTAGAACCTACAAAAACCCTGAAAACGATATCCATGATGGAAAATTCGTAAATTTTCATGGCTGCCATCTTTGATTTTCATTTTGACCCCACCATCGGCTTTAGCACCCCCGAAAACCATGAAATCGATATCCATGATGGAAAAATCGTAACTTTTCTTGGCCGCCATCTTGGATTTTCATTTTGACCTCACCATCGGCTTTAGCACCCCCGAAAACCATGAAATCGACACCCATGATGAAAATTTGTAAATTTTCGCAGTCGCCATCTTGGATTTTCATTTCGCCTCATATTGGCTTCAGCACCATAGAAAACCAGAAAAAGGACACCCATGAAGAAAATTTTGAAAACAGTCTCAGCCGCCAACTAGGATTTTCACGTTGACCTTGCAATTGGCTTCAGCCCCCTTGGGCGGGTACAAGGACAATTACAAAATAACAATCCGCAAAAATAAAGTATACAATTTTTATAGAATGGACGCCAAAAGGACTGGCATAATGAATAAAAAAATATATCTATGGGTAGCAGGGACATTGACGTGCAAACTGTAACCATGCATTCAGTACATGATTCTAGATCTCCGCGATCATTATGTATGCAGTAGCTAATTTTTTAAACAACCGAAGAAAAATCGATGTCCCTTCCACCCTATAAATTATATTTTTTTCATAAGCCAGCAGTCCTACAAAAAATTAAACGCGGAAGGATCAGAATCACAGGTTTGTGTCGATGTCCCTGCCACCCTGAATATCCAAATCCGGAAACAAAGAAAACTTCGTAAGAATGTAGGTTACTCAATACTAAATCACAATTTTATATCCAAGTGAATACCGTCATGTTGCGCTAGTGTTAGTACCTGTCCGAGCGATACACACCTACAGTGAGCAGTACGATCACACACACATTGACATTGGCTTGACGCGATAGCGCTACTAGCTACTGATATTTATGATGAATTTGGATGTGTTCCGTAATACCAAAAACGATGAATGAAAACTTATTGTATTTTAATATTTTTTTCGACATTTTACAACTTGATAATATGAGCTATGCTTCTGAGATAACAATATTACAAATATTGTTGGTTATAATACCAAAAAAATAGTGAGAAAACATGTCATTTACGCTGTAAAAATTTGCAAAATTCAATTCGCTTAAACTTCATTTTAGGTAAGAATTTTGGAAAAAAAAACCTCTACGAGCCTAGATAAATACTGTCTGAATCCGAATATCACCATAATATGGTGGAAATATGCTCGAGTTGCAAATGATTTTGGTATTACGTTTGTATGGACAATTCGTTCTGCGTAGGCCTCTTAAGAGAGATGCACAGTTTGTGCTGTCGAGCAATATTTCTTAAATTTAAATAGTGTAAAAAAAGAAAACGTAGACCACATAATATATTGTATAAAAACAGAAATCAGCGCGGTTTTTTTCACAATCATTACTTCGACGTTTTACGATTTTTACGAATATTTGTCTATGTCAACAGACACATTTGATTATTGTAATGGAATACGCAGGACGATCGTCCGATCGATACGATGCGTCGATGGTCGCACGACGAATACTAAACAATTTGGTCGCATCGCATGATCGCACGACCTTCAATAGGACATTCAGTAGATATTCAGTATGTTTGAACGCACGGTCGTAGTATCATTTTCGTCGGACGGACGCATCTTCGCGCGAGCAATGGCAATAGCACGGCGCGGCGCCTATGTGTTACAAACAACCATCTTCCTACTACCACCGCATTTTCAGTATTATTTCATCATATTTTAATCAACATACAACCTGTGACTGACCTGTAAATTCCAAAAACATGTCCTTAGTTACAATAAATTATAGAGCATACATGTTTACATAAACATGTATGCTCTATAATTTATTTTAAAACATGTAAACATGTATGGTCTATAATGTATAATATTTTAAAACATCTAAACATGCATGCTATAATAGTACATTATGGTACAAGTGTATAACGTTGGTGATTACCGCTGAGGCGCCATTGAGACCCGAGCCGTCAGGCGAGGGTCTTAAGAGAGCCGAGGACGGTAATCATCAATAGACACGTGTATCATACGACGTTTTTCAACACACTTGTGAAGAAAATAATACTAAAAAATCATTTTTTCCTTGGGAGTTTTTAGGTAGTAAACTTTCCATAACGTTAAGGGCTTCACATCTTATATCGGGCGGTGTTACAACATTAATAATTTTCTTCAAAACTAGTACTTGTAGTCATTTTAATGAATAAATAACTATAATTTCAATAGTGAAAACGTTGAGATTTTTTTTTGCCAATGGCGGGAAAAAGTAATCAGTTTTCCAATGCGCGCGCATCTAACAATGGCGATCGGCCAACTCCGACTAAGGCCGCATTCCGAATTAGAAAAATAACGCTGTGAGCGCTCACATCGAAATTTTGCATTCCGAGTTAGATATCACGATTGTGACAGCTAAGAACCGTCATTTTTGTCATCAATACGGAACGCTCGTGATCGCGATAAAAGTGTTCACTCAACGTTAAAACATATTATATTCACCATATTAAACTTGTATACACCACACATTTTTTCTTCTTAGATAGTAGCACTATTTCAAATAAATCTAAATTAACTAAAGATTCGATGTGACTTAAAACAAAACAGCACAACTGTCATTTTTGACAAGATGGCGCATGTCATGACGTCATCTATGACGATTCGCGGGACGTCGTGTGTGAGCGCGGTCAAATCGATATTAATAACTCGGAACGTGGCCTAAACGAATGACGTTTCTTTTTTTTTTTTTTGCTTTTCGCGGATAGGGGCTTTAGCCACGTACAAAATGGGGAATTCAAAGTTTTTTTTATTACAGAAAAAAACAAAAGTTTCACATTCAGCATATCATTCTAGAGCCCGTAGCGCAGAAATTTTTCGCCGGTTATACAAAAAAAAAAACAGCTGTTTCATAGAAAAGTGCAATACCTACGCGGTCAAAATGTATGGAACAGCTGTTTTTTTTTTGTATAACCGGCGAAAAATTTCTGCGGTAGGGGTTCTAGAATAATATATTATGTTGAATTCATGGTAAAAATTAGCGCACTGGATAAAAACTTTTCCTGTATACAGAGTTATTGGAAAAACACCAACAAACTCTTAAGAGGTCATTCTACTCATTATTATGAAAAACTTTTACTATTGGACCAAACCAGAAATTGCGAAAAAAAAATCAGCTGTTCTCTCTGTAACTCATCAAAATGTAGGAAACAGCTGATTTATTTTTTTATTTACGAGTAGAATGACCTCTTAAGAGTTTGTTGGTGTTTTTCCAATAACTCTGTATACAGGAAAAGTTTTTATCCAGTGCGCTAATTTTTACCATGAATTCAGCATATTATTCTAGAACCCCTACCGAAGAAATTTTTCGCCGGTTATACAAAAAAAAAAAACAGCTGTCAACATTTTGACCGCGTAGGTATTGCACTTTTCTATGAAACAGCTTTTTTTTTATTTTTTGTATAACCGGCGAAAAAATTCTGCGCTACGGGCTCTAGAATGATATGCTGAATTCATGGTTAAAATTTGCGCACTGGATAAAAACTTATCCTGTATAGCTACCAACAATGGCGGATGAAAATCTCACTTTACTTAATCAACACGAAACGTGCTTTGTAAAGCATTTTTCCTCTGCAAATTCAATGTGCGATCCACAAAAATAAGCGCTTGCAAACTGACCTTCCCTATGTGATCCGATCGCGAACTGCACCCTATACTAATTGCGTAAACTCACGATTCATCATAATCTGTTTCTTTTTGAAACGGATTATTAAACCATTGCTTCATATGTTCGAAAAATGTGTCTGTTCACAACGTAAGTAACGCAATGAATACTGCTGAACTGTCAAATTGAAACCGATTATTATTAATCATGAGTTACGCAATTAGGGTGCTGGTCTAGCTATTCAATTAAGCTGCAGTTTCGAGGACTTGGTCTTCGATTACACGTGCAAGAGTTAAGTGGCTAAACGTTTTCGAATTGACTATTTGTTGTATGGACTCAGTTTTCAGACAAGTTAGTTCCGAGGCTCCGGTTTTGTCTGCGCTTTCTGAATGATATGTTATATTCCGTCTAACGTGAGGTGATTGAACGTAAGTAGGTATTATACCCACATAGTTAAGTAGCTACACTTAATGGAGCAGTGGTGCATATCTTACAAGTTCGTAGGTCGTAGTTTCAAACCCAGGTAGTACCTACTTTGTGTAAATAGTTTTATTACCAATACTCTCAGAACACGTCGTGAGAAAATCGGCATGTCCAAGAACCAAGAATTCGAAGACATGTGACACGTACGAACGGGGCGGGGCCCAGCAAGTGTTAAAAAATAATATACGTGACTGGTCTAGTCTGTCTAATCGTTACTCCTGAGCATGCGTTCTTGGGTTCTATTCCCAGGTCGGACAAAGAGTTATTGGGTTTTCCCATCAGGAATTTATCAGTAGCATGCCCGGGTTGATGGTAAAAGGATCGCCCTCTAATACATGGAACATAACTAACTAAAAATAACTTTTGAAATGTGGGTGTACTTTAGTTATAACTATGACTTATCCTTCAGGGATTATACGCGTGTGACCAACTTGATATCCTTACCAAAATCAAAATATCTAATTTCACATTAGCCTGCATTAAGCGTCAGAAGCTGGGTGCACGATTCCAATTTGTCGCTTCCTATGGGGAAGAGCCGGCAAGAAACTCCACGGTTACTCTTTTGAAAATAATTGGATTTTATAATCACCAGTCACCGAAACGGGTCGCTTTATCGCTTGAAAAACCTTCTCCCATCATACATAAAGGCGATGCTTATACAGTCCGGAATCTTTCCCATAATTGACATGGCTTGAATGCAGATCTCCTCGATAATCTTGACCGCCTTCTAAATTGCATTCGATTCGTTTTAAATCTTAGTAAATATGATCATGTGTCCAAGCACCGGTTGCTTTTAAAATGGCTACCCATCCGACAGCGCAGAGAGTTGAGGGTTCTGTCAATGTGGTTTTCGATACTCAACAAACCCACTTCTCCTTCTTACTTGACTTTCCAGGTTCAATAATTTTGCTCTGTGCATAGTAAAATCCTTCGTTCCACCAATAATAGTCTTCTAGGATGTCTTTCTCACCGCTCTGGTTTCATTCAATATTCTTTCTTTGTCCAGGTGGTCTATCTTAGAAATGCGCTCCCTCTGAAATCGAAATGATGGCAACCAGTCGGTTATCGTTTAAAGTGAAGGCTTGTGAGCATATTCGTAAGAAGTTGGCTGAATCATCCGAGTGCTGATTTTATTTGCATTAAGTCCGCCTTTGTACAGTATTTTTATTAAATAAACATATTATTAAGTCTTGTACATACCCACGTACTCATCTTTAAAAGTTTAAATAAGAAAAGAATTGATCATTTCTAATAGATAGTCTTATAGTAGCGGGTGCGTTTGGAAGTGCTAAGCGACTATAGAATAATCATAACATATATATACAATCTATAACGTTCCCACTGCTGGGACACAGGCCTCCTATCTTCGATAGGGAGTGAGCTATAATGAACCAAGCCAGCCCAGTGCGGGTTGGTAGATGTCACATGTCTTCGAATGTTTTGATTCCAGGACATGCTAGTTTCCTCACGATTTTTTCCTTCACCACGACGCCACTATAGCCGACCGCACTATAAAGTAACTAACCAACGTTAGGCTCGCTAGTACTCGCTACAGTGTACTAAACAAGGATTAGTGTCGACCGTGACCTGCATAGCCTGCACGTTCTTCGCTAGGTACTGCAGTGGTACCGTTCATGGAGAGATGAATCTGAACAGACCATAGATATCTAGTCCGATCGGTCTAACTAAATATGTGCTCATACACAATACGATTAGACTGGTAAATCGTTGTCGGAAGTTGGTGTCTTTGGTTTTGAAGTTAGTTTTCTTTTTTTTGCCGCTGACTTCCAAATTAAAGTTATTTTACACTTCGCAGTGTTGTGTTTTAGAAACTTTTAATTTTTCACTTTTTAGTTTTGGTACCTACTTACCATAAATTCGTATACCTACACTTGTTAGGTAAATAACAACGGCAGGAAATTATTATTACATCATCAACATACATACATTTAGTGAAAAAAAAAAACCTAGATATTATATAAGCTAACTCAAAAACTACTAAATATAACTTAACTAAATTTATATGAGACCACTCTATAAATACACACTTTCAAACAAAAAAAATAAATTCAAATTTGTTTCTAGATGATGGAGTTCTGAGGACAAACAAATAGGTAATTCCAAAAGAATATAAACGAATTCAGAACCTCCTCCTTTTCTTGAAATCGGTAAAAAAATCCAACTTCAATTAAATTTCTTAGTTATTCTCGTTTTTTTTAAACACAAAATTTAATGCAAAAAAAGTTTTGGAGAAAAGGCAAGTATAGATATATGTAAAGGACAATAAAGTGTATAAAATTCAAAACGTGCCAATTGCCACATATTTCTGGTGTCGGTGTACATAAACTCGGTGCCCACGAGTCGGCTATATAAAATAATAATTATTTAAAAGTGTCAATTCGCTCGAGAGATTCCAGCGAGTAAATTCCTGTGAATCGTCACAGTAAGCCGTTTTGCTGAGGATCCTGCACGGTACGGGCAATCATGAGATGGTGGACGAACCATAATAGGTGGGCAAGCTTACTTAAATGCAGTGATGTATATCTACAGCCTCGCTATACTACAGTAACAGTAACAGAAAGAAAGAAAGAAAGAAAGAAAGAAAAATTATTTATTGGACTTGCACAGGAATCTTACAGACTTGCTACAGTATGATACGATAATTAAACACATAAAAGAAAAAACACTAAAACACTACTATGCTACACTACTATTAAAATTAACATTATACAAAAACAAAAAGAAAAAAAGTAAAATAAAAAATAAAGTCCTGTGCGAAGCCAAAAGGCCACTATCTCAGCATGATGCTGCGACATTTAAAAGTGTCGCAGCGCTGGTATTCTGATAGGGCCCGCTGTGATGTCACGGACAGATATACAACTAAAAGGAAATATATATAAATAAGATAAAATGTGTCTCGGAACTGAGAAATAAAATAAATATGTAACAACATAAATAGTAAAACATTGTAATCCGCGTGTGTGCACCCTACGTAACATCTATTACTTATCTATGCCATTAGTGACTATTACACTATGGCACCGCTTTGACAAGTAATGAGACGCAGGCGCCGACGTTTTGTGGCAATTAAAAACATCAAAAATCTTATATAAATTTAAAAGTGTTACGGCTGTATTGTAATTCAGAAAATTATTGGCAATTGGAGAAATTAAGATAAACTACGGTTTTCAGAGGAATAAGTATTCCGATTTAAAAAAAGACAAAAAACGATGAAAATAAAACAAAAACAAAGTGCAAAAACTGATGCTGTAGGGCCAGTATAATCGCTGCCAAACGCTCGCCACTATTGCCAGCTGCGTGCAGAACAAGGGTAAGTTCAAAGGGTATCTTTTTGAAGTTGCAGTAAGTGCTGTTTAAATTTCGTTCTGAATGTGCCAACTGTCTTTATAGCACGAAAAGGAGGTGGCAAGTCGTTCCAGCAACGAGAGGCAGCGAATTTGAAACAGCCACGGAATGCAGCAGTTCTGTGCGATGAGGCCAACAAAAGGTACGAAGATGCTCTGGTTTTAATCTTGTTAATATCGCGCGACCAGGACAACTTTTTGTATAAATAGTCTGGTTTCTTTGTGAGAATAGTGCCAAAGAGTAGGGTAGCCAGATGTAGCTTTCTGCGTGCTGACATTCTCATCAAATTACCCTTATTTAAAAATGGAGTGATATGGGATCGGGGTGGGACATTGTAGCAGAATCTTGCACAGGCGTTCTGCACCCGCTGGATCAGTTTTTCACTTCTACCGAGAATGCACGCCCCATACACAGTGTCAGCGTAGTTTAGCTTGGACAGAACAAGTGACTCACACAGCATGACACGCATATCCACACTTATGTAGGGACGGATACGATATAAGAGCTTAAGTCGGTAGAAGCAGTTGCGTACAGCTTCCAAGATGTGAGTTTCGAAGTGCAGCTGCCCATCAAATACTAGCCCAAGATTACGAGCCTCCAGAACCCTTTCCACATCACAACCATCAATCCTGAGGCCCAGGTTACAAGCCAGCATTTTGTTCAGGAAATCCCTGGATCCCATCACAATGAACTTGGACTTACTTGGGTTCAGGACCAAGGAGTTTCTTCTGGACCAAGCAGAGATCCTCTCCAAATCCTCATTAATTTTTTGTACAGTTTCAGCAGTATCCTGGGAGCGGAAGGAGATGTACAACTGCAGATCATCAGCGTACAGGTGGAACTTAGTATTGATCAAACAGTTGATGATATCAGCACTGTAAAGAATGAAGAGAAGCGGGCCCAGGATTGATCCCTGCGGTACGCCCCTAACAACGCGCCTCGGACCAGAGGATATGGTATCTCCGTTACTGTCACATGTCACCTGGACGAATTGTGATCGATCACTGAGGTAACTCCCAAACCATTCGACCGTTTCTACATCACATCCATAGAACGCCAGCTTGGAGAGAAGAAGCGAAGTATTAATAGAGTCAAAGGCGCGTGAGAAATCAAGTAAGACAAGAAGGGATCCCATGCCCTTGTCTCTAGCTTCGAGAATATTACCAACGACATCCAAGAGCGCTGTAGCTGTGCTATGTCCCCTGCGAAATCCGGACTGAGCCAGAGGCAGAATACAATGGTGCTCAAGATATGCCCTAAGCTGGTCCGAGACAACTCTCTCTAAAATCTTGGAAAGACATGGCAGCAGGCTTATTGGACGGAGGTCTTTCACACTGGTGGGGTTAGGTACTTTTGGGATTGGTCTAACTATTGCCATTTTCCACAGATCAGGGAAAGAAGAGGTGACTATCGACTTGTTGATGATAGCTGTGATAACTGCAAGTGTTCGAGGGAGTGTCAACATCAGCATCTCCAGTGAAATATGATCAGCGCCCTGTGCATTGGACTTAAGACCACGCAAGATCTTCAGCACCACATCCTGTTGGACGGGCTCAAGCCGAAAATGACTGTTACTGTATCTATGGTGCTCAAAATATGTTAAGTCAGCAGTTGTGACCTTACCACTGCCAGGCACATCCAGAAAGTGTTGGTTGATAGATTCTGGGTTGTTACAGAAATGTGGTAGACTATGCTCTGGTTTTTTTGAGATGGCTATTGTTGATTTAATATGTGTCCATAACTTCTTTGGTTGTTTAATGTTATTGTTGATGTATGTTTTAAAATATGCACACTTCTCACTGTCAAAAGCGGCTCTAACGAGGTATTTAAATTCTTTGTAGGATTTAATGTGATGTTCGGATTTAGTTGTTTTTGACTTCAAATGGCATTTGTCACGCAGCCGTATCATTTCTTTGACAGTGTCGGTTATCCAGGGATAAGATTTTTCTTTAATTAAGGTTTTTTTAAGGGGTGCATGCAAATCGAATAGTGTCAAAATGTATTGATTAAACATTGCAACCATGGAGTTCACATCTTCCAGACTTATAATATGTTCCCAGTCCATCTTATTTAAGTCTTCATTAAAAATATCTGGAAGGATGTCTTTAAGTGGCCTATAGGTAGTCCAGTATGGAGCAGGCTTCTCTATTTTAAAATTAAGTTCGACACAAATAATTGCGTGGTGCCCGAGTTCCGGTATGTGTGATACTGAGACCCCACACACACGGGCGTCAGTGCACACTATATCAATTAGAGTTTCACTATGGTCTGTGAAATGGGTTGGCTCAGTAACTATTTGTTTAAGCTTGCAGCAATTTATAAAATCTTTCAACAGTTTAGATTTGCTGTCAGTTGGACATAAAACGTTAATATTGAAGTCGCCAAGCAAGATAACCTTGTCCGCATTAGCAAAGGAGGAGAGAGAATCAGTAATCGCGTCCAAGAAGACATTGACATCAAGCCACGGCGGCCTGTATGCAGTGCCGATGATAACCGCCTGCGAGTTAATATTAAGCCTGAGCCACATCTGCTCGACCTGCGACGCCGGCGGGTGCGGCACGGCGCGCACGCGCACCCCGCGGCGCACGTAGAAGCCCACGCCGCCCCCGCGCCCGCCGCGCACGGTGCGCGCGCGCGGCTCGTGCCGCAGCCGGTAGCCCGGCACTGTCGGCGCGCGACCCTCCTCTCCCTGTCTGAGCCACGTCTCGTTTATCGCCATGATATCTACCGAGAGGCTATCCATAGCAACTAAGAACTCCTCATGGCGCGAACCTAGTGACCCTGCATTAAATAATCCAACTGTTAGATTTCTTGTTTTGTTGAATTTTGTAAATAAAAGTGTATTATAGTAATATGTTCATCGTAGATTGTATCGGATGTAGTATTATGCATTACAGAGTTTTGTATAATAGAGTTTTGCATTATAATGCGATGAGTAAATATAATAAAATACATAGTATTAGGTGTAATTCGTAATACAAGTGTTGAATATATTGCCAGAAAAGATGTAGTCAGCCAAATTGTAATAATATAGAAAGTCCGTATATATAAAGTTATCATAATAAAAATTGAACACGTGACAATATTGAGCGGAAGTGTGATACGTATAAAGTGTACACAAATAGATAAACGTAGGGCAGCTGGGCCACTAGAAGAAACCAAAGTATACTGAGACAGGAAAACAGCTGGCCTCGCAAAAGACAGACTTAAAAATCTAAGTGTAAGTAAAACAGATAAAGATAATAAAGACTGGTTAACAGTAACATTAAACCGGGTACTGTGATTGTCAGGGGTCAGGAAATTAGACATCCTTTGCAGTAGCCATCTCACACCCAAAAACCTGGGCAATGTCCCCCTCTGAGCGAATACAGTGCGTGGGCTTGCCGTCACCCTGCTTAGCCAGGATGCGGCCGAATTTCGTCCATGTATACCTCCACCCGAGACGGCTGCCAGCTTCACGCACCAAGTAAAACAAATACTTGTTGGTTTTGGTGAGCCTCTCGTTCAGATAGAAGCGACGCGGGGGAGCGGATAGTCCTAGATCCGCAGTGGTGGCTCCGCGTCGCACGCGCGCGCTCTGCAGCAAGTCGTCGCGCAGTGCGCGCCGCGTCAGGCGCACCACGATGCGCCGCCCGCGCGCTGTCGCCGCCGCTGCTCCTCCTGGGCTCGCTCCTCCGACGGGACTCGCGCCGCCTGCAGAGCCCGTATGTGCCTCTCGCTCGGCTCGCAGGCCCACCCGTTGCGCGAACACTATGTCCCGTTCGTCGAGAGTCACCCCAAGTTTTGCTGCCACCAGCCCGACGGTGTGCATCACGTTCTCACCTGGAATTTCCGGGATGTTGGCGATCTCAAGCTCGGAGCCAAGTAAATCCTGCTCTCGGTCGTTCAGGTCAAGCTGCAGTTTTAGAACTGCGCGTTCGAGCTGGCTTACTTTACCGTCTGGCACTGCCGCACTTTGCCGACTTTCCAGTGCCTCGATCCTGGCTTCCAGGCTGTCAACCCGCTCGGTACAGACCCCCAACGACGAATGCAGGCCGGCCATCTCACGACGAAATTCGCGCATTTCATCGCGAACCTCCCGCAACTCAGAACGGAAGAGTCTAATCTCCTCCCGGAGGGTCAGTTGCGTATCTGGCGAGGGCTCCCCATCAGCACCCTGCTCACTACCAGCCCGATACAGTACCTTAGCCTCGGCAACTGGGGGCTTGGACAGATTGCCCCGAACCTGAGTCGCCGCGACGGGCGATCTGATCATGGCGCCTTTGGATGGCGCTGCAACCGTAGTTGCAGCTGCTGCCGCAACAGGGTCCGTTGCGGATCCAGACGCTAACACAACAGGGGCTGCAGCCGCCGCTGACGCTGCTACCGGAGTAAAAGCGGGAGCACTACCCAGGTCCCTGACGGGTGTGGCACTGTTGTCTCCCCTGGGCAACTTTTTCACACCGCAAGCTTTTCAACAGCTAGTAGTTACGTTCCATGCATGTGCTCGACAGCGGTTAAGACCTGAATATTACATTTGTTGGGTAACCGCAAGTGTTAGGCAGACCGCGGAAACAATGTGTAGATCACACCTTAGGGTGCTTACATAAAGAAACAGGTTAACGGTGCAGGCGAGCCTGTACGGGTCGGTACCGTTCGGTGCAGGTATAATAAGACAAGTGCAGAGAGAGTCGAGCGTATAAGATAACACGGGAATATTGTACCTGCACCGATCGGTACCGACCCGTACAGACCCGCCTGCACCGATAACCTGTTTCTTTATGTAAGCACCCTTAGATATCTCATCCTCACTAAACAAGTTACTATTCTTATTCCTTCTCAATCCGTGCGGTTAAATTGTGGAACTCACTTCCGCCTCACATTCACAATTTGCATACTATTTCTGTATAAAAAATCGAGTAAAAGAGCACTTACCTTTCCTCTTAACTGTTACAATGAGTTTTTATGGTTGTGTTATGTGGTTGGTCTTTTTCATCCTACTGCTGGCGAAAGCTAGTCCTATTATATAATAATCTACTTGTCTACTTATAATATTATGAATGTGAAAGTTTGTATGTTTGGATATTTAGATGTTTGTTACTCAATTACGCAAAAACAGCCGATCCGATTTGGATAAATTTAGCACACAGATAGTTGACCTGGATTAACATAAAGTATCCTTTTCATTTCGGTAGTATGTTCCCGTAGGATAATTTCCGACCTCTAGGCGGGCAAAGCCGCTGGCAGAACCTAGTGGAATATAAAAGACAAGAACAGATGCAAGGAATTGCCTGTACAGGGCAAATCGGTTCGGTCGGGAAAAGTGCAATGCCAACGCGGTCAAAATGTATGGAACACCTGATTTTTTTGATGATACGCTGAATTCATGGTTTTTTTTTTTTTTAATTTTTTTTTTTGGGTGGTTAAAAAATTATCCCGTATAGGTATGTCAATGAAGCAGTGCATTGAAAATTGACGAGTTCATAAGGGAAATTAGTGTTGTTCTTTTTTATTTGCTTTCGCTCGTTGTCGCGAAGCAAAAGCAATTTCCGTCGCATGAGTACTACCCCTGCCGCTTTCCAACCCCTTTTGTTTACACCTATCCACTCACCCTGTTTCTGACTACTCGGTAACTATTTGCAGTTTAATCGGATGTCAAAGTTTTCACACTCCAGCGCTGCCGTCCCTTTACTTTCACTTCGGTCTGCAACCGTTAGTATGGAAACACTATTGTAGGTATTGTGTGAAAAGAGCACATAAACTCGCCGCATTACCGGCACAGTTTACTTTCCAAGTACGTGCCTAGCTATCCTACCTATGCAGCATTATATATTTACTCTGAAAACTATGACTACTCTGTGCAGCGCTTCACAAAAGCTACAAGTAGCCTCTGTTTTGTTTTATTACTCTCTATTTTTGTCTAACATTGGATTCAAATGTTTGTTTTATTTTACAATCTACACAAGTGGAAGCAAAAAAAAGGTAAAAAAAAAAAAAAAAAAGAACAGCCGACTTCCAAAAAACACAAGACATTGAAAAATATCTTTAATTTCATGGCCACGGCCCTAGTCGCCGCAAGAGTCGCCCTGGGCGTTGGGAATCCCAGGCTGATTCCCGGCGCGGGCTTGCGGATAGCTCGCTGTCCGCTAAGGACCAAGCCCGGGTCGACGGCGCGTTGTGTTCCAAGCGCGCCTCAAAGAGATGTCAGCACCAACTGGTGGGGTCCGCAAGGGCTGATGTCTGTCAGGGGTGCGGATTGTTCGAAAGAGATACCGTGGCCCCTGGTACACAAGCAACTGAAGGAACACGGGTGGGTTTTAGTCAGTAAAAGTCAGATACGCCCTTCTGCTCCAGCCAGAGCAGGAGAAGTTATTTGATTAGTTCAACCTTCAAAAAAACAAAAAAACGGTCTGCTAGCCTACTCTAACAAAACAATCTATTCTATCAGTTACAGCAGTAAACGATCTGAATAAGCTTGATAGCAAATTGGCATTCGACCACGGCTTTCAGATGTGAATATTCTTCTATTTCATACTTTTTTGAGCGTGGTTTTTCGGTCACTCGACGGTTTTTTGCTTTTTTTTTATGAAATAGTATAAATCCTTTTTATGAAATATTAGGTAATCTGTTGTATGTATGTATTATTAAAAAAAATAGGAAACATTCAAGTGAAGCCTGTCGACGAAATATCCGTTATTTTACGTAAATAAAACATAACTTTGTAAGTTCTGATTCTGCCTATATCAATAAATAACCTACGAAATCGCTTTTGATCAAAATCATGCCAACTCAGCCGAAAATCAAACGGTCCTTTCACAGTGATTTTGCATCACTGCCAAAATCAATATGATCGTTATTCTCATAGACATAAGATTGCTGGTGGGTTGCTGTTGGATTGCTGACAGACGTTAAATAATTGCCAAAGGACTGTAGAAACAAAATATAAAGCGGGGCTTACATTAAGAAACCAGTGATATGGAACAGTGGCTTGATTGTTACGTTTCAAAGCTGCAAAAGCTGATAAATTCAACTGACGTGCTAAAGTCTCATGTTAACTGCTAGCTTAAATGATAGTTATTATTTCGCTATGTGACAGCGTGTTAGTTGAATTTCTTAGCGTATCAAAACCCGGCAACCGAATTGCGTAAAACGCAGTTTGAAAGATATTGCTCATCCATTGCTTCTTGTGTTCGGAAAATTTGTCTGCTCAACAACGTAAATAACGCAATGAATATTGATGAACTGTCAAAATTAAAGCCATTTCTTGCTGTTAGTGGGTTACGCAATCACCCCGCGGGTGTTAGCTATAGTCCGAAAAAGTGTCCACTTCCTTAGCATGAAGTCCATCGTTTCGGCCGAAGTTACGGATGTTTCGTACTCCGTATCACCTACGGTCATTTAATAAGATTACTTCGGAGCTCGCACTAAGAATCAATGACAACACGATTTGACAGTTGTCCTCTCTTGCGACAAGTTTTTGTCCGTTCAGAAAATGAATTTGTCACTTGTTTTAACGGATCAACTACTTTCCGGACGGGCCCGTAGTTTCGTTGACGGGCTTAGGGAGTAGACTCCTAGAACAGTCAAGCTACTGTTAAATGACAATAGTTTCAAAATGTAAGTCTCGTTTAACACGATAGGTAATGCAGCAATATTTAGGCGAGAATGTACAGAAGCCAGCACATCAAGCTACCCCAATCTGTCAAATTTCTTTGATAGTTTTCAACTTTATTACAAAGGAATAAGGTTTATGTTCAATTGGGAAACTTTGACAGTTTGGGATAGCTTGACCTGCTGGCGACTGTACGATATTCAACAATTGTATTGTTACCACATTGTTGAAACACGATAGTGTCATGTTATGCAAACTACAAAGCATTACAAATTGCGTTAGGTACATAACCACTCTGCTTTACCTACCTACTATAATATTTAAACATACGTTCATACATGCGTTTAGTGAGGCAGAGGCATACAGGAACATTAAATAACCTATTATAATGGATATACTAATAATAATGAAGCGGAAGAGTTTGTTTGTTCGAACGCGCTAATCTCGGGAAATATCAGTCGGAATTGAAAAACATATTTTTGCATTTAACATCACACTAAGATCCTTAAAATCCGAGAAAAAAAAAGTCAGAAAGATGCCTGAGCGAATGAGCAATAATAGCGCGGGCGGGCGATGATACGCGACGCAGTGGGTCGGGAACCAAACTTTCGAAGTCGCGGGCAGAAGCTAGTAATTCATTAAGAACTCATATTCTCGTCATCATCATCGTCGATCATCATTTCAGCCGAAAGACGTCCACTGCTGGGCATAGGCTTGCCCCAAAAGGGGGACGCTTGGCAGGAGGGGTGGCGATCGTAGAATGGTAGTAAAATGCATAGAGAACGCTGCTGGCCATTCTCTAGTAAGTCCCTTGGTCGCCTTCTACGACACCCACGGGAAGAAATGGGATGGTGCTGTTATTTTACGTCCGGCAACACACGAGAACGCTATTTCCCTAGTCTTTGTATCTTATTCCTTATTTCATTGTCCAGTTCAGTTATTACCCCGTCTGGGGAAACAGAGTACATAATAATGCTCAGAGTCAGAGGATCATCTGCTGTTTATGCCGAGTTTCACGATCACCCATTACTATCTAGTTTACCTTGTTTCTGTGGAGCCGACGACGCGCAACGTAACGTCCATTTTGAACGAAATTTAAATTAAGAATCCACTTTTTGCACAAAATATTTACTTTAGTTTTAAGATTTTCTCCCATTTCTGTAGGTGATATTAGATAATCATTTAGCAAAAAATCTAACCAAAATGCTCTTTGAAAGTTGTATTTCAGATTAAAAAATCTTTCGACTGGTCAATTTTGTAAACAAAATCCGTGAAAACTAAGTGAACTTGACGTGAGCTATCATTCACCTGCATGTCGGTTCAGCCGATCTTATTCTGTTAAAATATCACCGTGAGAACGTAGGTGAAGTGAGCCGTTATTCCATTTGGCACTAGAAATTGATACTCATAACAGCTCACTTTAAGCTCACTTTACCCAAGTTATCACGGTGAGAATTTTACAAAATAGCACTGCAGAATAGCATAGCTGTAACCATATCACCGCGTGAAGTGAGCGCGGAGTGAGCTGTCAGTGTCATCCCATTGATGCTAGGGATTGACCAAGCATCAGGTGAAATGATACTAACAGCTCACTCCACGCTCACTACACGCGGTCGTCATATGGTTACATAATCGACCTGCAGATGCCAGGGATTGACAACTCACTACAAGCTCATTTCACCTAAAGTTTCACGGTGAGATTGTGTACAGCCGCTATACTGTGAGTTTCATTTAACCATCTCGATCAAACACGTCGAGCACGTTCGCCGCTCCGATTGGTCCGTCACCAATCCAGGGCCAATCGGAACGCCAAACGAGGCTTCGGAATAGATCGACTGATCCTGAGGCCTCTGATCACCTGTGGTTTTTATCCCATAAATTTCGATTCCTTCGAGAAGTAGTCACGTTTTTTTATTAACTTTAGTCATGTACTAAGTGTTCGTTGTTAAACTACCTAATACTAATAAAGCTTCCTAAATGAGTCTTTATTCATAAATAAATCAATGAGCGAAAATCAGAAACATCAAAGCTATAAGACAGTTGTGGAGGACACGTCCTACATAGCCGCCCTTGACCCATAGGACCCGGTTACAGGCATGAGGCATGAGATAGGGATCCGTTTGTCTCCGGGCACTCGTTCCGCTGAATTTGAAATTAATTAGTTATTGATTTCGCGCCCGTGTGCGGGATATGTGCATATACTTTGTGTGTTATGTAAAGCGTAGAATGAGGGTCGGAATGGTATAATGACATTTCCACCCTCAATTTACGTATTCACACATAAACTTTGTGTATTCTGATTATAAGCCAGTTTGTTATTGCTTTTGTTTGTTGTAAACTTTCTAGATGGATCTATTGGAGTTTACATAGAGCCTATCACTGATGGAGTTAGACATTACCAAACAATTTTGGAACTATGTCATTGTACATTATATTATACCTAATGTGCCTACACGTATGTACCTACGTACTATTAAAATATACCTAGTTACTAACGTGGTGTACAAAAAAGAGGAATACAGAATTATGATTTCATACGCTTTAGCTTAATATTCTATTTATACATTTAAAAAGCTTCGATACGAATTCTCCCGAAATATCGAAATACTTGGAATCAAAATTGAAACGTCAAATCAAAACAATATATTTTATTTCACACAGAGCTGCATGGGTACTTATGAAACGTCAGAAGCTAGGTGCACGGTTCCAATATGTCGCTTCCTATGAAGAAAAGCCGCCAAGAAACTCCACGGCTCAAAAAACCAAATACCTACTAAAGCCTCGCATTATAAACAATGCGACGCTTTAGTATTTGGTTTTTTGGCTTCACTCTTGGTGTTCCGCGCGGTCTATCTGCCTTTGTTTTATAATCTGAGCTCCCCGGTTACTCTTTTAAAAATAATTGGCTTTTACAATGTTTTCAAATTACAGTGATAATGGGTATGGTAGGACAGTGCAGAACGTAGATTACCTAGGTTGCTTTCATCTTTTTTTCGCATTTGGGAACATGAACAATCTGGAACCACCGTTAGGTAGTTAAATATTCCCCCCCGAGTGGGTTCCCGCATTGTCGTTGCGGGGGGGCTTAGTAACCGTGGTCTCCCATCCACGGTGAAGCCAAGAGGAACCCAACGGTGGGGCCGCTCGTCAGGGCTTTTGCCTTCAAGCCATTGACGTAGCGGCCAAAAAGTAGGTTGCGGTGAGGTGCACCGCAACTGAGGTGGGCCGCGATGTCGAATGGGAGGCATCGCGGCTGAGGGTTACAGGCTGCGGTAGAGGAGGAGTGCCGGTGCTTCTGAGCAGCGCTTTTCCCTTCCGTGGCCTGGACGGGGCCGCCACCGTTTGATGGCGGACGCGGTGGGGCCGCAGGGGAAGAGGAGTGTCGGTATAGCGTCAGCCGCTCTCCCTATCCTCTGCGGCCGAAAAGTGGTAGACGGGACGGCGCGTTGTGTTCCTCACGCGCGCCGTCAAAGATGTCAGCAACCACTGGTGGGGTCCGCAAGGGCCGATGCCTGCCAGGGGTGCGGGTTTGTTCGAAAGAGATACCACGGCCCCTGGCATACGGGCTACTGAGGGAACACGGGTGGGTTTTAGTCAGTAAAAGTCTGACACGCCCTCCTGCTCTACTCAGCAGGAAAAGTCATTTGATGATTTCCCACCCAAAAAAAAAAAAAAAACGGTAGTTAAATATTAGTAAGTATTTAGGCCTACCTTCTATTCTCACGTTATTTTGATAACGACAGAAGAATAAGAAGACACCTTTGCAGAAAAGTACCAATCAATTTCAAGTTTAAAAAAAGTAAATCTTAAATGGCTACCTGTCCCCCAATTGTTTGCTCGTTATTACGAAAGCTCTCACCAAGTTTCAACAAGCTAATTTACCCGTGTGGCCTTTTCATAAAATTTTAATTTTATCATCGACTCTCACAGCTCGCGGCCAAATAATACTGCGTAACTTTAATAATAAAGGCTACTGAATTATTCAGCCGTTTGCCGTAAGTTTCGGCGATTCTGGGACCGCCGCCATCTTGGAACTCGCTGAGGAGTCAAACGCCTCCAGAATGTATTGCTTTTGTAGATAAAAGATGAATGGTTAATGTGTCATGTTGTCGTGATCCGGTTGGATAAAATATTGACACGCTGTATTGCTTCCTGTGAATGAAATATTGGGATTACTCCATTTGGAGTTATGGTAATGTGCTTATATTATTAGCCTTTCTGCACTTCGCGGCCATTTCAATACATTAAGGTTTAAGACACTTGTTAAAATGGTTCTATTTGCTCAATGCCACTGATAAAATTTTCAAAAGTATACTTTGACGATCGTAATACCTATATTTACTGAAATTTTAGTCTTAGTCGACGTTCACACGGACGCTATAATTTCGCGGCGGGATTTTATTGCGTGCTAGATTGTCAACTGTCGGTGTTGAACCATTGAACCGAGCATTTGAGGATCCAACAGACTCAGCGCGTCAAAAATAAAACATACTCTATAATTTGCAACAATTTTGCGTTGATGATACAGTGCGCAAAAAAGTCTCACCGCAATATTATTCCGTCCGTGTGAGCATGAACTTATTATCAACGCGAAAGACGCCAGTCAATCGCGTCTGATTTTGATGACAAATGTCGGTTAACGATTAGATAGCAATTTTCATGGTCATTTCAGCCGAAAAACTACCACTGCTGGACATACACCTCCCCCAAGCACCGCCACTTGGACCGGTTCTGTGCTTCTCGTATGCAAGCGGATTCATTCACCAAGTCATTAGACAGCAGTAGTTATTGTCTATCTGATCGTTAGATTTGTTAACCAACTGTTCTTGTAGTACTGTAGTACTGTTGTTGCAGGTACAGGTAACAGTTAGTACCTAGTTGGTAATTGTACCGAGCAACAAATAACTGGACAGTGATCGATTCATGGACAGTTTTAAATTGTTCACATTGTACTTAAGACTATTTTTAGTATCATATTTTCGATCCGTATTCTTTACGGTAGTAACGTTTAGTTATTCGCGTCATGTGGGTGGTTAAGGGCAGGTTTCGTGTCGATGTCATTAAATACATTCTATTCAGGGAAACTTTTCCATTAACTTTTCGACAACATGATTCTTTCCAATACTTAGGTAGCTTAGCGGGGCGGAAAACTCACTTCCCAAGTTCGAGACAAACTCGCACACATCACATGGCAAAGTCTACGTCAGATCAATAAACCTGCCGCGGCAAAGACCGCCCTCCGAGCGGAGATCCTGCGGGCCAGGTACTGGCCCGTGAGGAGTCGCTGGAGACTCTGAACAGAGACCCGTGGGGACGCCCCTACAAAACAGTGATGCGGAATAAAATCCGCCCGTGGGCTCCCCCGCTGACGCAGAGTCTCCGGCCTCAGCTCGTAGAGGACGTGTTGAGCGCCCTGTTCCCCTCGCGAGGGGAGTTTGCTCCGCCTCCTGCGCGCGGTGCCCGATGCGAACCACACCGACAACGACGATGTCTCTCCAGAGGTGACCGAGTTAGACATGAGAGTGGCGGTACGTAGGCTTCATGCCAAGAATACCACCCCAGGAGGACCCGACGGCTTGCCTGGAAAAGCCTGGGTAACCAACAGCAGCAGTTTAAATATTCGATGGACCTGCTGCACCCGAATTGTAAACATAATATCAAACAGAATCTGAATAATTTTGTTGGATATTGCTAATCCTTTGCTTTATGCCTTCAAAAAAATTGTTTGCTCAACAACGTACATAATGCAATTAATAGTGTTGAAATGTCAAGCCTCTACCCCGCTGTAATGCCAGCCGCAAAGCTTTTAGTATCAGAACGTAGAGCACAGTAAATACTATTTACATTGTGGACTGCAAAGCTGCTAACTAGCACTCAGCTTGCATAACTTCAATTAAAACACAAACGAACGATACTTCAAGCATACGTAATTTCTGTCTGAAACTTAGTTCTGAAGCCCTAATTCGTGTACGTGATCCGTATTTTAGTTCTGTCGTATTGTCAAGACCTATGTATGTGACAATTGCTCATTCATCATCATCACCATCAACATCAGCGTCCACCTAGCCTTTTCTTCATTTATATGTAGTTACAGTTCAACATACATTGCGTTATTTGCACTGTTGACAGATCAATAGCTTACATACATACATCTAGATATCCTGGAACTAACTGACAAATTAATTTGCCTTGTTTATTGACATCCTAATTTTATTAATAATTGCTTTAACATTTGTATTTTTTATATGTATTATTTACTATGATGAGTTTATGACACTATTTTATTGTATTTTTGTTGTACCATTTAGTTAAGTATGGTCTAAATTGGATTGTTAATTGCTATATTATTTGCTGTGTGTGGATGAATTTAGAATCAATTGATGCTGTGTAGCGTCCGACATCTTATATTTGTACGTCGTTCAGGCAAAACATGACTGTTATAATCATAATTTGATGTAACATCTTGCATGCTATATGTGTGTATACTCATGTTTTGGACAAATATGATTATCTTATCTTATCTTACCTTATTTTAACTATTCAAGCATAAGTTGATAATAATATCGGATACGGTACCGTGTCATCTCATGAGCGGGCAAGCGTAGTAACTAGAGATGTCAGTTGCCATGGAAACTGGGTCAGGGTCGCCTCGACATTTCTGATAACATGGACAGAGATTTTTTTTAAATTTATAGATGGGAGATGGGGCGTAACCTAATTAGGTGCTGATATTATTAGCGTGGGTTGACGTCATGATAATAACGTTAATTTGTCAACCAGTGCTATTATTTGTGGCATCCCTAGCACCAATCACACTCTTATTACTTATTGTTAGATGTCTACTATTAGGTCAGTTATCAGATCCACTTTTCTATGTCATAATATAATATGGTCATCATTATCTGCCTAGACTTTTCCCAACTATGTTGGGGTTAGCTTCCAGTCTAACTGGATGCAGCTGAATACCAGTATTTTACATGGAGCGACTGCCTATCTGACCTCCATTACCCAGTACCTGGGTAACACGATACCCCTTGGTAAGACTGGTTGTTAGACTTTCGGGCTTCTGACAACGCGTAACGACTGTCAAAGATCCGCAAATGACAGCCGGGACCAACAGCTTAACGTGCTTTCCGAGGCACGGAGGGGTCTTAGTATGTAAAGATGGTCACCCATCCACGGACCAACCGCGGCAAGCGTAGCCTAACCTGATCGATCGACCCGTACAGCTATTGTTACTTAGCCACAAGCATAAAATAATATATTCGTGGGCTTTTTACAATGTTTAAGGCAGGAAGGTGTTTTTGAACGATGGGACAGCATACGTATGAATTATGCTAGATTTGTGAAAGGATTTTTTTATAAGCAGTCTAGTCTTTCGGTTTGATGGGACCATCTTGGGACTGGTATGGCGCTTAGCGTGACACTAGTTTGGTGTCCAGTGTGGGACAGGTTTGGCGCCCAATATGGGACAGGTTTGGCCTCCAGCGCGGGACAAGTTTGTGCCCAAGGTGGGACAGGATTAGCATCCACCATGAGACAGGTTTCGCGCCCAGTGTGGGACAGGTTTGGCGCCCAGTGTGGGACAGGTTTGGCGCCCAGCATGGGACAGGTTTGGCGCCCAGTATGGGACGGATTTAGCACTCAGTGTGGGACTGGTTTGGCGCCCAGTGTGGGACAGGTTAGGCACTTATCGTGGGACAGGTTTGGCACTTAGGGTGGGACAGGTTTGGCTCCCAGTGTGGGACAGGTTTGGCGCCCAGTGTGGGACAGGTTTGGCACCTAGTGTGGGACAGGTTTGGCGTCCAGCGTGGGACAGGTTTGACGTCCAGCGTGGGACAGGTTTGGCGCCCAGTGTGGGTCTGTACTAGTCCCAATCGTTTACAATAGTAAAACAATAACATAATTGGATAGAGATTTGTGCTTGAGTTTATTAATTTATTTAACCATTTATGCAAACACATATATACAGATGAGAAGAAAGGAACAGAAAAATACGTATAAAGTAGAGATGCGCCGAATGTTCGGCCGAATATTCGTATTCGGTACATTCGGTATTTTTTCATGTTCGTATTCGGCCGAATATTCGGTTGATTTGCCGAATAATTACCGAATAATTACCGAATATTTAAATTATTGTTAATATTTAAAAAAGAACATTTTATTAAACAGTAAGGTTAACTAACTACCAAATAAGTGTAGTTTATTCCGAAAGTTTTACATAGTTTTTTGTAAATGAAAGAAACACTACTTTTTGTACCAATTATTTACTGACAAAATAATTTTTTTTTAATTTAAATAAAATTTTAATCAAATAAATTTCTGCTTTTTTACAAATGATAAATGAAACCAAATTAAATTTCTATGAAATTAACAATTTTAAGAACACTGCTTTGTAACAACGTTTTTCAGAAAATATTTTTTTACATTATAATATAATAACTACTATCTTTAGGAACCAATACAAGTATTAAAATATGTATATAATATTTTTTTTAAATAAATGTCTATGTATCCTAAATAAAATTAACGAAATCAAGAATAAAAAAATCTTAAGTAGTATATATTATTTTGCAACATAAAAACTAGGAATTGTCATAACTATGTATTTGTAGTTTTAATCTAGTTAAGTTTTTTAAAGTAACTAAATGTCAATGTAAGTCAAATTAAATGCTATGAAACCAACAATGAACAAATATATCTTCCGTAACAAATACTAGCTCAAAAATGTTTTTTTTTGTTTTTACAAATTTTAGGAAACTTTAAGAATCAACATTAGTAGGTAATTGAAGTTTTAATCATATTACGTTTTTTGACGAATGACAATGTTAGCAAAATAAAATCTGATTGAGGATTACTATTATGTCCTTTAGTAATCATATCGTAAAATAAACATTCTTATATAATGATGATTTATCAACAAAGTAAAACAACAAATATAAAGAGTGGTAAATTTTGATGTAGAAATACTAGGCTCTCAGCCCTGTGAGTCAACAATCTATTTCTTTTCTCTTCATATACATTGCCGGCTTCCGAGAGTAACCGTTCACTATACAGGCTTTTACTATGGGACCAAACATGAAATCACGAAAAAAAAATCTGGTGTTCCCTACATTTTGATGAGTTATACGAACATAAATGTAAGGAACGGTTTTTTTTTTATTGAACCGAATGATTCGGCCGAATATTCGGTTCGGTACATTTTGGACCGAATATTCGGCCGAACATTCGTATTCGGTTGAACCTACATTCGGCGCATCTCTAGTATAAAGGTAATGTTTATATAAAAATAACAACATTTATTCAGGTCAAGTTATTTAGAAAAATTCTCAAATCTTCTGCCAAACTGCTGTACAGTTTGTCGGCAGTGTTTTCGTGGATACACTTTCGTGATATCCAAGCACATAGTGACTACTTTAGAATATACACATGGACGCAAAAGTCGAATCAAAAAGAAGAAAAGGGTACAAACATACACACTAAATATCTAATGATGTCTTGCCCACCAGGCAACGATGAGCAACACATGCACATAACAAAATCCCCCGACCCCCGCCACAACGCCCTCGCCGGAGGGAGTAGACTCTAATGTAAATATACATATATAAATAATTATGAGAATATTTATACCAACAAATATACATACATACTTCTGAAATAAATATCACTAAAATATATTTGCATAATTAGGTTTAAAGTAATTGAAATAATAAATTCATAAACAAAATGCCAAAGTGGAGAGACAGTGCTTTTTCACTCTTCTTATAAGTTCCATGAATACGGGCCCAAATCTATTTTTTAAAGCTTTCAGGGTAAACACTACCCGTCACAGCAACCGGTATACCTTAAAAACATGCAAACCACAATGTAGGTACTAAACAATTATATGCCCTGAAAATATCCATCACAACACATCGCAAAAAATGAATTCAAAGTGGAATAAAAAATAAAAAAAAATCAACAAACAATAATATTATACACCAGAATGTTAATTACGTAATTGCAATTAAAATTGTAATGATTTATAAAACGCAAAACAGTTATTAGACGTGAAAATTCAGACGTAACAAATAATTAACGTGGCGCGTGGCATCAGGCACAGTGCAACATTTTAATTAAAACATTTTACGTAAAGTTTTCGGTACGATTGCTTTTAGCGATTGTGCTTTTAGACTTTACGCTGAAAATATTTGATTAATAAGTATTAAAAACCCGGCTAAGTGAGAGTCGGTCTCACGCACTACATATTTAATAAAAAATACGTGTGGCACTCGGGGACTGCCGCGGTAAAGCTATTGCATAGCATTTTTTATCAACATGTGCAATTATAATTATTATTTTTATTTATGCAGTATTTTTTTTCTTTGATATTGATTCAAGTTACACATTTTGAGCGTGGTGACCGATAAGAAAACAAATTTTATTATATCGTACAGTCGTACCATCGTTAAGCGAACGCTCGGCCGAGCTCTGTGGTAGGCGGAGTGGGAGGTGTTTTTTTTTTTTTTGTTTTGGGTGGGAAATCATCAAATGACTTCTCCTGCTGAGTAGAGCAGGAGGGCGTGTCAGACTTTTACTGACTAAAACCCACCCGTGTCCTCAGTAGCCCGTATGCCAGGGGCTGTGGTATCTCTTTCGAACAAACCCGCACCCCTGGCAGGCATCGGCCCTTGCGGACCCCACCAGTGGTTGCTGACATCTTTGATGGCGCGCGTGTGGAACACAACGCGCCGTCCCGTCTACCACTTTTCGGCCGCAGGGGATAGGGAGAGCGGCTGACGCTATACCGACACTCCTCTTCCCCTGCGGCCCCACCGCGTCCGCCATCAAACGGTGGCGGCCCCGTCCAGGCCACGGAAGGGAAAAGCGCTGCTCAGAAGCACCGGCACTCCTCCTCTACCGCAGCCCGTAACCCTCAGCCGCGATGCTTCCCATTCGACATCGCGGCCCACCTCAGTTGCGGTGCACCTCACCGCAACCTACTTTTTGGCCGCTACGTCAATGGCTTGAAGGCAAAAGCCCTGACGAGCGGCCCCACCTTTGGGTTCCTCTTGGCTTCACCGTGGCCGGAATCCACGGTTACTGAGCCCCCCCGCAACGACAATGCGGGAACCCACTCGGGGGGGGGGGGGGAGTGGGAGGTATTAGGTTTTATTTTGGTTACGGAATTTCTTGATTCGGTCGCCGCGCTCAAAGCCCGCGATAAAAGCTATATGCAATAGCTTAAAAAGCTTCTGTTTTGTTTTAGATCTAAGGTTTTTACACGGAGTTTAAAAAGATAATTATAGTATCAACTCAGTGAATAAAATCGACTACTGTTATTAGATATTTCTAAAAGTAGGTAAGTTATCTTTTTTATGTGCACGTGTTTCTGTGACAAACAACTCTTCTGTCTTCTTGCTTTCTTTTTAGGGATCCGTACCTCTAAAGGTAAAACCGGAACCCTTATAAGATGACTTTGTTGTCCGTCCGTCCGTCCGTCCGTCTGTCAAGACCGTTTTTCTCAGGAACGCGTGGAGGTATCAAACTGAAATTTTTATATGATACTTAGTTCTACTGTCCCTGGAAGCTGTAGAAAAATCAACCTTCTAAGTCAACGCAATCAAAAGATACAGCCATTTAGGCCGCAAAATTCCGCAAATTTTCGAAACTCGCACGGGAATCAAAACCTACAGGGTACTTCCCGTGAACTTAGAATCTTGAAATTTTGTACGAAGTCACGTCTTATAGTACAGATATAGGAAAAATTACGAAAACCGAAAATTTTTAGTTTCGTCATATAAAAAAAAATATTTTTGACAATTTTGAACTTTTACTTATATACCACAGGTTTGTACGGAACCCTCGGTGCGCGAGTCCAACTCGCACTTGACCGGTTTTTTTTACCGCTAAAATCATTATTGTTTCCCTTCCGTTTATTATTTCCTACGATAGAGGCCGTAGTTCAACATTCTCTGGGCATTCCGACTGGCCATCTAGTACGTTTTATTTGATACAACCCGAGTCCGTTACATACAGGAAGACGGGGACACCCAGACAGAACTATAGACCGACAGATGGGCAGGTGGCCTATATCTACAAAGTAATAGACAATATGGTCCCGTTTTCATCCTTCGGGTAACGTTTAATAGACACATTTCACGTAGAGAGCGATCGCTGTTACCGATTGTATTTGTGCACTTCATAATGTTTATTATGTTAATCATCATTAACAAAGATATTCTTCGCTGATGAAAGTTACTTAGCGCAGATGGCGTATTATTGAGTTATTGAATATCTAGACGATAGTGAAAATAGGTACCTATATGAAGATTAATATGTGCAATAATAATTTATTTTATTTGTCGTTTACCCTAAATGTTTAATAAAAAGTATTTTAAGCTTAAGAGTGATCTTTTGGAGGCTTTGTACACTGCAAAGCCACAAGCCACAAGTTTCGATAGAGGACAATCAGTTCCGCTATTAACATGCTTACTGACTATATGCATCCCTTTAAATATCTTCAGTTCATTTCTTCCAATAATAAAGAAGAAGAATTACCTATTCTGGCACCCCAATTACACCTAGATGAGCAGCAATTCCAAAACTCCGAGAAAATTATCAAACGGGAACATGATTTCTCCAAGGAGTTTAGAAAAATAAACGACAGGCGCTCTGCGTAGCAATCATGCAGAAAGTCGGATGTTATACGGAATAATGTGCTTTATTCTGAGTCAAAGCATTTATTTCAATTAAAACGGTTTTTATGGTGCTTCTTTGATTGAGATCAGTTTCCACTAAGCTCTTGATAAAATCTTGACGTAGGTGATTACCAGTATTTTACATGGAGCGACTGCCTATCTGACCTCCACAACCCAGTATTGGGTAATACGATACCCCTTGGTAAGATAGGTTTTCAGACTGTCAGGCTTCTGGCGACCCGAAACGACTTTCAAAGATGTACAAATGACAGCCAGGACCAATGGCTTAACGTGCTTTTCGAAACATGAAGGGCTTTCGGCATAGCTGGGCACCGTTAATCAAATAGTTAACTTCGTTAATCGTTAATCCGCTACAAAAAAAGTTAGCTTCGTTAAACTTTAAAGCGTTACATTTCGGAAGAATTAACGCAAGTTAACGTTAATCCGTTAATATGTGTAAAATTGCATCGTTATATCGTTGCGTTCGTGAACTTATAAAACCTGTTGGTTTAGGTTCTGGAAGTTAACAGGCTGGGAACAAAACAAAATACTTGTATAATTCAAATGTGTAATTTAATCGTCGGGCATAAGGTGCATATTCCCCTTCATGAGAAGTTCTCGTCTGAAAGCGAGGCTCGTTTTGGTGTTAAATGTTTTTACCCGTGGAAAAAAGACGTTCAACTGCAACGCTTGAGGGTATAGCTAACTTTTATTTTGGTGTCTTTCGGCGTGCATCATTATCAACACGCTCAAATGATCACTGACAGTAATTTATAATAACAAACAAACAAAACACTCGTCACTCTAAGCACCGGCGCGGCGCGGCGCTAAGTAATGAAATGATCAAACGAAACAAATCCCTTCGCAGTTTTCTTTCTCACTCGCCCGTGCCGGCAAAATATATCTTGTCACTTGTCGGTGCTGTGCGGTAACTATTAGGCATTGGATTAACGATTAACGGATTTCTTGCCGGCTCTTCTCCATAGGAAACAACAATTTGGAACCGTGCACCTAGCTTCTGACGTTTCATAAGTGCCCATGCAGGTTTATATGAAATAAAAATATTTTGATTTGGATTTTTTTTTCTGCATGTTAACGGAAGTTAACGTGTCCGTTAACATTTTTAAAAGTTAACATATAAGTTAATCCGTTAATCAAAATGTTAACTTCGTTAATTAACGATTAACGGATTAACGAGTTAATGCCCAGCTATGGCTTTCGGTGTATCAAGATCCACCACGTCTGCCGCAGTTGGTCTTTGGACACTCGTCCAAAGACCAACTGCGGCAGACGTGGCTTATCGATATCGATAGGACCCTTTTTCATTAAAATATTCTAGTCATAACCGTGTTATGTTTTAAATTTGCTTTCTTTCGGCGAGAATCCTCCTTCCTACTTAATTAACCTGCGCCCTGGTCAAGCGTCAACGTTTTCAGTTACTATACAGGATAAGTTTTTATCCAGTGCGCAAATTTTTACCATGAATTCAGCATATCATTCTAGACCCCCTACCGCAGAAATTTTTCGCCGGTTATGCAAAAAAAAAACGCACTGGATAAAAACTTATCCTGTATATTTTGCTTTATCTACTTTGTCATCAATGTATTTTACTTTTACCAATAGCTTGCAGCCTGCTGACGCGATATTTTGTGTCATTTTGAATGCGAGTACAGAAACACTTGCTCGTGGCGCGCCGCGTACTCGGCACTGTCTTCAGAAATGCTTTATTTAAAAAACCTAATGTTTGTAAGGACTCTTGTCGTTATTAATTATTGAGAATGACTTCCTCCACTTGGTCCAACAAGAAAGAAAGAAGACAAAACGCCTTAACTATACAAAGAAAAATGCTTATTTTTGGAATAAAATACTATCACTATCACTAATACTATACTAATTCACGCTCTTGTTGTACACACTGTAACAAACCAACCGTCACCGAGATTCTCGTGGTGATTATGTCCCCCAGCGGCGTGGTTTCGGTATTAATGTTACAAACGTGATGCGACGGTTTTGAATTATTTAATGACCGTGTAAATTGTAAGTAAATAAAAATGTAGGGGAGTATTATTTTTCTGTAGGCACTCGTTTTGATAAAGAAGCTTTCAACAGAATTATGTGAATTTAAACTCAGTGGTAAAATACTGATAAGTAGTAGGTACATACCTACTTACACTTTTTGAGCAGTGTCTGGTTACTGATTAAGCTGATTTCATATACTTATAGGAAAATCCCGAATCATTTTAGAATTTCTGAAGCGACCTATTTTTAGCAGTAGGTACTCATAAGAGTTTTTGAGACCTGAAATTCAGATCACAGTTCAATCTTTTAGGAAGTACAGGTACCTACTGCGGATTTCGGTAGTCTGAATCTTTTCGCAATCATCATAATCACACATCCGTTTATCGTCTGAAATACACAATTCGTATTATTTCTATTATTATTTATGCCCATATTTCATAACCCAGATAACACGTCAAACCGATGTCCCAGTAAATTTTATTATGTATGCTATTCCTTCAATTTTGTATCCGTGATCCGTTTACGTGAAAATCGTTTTCCGAACGGACGCAGAGGAGCTCGTACCAATAACAGATAAATTAATGTCAATCCAGCCACTTTGTAGCAAATAAAACTGTTGTTTGTAATCAAATAGAAGGAGATTTTAAAATTTGCACTTGCGAATGAATATTCCAACATTTCACAATATAAATCACGCCTGTATTTTCCACATTTTCTCAGGACCTCTTAACGATTCCATAGTTCGAAACCACGTCAATTTCACGACATCTGCTAATAAATATCGACAAATTGTCTTGGAACATACAGAATATGACATTGCGATTCCTTACCGTTACACTGGTTTCTAGAAAACACTATTGACGTAGTTTGAACGTAGTTAGATTCCGCAGGGAATCATTATAACCATACAGAATTGAGACCCTGTTATGTTAAGTCCTGTGGAAAGGGACAAAATAAGCATTCGTTTGAAGTTTTACATCTCATGTTAATTATTTTAACCGATTCAAATAGTTTAATTTCATGTATTATATATAATCGAAAAGGATTTTCCTGTTTTACCAGTTGGAAATGGAAATGTGAAATTGTCATCCTACGCTACGCTAGACTGTAGGTACCTACGCTATCTATTTTAATTTAAAATGTTTCGTCGTATTGGGAATGGTTTTGACTTATCTGATGATTATTAGTGTGCAACTGTGAATGCGCATCTCAATATGGTTTAAAAGATCGCGACAGCGCTAGGCTACTCTAGTAGAACAATTTCTATGAAAACTTCATGGAAATTGTTATACCAGAATCGCTTCGCACCGACGCGTCGCGCTTGTCTACGTGTGTCTTAAAGAAGTTATATCACCATTTACCGAATGGTTTGCTTATGTTGTACTTACTTAGAAACATTCGTAAACAATAACAATGTAGCTTTATTTCAACTCTTTGTTTTCAATAATTCTTGAATAGTAACTTAACTTGATCGTTTTAATTAAATGAACATAAGTAGCACTAAACGATCTTGGATTTATCTATCTTTGATCTAGCTGAAATACTAGGAAGCGGCGATGGGAAGTCATCTTGCGGGCTGTTTCGTACTAAAAAATAAATTGGTGTTGATTCATAACTTAATAAAAATCTTAAATTTATCGCCGACAGACAACGTAGGTACTGAGCGTACAATAAGTACCTATTTCTTTTTTTTTTGCAACGAAAGAGTTTCTAGAACGAAAATGAAAACTAACTAATAATTATTGAAAATTAATTCTCTAAAAGGGAGTTAAAATTTATAAGGGAGTTCAACAGTTTTGCAGATGGGAAAATTCATCGGGCGCACATCTTGCATATGAATGACTTTTGTGGAAGACCTCAACCCACGTTTCTGTCCTCAGTTTCAACAAGCTGCTCCTGCAGAAGGAAGAGTTGGAGCAGAAGCAGCTGCACCTCCTGCAAGTGGTGGAGAGTGAGAGGACGTCGCGCTGGCAGTACGCGCAACAGTGCGATGAGCTGTCTAGTGAGGTCAAGAAATTGAGGACCGAGGTGAGTAATTAATTACAAACAGGTAAATTGACTTGTTGATCGAATTGTAGAAACCCATCCTAGCCAAAAGATAACATGTCTTATAGTACGGATTGGAATGTACAAGGCTCGACTTCATCATACAATAAGTGTAGTAGGTAATAGAAATGAGATGAGTACCTACTTGAAAAATGGTCTATTAATCTCTATAAAGAGACTACGCTTTCGATTGGACTAGAGTCCGCTTGTAGAATTACTTCTTTGTCTATAACAGTTTATAGATCAGTATAATGATGGATACTGAGGACATTACAACTCACTCATTGCTAGGTCTTAAGCTTAACTATCTTGCACAGTTATGCACGTACAAGAAGGAACACGAGCCAGCAACACGAACTGCTTCCACCTCCAGCTCCTCGCCGAGTCACTCGCCAGACATAGACCCTGCCGAGCTCAAGAAGATCAAGAAAGTACAGGTTAGTTGTAACTACTGGTTTCTACGTCAAATTTTCTACAACTGTCTCATTTATATTTTCATTTTTATTGCATAAGCATAAGCTTCATATTCAATTGGGAAAATTTGACAGTCTGTACAAAATAAGCTTAGTAAATAATTCTAGTAAGGTTGGATATTTAAGAATTTCATGACAAAAGTTTTTTACTCCTTTTTGCAGAGCTTCTTTCGTGGCTGGCTGTGCCGTCGGCGCTGGAAGCAGATCGTAGACGAGTACATCAAGAGCCCGCACGCCGAGAGCATGCGCAAGCGCAACAGTCTTGTCTTTAAAATGGTGGAGTCCGAAGAAGAGTATCTGGAGCAGATGGAAATTATGGTAAGTTTTATTTATTTCTGATCGCATATTTGAGTTATATTTCTATCGATTACCACTTCATTTGATTTTTGTGCTATGATAAATAGTATAAAAGTTTCTTGTTTCGTTTTCATATGATTCTCCGGATAAGAGCCATTTGGTTTCTCTGGGTTTAGTCAAATATCTATCAATCACAACCGTGATTGTTATTGACACAATTTTAATTCCTGTAATAAAATTCAGCATAAACAGTGAGCCCTGGACCTCAACACCAAAGAGTTTGGCCTTATCTGACAGTGCTAGAACACTCTGAGGGCTTTCTTTCCTAATTCAATAATCTCACCCCAGGTAACGTGCTTCCTCCGCCCTTTCAAAATGGCGGCTAGCTCCAAGAAGCCGCCGTGCACGCACGAGGATGTGAACTCCATCTTCCTGAATAGCGAGACGGTGCTGTTCCTCCACCAGATCTTCTTCAAAGGCCTCACGTCGAGGATGGAATCCTGGCCTACTCTGGTCTTAGGTGAGTGTCATATGAATTTATTATTTAAGTGAAATGCTCATTTAATCATTCACGTCAAATGTAGCGGATAGTTTGTGTGTGTTTGTAGTTTGTATTAATGTCATACTGTTGTGCCAATTGATTGCTCTTCGATGAAACATTTAATATATTGAACTACCTACAACATATCGTCATCCTCCCCGCTAACTGTCGTAACTGCTATTGCTATTTTTCCAGGGCAACGGTTTTTCGGTCGGGCGCTACAATCATGTTACTGTAGGGGCTTTAGTTGTGGCTTTATTAAGTAATTAATATACTCGTAATTTTTATATTGCTCTTGGCTCACTCTTTAAGTAAGTAGTTTCTTTAAAGCCCTAGGTATTAAAATTCATTTGAAGCAGATACGTCACTCTGTGAGAACTTTGTTTTACAACTTGTCCCTGTTACGACATGATTATTTTGTATAAAAATATAAATAAAACTATTAATATTACATAAAATGTATTAAAAGTACTAACAATGTTCGTTCGTTCGCTTAAAAAGCTACAAGTTACGTTAAAAAAAAAAAAAAAAAAACTGTTTTAACATTTTTGGCAATTTTGCTGTGTGTTTACTATTATTATGTATAAGTATACTTTATCTATTCCTTACAATAAATGTTATTTATTACTTTAAGCACACAAAATATACAGAGGCGGACTAAGTGCTTAGTATATACATTTTTTCAAGTAACTAGCAACTAATATCAACAACAAGACTGATTGTGATATTAAAGTAACTAAGACCTATCTTAGTTTCTTTAATATCACAATCAGTCTTTGCAAAAATATTAGTCTTTAATTGGACTTCCTTTACCTAGGGTTAAAGCGGTCAGTCAATCAGTCTTATTTATTAAACATAGGAAATAGAAATCAATCATGTAATAGGTAGACAACGTCTTAATATTAACGTAAGAGCTAAATTCTAAAAACAACCAGTTAGTAAAATCAACAGTAAATTATTAATTAAAAAGTATTAGTGGGAAAGTGACGAACAAAATGCCAAATGACACTTATAATGACTGGGGTGTCCCCTGTTGTTAGAGACAACAAGTCACTATATTTTTCCATCGAAATTTTGGGCGGTGTCGGATTGAGAAGTCCTATTTCCTCTCTCGAGACAACAGAGACCTGTCTTTTAAGAAAAAGAGAGCGTGGAGTCCGTTCTCCGTGGCTAGTTTTAAAGAAAATCTTTCAGGTTCAGCCTTCTTGACAGAAAACTCCACCATTTCTGTCCAGTTCAAGCATCGGCCCTTATCGTCTTTTCGAATAGAAAGCATCCTAAGGACAGCTGAAAGTTGTTTAAAATCAAGGAAATCTGTGTAAGTAAGAAAATTCAGATGAAGCTGGCTCGGTACAAAAATGTCCCCACTTTTTTTTGTGCATAACCGATGGAGCTTTGTACTGAGTCTCCTTCGCTTTGTCCATGACATGGCACGGAGAAACGTAAAGTGATTTCCTGAATATTTGTGGCATTTTTTATGACATACAGTAAGGTTGATGCCACGACGGAAAAATAATCTCACTAACTGCAGTATGTTCATACGACAGGTAGTGAGAATATTTTTTCCCTCCTTTTGCACATACGCAAAACAAAATACGTGATTATCTTCTAAACAGTAAACGAAACAGAGTCGACGATTAGAGAGAATTTATTCGGAACAAAGTTTTGAACTCGTTGGTAATGTCAGTGCAGATACGACAGTTTGTGAGATATGACAGTTAGCGGGGAGGGTGACGATATGAACTACTTTGACTGCTGAAAATTTTAGATTTTAGATAACTTAATTGTTGAAACTTAGAATGCTTTCTCTGTAAATAAACCTTTTCCATCATTGCACATCTCTCAATAAGCTCATCCCTGTATACATTTTTCAAATGATCTAAACTATAAAATGAGAGATACACTTCTATGAAACCTTCTATCAATTGAAAAGTAAACAAAGGATTACACTTAGTAGTGCACCTACATACAGGAGACCTATTCGATATGCTGCTGCCGATGCTGACCATCTACCAGGAGTACGTGAGGAACCACCACTACTCACTGCAGGTCCTCACGGAGTGTAAGCAGAGCCAGCCGTTTGCGCAGCTGTTGGCGAGACTCGAGAGCAAGCCGGCCTGTCAGAGTCGGTCGCTGGAGACGTTCTTGACGTATCCGATGCATCAGGTATATTCTTTTTGGTTATTGTTATATGTCGTGTGGGAATCGGTTGTCATAGAATGAGTATGTGATAAGGAAGAATAAGTAAAATGTCGTGAGGAAACTTTTGAGTACAAATGTTGATGGACTGTGTGAAAGATGTCTAGGTAGCCACCTCCTTGGTGGTTACTGAGAATACTTAGATAACGACTAGTAGAGAAGTATGGAACAACAGGATATGATGCGCCGACCGAAAATAAATCAGGATACGGGCAAGAAAATAATAATGATGTTGATTGGTGGACAACTAGCTAGCTTGGTCGCTAAGTGCTGAAATCCGTATTAATATTATAAATGCGACAGTAACTCTGTATGTATGTGTGTTACGCTTTTACGCTTGAACCGCTGAACCGATCGTCATGAAATTTGGCAGGCATATAGCCTGGGATATGGAGAACGACATAGGCTACTTAATAATATAAATGTGAAAGTTTGTATGTTTAGATGTTTGTTACTCAAACACGCAACAACAGCTGAACGGATTTGGATGAAATTTGGCACAGTTAGATTATAACTTTAACTTCTACTTTTCGACCTACGCGCGGGCGAAACCGCTGGCGAAAACTAGTTTCTCGTATAGCATGAATCGCATACGTATCTACCTACTTATACGTTTTGAGAGTCTCGCGATTAAGTAATAACAGCCCCACGGGTCAGTCGATCAGGTTAAGCTACGCTTGCCGCGGTTGGTTCGTAGATGGGTGACCATCTTTACATACCGAGACCCCTCCGTGACCCGGCTGTCATACGTGGATCTTTACAGTCCTTATGGGTCGTCAAAAGCCCGAAAGTCTGACAAATAGTCTTACTAAGTAAAGTGTTAGCCAGTAACTGGGTTTTGGAGGTTAGATAGGCACTTCTCCACGTTATTCAGCTGCATCCGGTTACACTGGAAACCAACCCCAAAAATAATAAAAGGCAGATGACCTCCTCAGGTATGCCATCATCAGCCTATAATGTTCCCACTACTGGGACACAGGCCTTCTCTCGGTGAGAGGGATTGGGCCGTAATCCACCACGCGGGCCCAGTGCGGGTTGGTAGATGTCACATGTCTTCGAATTTTTAGTTCTAGGACATGCCGGTTTCCTCACGATGTTTTCCTTCACCGTTTTTGAGAGCAGTGGTGATGAAACAAAGTAAAGCGCCTGGCGGGGTTCGAACTCACGACCTACAACTCGTAAATCGTGGCCGTTACCACTTGGCCACCACTGCTCTCTGCCTCAGGTATACGTTTCCCTTCAACTGGAACACAGCAAGTATCGCTGCTAGGCGGCAGGATACGTCTGATCTTAGTATGTACGTCTATAATCAAGCGAATAAATATTTGTTTGGACTACAAAAGAATAACAGTTTGTCTTACGAATCTAGGAATACGTGCAATGCCTTTGCCTGTCGAACTTGAGAAGACAGAGAAGCTGAGAAATATAAAAAAATGACACTAGAGTTCGGTTTTTCTCCGTAAAATCGGACTTTCTTAGATGTTTTTGGGCGCAGTAATAATTACGAAAGTCGTTAACATTCAGAAGGCGTATCGTTCTTTTAACAATTTAGAATGAAATTAATTATCCCAAGTTGTGTCATTTCGGCGGCGTGGTTAATTTTGTTTTTGGTTGGTAGCAAAAAGATGTGTCTGTAATTCGTAATTTGCAGCCTAAGTATAATACGTTTTCCCTTTTTTTGTAGACCTACTTAGATATGCGCAATGGTAGCCGGCAAAATTAAAGCGTACGTGCTTTAAACATATTTGTTAAAGTCGCAAATCATATTTCAATTATAACCTGACCTTAAACATGAAAAGGCGTAAAAAAAATTGCAGGCCCTTGCGCCTTCGCCTTAAGTGCCCAGTTTATTTTGTCATCAGTTCTCATTACGAGCTCATACTTCGACCTGCATCATTCCAGATCCCTCGCTACATTATCACTTTACACGAGCTGCTTGCTCACACGCCGCACGATCACGTGGAACGCCGCAGTCTACAACATGCGCGCGCGCAACTAGAGGAGCTATCACGACAGATGCACGATGAGGTAATGTTTTAAATATTTCTAGGAACGAGGAAAAAGTTTCCGGTACCTATGTGAAACATTGGAAACAATTGAAATGAATTTGTAGCAAAAATCAATGATAATATTATTTTCAGATATTTCTGTACTTACAAACACTTTGACACGTAATAATATTTAAAAAACTAATTAGATAAGCTCGGTGATTTCCCAGTTGCCACATAACTTGGATAAGTTATGTGGCAACTCTGAGAATAAACACCGATGGTGTAGGTAACTACTTACTTAAAATGTAGTTCAGACTAAAGAAAAGTTACATAGTGGTACTGAGTAAGTTTAACTACATCTTCTATCCCACTGAGAAATATGTATAGGTAAACTAACGTTGAACTTATTCATAGGTCAGTGAAACTGAAAATCTTAGGAAGAACTTAGCCGTGGAACGAATGATCATCGAAGGCTGCGACATACTACTGGATGTCAACCAAGTCTTCATTCGCCAAGGTATGCATATACATAATACATAAATAGAAAACATAAAAAGTTCCATTTGAACTGTTAAAGATGTCATTAAGTACATGTAGCAGCAGCGGTGAGGTTTGATGAAAACCAAGGTGTTTGGTAGATTGTGTTGAGGATTTTTATAATGAAAAACGATGTGTTAGGTTTAACGACTTATTCTGTATTATATCTTATGGCCATCTTACTTACAACATTCAAGGAGAGGGGCGTGGGAACAATATTTAAATGAGAACCAATCACGGTCGAAAGATAGGTATGACGTAGCGTGTGGTATTGTTTCCTGCCTCAAGATGTCGCTATTAGTCCTTGATATGCGGTTATGGAGCAAGAGATCACAACATGCCCCCGGCCTTGGAAGCAGTGGCTTTCAATGGTCTTCAGTCACTGCATCAGTGTCGATCACATCCTGTAGCAGAGGACAAATCTTGGTGAATGCGCGCCTCACCACACCCGATGACGTCTGTACATCAGCCACCCGGGATATACCATCCTTTCCTGGAATAGTACGAAGCACACGTCCCAAATGCCACTTCAAAGGTGGGAGGTTATTGTCTTTAATAACCACTAAGGAATTTGGTTTGAGCTCGTCCTTGTTTGTCATCCATTTCGTCTGCACCTGCAGTTCGGAGATGTATTCCTTCGCCCACCGGTTCCAGAAGTGTTGACGAAGTTGTTCTACCCTCTGGTATCGCTGAAGACGACTAGCAGGAACATCGCGTAGGTCATCGCTGGCTGGGGCAATCAGTGGTCGACCAACAAGGAAGTGACCGGGAGTGAGAGGAGAGAAGTCGTGAGGATCGGGGGAGAGAGGAGACAGAGGTCGAGAATTTAGTACGGCTTCTATTTGAGCCAATACTGTGCTGTACTCTTCGAACGTGAGGTGCGCGTTCCCTATCACACGACGGAGATGGTATTTACTTGACTTTACTCCTGCTTCCCACAGACCACCAAAATGCGGAGAATAAGGGGGAATAAAATGAAATTTTATGTTTTGACTAGACGCGTACTCTAAAATATCACTACTACAATTTGCTAAGAATTTTGAAAAATCGTTCATTACACCTACAAAATTACGACCATTGTCAGAATATATATCTGCAGGCTTACCACGGCGTGAAATAAATCTCTTTAAAGTAGATAGATACGCTTCGCTAGAGAGGTCCCTGACTAACTCCAGGTGTATAGCACGTGTCACAAAACAAACAAATAGACAAATGTAGCCTTTGATGAGCCTAGCACCCCTACCCTTGCGGTTCAGAATGAGCACTGGCCCAGCGTAATCCACCCCACACCGAACGAATGGAAGACTAGGTGTAACTCGCTCCGTAGGTAAGTTACCCATCATAGGACTAAGCGTCTTACCTCTAATGCGAGTACAGGTAACACAACTATGCACCACCTGGCGAGCTAAATTCCTGCCACCGACAGGCCACCATGATTCGCGTATATTATACAGTAATGCCTGGGGAGCAGCGTGGAGTAGCTGAATGTGCTCATTACGAAATAATAAAGTGGTAAAACAATGTTTACTATGAACTACAATCGGATGTTTTTTACCGTAAATAAATTCATCTGAATTAACTAAACGACCACCTACGCGCATTAATTTGTGATCATCTAAAAACAAATTCAATTTAGACAAACAACCTTTATTAATAGTTTCATTATTGGATAATGCCTTATATTCAACCGGATAAGATTCCATTTGACAAAATCGAGCTAAAGTTTTATCTGCGTAGTCTAACTCGTCTACACTAAGGCCGCCTGTTCGCTTATTACTTTTACATCGACTGTTATTAATAAAACGTAACATAAAGGCAGCCGCACGCCTCATTCGCTTAAATTGAGAGAACCGATGGAAGGGAAACAATGATAACTCACAAGAATCCTGAGCTACAACGGCAGTGACGCATGACTTGATCTCAGGTAACTCGCGATGTTTGAACGAATCCGAACCTTTGTGATCGTCTATTGAAAAACTGGGATCACGGAGAAATTCAGGACCCTCCCACCACAATTTAGACGAAGAAAGTTCTTCCAATCGAGCACCGCGTGACGCCAGATCGGCGGGATTATCTCCACTCCTTACGTGGCGCCACGGGACGTCTAGTGTAAGGTCATGAATTTCTGCGATCCTATTTTGAACGAATGTCTTAAGTTGGTTAGGCCTCATGTGCAGCCAGCCTAAAACAATCGTGGAGTCAGTCCAAAAAACTACACTATTAAATTTACAACGTAATGAGTTACGTACTTTGTCATATAGACGAGCACCTAATAAAGCTCCACAAAGTTCGAGACGTGGGATACTAATAGGTTTTAAAGGCGCGACCTTTGTTTTTGAAAACAATAATCTAACTGAAACTGTTAAATCATTGTTAATTGTGCGAACATAAATACACGCGCCGTACGCCGTCTGAGATGCGTCGCTAAAAATGTGTAACTGAATATACATAGGCTGTGTACCTATAGCGTGGCGAGGTATGCGAACAGTGTTTAGCGCTTGCAATGAGATAACAAACCGGTTCCACACGTGCGCCGTGTCATTAGGAACGTTATCATCCCAACCTATTTTTAATAACCATAATTGCTGTAACAGGACTTTGACAACAATTATGACAGGACTTAACAAGCCAAGAGGATCAAAAATTTGCGAAACGTTTGATAAAATAGACCTCTTCGTAATAGGCTTATTATTTTCCATAATCATACAATGCCAGCCGATTCCTAAGGTTTTAGAACTTAAATTTTCATCTAAACACAAAAGTTTAAACTGACTAAATGACTGACGGTCATCATCGTGTTTAAAATTAAATATCCACTTCCTAAGTGGAAAACAACCTGACTGCAGCGTTTTCTGAGTTTTGTCGCATAGATCCAATAATTTAATTCTATCATCTAAGCCCGTAATGTAGTCGTCGACATAAAAATCCTCTTTTATAGCTCGTGCAACATCAGGATCAGGAGATTCAGAGGCTAATTGTTTTAGGCACCTAACACTTAGAAAAGGTGCGGAGGCGGTTCCATACGTAACGGTGTTTAGTTTAAATATACCTAACGGCTTTGAGGGATGGTCACGCCACAGAATCATTTGCAAGCTGCGCTGGCTCTCATCTACTAGGCATTGCCGGTACATCTTCTCCACGTCGGCGCACACGACGTACTTGTGTTGCCGAAAGCGGAGAAGAATGGCAATAAGATCACCCTGTATAGGAGGGCCAACTAGCTGCAAATCATTGAGTGACTTACCAGAGCTCGATGGTGCACTTGCGTCAAACACCACGCGCAACTTGGTGGTGGTGCTGAGCTCGCGGAACACGCCATGATGCGGCATGAAATAACACGGGGATTCATAGGAATCTACCTGTGTCATATGGCCTAAACTCAGATACTCCTGCAAAAAATTGGAATAAAGAACTTTATATTCAGGCGAACGCTGCAGACGTTTTTCTAGCGCAAGAAATCGACGTTCTGCTTGTATATAAGAATCGCCCAAGGTATCAGGTGACTGATGGAGTGGAATGTGCACGCAGAATCTCCCCTCGCTATTGCGAGTTGTAGTGCGAACAAAGTGATTTTCACATGCACGTTCTTCCTCAGTCTGTGCGTCTCTGACCTTGGTCGGTTCCTCAATCTCCCAGAACAATCGAAGTTGCGTATCTAGGGAATTAATAATATTGCAATGAATTGGCGCATTCTTGCGCGTATAATTAACGATAGGTCCGGAAATAATCCAGCCTAGTTTGGTATTCTGTAGAAACGGACCACTAGACATACGAATCTTACCGTCTTCTAACAGATCCCAAAACCTATCTGCACCAATTAAAATATCAATATTTTTGTAGTCTAGAAACTCCGGATCGGCTAACCGTATGTTGTCTGGAATACAGACTTGCGCGCTTAATTTACACACGGCAGGCATCGAAGCCGTAATCCTAGACAGCACATAACAATTAATGCGCGTAGTAAATGAATTATCGACGCAGGATTTGATAACGATATTACAAGCTTGCGAACAATGTACTACCGAATCACCCACGCCTCGAACTTCGTTTGTGGACTGTATTAATGGTGAATTTAATAATTGACATAATGATTTAGAAACAAAACAGCGCTGGCTTCCATTATCCAGGAGGGCCCGCGCTTTATGATATCTACCGTGTACATCTGCTACTTCAACGATAGCTGTTGACAATAACACGGACTGCACACCTATAGGCTTACTCGATTCCGTTTGCATGTGTGCCTTGTTTACATGAATAGGGACCGCGGAGTCCGAGGCGGCTGGTACGGCCGCGGGGAGGTGCACAGGCGCTTCACTCGCATTAGCACTCGGCGCCTCAGTGTTCGTTGTGGAATGCAAAGCAACAGAACTATTAGCCTTATCATTATGCAATAATGAGTTGTGTTTTTGATTGCAGTGTCTACAAGGCCCAAACCTACAATTATTTACCGAGTGTCTCGAATGTAAACAATTCTCACATAAGTTGTGCTCGCGTACAAGTTTAAGCTTTGTATCTAAGTCGCTTTCGATAAACTCTTTACACGTGTACAGTGGATGATTCGCGTTGCATTTTGCGCATGTTAACTTACCGCGTTGTTTACTTGATTTACTCGGCCCGCTGGAAACATTGCAGTGTGACATATTGTGACATTTTGAGTGTTGTTTTTTGCTGTCAGTGCTTTGAGCTTCTTTGCTATGCGAACGCTGCAATGCCTCCAGCATGTCTGCTTTGTTGCGCAAAAAGTTAGTTAAAACATCCACCGATAAACGTTTGGAATTGTTCTCGTTAGGGTTTGGGAACAATGTGCACTTGTGAGACCCCCATTCTCTTTCAGTTATTTTATCTAACTTCGACACCATGATATTAATAATTAAACTATCCCAATAGTCTGTAGGCTCACCTAGGATCTTAAGAGCGCGTAAATTTTTCAAAATAGTGTCTATTAATTTTCTAATCGAAGAAGGCGACTCTTTAGTTATTGCAGTTATATTTAACAACGCTTTAATATGGTGATCAACTAAAAGTCCGCAATTATTATAACGGTTGAGCAACAAGTCCCATGCTACCTGGTAATTATCAGACGAAAATTCTATGGAATGTATCACTAGTTCTGCGCTGTCTTTAAGAGACGATTTGAGATAGTGAAACTTTTGAATATTGGAAATATCTTTCGAATTATGAACGAGTGAGGTGAATGTGTCTCTGAACTCTAGCCAGTGCTCATAGGAACCATCAAATGTAGGCATGGAAATGGTAGGTAACTTCACAGAATGTATTTGATTATTATTATGGCCATGACATGACTTGGTACAGTCAGCAACCTCATCAGTGTTCAGCATAAATTCAGCAAGTGATATTAAATTGTAGTAACTATCTTCAAAATGTTCTCTTTGATTTAATTGTTCGCCTAATTCACTGTCAGAAACTCTTTCTTCTATTTTAGTTTGAATGTCGTTAAATTCAGAAAATAAAGTAGTACATCCTTGAATCCTCAACTTTAAATCAATGCGTTTTTGATTAGGAAAGTCATGATCACAATCTTTTATAGACTCTAAATAATTGTTGAATTTGGTAAGCCTGCCCTTAATAATACCACGTTTCCTGACTAAATCACGAACTAACTCACTACTCTCTACACTTAGCAAATTAGGAGATTTGTCACGGGATTTAGCAGAGTCAATAGGCATTTTGGTGGTCAGTGAAAAGAGGAGTACTCACGGTTTGATAATCGTCAGATCAATCACACACGGCACTGATGCTAGCAACGTCACCAGGCTGGTAGTTGACTGGGAATCCGATATTCCGAGACTACAATGCAGCAATTTCACTGAAATAAGAGCACAGACACACTATAGCACCAAATAGAACTCAGGAGATGGTGGAAAGGAATATGGATTGGCCCCACCAATTGCGTATTAATCTCCGATGAAACCTTTTGCGTTTTCTTCTCTATCCGCCACGTGCAAGGGGTCCCCGTCCAAAGGTCGCTCGGCGATCTTGGAGGTCTTAATATCCCAATGTTCGGTTCGAAGGTCCAAAATGTAGCAGCAGCGGTGAGGTTTGATGAAAACCAAGGTGTTTGGTAGATTGTGTTGAGGATTTTTATAATGAAAAACGATGTGTTAGGTTTAACGACTTATTCTGTATTATATCTTATGGCCATCTTACTTACAACATTCAAGGAGAGGGGCGTGGGAACAATATTTAAATGAGAACCAATCACGGTCGAAAGATAGGTATGACGTAGCGTGTGGTATTGTTTCCTGCCTCAAGATGTCGCTATTAGTCCTTGATATGCGGTTATGGAGCAAGAGATCACAACAGTACATAATATGACAAATCTCTGACGAAATCAGTAGGACATAGCTCAATGATATGACTTCAAAGAGAAATAAAATTAACTCAAACCATTCAATTGGATAAACGATTAATTACCAATCATTCATGAAATTAGTATGATGCTCATCCATAGCGTAGATGCTATAGCTTGAAAACGCTTGAAATCGACAATCATGATGAAAAATTTGTTAATTTTCGCAGCCGCCATTTTGGATTTTTCTTTTGATCTCACTATCGGATTCAGTACCCTTAGAAATCATGAAAACTATCTCTGCTCTTTCTATTATAACTAATAAAAAGTCACATTATGGAGCGTTATGCCCCTTAAGTAACACTTTTTCGTTACATGACGATTACTCCTACCGCATTTTCGTTCCAAAAAAGATGAGACTTTAATTACTCGCTTCTGTTATCCTCAGGAACCCTATCTCAAGTGGTAGGCAAGGGCCGTCGCGCAACACTGCAGGCGCGACAGGCGTTCCTGTTCAGCAACCACCTGCTGCTGACGACGCGCGCTGCAGGCGGCAGGCTGCACCTGCCGCCGGCCGGCCGCTTGCCGCTGCACGATGCGCTGCTCATTGAAGACCCGGCTAACCATGATGATGATGGTAAGCATCCTCTAATTGTAAAAAAATATTGTAAGAGGCTGTACCACACTTTGAAATAAATAAAAATATGAAAATATGCAGGCAGACGTAAGAATAAATATCTGAAAGGAGGACGCACGGGCTCGCGAAATATGGAAGAAGTGGAGGGAGGTCTTTGCCCATGAGTGAAAAAATATTACGGTACATATTAGGTAAAACAAGTCTAGACCTAGAGTTCTTCTCCAATCAAGATTGATTAAAAAAACCAAAGAATTTAGACAGGGCGCGATAAGTGCCATTAACACACAGACCACAAATACAACGTCCCGAATTAAAGACAGGAATCAAATCTGTAGTAAATAACTTATGGCAGATACGGAATTGATTGGTAATAATTCTATGTATCTGATTTCAGATACAGCATCAGTATGTTCATCACCCGGGGGCGATATCTACCAGGGGAAGGACTTCAAGATTCTAGTTGAAGTCAAGGGCGAGCAGATTTGTGCACATTTAGGTAAGATCTCTTGACTTTTTTTTCACCCAACTGTAATGATTCATGGCGAAAGTTTCTCCCACTACAAGTCCGTGCAGTAAACAGACTTTTATCTACGATGCATCTCCATTAGCCGTCAATAGTGTTAATTTTCTTCTCAAGAAAAGAAATTACTTCATAAATTTCAATTAGGTACGAATATGTTATGTTTTGATCATCTTTACGCTATTTTTAGTTTATATTCTTTTACAAGTCTGACAACCAGACTTACCAAGGGGTATCGTTTTACCTAGTTACTGGGATAAAGAGGTCAGATTGGTAGTCGCTTAATGTACTCAGCTGCGTCCAGCTAGACAGGATCACCTGGAGCTACCGTTTGCACCGGTCGCACTTACGCTGAGCGCGTATTAAAGTATTTGGTGCTACCCCCCAATTATTAATGAAATTATTGCAATTATTTCTTAAGGCTTGTATACACGCCAAGGACCTTCAGCATTTGGGCGCACTAAATTTGTGGGCGAGTGCGGGGTGATGTAACTGTGCAGTCTTTAATCGGTCGCATTTTTAATTTATTATAGCAAAAATTATGCATATTTGTAAAAAGTAACAAAATCAAATAATTTTCCTTTGTATTGCAAAGCAGTAGACATATTGTTTTTACTCTTATGTAAAAAAAATAAGGAGTAAAATGGTTTCATCTCAACGATTTGGAGGTGATTTGGTGTTTTTTTAATGTTTTATTATTGGTTACCCATAGAAAATTCATGTCTAAACCAAATGAAGTATCATATTATGTAGATTACTAACAATTTTCAAATTCAAATGTAATATCTTTGTAAATGCCGACGAAAAGTGGTTTCATTTGCATGCTGTTTTCAACCATTTTTTGAGAGGGCAGCCTTAAATAATGTTTAAGATTGAAATATACAATGCATCATGCTGTAATTAATAGTTAACCGTGCGTCATTATTATAATAATAGGGTATTTTCCAATTTGATAAAAACTATTTTAATTTGAAGATTGGGACGATACAGAAAAATCAAAATAAAATTATTTATATCCATTTTCTCCATTAAAACGATTAATATCAAATTTATTTTTCTTTATTTTGAATTTGCCGCTAAAACGCTCCTTAAGATGACTTTTTATCACGTGACATCGCAGCTTTGTGTAAACAGCACCAGTACAAATACTTAGTTTGGCGCAGTTTTAGAAGTATTTGTGCACAGAGGCACCGCACACCAGTGATTTCACTTTCTATCCATAAAAATCTTGTTAATTATAAACACGACACTAAGTGTAACTGTTAGGTTATTTTTAAATTCTACAGCTGTATATTTTTTTTTGCTAATAAAGTTTTTTTTTTAAACTAAACTAAGTTACACTGGGAGCCGACCTTAACAAAGTTGGAAAAAGGCTAGACAGATGATGATAATGATTGTTTCTGAAACTCAACTTGCTGTTAACAGTCGCCGGCAGCGTCGAAGAAAAAGCTGGATGGACAAGCGAGCTTGCACAATGCATGGAAAGTGCAGCCCTAACAGAACTTTTGCGAGCTTGCGGTGCCTGTGGGGCTGCGTCTGCCAGCCTGCCGGCCTGCCGGTCAGACAGGGCGCTGTTCACTGATGACGTGGACATCAGGTTCAGTCGCACGCTGAACTCCTGCAAGGTGCCGCAGATCAGATCAGCGACGCCGCAGCGGTTGCTGCAGAGACTGACCGGTGAGTGGTTGAAGATGAGGTTGTTATAAATCCTATTGATAAAAAGTTGGTATGAAAGCCGGTTACAATGAAGATTTTTGGAGCAGATTTTAATAAGATTTACGAGATTAATGATATTCAGGGTCAAAAAAAATAGCCAGCGAAGCTGTATACCTAAATATCCTACTTATATCATAAATGTGATAGTTTGTATGTTTGGATGTTTGTTACTAAATCACGCAAAAACGGCTGAATGGATTTGAATGAGTTTATAACCTAGGTTAAAAATAATGATAGGATACTTTTATCTCGGTAGTGTGTTGCCGTAGGATCATTTTCGACCTCCACGCGAGCAAAGCCGCTGGCAAAAGCTAGTAATTAAATACAATAATCTGTTTTCTATTGTTTTATCGTGTCAAGACATCAATACCTACATTTCACGTATGTGAAGTTTACACAACAACAAAAAAACAGATGTGAGAAAACGGATATTTCAAGTGACTTCACTACCTGCGATCGGTGACCCCAAAAAAAACAAAAAACGTTTTTTGTTATGTTTATCATGTTTAAATATCCACACCCAAGTTCTCTGCGGAGTTTCGCTAGCTAATTTAATTTGACCCTGTATACAGTTCCCGGGCGTTCATTATGGTGCATTGAGTATTAGAAAGAGACGGTTGCAAGAATATATGATGACCAGAGACTACGTTCTACTGAGCTAAACTTCAAATCTCGATGTGCCTTATTAACGCTCGCTTACTTCACTAGAATCTTCAAAATGAAAGAGCTCAATATCGTTCTAACAGTTTATTTTATTTTAATCTAAGGTCTATGAATCAATCATTAGCATAAGTCTAAATTGCAGTTCACTACTGCAAATTTTACAACATAATATTCCAAAATCTCTATCCCAAAATATCCACATCAAATCTTCCAGACCTCCGCTTCCTCTCCGTGGACTTCCTGAACACATTCCTGCTGACCTACCGAGTGTTCACGGACGGCGTGACGGTGCTGGAGGCGCTGAAGCAGGTGTTCTACGAGCAGTCGCAGCAGGAGATGGAGCTGGCACCGCCACCTGACGCCACCAGGAAGACCAGCGGGGCAAGCTCTGTTTCTGGTGAGAACTTAACATAGTTTGAGTTTTATACAGCCAACAATGCTTCAATTTTAGTATATAACTTGAATATAAATGAGATAAAAGAACCTCAAGAGATTATACCAATTAAAAGTGGTGGTAAAAAAGATATGTAAAAACGTATTTAAGGCCAACAAAGCTTCGGTAGAATACGCCATCATCCACACTTTTAGCAATGTAAGCGTCAGGACCCCTGGACCAAGAGAGATATTTGATGTTTAGAAAATACCAAAATTTACTACCTTTTTGCTACTATTTGATACCTAACTTCAAATATTTAGTACCTCAACTGATAGCGAAAAAACACGTAAAGAAAGTGGTCAGCCATTCTGACATCAGGATGTCTGGACCATTTTTTTTTTCATAGGTCGAGACTACACACCTAATTTATCTCTTTGTAAATATTTACTACCTTTTTAGTACCTCAACATATATTTTTTTCAATTTTTTTTGGCATTCCGGAAAAATGCTACGCATGAAAGATTGACCAATAGAGATATTTGATGTTTAGAAAATACCAAAATTTACTACCTTTTTGCTACTATTTGATACCTAACTTCAAATATTTAGTACCTCGACTGACAGCGAAAAAACACGTAAAGAAAGTGGTCAGCCATTCTGACATCAGGACGTCTGGACCATTTTTTTTTCATAGTTCGAGACACCATAACTAATTTATCTCTTTGTAAATATTTACTACTTTTTTAGTACCTCAATATTTATTTTTTTCAAATATTTTTGGCATTCCAGAAAAATGCTAAGCAAGAAACTTTGTTAGTTATGTGTATTCTCCCTCACACACACACACACACAACACACAACAACACAGACACACAAGCAAACATTACAGAATAAGCAATAATATTATTAATTATTATTTTAAAAAAATATGTAAAATCCTAAACCTGTCCTGTAAACCTACACTGTGAAGTGAGGCCCCCTCCTAAAATTTGTATGCTTGTTTTGTTTCTCTAAATCTTGTTACATTCTGTAATCTTCTTGTTATATTTTTAAGTTTTTTATCACCTCCCTCCATATACCGTAAGTACAAAGAGACCTTTGCAGTAGCCCGCGAAATTAATCAACGCACACCCAGACACTGAGAAATTTTAATTTAAATTTCACGGGCTAACGTGAACGTTCCCCCTTAATACTTATGCCATGTAAATAGATAAATTGTCACTTTATTAATAGAAATATCATCATACATCAATTAATCATAAATATCCTTGACTTCCGCAAATCTTGTTATCACTACATATAGTTAGTTGGTCTCTCATACTGCAACAAAGTTTTTGCCCGTAACATAAACATTCAGAACACTAATCTGACGACGGTATACTTTTTATTTCCAACAATATTCGTGGGTACCGTATAAATTATTTCTTAAAAACTACCTACCGTCATATTGGTTAATAAAGTTCGTCACGTCGCGTCTTGTCGTTCGCGTCACACTGTTCCACCAATAATTATTTCTAATAATATTAATTCGCCAGTGGTTATACTTAAGCAGTGATTACGTATATTTTCTATAATAAACTATGAAAAGAGGTCGGAAAACTGCAGTTCCATTAGAAGAACAAAAGTGTGTTTTGAGTGAGTTCAAGAAATACTTTTCACGTAAAAATGATTTACCTTCACCCTGTGACCCAATGTACCAAGACATTACCGAAAGATTGTCTTACAAAATGTCAACAAAAGCTCTATACCTATAAATAATAAAAAAATACGATTTGTTTTTTGGTCACGACGAGTCCGATACTTGTTCTGATGAATTTGCAGAAGCAAGTATGGCAACTAACAAAACATTTGAGTGTGAAACTTATAATTTTTTATTGATATTTATCAGAGGAATAAAATTAAGCCCATTGATTGTTGCGTGAAACGTACAAGAACCTTATCTGATTTTCGCAGTAAAACTTTGCTACCAAGTCACCAATGGGCGAACCTTCTAAGAGAAGAAATATGGAAACGTGTACGTTCGCCGTGCAGTTGGATATTCCAAAATTATTATTTATTAATTATATTAGAGTGTATGATTTTCTAATCCACAATATAAATGTATCTATATCCTAAAAATATAAGCTTTATGTGGCAAATTAAATGTCCATTATAAAAAATCCATTATGTATAAAAATCTTTCATGCGTAGCATTTTTAATAATATTATTGCTTATTCTGTAATGTTTGCTTGTGTGTCTGTGTTGTTGTGTGTTGTGTGTGTGTGTGTGTGAGGGAGAATACACATAACTAACAAAGTTTCTTGCTTAGCATTTTTCTGGAATGCCAAAAATATTTGAAAAAAAAAAAATATGTTGAGGTACTAAAAAGGCAGTAAATATTTACAAAGAGATAAATTAGATATGTTGTCTCGAAATATGAAAAAAAAAAATGGTCCAGACGTCCTGATGTCAGAATGGCTGACCACTTTCTTTACGTGTTTTTTCGCTGTCAGTCGAGGTACTAAATATTTGAAGTTAGGTATCAAATAGTAGCAAAAAGGTAGTAAATTTTGGTATTTTCTAAACATCAAATATCTCTATTGGTCAATCTTTCATGCGTAGCATTTTTCCGGAATGCCAAAAAAATTTGAAAAAAAATATATGTTGAGGTACTAAAAAGGTAGTAAATATTTACAAAGAGATAAATTAGGTGTGTTGTCTCGACCTATGAAAAAAAAAATGGTCCAGACATCCTGATGTCAGAATGGCTGACCACTTTCTTTACGTGTTTTTTCGCTATCAGTTGAGGTACTAAATATTTGAAGTTAGGTATCAAATAGTAGCAAAAAGGTAGTAAATTTTGGTATTTTCTAAACATCAAATATCTCTCTTGGTCCAGGGGTCCTGACGCTTACTTAGCAATTATGTAGTATAAATAAATAACACGAGCAATCTAAGATTCCAAATAAAATATGTAAGGAACCGAAACTTTAATATAAGCAGGTTGTTACTTAAACTGACAGAAAAAAAGCACAAACGATTTCAGGTTACGGATCGGAATACAGCGACCGGGATTGGCAGTCACGATTCTGGAGAGCTTCGCGAAAAAGTAAGTCTATAAATGTACTCATTAGTATCGTAGAAACATTTTCTTTGGAAATAAGGAGCAAGAAACGTGATTCTATGTAATAAAGTCTGTCGAATTCTAGGCGAAGATGAAGACAAACTGTCTCCGTACTTGACGGCACCATCGCGAAGGACGTCAACAGTTAGTAAGGTAATAATTAACAATCCACTTAAGCACCAGGGTAAACCGTGAGATTCAAATTTTCTAACGCTCTTTGCAATTTGGAAGTTAGTGTCAGGCTGTATGTCCTGCCAGGGGTGCGGGTTGATCGAAAGAGATACCGTGGCCCCTGGCACAGGCAACTGAAGGAACACGGGTGGGTTTTAGTCAGTAAAAGTCTGACACGCCCTCCCGGTCCACCCAGAGCGAGAGAAGTTATTTGATAATTTCCCACCCTAAAAAAAAAAAGACTGTATGTTGAACAAAATATGATTCACCACTGCCCACCGTCAAAAACAAAGAAGACTAACACATACTCGTATGTATTTAAATACAACCCTCTAAGTTCACATAATCCCATTGAATGACTTTTAATTGAAATAGTTATCCAATAATCAGCCTCAAATGTTCCCACTGCTGGGACACAAGCCCTGTGATTTATCCAATGAAAGGTGAATATCGTGGACTACTTTATCGCATCGTCCCACTCTTATCTATATTTTGTAATAAAGATGTTTCCCTAACGATACACAAAAACTGTAATGAAAAGTTCTAACCTTGCCTAGGTTAGAAATTTTCATGACCATTTTCTTATTGAAATACACACTTAACTTATAAATAATACATTCTAATGATTCAAAATTCTGCATACACGCTCACTAAAAGACTGAGGAGGATAACAGTCACTTGACAATACCAAAAATAATGGCAACATCATCCAGTAATGAGACGTTGAAAGGTACAAGTACATACCGTTTTATTATGTAAGTAGTCATTACTTTAATGCAAGATTACTTTTGAACATCCCATCTGTCTTGGCACTTGTCTTTGTTTTTGCTTACGTAAATAATTTTGGTTATCGGGTGAAAATCCCTTAACTTAACCACTCACAAACTATGTTTCAAGTATTGTACTCTACTGTAGGAACATCGCCGTCCTCCCCTGGAGCAATAAGTTCAGTCACTCTAGTTGGAAGTCCAAAGAAGGTCAGTCCAGTTAACGACCCGAATACCAAGAAGAAACCAGCTAAGGACAATGATGCTGCAGCTATGGCGCTGATGAAAGTTGAGAGCATAGAGATGGTGGAACAGATTGACGAAGATGTCAAATATAAGGAGGAGGAACAAGAGAAGAATAAGAAGAAGCCTGATGATAAGTTTAAAATATCACAACGGTTTTCAGAGGTAAACAATAGTACATAATTTTAATTCTGTAGGTATTCTTGTGTGTATGACGTCAGCCTATCTTGCTATTGGAAATCAATGTGCCTTGAGTAAAATCATCAAAAATGTGTTCCTTACAAAACATATTCATTAGAAACACAATATTTTATGAAAAATATTTGTATGGCTTTTCGTATGGCGTTCCGTGTGGTGCCGGATGTAAAAGAATAGCATCATTCCATTTATTCCCGTGGGTGTCGTAGAAGGCGACTAAGGGACTTACTAGAGAGTGGGCAGCAGCGTTCTCTATGCATTTTACCACCATACTGCGATCGCCAACCTGCCTGCCAAGCGTGGCGATTATGACGAAACCCCCCTTTTGGGGAAGGCCCATGTCCAGCAGTGGACGTCTTTCGGCTGACATGATGATGATGTTATATATGGCTTTCGCTTTGTCATCAACTGTAAATATTGCAGACTTGAATAACTTGCTTTACCCTTGCCTACATACTAATTCATATGAATTCGAAGTTTCATAGAGAGGGCTCACATGGCTCGTCATCTTCGTGAACGGGTGCCGTCGCCATCGGTTGAGGCTGGCTATCTCTTAATTGCCACGATTCCTTTTTTTCAAATCTTATATTATGAATTGTTTCTTTACTTTATTTTTATACAAGAAGTTTTGGGTGAAGCAATAATGCACCCAGGATTTTGTAATGTCTTGATTTAAAAGAGAGTCCTTTAAGTTTCTTGCTCGTTCTTTTCCATAGAGATCTATGTTTTGGAATGGGCAACTAGCATTCTGACTGACCGACTCTGACATTTCAAAAGTGCCTATAGATGCTTTGAGTTTGCTCCATAAAAGCAGCTGACAGCGCGGCGGTTATACTGGCAGGCTGTGAGTTATCATTGCATTTGCTATCGTCATCGCTTCTTGTTAGTGACAGAAACACAACGAATTAAACAGTTTATCCAACAGCGTGTACGCACTATGTCGGAGTCTCCCCGTCGGCTGCAGCCGTCATCTGCTGCTTCCGAAGCTAGGCGCAGGTCTGATAGTGCCCGAGAAACTGCTGAAGCTGCAGCTGCAACTACAGACGAACCCAGACGGGCGTCCGATTCTGGGACGAGATTTGCTGCTAGAAGATCTGTGAGGTAAGAGATATTATATAAATATAACTATGTTGATGATGATGTTGGGTGCAAAAAAAAAAAGATCTGGGAAAATTTGAGTCAAGTATAACTAGCTCAGGTTGCCAAGAAGAGGATAAGGGGACATTAAATCTAGAGTAGTTTTCTTTCTTATACCATCAGCAGTACCAGGTGTTCTTTTATTACTGACCAGATTACCAAGACACACTCACAGGAAAGACAACTTAACCAAATCATCAGGTGATCAGTTAATATATTAATTCTTACTTGTTCATTGTACTACTGGGGAGTTTGTTGCGCCACTTCTTCTTCCCAGCTAAAGCACTAGGAAGTGTCGAAGGGTGGGCGTTTTTGGGGGACTGTCTTATGTAATTTTGACGTTCGAAAAGTGCTGACTCTCAGCCTAGTTTGAATAAATGACTTTTGATTTTGTACTTCCATGCATACGTCCTTACACAACACACGTCCACTCTTATACTCACAAACCCACCACACACAAGGCTCATTTCATAATAACACATAAGGGATGTGTAATTATCAAATGAGCCTTCTATGTTCAGAATATGTTCGTGTAATAAGCTTTATTTTATTTATATGTCACTAGTGAGCGTCGATACACCAACTCATCGATCAACAGCGAGCGTCGCCGGTATTGGGGCGGCTCGGAGCCACGTTCTTCTGTTACTTCCCAGGTGTCACATGCACAGGTATGAGTCCAATTGTATCTGTTTCACAAGATCTAGCTAGCGCTTTTACTACACAGCTATAGTACCTAATCACATCTAAAGTTAGTAATAGTTTAGGGAAAAACTAGAACCAAAGCGATGATGGAGAAGTCTAAATAACGATGGTTACAATTTTAAATTCAGAACTATCGGCGTGAGACGAGCCAACCAAAAGCTGGAGTAGTCATCACATCATTCCGACAATCTCACCGAAGGTAAGATGAATACAACTCAGATCCAAATCTAATCCATTTTTTATCATAACATTATGTACTTGTAATTTAAAGGATTGTAAACTAACTTGATTATTAACCATCTAGCACACATGGGAGCTCAAAATTCTCAATGTTGTGGCATGCTAATCACCTTTTTCTTAACCATCTAAAATTATTTGTAAGTTTTACTAAAGTCATGATGCTTTTGCACGACATTCTTTTGAGAAAGAGTCCTTCTAGCCTTGACATAGTTCCTTCATACTTGATGACTGCAAAAATGATAATGAAACTATTAATGTTGATTTAACAGCTTTGGAAAAGACCTCTTATGGTGAGTGATTGGTAAGGTAAAAGATGTAGAGACTAAACCTAGTAGTGATGCCGTAGAAGAGTATTTTTAATAATTCCGCTTTATCTAGCATTCCAACATTTCCCTACCCTTTTTTGATCAATTTTGTAAATTGTAATGTAAAACGTAGACACGACACTACAGCAAACACTACTGAGACCGTCAAAATCGAACAAGGAGCAAATAACTAAACATCTTTCCCTGACGCCAATAATATGGGATACCTGACAGTACTAACAAGAATATATGGATCTGATACTTGCGATAACCACCGTGAGTACACTGCACTGACAATCTTAAAGGACAGTGCTAAGCGAAGCAGGCTATGTTTCGGTATATCGGCCTATTTCGCTAAAGTTTTCTTGTATTTTGTTTGCGATTGTTTTCGGATGCGGATTTTTTTCGTGGTTGTAATGTGTGCATTGAAGAGGTCTTTTCAAATGTCAGGATTCTTTCAGTTTAACTTGCGGTGGATATTACCTGTCCACCGTCTTTATCTACTACGTTCTCTTCACTATCACGTATCATATCAACATGTACAACTATCATTTCTTCTTCAAAAAAGAAGTTCACACACAAAAATACAAAATTTTGTAATTTTATATCTTTGGCTTATGAAATACTAGAATTAGATTTATTTATTGAAAATTAGCCCTAAATTTAACGTTTTGGTTCACCTCGGTTATTTGATTAGGATGAAAACTGCACTTTCGGTTTTTAATTTTGTTAAGTATTTTTGGAATTAGCGATTGAATTGAAAATTGGTATTTTGATTAGATTTTTATTTTTTTAAATTCTAAATTAAATAGATTTTCAAAATTTGCATGTTTTATTACGGAATTGATCGGTTAATATCAAAAGACATCATTTATTCCGGGAGCATAACTTATCGTTCTAATTCTATCACTTTCTTTCCTATACCTTCACTATGCCTGTCTTTCTGTCTATGCATGTATACATATACTATTTATGTTAATCTCGTATTCTATGTTTATTCTTCGCCATCAAATTCTATTCTTCACCACTTCATTACTTTTTTAATCACCACGAACCATTATTATCACAACAATGTGGGGCCATAAATTCAAATGAACTATTATATCGACGTCAAATGCTATGTATTCACATCGACAATGATGGTCTAGGAGCAGCACATCTACCGCAGCAGTGGCATTTGCAGTGGCCACTTCAGCTTCATCGAATCCAAGATCGCCTCCACCAAACTCACCACCAGCTACACGAAGAGATTCGGTTATATCTACTGCAGCTACTATGAGGGTGCTCAATGTTTTAAGGTCAGTGACCAAAACTTAAATGAATCCGGTACTCCGAGTTGTTACTTGGGATTTGTTAATAAATCACTTTCGTTCATCGCCAGGTATTTTTTGAGCCCTGTCAGTCAAAATACGACAGTTTAAAAACAAAATTGGTTTAAAAAAAGTTAATAGTAATGGTAATTAAATGTCCAACGGCTTATCTTTGGTTTTAGAATTTGCTTTTTAATCTCATCGTTATTATTTTTTTAGGCACTGGATCTCCAAGCACTCTCATGACTTCTGGTCTGAAGAACGTTTGCGAGACCTTACAATGGACTTCCTGAAAGAGATAGAAGGTAGTCCTGGGTTATTGCCAGCAGAACACAAGGCTGCAGCCCAACTGCTGCGTCTGCTGGAACGGGCACCGGAGAGAACTGTTGATTTAAAGTCATTGTTTATTCCACCGAATGTAAGTTTTCTCTTAGAATTACACACCTTTCCAAACTGTAAAATTCAAACAAAAACTGTGAACTTCAAAAAAAATCCATTAAAATATTTTCAATCGGAGGAGAGTATTTTAATACGTTTTAGAAATACGTCCAGAATTATTTACCACACGCTCTAAATTATTTCTTCAGGTGCCAACTAAAGAAAGCGTCGAAACACTCTCAGCTTTAGAAATAGCGGAGCAAATGACATATCTGGATTACCAAATCTTCAGTTCGATTAACAGCGAGTAAGTTTCACTAAACTTCAGCTTAACTATTAAACGGTCCACAATAAACCTAATAATTGTATTTATTCCTGTTGAAGGGAGTTCTTAGGACAGGCCTGGACAAAGGCAGACAAAGCTGAGAGAGCTCCTCACATCCTCATGATGACATCCCACTTCAACCACATCTCCAACTTGGTCATATCTGAAATACTGAAGAAATTTACTTTGGCCGGTATGCATCTATGAATTAATCGCTCGTGATTTACTATTTGTGGCACTACTTGAGAAAGAGTACCTAGTGTTTGTAAGACAAAATTAATTGCATGGCTCTATTTCAATTAAGTTTCCCTCTTGTATTGAATATCGGTTCATCAGAAGACGACTTTTAGTTGCTGTTAAGATGATGATTGAAATCTTGCTCGAATTTTATTACAATAATGATATGATTTTGAATTGTAAGATTTACAATGGTGGAGTAACAATCCGATAACAATTTTCTAACAATTCTGAAGATAAATCTAAAATATGTGAGTTCTAACCAGGCCGGGTAGCAGCAATAGAGAAATGGGCAGCGGTGGCGGACATAGCACGTTGTCTGCATAACTTTAATGGAGTGCTGCAAGTGTGTGCTGCACTTTCGAACACGTCAGTGTACAGACTCAAGAAGACTTGGGAGAAAGTGTCCAAAACGGCATGTATAATCTCAAATCATTAATGTAATTTATATTATTAGAGGGAAAATGATGCTAATTCTAGATTTCTCAATGTTACAGAGTAAACAAACAATAGAACGAATGCAGACGATAATATCGTCGGAGTGCCGATTCAGAATACTGCGGGATGCTTTGCACAGGTAATAAAAATAAATCAAATGATTTCAATATCAATTATTACAATGCTATGCAGATATGTTTTGGTGAAGAGGAAAGCCGCCACAAAGAATTTAAGTTTCTCTTTCTTTTGATTTACAGGTGTGATCCTCCATGCATTCCTTACTTGGGGATGTATCTATCTGATCTATCGTTCATCGAAGAAGGAACGACGAACTACACGCCCGATGGTCTTCTTAACTTCTCAAAGATGAGAATGGTAAGTTGGTAAATGGTAATTAAGACGAATCTAATGGCACCTCTCAAGCTGAAATCGATCAAGGCGTTTAGGCTACAGAGCGTGCCAAAGAAATATACATACATACACTCTAAAAACATAACCCTCCTTCTGGCGCAGTCGGGTAAAAAGTCAGCTTAAATGCTTATCCATTATAAAATGAATATTTATGGTGTTGCAGATAGCGCATGTGATCCGTGAAATAAGGAATTTCCAACAAACCCCATATAAGATTGATCATATACCAAAGGTAAGTGCATACCTGTTTTCAGTATTAGTTTCATAAGTAGATAAACTTTCCTTTCTCGAAAATAACCCTAAAGTATGAAAGGGTTATTTTCGAGAAACGAAGAGAAACAGATTTATACCAAATTCTGTTCATATAATATATGAATAGACCTACAACACACCCGCAAAAGTTACGATTATACTTATAAATTTGCTACAGGTATGTGACTTCCTGCTGGACAATTCTCTCGTAATCGCAGAGGAGCGTCAGTACACTTTATCCCTGGAGCTTGAGCCGCGTGTGGCCCGTGGGTCTGGAGCTGGTCTCCCTGCGGGCACTTCCCCGGGCTCCTAGCGGCGGCGACGCGCCTCCCTGGCCGCGCTAGCTCCGCTGCGCAACGACCGCTAAGCGGACCAGGGGAGTCGCACACGCAAGCTTTGCAACCACCTCATCATTGTTAGTTCCACTTCTATGTGTCTAGTTTCTAGTGATTTGCGAGAAAGATGCTTATTGACTTTCATAGTTAAGTTCTTTTGATGTAAGATAGGTTGCGAGTGTTTTGTTTGCGTCTGATAGAGTGGTGGCCGGATTCTCAAATGCTACCCCGCAACGAAAGGAAACGTCGTGGGAGCATGCGATCGACGCGGTCGTTTGTATGAATTATGAAGTGCAAACGTGACTTGTTTGATGGTGCGAGTACGTTATATTCACATAGAAGATCGTGATAATCACTCACTTGCCCGACACTTGCTCTAAAAGTAAAGACACGGCGTTACTCAATTTTAAATCAGTTTCGCTGTCTTTATCACTCAGTTTCTTATGACTCACTTAGGCTCGTATTACAGAACCTCACTCAAGACTCAATTACTTAAAACTAGTTTAGAGCCATTTGATTGGTTGAAACTAGTTTTAAATAGTGCTTGAGTCTTGAGTGAGGTTCTGTAATACGGGACTTACAGTGAATGGCACAAAGAGTTTCTGTTACCACACTAAGTATATGTAGTTGAAATGCAGGCTATAGCAAATCATGCTAGAATTAAAGTCTGTTTTTTAACAGTGGCCAATTCCTAAGGATTGTAAAATGAATATGAACAATCTAATACCACAGGGATGCTGATAGCAGCAACGATCATAGATAATTATTTATTCGAATCACGGTCAAACTCAGAGTAGCTTAGATGAGCGATTGTTTTAAGTTATTCTATACTGTATTTTAAATTCCATGTATTTTCCGAAGATGTAGTTTAGTTAGCTTCTTCAATTCTGTACCGATTACCTACGTTTGAATATTTTTTCAACAGAAACGAAGTTACCTTCAGTAGAAAAATGATTTCAATTATAATACAATTTGAAATAAAATATTGCTAAAGCTATACACGCTTCCGCTGTGCGCTTAAAAATATTACGAACTTTAACCAAGAATAAACACAAATCTACTACAAACCCAATTCCAAAGATTATAAGATTTAATGTACCTTATAAAGAAAGTATTCTTAATAAGGAGTAAGGCAAGATTAGTTATATAAAAGGCATAGGTACCTACATGTTCTTCATAAACTTTATTAAAAATTAGATTGAATGGTCGAAGTAAAAGATACCTACAATGGTTCTCTATTTTTGTATGATCTTCATTTTATCAATTAAGTAGGTAATAATAATGAGCAAAAACATATCACTGAAAACATCGGACTTTATGCACTCAACAATGCACTCTACAGGGTGGCAGGGACATCGACGCGCAACCTGTAACCATTGATTTAGAACATGATTCTTGAACCCCATTAAAAAAATTGCTGTTCCATAGATTTTCACCGCGTAATTGTTACACAGTTGTGGGAAACAGCAGGTTTTTTTATTAACTGAAACTTTTCGGGTCCATAACCATGTTTTAAAGAAGCTTTTAGCATCAAGATTTTAAATCACATAAACCTGCATGGGCACTTATGAAACGTCAGAAGCTGCGGTTCCAAATTGTCGCTTCATATCGAGAAGAGCCGGCAAGAAACTCCAGAAGGTAGATACTGAATCCACGGTAAAAGGTTGTACGTCAATGACCCCACCACTCTGTATGACATACTTACTTGAAATTGTATCTATCTATTGTAAATACTTGTAGTTGTAAGACGGATTGAAAACTAAAATATTGTGACACAAAAAATATTACTGTTAAATGTAACAATATATAAACACACTGTGAATAAGTAAATTGATGGATGGAATAAAACTTTTAATGTTAAACATGGACTGATGTTTATCAATATTAAAATGAAAATCGTCATGAAAGATCCAAGAATATAGAACCCTCAAGGTGCACAATGAGGTTGGATAGTGAATCCTTCTAGGGGTGGTCGTTAAATTAATACGACACTAGTATGAAACTTATCCTTAGATTTAATATTATAGAAATGAGAGCTTTTGTAAATAGTTTCCAAAAAGATGATAAAATAAATTTTGAAAAAGTAGTTATTATTCAAATCGATGTCTCCCTAAGGATGTCCCGATGTTAATCATATCAATGACCTCTAGTCAAATAGTGGAATGAACGTTTCTTATACAAACACTTCTTAAATATTATTCACTTGTGCGACATACAGTTAACCTAGAATGCCGATTGAAACATACGATCTTTCGAATGAAGCATAGATGGTAAAGTAAATAACAACAAACAAGGTTACCTTGCTTTGAATAAGGTATGCGGTTTGGCCTAAATTAAACTTTAACATCCAAGACCTGTTTGATAATCTTGAGGAAGAAAATGTGAGGCTTGAAATTTCCAAATAACATACGTACTTCTGCGATTTCCGAAAATGGATTTATTAACATACATATCTTCACACTATTCCTGAACGAATAGTAGTTACTTTTTAAAATGTAGACATTTTACCAAGGATTGTGATTACAGTGTAAGATTTATTCAAAGCGTCTTATAATGTAAAAGATATAAAACAGTATGAAAGTGGTTGTTACATGTTACTATGGTTGTTATTGTCATTTCGACTGCTTTTACACGATTGTCTTAAATATTTCCCCTGTTATTCTACCGTGCTTGTTAGCTATAATGTACTGTAAGACCTTAGGTGTACCACAAGGAGTTATAATAAGACCCATTTTACCTTTACTATAAGAAGTATAGTAAACATGCGTTCATTGGATTGTTTCTGTTTTATAGTTATTATCAGAATGGTCAATTCGATAATTATTTAAAATATAGTGATGGTATTAGTTTATTTAAAGGAGTATATTACTAAATATGTTTAAAAGTGAATATAAAACATTAAGTTTTTAAGTACCTACTCATGAGTATTTAATATAACTGTTTTAGTAAATGAACATAATTTTCGTCAGTATTATGATCTATATAGTTATAGGTACTAATTTGATGTTAACATAATTATTCTTTCCTTGAATTTTAAGAATGATGAAACTTCTTCATGATGTCTGACGTAACTAAACGTGATTTCAAGTGAGAGTACTGTCTGTAAGTCTTTTCTACGTCCTTTTCTATGTCATTTAATGTTAGTGTTATTATAAATTGTAATGTACCTACTGTATTGTGTAGTCGAGATGACATCTTTGTCGTCTACAGGCATTGTTTTCTTCTGAAAATGCCAACTACACAATTTTAAGATTCGCTTGATTGTGGCAAAGTTTAGGGTAATTAGTATGTATCTAAAGTATAAACGTACAGTTATGGTCATAATACATTTTAAAATTATTGGCTGTTTTAAATAGGAATTTAAAAATTAAAAAAAATATTATGGTGATTTTCCACTTACCTTTATATGCACAATTTTTAAAAGTATTACTTAATCACTAAAGGCTGTCACAACTCATTATCTAATTTAAAGTAAGATTTAAATTATGACTTGTGTAGATAAGAATCTTTTCATTTGTTTATTATTATTAGTCTTCCCTGAAATAATATGATTTTTATTATCTTTTTCCTAATTTAGGTAAATTAGTAGCCCTAAGATTGAAATATTTTCATCAACGATTGAATTATATTACAGTAAATTATAATAGGAAAAATGACTATTATTGTAATTTAATTACAACCGTTGTAAAATATGTACCTACTTATGAAATTAAAACATGACTACGCTTCGATTTTAATATCTCTTATGAAATATCCAATAAGGATTTTTAATGGATACGTAATTATAAAACATGTATTTAAAAGTTATCTTCGGAACTACCTCTTCAATCAATATTCTAAATATTACAGAATTAAAAATCTAATAGGTATCAAGATTATATTTATAGTTAAACGTTGTAACTTTACGGTTCCGATTTTGATTTGAATTTAGTTTAAAAATATTGTATATGAAAGTTTATTGTAAAATATAATTGTGTATATTCTAACTAGTGATTTTTGCTTGGTAATATTTTGTAAGCTGGTACGAAAAAGAAACACATATCATACAGAATTGCTTAACTTTCAGACTCATGCCACTGAATTAATGTTACAACAAAAATCACTAGTAACTGATTCTATTAATATAATTATGCAATGTTAGATTTATATTATTACATTGTAGGTGCTTACGGAGTAATTGTATTATGTTTTATTAAGAGTCCTGAATTTTTTCCATCATTGTAAGATTTAATTTGTTACTTATTTTCTTTTCACAGATAACTTGCATTAGAGGCGTCGTGAGATATTTTCAGGGTCTCTTGCTTATTTGGTGTAAGGACTAGGAGTATTCACAATCCGCCATACAATATACCACATTTATCAAATATCCCTAAATAAGTTGAACCTATCCTTTCCATCACATCTGTTGATTTTAATCAAGCAAGCTGATATTATTGGAATACATGAGGCGGACATAAAAATATCCCTAGATCCATCCTTATTGAAAGCCAACATTCACACAGCAATCAATTAATCAAAATATTTAAAAGAAATATGTCAGTAGAAATCAATGCAATATTTATTAGTAACTCCCACAGTACGTAGAACAATGCACAGGAATGTACACTCATTTTGGCGTTATTCCAACGGCTAATTTTAGTGTTGCACCAGCCACTTGTAATGGTATAGAAAATGTAAGTAATACTGGTGCTATTGATGGATATCGTCGATAAGCTGACGGATTCAGAAAGACCTGTGGTTTTATCTTGCGGCGCACCTAAAAAGTTTAAAGAGTAAACGTAGTGGAGTTGGGCAACTACAGTAATATCAGAGCAATTTTATTAATTTATGATATATCAATACCTGCACCCTAATTTCGTAACACACGATCAATCATAATCTGTTTCATTTTGACAGTTCAACAATTTTCATTGCGTTATTTACGTTGCTGAGCAGACACATTTTTCCAACATATGAAGCTTTAATGGATTAGAAATCTGTTTCGAAATACTTGAGATTCTTAATGATCGTGCGTTACGCAATTTAGGTGCTGGTTTCCGTATTGTGATAGATATAAAAACTGAATAGGCGCCTATTCAGTTGGTTTTAAATGGAAATTATATGTACTTACCTATCCAGATAGGTATCATATTATCATTTCCAATGTATTTGGCGTAGCTGTGTTACATATAATTATTAAAACAGTTATGTTTGTTTCAAAGCTCTAACTCTGTTCATTTCAAAACAAGAACAAAGAAACATGCAACCTTTAATGATTCCTGGCTTGCAGTTGCTAAACAGTTGCTTGTCTTCATTACATAGTCGAAAATGCTTTATAAACAACAGAGCTGTAATTTAGAAAAACCTGCAACATATTTGCTTATGTTCATTTAACTTAGTTATTTATTTTAATAATTGTCAATGAATTTCGACAATATAATATACGAACTTAGTACAGAAAAATATCAAATTAAATTTAAGTTGTCGTGAAGATATAGATGTGTAAATTAACTGCCATAACTTTTTGCCCTGAGTAGTGGGGTCATCGGGTCTAAATATACCTACCACTATAAAGTATCTAGTTTTATCTACTATTATGAAATACAAAATTCAAAATACTTTTCAATGTACAAGGTACGATATTGATGTTAGAAAATTCATAACTATTTACCTAAGTAAGGCAATGTTACGAGTAGAAACCTATCTATGTTTCGAAACTTAATCTAAAGGAGTCTGCCCACTACACCGTAGCATACCATGACCGTGCGTGCATTGAAAAGTATGAGACTATGACCATTCCGTCACCGACCAACACCGTCGCGTTCCAAGCCCGTGGAGACAACATGGTCGGCGAGAATATTTTGCCGGTGTCGATAAGCTTTGTGAAAACGCGAAATGGTGACCATACGGATTATAACATTTAAATCACATACGACGAGTGACTACCGTCATTAAATTACATTGCTACTCGTTTTGTCACTGACAACTGACTTGACTGACGTTTTGAATTCATTGTCTTTTCTTTATCCTAGAGCACGCAGATAATACGCGGACGCTACGGTCACTATAACCGTTGCGCACGGGTATGATAAGCTGCTGATACGTTCTAGTGCGCATTCCGTGTCATTTTTATTTCCGTTCTTGATACGTTCATAGCGCAGTCATGGTGTGGTACGGTGTAGTAGGCATAATCCTTAATACTTCAATTCAAGTTCATGGCTGAGCCAAGGGTTTAACCTTATGCCACATATTGATATTTACATTGTTCCATGGACAGAATTGAAAACACACAGTGTTTTGTTAATCAGCTGTTAATTTTTAATATCGAAAAATTCAATGTGGAAATACGAAAGATTAAAGCACTTGGCCGCCTTAATAAAACTGTGATTAACAATTGAATTGCAGCTCCATTATCCACAGGCTTGAATCTTCTAAATATTATGTACTTAATCATAATTTGGCTGTGATTGTGACCACATTACATTTGTAATAAAAACTATTATTAAATAATAGATCGTGAAAATCTAGATAAATGTTTACGTAATGTAATCTCCCGATGGCCCCTTACTAAATAGTTTGTGTAGACAAAACTTTATGTTGTCGCTCAGTGATAGGATAAGACGAAAAAAAAAGTAAGATGAGGAAGTTCGACATAAGTCATGCATCTCAAAAAATCTCATACATACTTCCCCAGTAACGATTCAAACCTTATCACTACCTGTGATCATTTTGTTATATTTTCTATTAGCATCAATAAGAATGTCTTCATGCTCGGCGATGATGTCATAAACACGGTTATTTTCCTGTTTCAGAAACTATGTTTAGAATAATTATATTGCACCAATTAGAATTGGCTTTTACGGTATATTTGTTAGCTTTATTTAATTTACGGATTGCACTATTGTTGTCAACTCAGTCGCGGATCTACCGTTGTGGGCACGATAGGTATACCCACAACCCTAATCGCGGTCTATTGAGATCGATAGGCTGATATTACAACAAATAGTAAAAAATTGAATGGGACCCATACAAGAGACGTGTTTTTTTCAGCGTTTTTTGCCACAGGGTACGGAACCCTTCGTGTGCGAGTCCGACTCGCACTTGGCCGTTTTTCGGGTAGCTGTGACCACAACCTTTTTTAAAGGCTTGATCCGCGCCTGTGTCTACTGGATGTTAAGTCTTTGAAGTTCCTTCGCTGGATGATCACAAGTCATCATCATCATCATTTCAGCCGAAAGACGTCCACTGCTGGACACAGGCCTCCCCCAGGCTCCTTGTCATTTTTGGGGGGTTTTGCCATAATCGCCAAGCTTGGCAGGCGGGTTGGCGATCGCAGTATGGTGGTAAAATGCATAGAGAACGCTGCTGCCCATTCTCTAGTAAGTCCCTTAGTCGCCTTCTACGACACCCACGGGAAGAAATGGGATGAGGCTATTCTTTTACGCTCGGCGACACATACGGGACTACATGATCACAAGTGTTAAGGTGAATCTAGTCGACATTCGGGAGTGTATTAACTATTACTCCACTGTTCGACAATGTACGTCAAAAACTAAACGTGGTATAATTTTATCTCATTATTAAATGTTGTCTGTGCGGAAGCTGAAAGATTCGTTTTTCTTGGTAATTTAACCAAACTTTGGGCGTGTTTAAGTAATAAAAAAACCGGTCAAGTGCGAGTTGGACTCGCGCACCGAGGGTTCCGTACAAACCTGTGGGTATATAAGTAAAAGTTCAAAATTGTCAAAAATATTTTTTTTTATATGACGAAACTAAAAATTTACGGTTTTCGTAATTTTTCCTATATCTGTACTATAAGACGTGACTTCGTACAAAATTTCAAGATTCTAAGTTCACGGGAAGTACCCTGTAGGTTTTGATTCCCGTGCGAGTTTCGAAAATTTGCGGAAATCTGCGGCCTAAATGGCTGTATCTTTTGATTGCGTTGACTTAGAAGGTTGATTTTTCTACAGCTTCCAGGGACAGTAGAACTAAGTATCATATAGAAATTTCAGTTTGACACCTCCACGCGTTCCTGAGAAAAACGGTCTTGACAGACGGACGGACGGACGGACGGACGGACGGACGGACAACAAAGTGATCTTATAAGGGTTCCGTTTTTTCCTTTAGAGGTACGGAACCCTAATAAGTATAAAATCTCCTTTTTGAAGATTTAGCTTTATCGGTATGAAGCTCAAATATCGAAAAGTTCAATGAACTTTATTGGACATTGATTTATGAAGTGGTTTTTTAATAAAACCCGATCTTCCGAACGTCTTTCTTAAGTTTTACGCGCCTGTTTTACTCTATAAATCCTGCAACTCACTCAGTAACATTGTGCGTGTAGACTAGCATCTAACTGATCATCGTTGATACAGCCTATGTCGGACACGATATGCTTGGTGCGACAGCGTGCTTTTTACCCAGGCCCACCAGTGAGTTCGATCCCGCGACTAGATCCCCCTTAATGTTGGGATCCTGACGACCTGGGTCGGGCCAATAGGGAAATTCTTAATAGCAACCCGATTTTTGGCGTAATGCCCGATAGTGGATTAGGTTCGCCCCCTTTCGTATGGAACCTCAGGGTAATCGCGTATGCCATACAATTCTGCAAACTTCTTCAGATAAAAAAAATCTTAGTGTATGTTCATGATGACATTGAATTTAGCATGGTAGGTTTTCTATCCTCATCTTTTTTATTGCTGCCTCCACATTTCTCATTAAGGAGTCGGTGTTTAATAATGACGGTTGGCTGTTCAGGGACGAATATTTACTAAACTAATTTTGTCTGTCACAAAACTTTTATTGTGTGCAACGCGCAGGAACCGTTTCAACATAGCAGTATTGTAATGCTAATAAATATCATAATATATAGATGCAGTTTCTATGGTGGATGGAAAATGAAATGCAAGATTCTGAATCAATCAATGTATTCACAAAAGTTGGAGATGAAATAAATGATGATTTTAAAACAAACTTACGCCACCGTAATACACATGATCGTGTCACGCCTGTGTGTAAACGAGAAAGTGATAGCTAGTAAAAATAGATGTGGGACAACTTCAACGTTAGGGTCATCGTACGACCATGACATTAGAAGGGACGATGATGTTACAGCGTCTGCAGCTAAAAATACCTATTTCCGTAGCTATAAATGATATGGGATGGCTAGACGATCCAGTATTATTTGAAGATTTGGTGAAGGATTTATGAAAAAGTTTTAAACTAATGTGTTTGATGCTAAGTCATGATAGACTTATCACTGAGCGACTTTAAAATAACAAAAATCTATTATCCAAATGTACCTACTAACTTACATGTAAGTTGTGAGACTAATATATGTTTAGATATATGCAGTTCATACAAATGTACTCTAATAGATTATGTTCGTGCTCTGTAGTCTCTAAGTCTACGCCAAGTCAGTGCATTGAAGTTGGAACGATATTTTTATGAAACTAGGTATATTTCGTGACATTGTTTTGGTTGATAACACAATTTTTATTTATTTCTTATTAACCATGTTCTTTAAGTCTAGGAAAGTATCTCCAGTGAAAATACGTACAAAATTCTTAAATTAATAAAATTGTAAACAGGAACCAGTTTTAATGAAGTCAAACATAAAACTTCTCAAGCCGATATGACTAATAAAACAAAAAGATCAAGTAGGTATATGATTGAAGACAACGATTTTTGAGATACCATAAGTACAATTTGCTTGGACATAGGTACTTAATGCCCTCTACAAAAACAGCCATGGTCTAAGTTATTGAAGTATTCATTATTCATGAATTTGGTATGAGCATTCAATTGTCTATCCTTTCGTATCGAGTTGCTATGCTAATGAACTCGTGTCTTTTCAACGTTAAAATGTTTGTTGAATGTCCTTGATCGTGCAAAGTCAATGATTTTTAATAAAGGTTTATTGACTTCTAGAATTAGTTACATAGCAATTTCTTTGTAATTATTTTATTTGATTAGTTATTTATTCTAAGTAGGTACATAAACTACAATATAATTTCCTTTCTTTTTTTGTGTCGTCATATTTCTATTAAGTTGCTATTTCTTTATTTATGACGATTTTTTAATTAGTATCTTTAGCTTATTCGGTACTCATTCCTACTTGAAACGAATTTGTCGAGTAGGTATATTTAGTGGCACTTTGCACTTTTATCGCAGATATAAAATTAACGATCGCAGGTCAACGTAATCTGAGCCAAAAAGTCAATCACGTTGGCCGATTCCGAGTGCTAACGATCGTGGGACATATTTATTTCGTTGAATCTTCCATGGGCACCGGATATCTAAAACTCTACCTATGGACAAATGAAACGCGGGTTGATTTTTTTTTTCAATAATAAATGTAAGTAGACACCTATGTACAAACACTTTTACACGTCAATCTTATTTATTACATGTCAATCTTATTTAAAAACTAGATGAGGTTGCGTTTCCTATCTGACTACTCTGAGAAGAAAGGCCGAAACAGAATCAGAGGTCACCGTCTCGTTCAAAGTCCAGACATAATCTTGTTCAGATCATATGAAGACCATGTACCTAGAAGGTGTCTGAAATGGCCTTTTGAGTAAAGAAACACACAGATTTAGCGGACCTGTTCAATGCTAGTGATGATTTTTTTCGTTCTGTGCAAAACGGAGAGGGAGGCCTGTACCAGGGCACAGGCCTCTCACTCCTCACACTGGAGGCAGTTTGACAAAACAGGCTATTTAGATTCGATTTTGCTGACACCATCGAATTTATACTCATGTAAAATAATCTTGACAGATTATGATAAGAAGTTTTTAACTGAACCACACCAATCAGCACCCTAATTGCGTAACTCACGATTCATCATAATCTGTATCGTTTTGAAACGGATTGTTAAACCATTGCTTCATATGTTCGAAAAATGTGTCTGTTCGACAACATAAATAACGCAATGAATATTGTTTAACTGTGAAGACGAAACCAATTATGATCAATCGTGAGTTACACAATTAGGGTGCAGATCTGAAAAAAGTCGTGCCAGCGACACGAAGAAGAACTGCACCATTCCTTTATCTACTATATCGACCATTATTAGATTTGATTCAAGCTCAAGTATATTTTGTCACATGAAAACAAACAACTTAGGTAGAAGTAAAAAACTTTAATTATTTCCTTGTGTTAGGCAAAATATGCATAAGATTCGCCACAAGCTCGCAGAGATCGTCGTTTTCTTTTGTTTTGTTTTTCTTTGTTTCAGACATAAATCTAAAAGGAATCCTATTTTCCTTATATGTTGTTGAAATAATATTTATTTCCTTGTTCTATTTCTTACTACATTTGTAATGTTTATTCTTTCCTTAAACGCCCTAAAATAGAATCCTAATATTTTAAGCTAAAACTGAGCTAAAAATAAACAAATAATCTTGCATCACCCACGTCTGCGCGGGAGTGGTCCTAAGGAATTCCATTAGGAGCAAAAACTTTTACGGTTAAGGAGGGAGGGAGAGTGAAGTATGTTTCTTTCTCGGTCTTTTTATAAACTAAAATGACGTAGATACAGCTATCCCTAAAATATAGACCGTGCCAGACTGCTGAGATTGCCAGCATTGTGTCTGTGTATTCTCTAAACTTCAATCAAGAGATTTAGAACCAGGCAATGTAAATGTTATTGGCTTTTCAATGTATCTGACTTGGTGTATACTCACTGTTGTTGACAGATCTGACTTCCTCAATTGTTGTTTCCTTCACAATAAAGTTGTTATTGTAAAGTTTTTATATGTGTCTTATTCATTTTATCCTGGTACCTCCTTTATACTAACCACATGTTGCTTCCGTTTTTTAATGATAGCTGCTAACAGGAAACTGGTATTGACTTCAAAGACTGTTGGTGTGGCTTATTGCAATAAGTTTTATAAAATTATAATTGAGACTGAATATTATACTTCATTGAAAAAACAGAGTAAAAATTTAAATAGGCAAAACAGAAACTCCCACCGGCCCAACCCCAAGTGCTTCAGTCAAGTTTTCCAAGGATGGCTATGCAGGAGTAGTTGTAGTGGCGAATAGTTGGACTGTAGGTGAATAAACGACGATAGTCGATAACAAGTTCATCGCAATTCATATGTGCTCGCTGGCTAGGGGGTCTAAAAAGGCCGCTTTGGCAGAATCATAAGAGGTTAATATTATGAATCATATTTAAAATCGTAAAATGGTCACAATCTGACACTTCCTAATATGTATTATCTGCGTAGACAGCACGCAATTTTATCTGGTTGACAGTTTTGTATGGAAATTCGTAAAATGGTCCAAAAATTATGAATTGGCAGAATCATAGGGGAATTCAGGAAATTAATTTTTTTTATTTATACGAATCGCTTAGTTTTTAGGCCCTTTGTTCATCAAAATGAGTATGACAACGTTCAATGATGTGGTGGTTCGAATCCAAGTCGAAACTTTAATCCCTTTTTGAAGTATTCTGTAGATTCATCATCATCATCATCATCATCAGCCTATAATGTTCCCACTGCTGGGACACAGGCCTCCTCTTGGTGAGAGGGATTGGGCCATAATCCACCACGCGGGCCCAGTGCGGTTTGGTAGAAGTCACATGTCATCGAATTTTTGGTTCTAGGACATGCCGGTTTCCTCACGTTGTTTTCCTTCACCGTTTTTTTCTATAGATTATTCGTAATGAATTCAATTTTGTAGCAGTGTAACATTTTAAAACTTGAGGGGTTAGCAAATACTAATGCTGTGTATACCTACATTACAGTCCACTCCATCTCGAAGAGAGGAGACCTGTGTCCCAGCATAGGGAACATTAGGTATAGGCTGATTAGGTAAATAAATAGTAAACTGTATTGACTAAGCTATGATGCATGTTGTAGTCCTTCAGAAGGATCTACGCAAATTACCGGAAACTATGAATCTATGGAGCAAATCATGATTAATGAAACAGCATTGTTACTGGTTCTTATAATTATAATACAACGCCAGCTGCAATATCATTATAAATATAAAAATACATTTTTATCACTACTCTGGAACGGCTGACTAGCTTATCTGCCGTTGATAATGTCGGTAAGTTTATTTTACTTAATTTATTTACCTAACTACCGACGTTGATAAGTTTCAGCAGTATGTAGGTAGCGTGACACACATACGATAAAATGGTTTGATATACGGATATATGGTTTGACGCGACGCAACTTTGAACGACAGGCTTGCATGATTTTAAGATGTCCGGCACCCTAATTGCGTAACATACGATTAATCATAATCGGTTTCTTTTTGACAGTTCAACAATATTCATTGCGTTATTTACGTTGTAGAGCAGACACATTTTTTGAACATACGAAGCAATGGTTTAACAATCCGTTTCAAAACGATACAGATTATGATGAATCGTGAGTTACGCAATTAGGGTGCTGGTCTATTCTGTGATCTCACTGCGTAAACTTAGGTGGAGTGAGTTTGAAGTGAGCTGTCATTCCGTCTGACGGATAGACACCATTGATAGATCAATTCACCTTAATTTATCACTGTGTTTTTTTTTACAGAATAGACCATCTTAACAATGAGTTATGACCGAAATGTCTTGGAGTACCTACCTACCGAAGTAAAGTGACATACCAGACACAAGCAGAATTATTATTTTTTCCGCTTGTTACCTACTTGATATCAAGTGACATTACTGTTATAAAGGGCTGAATAAACAAATCTAAACGTTAAAAAACGAACTTTATTACGAAACATAAGTTACAATATATCATACGTCAGTGGGTCCGTTCTCAATCCTGGCTTCTTCCGCCTCCTTCATGAGAGGAGATGACCCACACAAGCGTAGATCCTTGGTGTACGCGATAACACCCACAAACAAGCCAGATATGACTAGCCAGACACCTCCCATGTAGAATGTCAGGTCCCAAGTCCCGGTGAGATCGTACAGCATACCTGGAAATTATTGATAATTGTAACATGTGTCCAGGATTGAAAATGTGTGGTAACGAAGGGAACAATAAACATAGGTACAATAAGTGCTCAAATGTGCCTAAATTCAGTCGCCTTGTTTGTGGGCAAGGTCGTGATATCTGTTAGTAAGTGAAGCAACAGCCGCATTTGTAGGGAAATACCCTACATCTTTCAGATGATTTAAGACGGGACGGGGCCTGCGAGGAATTTGAAAAATAGGTATTTGAAGAAACTATTGCCGTCGCGATGTCAGTAAGTCTGCCCACATAGTGTGTGATAGGGACAACTGCAGCTCAAACCGAACTCATAACAATTTTTTTACGAGATCGACGTTTCGTATGAGAGAACGTTGTAGGCCTTACTGACTGTAGATTTGTAGACGATTTTCTATTCTGTATTCGTCTAAGTACCTGGTACTTATTGACAGGCCTACGCTGTCCTCCCATACATTTAATCTCTGTTATTTGAAAATATTGTTAAAGCCAATTATAAAAGAGTAACCGTGGAGTTTCTTGCCGGCTCTTCTCCATAGGAAACAACAATTTGGAACCGTGCACCTAGCTTCTGACGTTTCATAAGTGCCCATGCAGGTTTATATGAAATAAAAATATTTTGATTTTGATTTTGATTTTGGTATTTCCCTTTTTTCTCCTTGAAAACTGAGCCGATTCAATTATTTTTTACATAAACATTTTAAGAAAGGGTGTGTTTAGGTTCCTATTTTTTTTTTTTGTTAAGAACTTTTTAAATTTGTCTGGTAATCCTCTAATCACGGCGGTTAAAATAAGTTTTTTTTAAATTTTTAGAGGGTCATATTTTCTTTACTAATTAGTTGCTGAAAAAAAAATGACAGGGACGTGGTTACAGCAGACATTGATTATATGAAAAAAATGCTCTAGAAGCATTATTCAGGAAGAAAAAACGGGAATGCATTTGTATGGAGATCGCACGCTCTGTTCCCTCTTAATATCTGAGAATAAGTACTTTCAGGGTTCATTATGATTATGACAAAAGCAATACCGATAATATCATCGGTATTGCTTTGGTCATTTCGATAGGATATACTACATTCAGGCAATCATAACAGCATATTTAATAAAAGAAAACGAATAAAATTTTCCAAGATTTTTTAACTTACCTCCAATAGGTGGTCCAACCAAATGGCCAATGCCCTGACTTAACAAGATCAGTCCATACGCCACAGTAAAGTTATCAAGAGGCATCAACTCCATCAGAATCGTCGGCGTATACGAATAGGAACTGGCGAAGGAGAGGCCAAATACTGCTGATATGACGGCTAAGGCCCAATAGTTGGTGATGAAGAACGGGTACGTGGCTACTGACCCGCCACAGATGATGAGGCATACGGCGTATGTCTTGGTCACGTTCAACCAAGGCTGGTCGCCGGCCCAGCCGAGGGCAACCTAGGAAACGGAAAAGGAAAATTTCTTAAGCTTGTCTATAAGGTGTATTATGCTTAAAGATCTTATAAGGCCATTTGGCATGCTTTATGATACAGCTGCGATGATTAATAGACAATTTACTAAACACGATATTTTCGAGCAGTGAAACCCAGTTAGCTTTTTTTTAGCTAAACAAAAACAGAGTTCCAAATCTTTTTTTTTCTATGACAACTACCTTGGCAAAAACTATAAATTATGTTCAATATCTAGTATCTACTTACAATTCCAATACTGCTAGCAACTCCGATGATAGAAATCATCATAGGTCCACCCTCCACTTTCATTTCGTTCATGTAAGAAGTGAGGAAGAAGTACGGAACAATGAACCACACAGACAGAATCAGGGAAGACAGGTTGAACATCAAGAAATGGAACTCCGTGAACATTTTGAAGTCAAACATTGATTTGAGAGATAATCCGAAGCGGTTGTACCACATCTGCAAAACATAAAGAGAAATGTTAATACAATTCAGGAAATAAAGATGTTTTTCTATCATCATCATCATCATCATTTCAGCCGGAAAACGTCCAGTGCTGGACATAGGCCTCCCCCAATTGGGGGGGGGGGGGGGGCTTTCCATAATCGCCACGCTTGGCAGGCAGGTTGGCGATCGCAGTATGTTGGTAAAATGCATAGAGAACGCTGCTGCCCATTCTCTAATAAGTCCCTTAGTCGCCTCCTACGACACCCACGGGAAGAGATGGGATGATGCTATTCTTTACGTCCGGCACCACACGATACCTTCACGTCCGGCACCACACGGTACACGGTACGGTGTTCTTCTATATTTGTATGAAAACATAATAAAAACTTACCATTTCATCATCAGATTCAGAATAAAGGGACCAAGATGAGTTCTTATACATATCTGGCAAAGATGAAGCTCTAAGCTTGTACCTAGTGATGGACATCATAGCACCACGATGCATCATGCTAGTTTTATACAAAGGTACATCTCTTAAGTAATGATGGTCCGTAGATATCTGTCTGAACCAGCTTTGTTGTTGCTGTTGTTGTTGTTGCTGTGACATCTTGGAGTCCTTGGCTACAACTTTCTGTTTCGTGGCATTAATGTTTGTATTTGATTTCACAACTTCAGTTTTCACACCTTCGCTCTCACTTTTTTTTGCTTCTCTCTCTGTCCCGTCTTTAGGCTTCTTAGCTTTGATTTCAACAGGTAATTGAGCTGGCGGTTGCGCTTTTGCTGGATTCTCAGTGTATACGTTGACCTCAGAATGCCTCCGCGTTAACACATCCGGATAATTTTGCAGTATAATGTTGTACAGCCGTTTGTTTTTCATCAATTTGTCTATGACTTCAGTCGGAACCTGCGAAAAATAAAGAAACCTTATGTACACTGTATATGCAAAATAGCGTCAACCAGTCAAAATCCCGTGACTTACCTTTTCGTTTTGTTGTACAAACGTCGGTAGATGAATGGCTGAATGCATTCTCTTGTTTGTTTGTTCCGCGTTTGCTTGTGTGGTGGCCTCTAACTCTTCTGCCGCCTTGATGCTTGTTGCTAACGTTGCTAAAATGTATTCGGGACTTTTTCCAGATTCCAATAAAGTTTTTAATTCTTCTGAGTCCAAGTAAGCTGATTCTCCTCCAATAGATCTTGACGAAGTAGAACCAGCGCTCGATGATTTTCTAGATCTAATTTTAGAGAGCTTCCGCTCTCGTTTTTGTTTGATTTCCAACCACTCTGGGTTCTTCATTAATGCTCCACATACACACATATTAAGTAGAGTACCAGCTAATAAAACAATAGTATTTTTCCAATCGTATATTTCCAAGAAATAATGAGTCATTGGTGGATAAATAAGCGTACCAAAACCTATCCCACAAGAAGCTAACGATACGGCTAAATTCCTTCTCTTATCAAACCAGAATGCTACCGACACTACAGCAGTTACGTACAAAATTCCCATTGCTAATCCGCTAATAAACCCGAAAGTTAAACACAACATTTCTACTGAGTTACTCATAGCAGCTAATAGGAACCCAATTGTAGACAGCACTCCAGCGATCATGGTCATAATTCGGCATCCATATCTATCTACTAAGGCACTCATTACTGGCCCCGCTAGTAACGGGGTAGCTATAAAAAGACTTCCAATCAATGAGGTTTTTGATTGCGTAGTTTCGAAGTATGAAGTGAATTCCTCATGGAGGAGTCCAAAGGAGAATGCCAGGCCGTCGGCACATGCTGATACAAGAAATGCTGAAGCTACTACTACCCAACCCCACCCGCCGTCTGGTATCGGAGGTAGTGCTACATTATCACTATCGTCTGAACATATACTATCTTTATCATCTATTCCTTCGAACTTGACCCTTTCGACGGGTGACTCAGACTCATCTCTAGTAAAATGGGCGACTATGTCTTTTTCTTCTGATTTAATGGAATTAATTGTGTTGATATCTGTATTGTTGTATTTGATTGCCAGGCCATTGTTGGATTCTTCTTTGAGTTTCTCAGCATCCTTTGTTTCAACCATAATTGTTCTCTTATTATAGCATAACGTTGATTTTATTTGTAGATTCCGGTGATCTGTAACATAAAAAATTACATGTTAGTCTTTGTTTTATGAGATATCTCAAGATATGTATGTACCTACGAAGTGTTTACATAACTATATACATTATCTACTATAATTCAACGAATTTCTCAAAATTTCGTTCAATATCTATCCATCTATACCTACAAATAAATAAAATTAAAGTGTATGTTTGTAATATCAAAATAACAGGTTTTCACTTAATATTATATACATGAAAGAATATTACTGTACTAAATTATAACCATATTTTTTTTGTCTGTCTATGTGTTTTTTTCGGCTTATCTTCGAAACGGCTGGACCGATTTTGATAGGACTTTCAATGGCCGATACCTGAAGTTATAAAAAATAACTTGGGCTTCCTTAATTTTATTTTAGAAATGGAAAGAACATCAAATGATATTAATAATGAATGACACCGTTTCATTTGGATAATGAGATGGGGCCTACTATTATATCATCTATTTACATCTACATCTAAAAAAATCCTGCTCTATTAGGCCACGACAATGAACGAACCTTGGTGGCATAATCACAACGCTTACTGTGAAGATTAGTAATTGTGGTGTGATGTCATCAGTATGTGGATAGATGTTGCTTCATATTAACCTGGTACTTATGCAAGTCTTGCAATCATTAGGGCTAGATCCCTAATGTTTGCAAGACTTGCATAAGTACCAGGTGACTTTTTCTTCTTTTCTTTCTTTAATATAATTGTGTAACTCAGTCAGGCTTTCATTCGAGAGTTCTAAAACATTCAGTTACGTCAATTACGTTGTTGACCAGACAATTTTTTCGTTCATATAATAAAGCAATGGATAGCAATAATCGTCAAAATTATTTACATTCTGACTATTTGTGTTATGAAATTAGGGTGGTTCTGAAGTAATTGCAGTGGTCACTAGCTCCCGGGGGTTGTTTGAAAGATATACCGTGGCCCCTGGCACACAGGCAACTGGAGGAATACGGGTGGGTTTTGGTCAGTAAAAGACTGGCACGCCCTCCCGCTCCACCCAGAGCGGGAGAAGTTATTTCATGTTTTTTTATTAAGTGCATAAAGGTGCGAGCAGTGGTGGCCAAGTGGTAACGGCCGCGACTTACGAGTTGTAGGTCGTAGGTTCGAACCCAGACAGGCGCTTAACTTTGTGTTAATTATTTCATCACCACTACTCTCAAAACGGTGAAGGAAAACATCGTGAGGAAACCGGCATGTCGTAGAACAAAAAATTCGAAGACATGTGACATCTACCAACCCGCACTGGACACGCGTGGTGGATTATGACCCAATCCCTCTCACCGAGAGGAGGCTTGTGTCCCAGCAGTGGGAACATTATAGGCTGATGATGATGATGAAAGGTGCATCGCACGAAAGCTTCATATGCATCCGATGCTTTCTACGGAGCCAGCCGTTGCCTAGCGATTGTTTTATCAATTAGCTCATATTGACACTAATAAAGGAGAGAGTTAATTCAAAAATATAAATAGGTAAATTTCTAAACATTTACTTCTTCAAAACTTCGGATCGGTGACCGAAAACCAGTCTAAGAGTGAATCTGTATTTCATTCAATACGAATCCGAGTTCAATCCGAATAAGGAATGTTCTATCTATCTGAAAAGACAGAATTTGGATCCAGTGCGCAACCTCATACAAAATGGCCACTTCGGACGGACATTTCTCGGCTTCGGATCATTAGCTCTAAGTCCACAGCTTATTAGTCGTCAATTATTTAGATTAACTAAATGGAAATTGTGTTATTATTCGGCCATCTGTCGATCATAATCACCTCGCCGTTAGTTGAATTCAACGGGTGCATATATTATGAGTCTAACGTCTGACCAACGTCTGACCCAGTCTGTTGCATGTAATGATAAGCCACGTTCCTTCTAACACCCCTTTTAGTGGAGCGTGACGGTTGTGGCATATTGTCTGTCCTTAGTTTATTGTGGACTAGATGACACGTATAAAAATGATTATTATCGTCGATAAAAGTCGCGATAATTTAACGATTAGCGGTTGGTAGTATGTTATGTTTATCAATATTTAGTGTTTCACGTTTATAGATAACACACGTGTACCAATTCAACTTTTAAATTTGATGTGGTAGGCGCGGCTAAAGTACTACAACAAAATGAGAGTATTGCACATTGATTTCGTATAGGCGGAAGGCACGTGGATCACGTCACGTCATTTGTGGATCTTTGACAGTCGTTACATGTCGTCAGAATCTCGAGAGAAGTAGAACCATAGAGCGACCTCATCATCATCTGACTAGCCTTTTCCCAACTATGTTGGGATCAGCTTCCAGTCAAATCGGATACAATTATATACTTGCCAGTTTTTTGACCTCCACAACCCAGTTACTGGGTAACACTCCCTTTGATAAGATTGGTTAACAGACCCTTGGGGTTCTGACGACCCGTAACGACCTTTCAAAGTTTCCCCTTAACAGAAGTTAAGGGGAAACAAGCCACGGGCGCGAACTCACTGGTGGGCCTGGCTAAAAATCACGCTGTCTCACCAGGCATCGTGTCCGACAGAGGTAGTACCCGTGATGAGCAGTTAGACGCTAGTCTACATGCACAACATAATCGAGTGAGCTGCAGGATCAGTTATAGTAAAACTGGCGCGTAAAAAATTAAGAAAAGTCCTTCGGAAGATCGGGTTTTCTGAAAAAACCACTGCATAAATCAATGACCAATAAAGTTTATTGAACTTTTAGATAAGTGAGCTTGTTCGGTGCCGACTTAGTTTTTGAGATTTTATACTTCTTTTATAACTTAAACAAGCCCAAAGTTAGGTTAAATTAGCAAGAAAAGCGAATCTTTGTTGGCTCATAACTTTTTAATAGCTTTTTATTTTAGGACCCCTCCGTGCCTCGGAAAGCACGTTAAGCCGTTGGTCCCGGCAGTCATTTGTGGATCTTTGACAGTAGTTACGGGTCGTCAGAAGCCCGAAAGTCTGACAACCAGTCTTACCAAGGGGTATCGTATTACCCAGTAACTGGGGTTGTGGAGGTCAGATAGGCAGTCGCTCCATGTAAAATACTGGTATTCAGCTGCATCCGGTTAGACTGGAAGCCGACCCCAACATAGTTGGGAAAAGGCTAGGCAGATGATGATTATTTTAGTATTCTGTTTCCGTATCGACAATATTAATAATGAGACAATACCATACCAGGTTTAAGTTTTGATGTACAGTCGCCAGCAGGTCAAGCTATCCCAAACTGTCAAATTGCCCTATTGAACATAAACGTTATTCTTTTGGAATAAAGTTGAAAAACTATCAAAGAAATTTGACAGATTGGGGTAGCTTGATGTGCTGGCCTCTGTACATTGTCAAACAGTGGAGTAAAACCCTCCCGAAGTTTGTACGGAAAAATGTGGATTCGTTTTACCTTAAATGTTCATGATGCCATAACGACGGAATAAAGTCGTTCGAGCACACTGATATATCCATGAGGGCGAAGTCGCGGGCAAAAGCTAAATATATATTTATAAAAGGTAGTCTGTTTGTCTTTTAGATAGTTACACCAATTAATATCAGAACAAAGCTATTCAGGCTAACATAATCGATGGAACCGTAGATAACTAAGTATACATTAGTGGTCATAATAAAACTTTATTCCCCTTTTTACGAAAATTACACGGACGGAGGAGTACCTACCTAGGTGTGTTTGGCACGGTTCAAGTTTATGTTGAGAAGGAGTGCAGAAAGCGAATTCTTACCTATAATCCTACTTAATATTATAAACGCGAAAGTTTGTTTGTATGGATGTATGGATGTTTGTTACTCTTTCACGCAAAAACGGCTGAACGGATTTGGATGAAATTTGGGACACAGATAGATTATAACCTGGATTAACCTATAGGGTACTTTTTATCCCGGTAGTTCATTCCCGCGGGATAATTTCCGACTTCCACGCGGGCGAACCCGCGGGCGGAAGCTAATATTTCTACTGGATGACCACTATGTTATTATTGCATTTGTAATTTCGTTACATCACTAGCAGGTAAACTTATATGGGTAACCTATTTAATTAACGAGCGGAGTAGGTATAGAACGATTACTGGCCATGACTATAACTGGCTAACTGGCTGTCGTCATCCCGCATTAACCACGTACAGTGATTGGGTAGCGATAGCGGATTTATAAATGTTTTACTTTGTTATCAATAAAATACACATATTATGGACATATAGGAGTTTACTCATGAAAATTAATAACTTTAGATACCACTAGCAGCGCTCCGCGGTTTCACCCGCGTAGTTCCCGTTCCCGTGGGAATACGGGGATAAAATATAGCCTATGTCACCCGGGGATAGTGTAGCTTCCCAACAGTGAAATAATTTTTCAAATCGGTTCAGTAGTTTCGGAGCCTATTCAATGCAAACATAAAAACAAACAATCAAATCTTTCCTCTTTATAATATTAGTAGATATATGTAGATATGGAATCGAGTCCGAAATATGAAAAAATATATAATAATAACTCTTGTTACAAGTAATTTTGCAGACTCGGACACAAGCCAGACTACCTAAAATACGACCAATCAGACGGTGCATGTTATAAACATATATTATAATTATATACAACTAGCTTTTGCCAGCGGCTTCGCCCGCGCGGAACTTTCATCCCGTATTTAACTCCCTTAGGGGTTGAATTTCGAAAACTCGTTCCTTATTCCTTGTCTACATTATAAAGGGAACCTCTGTGCAAAATTTCAGCTTTCTAGGTCCAAGGGTTTGGGCTGGCCGTTGATTAGTCAGTCAGTCAGTCAGGACTTTTCTTTTTATTTGCACACAAAAAATATTTATGTTATAAACGTATACAAATACATTAATAATTACATAACGTTATTAACATAGGGATAGTTAACAAAACACATCAAATTGTGTCATGCGTAGGGTAACCCTTTGCCAACTATGCTGGGGTCGGCTTCCAGTCTCACTGGATGCAGTTAAATAGGTACCAGTATTTTATTCTGAGCAACTAGCTGCCTATCTGACCTCTACAACCCAGTAACTGGTTAACGGGATACCCCTTGGTAAGACTGGTTTTCAGACTTTCGGGCTTAATTTTTTTCTTTACGAATAGGTAATGGATGGTCACCCATCCACGAACTGACCGCGGCCAGTGTAGCTTAACCTTCAATCGACTCGTGTTGCCGTTAATATTAAGCCCCCGTTTTAAATACATGTAGTTAAATATGTAATATGTTTGGCCGCGAATATGAATTATAGTTACACGGTAGCTCGGTAGGTAGGTATTACATAACCAAATGTAAACATGACTGACCTTGTTTCTGGTAACATATGTTTTACAGTTTACAAACAATACATAAAAATACTCTGTTATGTAAAAAGAAGGACTTTTAGATTTTTCTACCGAAACCACGTCTTTATTGCAGGAGACATTTAAATTCTACTAATAATATACCTAAATGTGAAAGACCAAACCTGGATATTTTTTTATCCTGATATTTCTACGGGATTGAGAATTTCGAGACTTCTTTTTTTTCGCGTCTTATGGAAAAAATTCTATGATATTTTCATAGAAATCGCTCTACTAGAGTCACGTAGCGCTGTGGCATTGCGCCTGTTTGCGGGAGCCTTTATGTGGGTGGAACAGCGGGGCGTCGATAGTTTAAAAAAAAAAAACCTCAAATTTGACATTGTGTCCATCAATTAGTAAAGTCACGATTATTACTTACTAGCTGTTGCCAGCGGTTTCGCCCGCGTGGAGATCGAAAACTGTCCTACAGGAACGTAGTTCCGGGATAAGAAGTATTCTGTGTGTTATTCCAGGTTACAAACTACCTGTGTGCCAAATTTCATTCAAATCCGTTCAGCCGTTTTTGCGTGAAAGAGTAACAAACATCCATACATACTTCCATACTCACAAGCTTTCACATTTATAATATAAGTAGGATAATTCATTGTTTTATTACTTTTACTATAAATACATACTACCTACCTAATGTAACCTAGTGGATTACATCAATCAATCTGCCGAGCCTTTTCTGAACTATGTTGGGGTCAGCTTCCAGTCTAACCGAATGCACCTGAATACCAGTATTTTACGTAGAGCGACTGCCTATCTGACCTCCACAACCCAGTTACTGGGTAACACGATGGCCATTAATAGTAAAGTCACGATTATAAAATACATATACAGTAGATAATACATCGTTACGTTATATTACTGATCGATAGGTTCAACTTGGATCATTATGTGGACCCTTAACTAGAGCGTAAAATCTATGATCATAAAAGTTCATAGCTAATAAAGAACGTAAAATGACTTCATTTTCTAATTAGGTCTTATTTACCTTCGGCCTTTTCTATGCAGCTGTGATAAACAGTTTCTTTTTTAAATATAAATTAACCGAAATCCGAAGCCATGTAGAAGAACGCTAAATTAAGGCATTATAGATACCTAGCTATCTCAGCACAATTGTATGGCAGCCATTTCATTTTTTTCCAAATGGAGCATTCCAATTGGTTTATCTTGGAGGTAGCCAAATTTAATACAGGACCTACTATGATTCTAAACCTACTTATTTAAAACTAGCAGCGCTCCGCGGTTTCATCCGCGTAGTTCCCGTTCCCGAGGGAATACAGGGATAAAATATAGCCTGGGATAGTGTAGCTTCCCAACAGTGAAAGAATTTTATAATCGGTTCAGTAGTTACGGAGCAATCAAATCAAATCTTTTCTCTTTATAATATTAGACTTGTATAGATAACTAGAACAGAGCCATGTTTGATGCTAGATGTTTTTAACCGACTTCAAAAAGAAGGAGGTTATCAATTCGACATGTTTTTTTTTTAATGTATGTTCGGGCATAACTCCGTCGGACATTGACGGATTTGCAAAATTATTTTTTTGTTCGAAAGGGGTTTACTTCGAAATGGTCCCATTAAAATTTCATATAGATCTGATGATGCGTTTCGGAGACAGACAACGGAACTCTTCAAAAAATTACAGCAAATCAACCGCGAATGCTGCTATCGCATAAGTAGGGTCATTGCGCCGGTTAGCGACCAGTTAGCTGGGTTGCCTACTTAAGATGAGAAAATAAAAATGATGTCTACGCGCAAAATAGTATATTTTAATGGGAATTTGTCCCAAATATAATCTAGTTTGGATACAAAACATAAAATAAAATACATTAATACAAAAATATTTATAAAATGCTGAAAAAGTGAAAATATAGCGAAAACGTCGGTTTACGACCATTTTTATCAGTTTACGACCACCAGTGAGCTGGTTTGCGACCGCTATTTTAATATAAAAATATGGCATTAAAATAATTATAATCGGTTTAAAAATATTTTAATTTTTGCCTCTTATTAAAAACAAATATGGTACCTAATCATTTGGTGTAATGTTTTCTTAAATAATAATAATTAACCTTCTTTTCGGATATCATCGAGAGTTTTTTCAGGGCTTCTGCAGTGTACTGGACAGTCTTTTTCTTTTTTTTATTGACTCTGAATTATTTGGGAGCTCCATCTAAAAATAAGTAATATAAAATAATTAATTGTTGTTTTTATGACTAATTTTGTTTTAAACTGAAAACTAATAATATTTAGTTTTCGACAGATTAGGTACAACTACATGGTTGCTTGCTAAAATAATTATTAAACGGACATTTCAATAACCAACCAAATTATAAAAATCAGACGTGGTCGCATACTCAATTAAATTTCATACTTATTTCTGTTAGCGGCCGTTATTTTTCTCATACTAAATGATGGTGGCCGGAAACCAATGTCTTTATTTCGATTATTTTGGTTTACGACCACCTGTTCAGCACCAATTTTGTACGTAAATTAAACAAAGTTCTTTCAAAGAAACTGGTGGTCGCTTACTAAAGAACTACAAAGAAAAACTTTTCCAATGCTACATTCAAAATTGTAACAGTCCTGTATGAAGCATTATGATCATATTAATCAAAACAAAATAATTCGGTTCTCTTCGGTTTGCGACCATGTGGTCGCTATCTAACGTTTTCGTTAAATAAGCATTTCGATTACCGACCACTTGATTTTATCTTAATAATACGTTTTAAAATAGAAAAATAAAACTAAATAATAACCAAAACTTATCGATTGTACAATTTAACATCTAACTTATATGTAAAACATGAAATAAGTAATAAAACTTACCTTTAAGCGCCGCACGCCGTGTTATTTTTTTTCCAACTCGCGGTATGTCCACTCACCCCTGAATCAAGACGCACATTGAGCAATTTTTTTTCGGGTCTGGTTTTCGCCATTTGTTTCAAACTGTGTAAATTCTTATTTCATAATTATTAATAAAGCACCTTACATTTATTTTTTCTTTATGTTACCTCTACAAGTACTATTATCTTGATTTAAAGAAACTTAGTCCGTCAAATGGTCGCCTACTGAAGGTGGTCGCGATACCGGCGAAACGACCCTATGCATTGTTTTGACCCCAAGGATGATGAAATTTCGGAAGGCGGTGACAAATAATTAAAATACACATCCAAAGTCACCGCCTTCCGAAATTAAAGTTATTTAGCACTTTGTAGTGTTTTTTGGAAGTCGGTTGTTATTTTTTTGAAAAAAGTTTTTATTGAAGCATAATGTAGTCCCAAAATTAAAGTATTGCCATTAAAAACAAGTTTTCTAAAATTGATGAACACACTGCAATATTCTTTTATACTTAAAAAATATTTACGGAAAAGAAAAGACGATTTGACAATAAATCAATTCAGATAAAGCCATTCTAAAACAGTGCAAGTAGCACGTAACATGTTAGAAGGCCAATCGCAATGTTTATTGAACAGTTTAGCGTCTTATTGAATATCTTCAGCAGTTTAATGTGGTTAGAAGCAATCCCGTAAGCCCCTGTGATGATTAACAACATCATATTTCATTATAGTTTGGTTGGAAGATGGATCCGTTTCTGGATGGATGGATTTTATCTCTAGATATAGGGTGATGTAGGTACCTAGTTAACGGTTTGTTGTTAAAATTATGTACATTCATAGCTAAGAAAGTACTCGACTAATTTCTAAATGTCCAAGAGTGTGGCTTCTGAAGAATGTGCGAAAAACATTTTTGGAACTAAGTTCCGGAGTAATTGTAGAATTCGTCACGAAAGGAAAATGCGTTATGCCGTCCATTTTTTTCTTTTAATGCAATGGAACATGTTTATAACCCAGCACTAAAAAATAGGTTTTTGGGTGTTGTTCACCTATGGAAAACTCGCATTTGAATTATTAAATACGAAAGTGATAAACGGTCTATTAGTTAGTCTCCCTGTATCCCCCTATGAAAACGATCGATACGAATTTTCCCAAGCTGTCTCAGACAATTTAGAAAAAAAACCACTATACCTAAGGTAAATACCTATAACTAAACAAAAATCTACGTTTTTTATCACCATACACAGGATACCCCTCCTGATTACCTAACTACTACCTCTACTGACGCTGGTACTAACCTTCGTGTTAATTTATTTCAATGTAATCTTAAGATCTAGACTTGTACAGATCTTCAGATAATTCCTGCGTGTGTTTACGTACTTAAGCCAGTGGAAACTACAGACAAGGAGACGCAATATTGATGAAGATAAACAACTTATTTAAGGTGAGTCTGGCTCCAATTCTTAATAAAATGCGTCATAAATATTATTTGTTTGTCCATTCAACGAATCGATCATCTCGTCACATCGAATCGCGTTTGAGTAATTTTGGCACATGTACCGATAGATTGTGAAACTGTGATTCAGAAGCGGGAAAATTCTACTTCTTGCGACATGATTTGTGTCTCATCCTCTTCTTGTACAAATGCGAATTTATTTGGAGCCGGCACAGCTTGTCTTCTTCTATAAAATCACAACCAAAAGTCATTTATTCAAACTAGGCTGAGAGTCAGCACTTTTTGAACGTCAAAATTACACACAGTCCCCCAAAAACGCCCGCCCTTCACCACTTCCTAGTGTAGCTGGCAAGACGAAGTGGCGCAACAAACTTCCCAGCAGCACATAAGTACATAGCTACTTCTGCAACGGCAAAAACTCAGTATCCACACCCTTTCTAACCATACTACCTCATTGGTCTAGTGGTAGCATGAGGGCCTAGGTTCGATTCCCAGGTCAACAGTGTTATTGTTTTTTTCTATCTGGAATTTCTCAGTTTTTTCAAAAGTTCTGTTTCAAAATTATTGTGTTACTTAGGCAGGCAGTGCAAAGTAAGTTATTGCCAATGATTGATAATTGATTGCTAATTAAAATGATCGCTGTTTCAGTAAATAAACTAAAATTAATCTTCGGTCCCTTTCCTTAATGACGAGCTCTGAATGGTCTTTATAACACGTTGAACTTGAAATTGTGGAGAGGGCGATGCTTGGAGTTTCCGTACGGGATCGAATCAGAAATGAAGAGATCCGTAGGAGAACCAAGGTATATCAACCAAACCAACCGACATAGCCCGAAGGATTGCGGCGATGTTTGGGAGAAGCCTATGTCTGGACATAGGCTTCTACTTCTTAGACGTCCACTGCTGGCAGTGGACGTCTTTCGGCTGAAATGATGATGATGATGAATTTGGTGCACCTATTCAATTTCATCCTGCACCCTAATTGCGTAACGCACGATCGATCATAATCTGAATAATTTTGAAACAGATTCTCAGACACACTAAACAAACCAAATGTAACGATTTATTGATAATTAAAGGTAACCTTGTGTTATGACTGTGTCATCTCCTATGAAAAATAATTATAATAAAGTATTAAAAGAGTTTCGGGCGCCGCGCCGTGGAGATGACACTTATGTTATAATAAACAAAACATGCCAGATAGAAAACTCGGAGAGTCAGACTTTTAATCTGCTGGAGGTAGCTGAAAATATATAATAGGTCTTTACCTATGAAATTGCCGTTTTGTATGAAAAAATTTAAACGAATTTTTTTCATGAATTTTTTATTTGTATTAATCGAAGTAATCACCCATGCAATCAATGCATCTTTGCCATCGCAGTGGCAGTTTATTGATGCCCTTCTTAAAGAAATCAGCTGGACGGGAGGCAACAAATTCTTCAAAGGCATTTTGTACTGCCTCTCGGGTATTAAATTTTTTTCCCGCCAAGAAGTTATCCAAATTCTGGAAAAAGTAGTAGTCTGTAGGCGCAAGGTCTGGTGAGTAGGGCGGATGACGGAGAGCTTCCAACCCCAGTTCTTGCAACTTGGAGACCGTCTGCTGTGCAGTATGAGGTCGCGCGTTGTCGTGCAGGAGCAGCGGAGACGAGCGATTGACCAATGCTGGTTGGAGATGCGCCAGCTTCTCCATCATTGTGTTCAGTTCTTCACAGTACACATCTGCAGTAATGCTCACCCCGTTTGGTAAGAAGCTGTGATGAATCACACCGGCGCTAGACCACCAAACAGTGACCATCACTTTTCTAGGGGTAAGTTTTCGTTTAGGGCATTGTTTAGGTGCTGAACCAGGATCCAACCAACTTGCTGAGCGCTTACGGTTATCAAACAGAATCCATTTTTCATCGCAGGTAACAATGCGGTTCAAAATTCCTTCATTTGTGTGTCTGTTGAGCAGTGCAAGGCACGTCTCGACGCGTACTTCGCGCTGGCGATCATTGAGTTCGTGGGGCACCCATTTGTCAAGCTTTTTTACCTTGCCAATTTGACGCAAATGGACCAATATAGTAGTATCATCAGCTTCCACAATCGCCTTTAATTCGTCATTGTCGACCAAAGTCTTCGGACGACCGCGAGGTTCATTTTTCAGGTCGAAATTTCCAGAACGGAAGCGAGCAAACCAATAACAGGTGGTGCGTTGGTTTGTAGTGTTAGCTCCGTAAACGTCGTTGATGTTGCGTGCCGCTTGTGCCGCGTTGCTGCCACGACGGTACTCATATTCCATAATTACTCGAATTTTTAACGTATCCATGATGACGAAAAAGATTGAAATGCGATGAAAATGTAACACTAATCAATAAAGAAATGACTACTTTTAGAAAAAAAAATCCATGTTTTTAAAATAAAATTAATTTGAAATTAGAATTCTTAGCCAAACAAAAATTATTTTGATTTGAAATGGCCAGTACTGCAGAACGGCAATTTCATAGGTAAAGACCTAATATAATAAAAGAGTGGAAATGCCCTTGTTAATACCTTTTAATGCTAGTAGCTAAATAATAAGATTGACAATTTTTTAATACAGACACTAGACTATTTTTTTACAGATTGACATAATATGTTCGAGAAATGTGTCTGTTCAACAACGTAAATAACGTAATGAATATTGTTGAACTGGCAAAATGAAACAAACTATGATTAATCGTGTGTTACGCAATTAGGGTGCTGTTCCATTCATAGTGTTTGCGGTCTTCCACTATTTTATGACCAGCCACATTCATGCTCATAACTTCTCTCCAAATGAGATCGAAGTCTCGGTGGTTTAAAAATGTGGAAGGTAAAATAGTAGCTCTGACTTATCAAGCTTTACATTTCCAGTTTTAGATGACCTCGCATTGTATTCGTAAAATGAGAAGTAAGCTTACACTGAAAATGTATAGCTTGACATGTCATGTGCGTGGTGTGTGTACCTACCCTAATCAATCAAAACATTGTTTTAGGTAGGAAAGTTTTATTACAAAGAGTTCCTAATTTCCTGTTTTTAACCACAAGTGATAGTATAGTAACCGCAAGATACAGGTGGACCGATGACCTGGCGAAGACCGCGGGTATCCGCTGGATGTGGGAAGCACAAGACCGGTCGAAGTGGAGGAGCCTGGGGGAGGCCTATGTCCAGCAGTGGACTTCTTTCGGCTGATATGATGATGATGATGAAGATACAGAAACATGGAATTTCAATTGTAATTCAACAATAATGTGCATGTTCCTAGGTACTTGTTAATAAGAGGAAAAATAGTACGTACATCTAACACCTACAGTTTTATTTATTTTTGGAAATATTTTACAATGGACAATTAAAATGAGCACTTGGTAGGCAATTGACCTCAATTACCTTCATACTGTATTTCCCCGATTGCATAATTAGCCTATAACGTTCTGGCATGCAGGCCACCTCTCTCTGAGAGGGACGGGAGAGGAGAGAGGTGAGGGTCAGTTGATGGCTGTACACTTACAACGTTTGGTTCTAGGAAATGCTGGTTTCCTCACGATGTTTTTCTTCTCCGTTTTGAGCGCAGATGTTGATTAAATAAATTTCACAAAAAAAAAAGCGTCTGTCTGGCACTTCGAAAACTGTCATCGAACGAAGTAGCGACGACTCAACTGATAAAATTCACTAAAAATAAACCAGCAATTAAACCAGACGGATATAGACTGGGTCTGGGAAATAAGATTTAATGTCAAAAGAAAATTATTAACACAAAAATTCAAAATACGACAACATTTTCAATGTTAGGGTGCTGTTCCATCCGACGACGAAGCGAGTATTTTCTCGCTCAAGAAACGTAGGTACAATAGATTGTAAGTCCCGTGTCGACAAAAGAGATATCATCATCTGCCTAGCCTTTTCCCAACTAGTATAATATGTTGGGGTCGGCTTCCAGTCTAACCGGCACCCTAATTGCGTAACTCACGATTCATCATAATCTGTATCGTTTTGAAACGGATTGTTAAACCATTGCTTCATATGTTGGAAAAATGTGTCTGTTCGACAACATAAATAACGCAATGAATATTGTTTAACTGTGAAGACGAAACCAATTATGATCAATCGTAAGTTACGCAATTAGGGTGCTGATGCAGCTGAATACCAGTATTTTACACGGTGCACCTGTTTTTTTTTACCTCCACAACCAATGAGTTACTGGGTAACACGATTGCTAAGACTAGTTGGTAAGACTGTACGTATATAGAGGTATGAAGTACAGGGTGTAAGGTTCACTCATACTCTAAAGAAAAAGCGAGGATCCTTCAACCATTTGGTCCGCCGTCTGATCACCTGTCTGTGTGTTGTGTTTGGTGAGCAACTGCCCAGGATTTGTGTGACGTCAGATCACCGATGCGTAGCTCGCATGTGGCGTTGTAGATGCCGCCACAACTGGCTGTCAGACTTTCGGGCTTCTAACGACTCGTAACGAGTGTCAAAGATCCACGAATGACAGCTGGGAGTCTGACACCAACGATTTTGCTTCCCGAGACACGGAGCGGTCTTGGTATGTGAAGGTGGTCACCCAACCGCGGCAAGTGTAGCTTAAATTGATCGATACGAGTTGCTGTTATAACTTACCCACAAGCCCGTCGCCAGGAAGCGACTCTCAGCTGTAGATATTTTCTCGCTCGAGAAATATACAAAAGATTGTAGGTCTGTTAGTAAACGAGAGAGTCTCTGTCAAACAAACAACTCGTTTGTAGTGGCCCAATCGCTTCTCGCTAATCGCCGGCGGTGAAACAGTTGCCCTAGTAAAGTATTTATAGCGAGGCTACACAGCGATTGATCTCATCTGCTGGGCGCAAATATTGTGTGTGCGTCACTTTGATGAAGGTTAGGTTATTGAATTTTATTGCAGAGGTACCTATAGTAACTAACTTTTGTAATTACCTCAGGAAGTGCGTAGAGAAAGAAGCTATGAGTAATTGAGTACGAAAACGCTGTTCAGACATATCAGTTGCTAAATTACTCACCACTAAACTAAACCAGGCTTTACGGTAATGAGGAAAGTGGTTGCTTGCACTAGTGACGAAACCGACCTGTAAACCCACTTGTGCAATGGATGGAATATGGGAATCGAACATAAATGACCTCTCCTCCCAGGCTCGCACTAGCTAGCCTACGATCTTATTTATTACGAAGCCACGTGGGCCGCTGCAGGCACGACTTAGATAGGGATAATATCAACTACTAAATATCTCAACGAGTCAAAATGCGATTGTGGAGGTTCATCTCAAACGATGTCTCACCTCTTGTCGTGCTCTTTTTGCAATGTCACTGCCGATGTTATCTGCAAAGATCTCCTGGCACCGTGAATACGAAGGTAAAGTGAGCTTTTGAGCTGAGAGACAATACCGTCAAACCTAGGGGCATCAAGTGGTATGACAGCTCACTTCTCACAGCTCAGTTTTTACGGTGACATTTATACAGAATAGGCCGGCTGATTCATAGTTGAAAGACCTTTAAGAGAGGAGAATATCATAATAGTGTGGTCCCAGCAGCAGTGAGCAGTGGTGGTCCAGTGGTAACGGCTGCGACTTACGAGTTGTAGGTCGTGAGTTCGAACCCAGACAGGCGCTTTACTTTGTGTAAATTATTTCATCTCCACTGCTCTCAAAACGGTGAAGAAAAACATCGTGAGAAAACCGGCATGTCCTAGAAGAAACAAAAATTCGAAGACATGTGACATCTACCAACCCGAACTGGACACGCGTGGTGGATTACGGCCCAATCCCTCTCACAGAGAGGAGGCCTGTGTCCCAGCAGTGGTAACATTATAGGCTGATGATGATGATGATGATGATGATGGTCCCTGACTAAGATATGTTAATGTAAGCCACCAATCCACCATCTCTCTAGTCTTCTATTCTGTTGTAAAAAATATGACAATAGTCAGCAGGTGGAAGCTTATTCTGTGTTTATTCTACAGTTTCATCGCTCTACCGGTGTTGCAAATTACATCCAAATTCGTTCAGCCGCTTCAGCGTGAAAGCGTTACAAACAAACATACAAAAAATATAATATTTTCCCTTTATCTAATTTTAGTTTAATCGATTGAGTCTGCGATCGCCAACCCGCCTGCCAAGCGTGGCGATTATGGCTAATTCCCCCAATTGGGGGAGGCCTATGTCCAACAGTGGACGTCTTTCGGCTGAAATGATGATATCATTTTACCAGTCAACAAGGAAAACAAGATGAAGAAGCAGCATAACGCATATGCATCGGAGTAATTAATATAATTAAATATGAATCATCACACGGTAACAATGCAATCATGAAAAGACAATAAGGCAGTAAAAAATTCACGATTTTTCTTAGTCCTCGTGAAATCCTTACTGCTTGACGTTACTTACAGTATAAATTGCAAAAGTGACTATCTGTTACGTTTTCACGCCTGACTAACCCGACACCACTTTGGGAGCGCTGGTAGCCCTCCCACCCCTGGCATCATGGGACTGCTAGTCCCGCTCCCATATGGGCTTATACTAAGAAATTAAGTGAGTGGTCTTTATCATGCAATAGTTCAATGGAACGGCCCAGCTATATTATATACTACAAGTAGCTTTTGCCAGCGGCTTCGCCCGCGCGGAACTTTCATCCCTTATTTAACTTCCATAGAGGTGGCTCCTCGGTACGATAGCGGTTAATTTCGAAAAATCCTTCCTAATTCCTTGTCCACATTATAAAGGGAACCTTTGTGCAATATTTCAGCTTTCTAGGTCCAAGGGTTTGGGCTGGGCGTTGATGAGTCAGTCAGTCAGTACTTTTCTTTTTATTTACATAGATTTTGACCAAGATGTGAGTTGGGCTTGGCTCTACATTAGATCATAATACTTTTTAACAGTGAAAGCGTTATTTAAATCTTGCCAACCTACTTTAAATTATATGTTTTTGGTGGGCTTTAATTTATTTTTGTAGGGTGCTTTATTTAATGTAATTTTAGCGGTGATATTGTTCTGGCCTATTTAATTATCCAAGAAGTGCCCTAGAGATTTTGATGAGTGAGTCAGTCAGTGACGAAATCGTCATTTTTCGTATTCATAAAAAGAAAGAAAGGTCGATAAATAAAACTTGTGATTTTTAATTCTGCTAACTACCTATATCTTATCATGAGATTTTGATCTCTTTTGCATCGTCCAGCCCGAGGCTTTGAAAATACGACGAAACGTTTCTAGAAAAGGTAGTTAGTGCCCATGCTTTTTGTTTATGGCTCATCTTATCGGGAGCAGCACCATGCCCCCCATTCACTCTCTTTTTGGTGAAATACGCCTAAGTAAAGTTAAAAGTCTCATAGCTAAATTAAACGGATGGTAATAAAGCTTGGCAAGAAGATATAATAGTTTTTTGGGGAAAATATGTACTCTTTACCGCGGGAAGATATATTTTCTAGGGTGGGCAAAGAAGTTTCTAGGATTGGTGGTGCCTACCTTTGCCCCCCCTTTACCTTTTGAGTTTTATTTACGTTCATAGGCAATTTTACTCTTTAAGTGTTTTGTCTTCCATGTAATATCGAAATATAATTAGGTATTTTACTTCCTTTGGGCGTCAGCATAATATATCTGTGGTATAGACGTAAAATTGCCTAGTTAGTGTAGTGGTCGCAAGCGCTGACTGCTGATTGCGGGGTCTTGGATTCGAACCCCGGAACAAGCTACCAATGTTATTGGGAATTTCACAGGACGTATTGTAGGTTTACTAACTAGGTACTACACGTGCTGGGCCTGAGTGGTGGATTACGGCCCACTCCCTCTCACAGAGAGGAGGTCGGTGTCAGAGCAGTGGAAATATTGGGCCATATTCATAAACGATGATTAAAGTTAAATGATGTTTAAACGTCAAAAATGTATGGTTAAACAGACGCTAATCACTATTTAACTTTTAGCAACGTTTATGAATAAGGGGGATTATGTGTATGGTTGATTATGTGTGTATGTGTGTGTGTGAATGCTACATACTACATGTACATACTAACAGTTTCAATTCAAACTAGGTACCTATTTATTTAATTACATTGTAAAAAAAGTTGATTAATTGTGACATTCTGATTAACATTCCACGCTAAATAACTGTGTTTCATGAATTATATTTTATACCTATACATAATACCTACAAACATAGATAAAAACCGGCCAAGTGCGAAACGGACACCTAGGTACAAATAATTTATCAATAACACCCAATAGTACCTATCGTTTTTTTAAACGTGTTATGTTTGTCGTGTAATAAAAATATGTGAGGAATCCTTGAGATACTTAGCGCAGACAAGACTAGGGTATTAATTTACCCAGACACTTAAATTACGTGTCAAATAACTTCTTTATGATTTAAAGACTTGGTGTAACCTACCACGTTTCCACTTATCAAGTTGTAGCTGTCATGTTTCTAAATTCCGTCCGAATAGTGATTTAAACTTGAGACAATAGCGTTTTATATGCGTCCAGGACTTTTAAAAGGATAACCCTTTAAAGTTTTATATGCGATCAGAACTTTTAGAGAGAGAAACCAAAATTGTTATTAGGTAAGTAAATACACGTCTACGGAATATCATTCACCATTCCGAGGAAACCGGTAACCGGCAACCATACATTAGAACCACCAAAAAAGTTGCCCAAACTTACTGTTTTTGTTAATAAGAGTTAAAATCCGATAACTTTACACATAATATCACTGTTTACACAATTTTCTAGATAAACTATTACTATCAATATCGTGTAATTTGTATGTTGTATTGTTATCAATAAATTAAACAAAGCTTATTTATAGGCGACACGTCGCGCCGGCTACGCGTCCACCGCGAAACTGATGGCTCTGGATTTCGAATGTACTTGCAAACATGAATGAGAACTCCTAAAAATAAGATAGCTATGTCTAACTTACGAAATTTTTATATTATAATCAAATTAACCGCTAAAATATACTTTTAGCTACTGACGAATGACATTATCAGGTGTTCAACTTATAATTTTGAAAGAAATACTTAAATTAGGTACGCTAGTTTGGAATGAATTATTAGTTCATGCACGTGATACTGACCACACGGTCTTTAAAAAGTAGGTAGGTACCTATATTTATTCAGTACATACATACCCTTGCTTATCAACCATACCTAACCTTCACGCATGGATCGCTAGCGTGACGGCTGTGAATAACTGTAAACCTTTTAAAAAGATCATCACTCATTCATGAATGTGACTGCCATTCACAATGTATTTTTATGTAGGTAAACTATGTAAAATGAAATAGGTAGGTCAGTAACCTAGAGCTTAGCTAAACCTTTTGATGGACTAAACAGTTACCGACCGACTTCGAAAAAGGAGTTACACCGTAATTGCGTACCGCACAATCAATCGTAATCTGAATAATTTTTTTTGAAACAGATTGCTAGACCATTGCTTCATATGTTCGAAAAATGTGTCTGCTCAACAACGTAAATAACGCAATGAATATTGTTGAACTGTCAAAATGAAACAGATTATGAATGATCGTGTGTTACGCAATTAGGGTGCTGGTTATGCACTCGGCGAGTTTTTACGCCATAATTTAGCTTTATCTGTAATAAATAACTACTAATAACAACCGAACGGGTCAATAACATTGAAATAAAATTATATATAATTGTCTGTTCAGCGAAATGCATAAGAAAGTTTTTAATTTAATATGAAATTATGTACAGTACGTACGTATGTACTTTTTCTGGCTAATTGTTCCGACTAATCTGGAAACGGCTTGACCGATTTTGATGAAATTTGGTAGATATAGTATCCCGTCCATACCACATTAAACCTTGGGGAAGCACATTCGCAAATTTTTATCGAAAATAGGTACCTACAATGCGGGCGACGCCGCACAGTGGGTCGAAACTATGATTTTAGTGACTTAGGGATCAATTTTGTTTTTTTACTTTTTTCTTTATGCGGATGGATAGAGCTCATAACCCTCAATAATAATTGTCCTGATGTTTTTTTTCCTATACTTTATACTTTGGGTAGAAAAATCAGTTTTGTTATTTTTTTGTATGGAGCGGATCAAATTAAGTCAAATTCCTGCTAAGTAGCGTGTGATCCCGCTTTAAAACTTTATTTTTCTTATACCTTGTCTAGTCTTATATAATTTGATGCTATGAACATCTGCATAAAGCTGCCACTCTGCCAAATAAATGGACCGAAAAAAAAATGAAAAATACATTGAATAAAAAGTTTCTTTTAAGTTAAATTTGATATGGAATAGTATGTAAAAGCACGTAATAATACACATAATTACTTAACAACTAACAACAATACATTTAAAAGGTCCCTAATTAGCTTAAATTTACTAATTTATAACATTAAGTATTTAAAAATGTTGATCTATGAATTTCTATTTGTTTGTTTAATGACTTTAATTAGTTTATAAAGTTCAATTAAATACTGGATAGTAAGTAAAGAAACATACAAACAGATACGAATTAGTAAAGATAAAATAACTTACTACTAACACAAGTAAACTTAAAAACTAACTATATACAACACCATACTTTACTATTTCCTTTCAAATATGACATACAAACTAGTAAAAGAGAAACAAGAAACTTACAATCTACCAAAAATCTTATTCACTATCGCTATGTCTATCTTGCAAATTATCTACATCAATAAAATCTATATCGGATTCTGTGGGAAAACTCAGCAGAAGCTCTTTATCTTTTGGAGAGAGAACCATTACATTTTGTTTCACCATTCGAGGTCTTAAACTTGTGATCTTTGGATCAGAAGACAAAAGAAGATTGTGTAAAATATCCTCATTTGTCGCCGTTCTACTTACCTTTCTAGAATGACTCTCTCTATATTTCCGGAAATCTTTATTGCGAGCTTCCGCTGCCTCTTCCGACAGTTTACCTATAGGTATGGCACCAAAGTGCTTAATTATATCACTCCCATGTACCAACAATTTATGTATACTGGAAGGCATATAATACCAAGGATATAAGTTTACATACAATTCTGCAGTATCTCTAGAAAATTCGGAAAACTTAGAAAAGTCCACGCGCTCTCCAGATGCAATAGTCTGAAGAATCACGTAAAACCTTTCTATTAAATCTTTACTTATTCCTGTTATGCGAGCTGTTGTTTCTGCAGCCCTGAAAAATCTTCTGGCAGTATTGCCATCATTGGTTGTGCCTACTCCTTGCTTGACTATATCGATAAGTAAACCGCATTCCTTCTTAAACGCTTGCTGTATAGCGCTCTTTCTGAGTGACATTTTTTCTTTATCATCGCCCCTGCAACTCCATTTTTTGAAGTCCAAACGATAAGCTGCAAACAAAAAGAAATGTCACTTAAAAATAATTTCACAGGAAACTACCATGAAAAAAATTATAAAGTTTTAAGATTATATTTACCGATATGAAGTAAGCACTCCATGCATCTTATCCAGGCATGTAAAGATGACATTCCATACTGGAACATTTCTTCATTGCTTTCTCTTTGAGCAAGTGACTCTAAATTGTTCATCTCTGACGGTTTTGCTTTGCAAATATCACAGACAGCTGAAGATGTGTCTGACAAATATGACGTTATTTTGCCGTCTATCATCGTCAAGTGCAATTGATGCTTAACTTCAACTTGATTGATTCTTGACGGCTGAAGTCTATCTCTTTCTTGTGTTATGCTAGCTTTTATAGTTGCCACTGTTGACTGCGTTTCTTTGGTAAATTTGAACATTATCGGACGGCAATAGAAAGTTGATGAAGGTCGGTCGTTTTCCCAAACAACTGTTCCATCACATTGTTGAAGCCTTATAGGAACTAGACTGGCCATGAAAATAGATGAATCATCAAACTCTGTTTCAGTCTTTTGTTTGTAATTACTTTGACCTGAGGCTCCATCAAAGCCCCATTTGCTTATAAGCAGTAACTCTGTTGCCGAGTCCAAATCAAAAGCAATCACATCTAAAAGCCTAGATACCGTCAAGTTGAGTAAAGCTTGCAGTTTAATAGAACCTCCTTCTTCAGTAATAATTATGTCTTCTTTCCCTGGATAACATTTTAACTTTGCTTCTTTAATTTTATAATAAGAAGGCTATAAATCAGACCCATTTTCACTTGCTACTTCTCTTAGGCTTATATACTGCCACTTACTTAATTTAAGTGAAACTAATAAAGACAGTGCCTTATCGGGTGAATAGGTACTACTTTTCGCTTTACTTGTACTTAAACACTCCTTAACTTTTTCTAGATCTTCGGGGTGATTTAGCAAATGGTTCATGATTTTTCCTACGTCCTCATTTCCAGTGTTTTTTAAACTAGCAATTGTAGTAGCTTTCAGTTCATCTGGGGATAACGAAAGCGATTGGTTAATTTGTTCAATGCGTCTTCGTTTTTGCCTGGAGCCCAATTCTTCGAAAGGTTTTCGAGGTGTAAATGTAGATGTCGAAGCTTCTGAAGTAGATGGTGGTAGATTTTCAACATCTTCAGTATTACAAATCTCGAGCCTTTCCTGTTCAGTGTTCACAGCTTCACGTATCATTCCTTCGGGCCAATTTATTGCATGTTCTAACCAATCACCATTTTTAGGGTTCCGTACCTCTAAAGGAAAAAAACGGAACCCTTATAAGATCACTTTGTTGTCCGTCCGTCCGTCTGTCAAGACCGTTTTTCTCAGGAACGCGTGGAGGTATCAAACTGAAATTTCTATATGATACTTAGTTTTACTGTCCCTGGAAGCTGTAGAAAAATTAACCTTCTAAGTCAACGCAATCAAAAGATACAGCCATTTAGGCCGCAAAATTCCGCAAATTTTCGAAACTCGCACGGGAATCAAAACCTACAGGGTACTTCCCGTGAACTTAGAATCTTGAAATTTTGTACGAAGTCACGTCTTATAGTACAGATATAGGAAAAATTACGAAAACCGAAATTTTTTAGTTTCGTCATATAAAAAAAAATATTTTTGACAATTTTGAACTTTTACTTATATACCCACAGGTTTGTACGGAACCCTCGGTGCGCGAGTCCAACTCGCACTTGACCGGTTTTTTTTTCTTATAAACTGTGCTAACGTGCGATTACTTCGTTCCCATCTTGCACTTATATTTGAACAAAAGCGCGTACAGAATTGTTGGAGCTCAACACTGTTCTCCTCGGTCACGTTTATTTTATCTTGTAGAAATTGAAAAAGTTTTTTACTATCCGACAGCGACTTCAGCTGCTCTCTTAAAATCATAAATAAATCTAAATTGTTAACTAAACTCTCCATTATAACGAAAAAGGGACGATCACAATCACGACATGTTAGTAGTAGTACGAATAAACGAACACTAGGTAATATTTATTAAATATGGTCATTTTATAGTTCCAGTGACAAACAAACCTTTACAATTTTTTCTACTACCCTCATTAAATAATTATCCTCATTAACTTTACCGTAATGGCTAAAAGTGAAAAACATTGTTTTTCATAAAGTAAAAGGATAAGCTAATTAGTCATTAAACACACAAATAGAAATTCATAGATCAACATTTTTAAATACTTAATGTAATAAATTAGTAAATTTAAGCTAATTAGGGACCTTTTAAATGTATTGTTGTTAGTTGTTAAATAATTATGTGTATTATTACGTGCTTTTACATACTATTCCATATCAAATTTAACTTAAAAGAAGCTTTTTATTCAATGTATTTTTCATTTTTTTTCGGTCCATTTATTTGGCAGAGTGGCAGCTTTATGCAGATGTTCATAGCATCAAATTATATAAGACTAGAAAAGGTATAAGAAAAATAAAGTTTTAAAGCGGGATCACACGCTACTTAGCAGGAATTTGACTTAATTTGATCCGCTCCATGCAAAAAAATAACAAAACTGATTTTTTTACCCAAAGTATAAAGTTTAGGAAAAAAAACATCAGGACCATTATTATTGAGGGTTATGAGCTCTATCCATCCGCATAAAAAAAAAAGTAAAAAAACAAAATTGATCCCTAAGTCACTAAAATCATAGTTTCGACCCACTGTGCGCCGACGCGGCGAGAGACGCGGACGGCTTGGTTTTGAACAGTGGCTCAGCGGTTAGTTACCTTACTGCGTTCGCAGTTCGAATCCCACACGAAGTGTTTATGTTTGGAGTGTAAACGCACGGCCCTAACTGAGAGACATACCTAGGTGTCCTCACTTGACCGGATTTCTTTAACAACGTTAGAACTTGCGTAGAGTTTCAATATGAAATGAGGGCAGTTTCTAGTGGTTTTGCTAACCATTGACGTGCGGCCTACTGTACCTTAGTCACTACATAAACCTGTGGATGAACAGAGCTAGTGAGCAATAGCACAGGATGAAAAAGAATGCTGCAAATGCTTCTATGTCCAAATAGACCGTACCTACTTAGTGGTTCATGAACAGAGTATGTAAGAATTATACTTAGTATGTACTTAATTAAGTGTTGTGTCATTTACCGACGTACAGTTATATATACCTACATTCCATAGTTTATGTTGAATAGATAATTAACAGATATGCTTACGATTTCGTACGTACGGTAGCTAAGGCGGGGCACACAGAAGAAACGTGAGACAAGGACGGGATTCAGACAACTCCACCCACGATGAATCCTTATGCATTACAGGGCCTGAATTCACTACTTACCTACTCGAAACCACGTCAATCCCACACGACATCTGCTTATATTGTACTAGCTTTTGCCCGCGGCTCCGCCCGCGTGGATGTCGGTTATCGCGTAAAAAAGTAGCCTATGTCCTTACCCATATCCCAGGCTATATCTCGGCCAAATTTCATGACGATCGGTTCAGCGGTTAAGGCGTGAAAGCGTAACAGACAGACAGACAGACAGACAGAGTTACTTTCGCATTTATAATATTAGTAGGGAAGTAGGGATTAATAATATCGACAAATTGTCTGCGAAAATATTACAGAATATGACGTTTCGATTCCTTACCGTTACCGTTACATTGGCTTCTAAAAAGATATTGACGTAGTTTGAACGTTGTAAGATTCCACGAGGAATTATTATAACCATACAGAATTGGGGCACTGGTCATGTTTAAGAATTACTGAATTAGAGCAAATGATGCGGATTTCATTTTATGAGTCTCCTTGTACTTAGTACTTACAGTCAATCTACTGCACACAACAATGGTTCATAAGGCGCAGTTTATATTCGGTTTCCGTAGTTCTAGTGTTACCACAGCACATCACTGCTGTGGTAACACTAGAACTACGGAAACCGTTCCTTTGCTATCTACCATGGACGTAGACGGTACAAAGCTGAAATGGTCTGCTAGCTGGTGCTACACCACAGGCCTCAATCAAATCCTATGCCGAGAACGGTCAGTCTAATGACTGAAAAGAGCCATAGCTAAAACATTGTTTTTGCTCTGCCTTTCTCTTCTTTTAGGTGACGTCACAGGGGAGGGTTTTGGGGAGATCAATCAAACTAGGTAGGTACATAAATAGTTTATTGACGTGTACCCTATTGTTTGTACACACGGCTACACATCAAGCTACAGTTCCAGTACAAGCTGATCTCGCATGAAAGGATTTCTGTACAGTGCAAATTCAGCGCAAACTGGAAATGTATAGTTTCATGTGTAGCTGTGCGTCCAACTACAAACCTTCTTACAGAGATAAAATCATAAGAGTTTTTTTGTTGGGTGGGAAATCATCAAATGACTTCTCCCGCTCTGGGTTGAGCAGGAGGGCGTGTCAGCTTTTTATTGACTAAAACCCACCCATGTTCCCTCAGTTGCCCGTGTGCCAAGGGCGACGGTATCTCTTTCGAACAGCCCGCACCCCTGGCAGGTATCGGCCCTTGCGGACCCCTTAGTCACCCTGCGACGGGTCAGCACAGTGGCCCTACCGCCTACCACTTTTCGGCCGCAGGGGATAAGGAGAGCGGCCAACGCTATACCGACACTCCTTTTCCCCTGCGGCTCACCGCATCCGCCATCAAATGGTGGCGGCCCCGTCCAGGCCACGGAAGGGAAGAGCGCTACTCAAAAGTACCGGCACTCCTCCTCCGCCGCAGCCTGTAACCCTCAGCCGCGATGCCTCCCATTCGACATCGCGGCCCACCTCAGTTGCGGTGCACCTCAACGCAACCTACTTTTTTTTGGCCGCTACGTCGTCGGCTTTGAGGCAAAAGCTCTACGTTTCACCGTGGCTGGAAGACCACGGCTACTGAGCCCCCCCGCAACGACAATGCGGACACCCACTCGGGGGGGATAAGAGTTTGGTTGGGTGTTGTTTTTAATAGTTTTTCTCCGTGGCGCAAATCATTTATTTTTGTTTTGTTTCAGTCACATGCGTCTGTTTCTAATGGTGGTGTAATTAATGGCGAGTCAGCCTGTTCAATGTGTCATACTTTTTTACAAACCCCTTCGTTCTCCCGCCGCGCCGTCTCACGCACAGTTACCTACCTTGGTTTTAAATAAAGTGATTTGTTGTTCGTTGATTAGGTGCTTCATCATCTTGTCCACTGGATGAATTTCTGCACCTATCTTTAAGTAAGTTGGTAGGTATGTACAGAAGTAGCGCTCCATAACCTATTCTGAAAATATTAGTTCGGCATTCATCACGAGGACAATGACATAACGCTGATTATTGGGTCATCAACTCATCATAAAAAATTGGACATTACGATACGAACTAATTACTCTCGTCGGCTCACACATAACCATGGGAATGGGATGAGCGACGCGGCGCCATGACAATTATTAATATTTTGGTAGCTAGGCTATTTTTAACGAGGATTAATTACACTCAATTCAATTCAATTCAAATAACTTTATTTTCTCTTCACAAACAAGGGTATATAAGCTTACAAAAGAAATGACACTAGTTTGTGAGAGACTGGTGTCTGCACTAGGAATACCTGCATCGCAGATCACCAGGGTCCACCACACGGTATGTAAACAGTTATATAATAATTGTGAAGGAAAAGGTCATAACAAAACACCAGTAATTAAGAAACGATAAAAACAACAATGTTATAAATCAACTCACAGATTAAAAACAATAAAACAAAAAGATAAGTAGGTACTTAGGTAAGTGCAAAAAAGTGATGTGTTTGCGTTCGGAAGCTGGCGGGACGGACTATTTTGGTACCTAATTCCTCAGTTGCATTGTAATCTAGAATATGGAGCCATTCAACTCAACTAATCTCAGTGATTATAGGGGAATTGCGTAGGTAACTTAATAACAATAGGAATGGCTTTCAGTTTGACAGTTTAAGAATAAGCAAGCAAGTAATTTTCTAGTAGGTACTTAGGTTTTTCTTTTTGTAGTTGTATTGGCACATTTGGCACCTTGTTTTTTATTGAAGTGAAAACTTCTTAAGGCGCGTTGGACATTTTTTGAGATGGGAAAAAGCAATTGAACTCGCGACACTGTTACCGTTACCGACACATGCCGGTAAAATAGCGCATCAAATGAAAATTGTAAGCATAATGTTTAATTACAATTAGCTCGTATATGTTGTCACTTCTGGCGGCACTCCCGGAGTGCTACTACCTATATTTTGTTTCAATTCATGTTGTTTGTTGTCATTGAACTGTACTTTAGTGTGTTGTGTTGTCTTTTATGTGCATTAGTTATATGTTTTATCTAAACATATATCATCATTATTCATTGCGTTATTTACGCTGTTGAGCAGATTTTTTTTTTCGCAAGCATTTTTTAGCAATAGATTAGCAACTATCCTCGAAATAATTCAGATTCTGATTGATAGTGTATTACAGCGCAGTTATTAGGGTAATTGCATAACACACAAACTGATTAGATGTATGGTGACTGCCGCTTATTAGGTAGCCATAGCCATTGCAGCATTGTCGCTTCAGAGAAGAAATTGAAAAATTTGGTGAAAACCATAGCAAAATTCGGGCTGTGTTAGGTCGAAATTAGGAATCTACCTACCTATGCAGTTATGAATTAGGGTCATTGCGCCGGTTAGCGATCAGTTAGCTGGGTTGCCCACTTAAGATGAGAAAATAAAAATGATGTCTACGCGCAAAATAGTAATTTTAATGGGAATTTGTCCCAAATATAATCTAGTTTGGATACAAAACATAAAATAAAATACATTAATACAAAAATATTTATAAAATGCTGAAAAAGTGAAAATATAGCGAAAACGTCGGTTTACGACCATTTTTATCAGTTTATGACCACCAGTGTGCTGGTTTGCGACCGCTATTTTAATATAAAAATATGGCATTAAAATAATTATAATCGGTTTAAAAATATTTTAATTTTTGCCTCTTATTAAAAACAAATATGGTACCTAATCATTTGGTGTAATGTTTTCTTAAATAATAATATCATCGAGAGCTTTTTCAGGGCTTCTGCAGTGTACCTATTGGACAGTCTTTTTCTTTTTTTATTGACTCTGAATTATTTGGGAGCTCCATCTAAAAATAAGTAATATAAAATAATTAATTGTTGTTTTTATGACTAATTTTGTTTTAAACTGAAAACTAATAATATTTAGTTTTCGACAGATTAGGTACAACTACATGGTTGCTTGCTAAAATAATTATTAAACGGACATTTCAATAACCAACCAAATTATAAAAATCAGACGTGGTCGCATACTCAATTAAATTTCATACTTATTTCTGTTAGCGGCCGTTATTTTTCTCATACTAAATGATGGTGGCCGGAAACCAATGTCTTTATTTCGATTATTTTGGTTTACGAACACCTGTTCAGCACCAATTTTGTACGTAAATTAAACAAAGTTCTTTCAAAGAAACTGGTGGTCGCTTACTAAAGAACTACAAAGAAAAACTTTTCCAATGCTACATTCAAAATTGTAACAGTCCTGTATGAAGCATTATGATCATATTAATCAAAACAAAATAATTCGGTTCTCGTCGGTTTGCGACCATGTGGTCGCTATCTAACGTTTTCGTTAGGTAAATAAGCATTTCGATTACCGACCACTTGATTTTATCTTAATAATACGTTTTAAAATAGAAAAATACAACTAAATAATAACCAAAACTTATCGATTGTACAATTTAACATCTAACTTATATGTAAAACATGAATTATGTAATAAAACTTACCTTCGAGTGCCGCGCGCCGTGTTATTTTTTTTCCAACTCGCGGTACGTCCACTCACCCCTGAATGAAGATGCACATTGAGCAATTTTTTTTTCGGGTCTGGTTTTCGGCATTTGTTTCAAACTGTGTAAATTCTTATTTCATAATTATTTATAAAGCACCTTACATTTTTTTTTTCTTTATTTTTTTTTTTTTTTTTAAAGAAACTTAGTCCGTCAAATGGTCGCCTACTGAAGGTGGTCGCGATACCGGCGAAACGACCCTACTCAGCGGCAGTTTGGATTTGTGCCCGGTTGATGGGAAATGAAAATAGCTTCGGGGGCGATTCGGCCTTATTCCATTGGACTTTTATGTACAGAGTAGTAGTAGTTTGGGATAGCTTGACCTGCTGGCGACTGTACTCAACAGGCAGGCGAAACGTAGCCTTAATTAAATACCTTCACCTCTGCGTACAGCTACAGTTACACCCTACGGGAAATACAGGAGTGATGAAGCAAAAGTAGGTATTTTTTTTACGAGACGAATAAAATGGTTAGGCATTTACCTTATTTACGAGGAATGTATTGTGTTAGTTAAGTTGCATTGTCGCCCACCTAAAACCTAAACTTACCTACTCTAGGTACCTACTATTCATGCTATTACATGGAACGAACGCGTTTTTCGGGTAATGGGCCATAGCATAACATAGCCATTACGAATGGATAGCGATATCGTATAGAAAATACGGATCAATGTCTGCAGTCTCGACGAAAAGGCGCCAGACGCGTGACATCATTGGTTCTGTGATTAAGCGGTTCAACGTGCCAGATTTCTGGCACGTATAAGTAAGTATATAATAAGTAATAAGTACGTATGTAATACGTTGGGATATTTGCCTGAGCCTAGGAAAAACTTACTTAATTGCCTTGTCAAGTCGGGGGACGGCTAGGCCTCTGTTTGGCGTTTTCATTGACCGTCCCCCGACTTGACAATGCCCTGATCAAAATATTACGTTAAAATTAAAAGGCCTATAAATATTATTTTTTACTTTTTTGAGTTTTTGTTTGGGTCGGGGGTTTTTTAAATTTTAAATTTAATTTTTATTTCTTGCTTTTTAAACTTAATGTCTCCCTTAAATCACCATTTATCGATAATCTATTCATTGAGACCTTTTCAATAAGCCCAAACACGATACTTCTGCTGTTTGTTGGTGAATAACTTGGGTTTCCTGGAAATTCCAGGTGTTGCTCCAGCATCATTTAAAGGTTATTTTATTCGTCTAATATCATTGAAGTAATAGAATCCCAAATTTTGAGTTGATCAGAGGCTAAAATCCCTTTTTCAACCAGAAAAGGGCTGATAATCTTCAAACGGCTGAACCGATTTTGATGAAACATGTCTAAGAACACTCCCGACTAATACACCTTTCAAACAAAAAAAACTAAATCAAAATCGGTTCATCCGTTCGGGAGCTACGTTGCCTCAGACAGACACACACACACACACACACACACACACACACACAGACACGTCAAACTTTATCACCCCGTCGTTTTTGCGTCGGGGGTTAAAAATTATGGGGTTCATTGTCCTAACTTGACAGCTTGTTGTTTCATAACTGACTGTGGAACGCTCACGATCACGCTTGTAAAATATTATATCTTTTTTTATAGTTCTGGCCTTTGACTCTTTGAAATAGGGTCTATTCAAATTTCAACAAAAATATAAAACTTGTTACAGTACTTGTTACACTAACCTTGATGAAAAATGGTCACATTGATAGAATGATATTTTATCCGTCTGGCAACATTAAAAGCGAACGTCAAAACTAGCTTGACAAACAAAAATCCAAGCTGCGTTTATTTTATTTCAAAATAAACTTTAATCACAGTAAAATGGCCGAAAAACCACCGGAGGAGGGCTACATATCGGTAGTGGATGAAGAACCTGAGATTTTCGAGTTACTAAAATGGGATTCGTCACATACACAGAAACCAGAGCAACCACCGCGGCCTATTGAAAAACCGAGGAGTCCGGAGAAAAGAGTTCTAAAGCCTACGGAACTTGACCCTTTTGATTTGAACGAGCCTGCTTTTATAGAAGCATATAGATTGTCCAAGGATTTGGCGCGAAACTTGTGTGAAGAGCTGAAACCTGTGATGCCTGATTCTATAAAGTCTATTGAATTCTCTGTTGAAAGTAAAGTAAGTGCATTGTTGTCTGTTTAGAAAGTATGGAGCAATGCAACGGCACGCCAGAGCCTGCCGCGGCTGAGGTTAGTCACGAAAAACTATGTTCAGTGCCAGTCTATGCTAATATAGAAAGGGAATATTGTTATTTAGCAGAAAAATTGCTTTTGTGTTGTTTAGATATTATCATCTAGTAAGGAAATGAGTGTTTTGTAATCTAAAATCAGGTAAATGCTTGCTGTACCTGACAAGACGAATGGACATTGATTTTATCAGCATCAATATCTGGAAAATGTTAGTTCCATGTTATCAGACCCAAACAAAAGCTTTGCTTAAGAAACTGGCCCCAAAACTAAAATAATAAATTACTGTGTAAAGAACAGATTTAAAAAAATATAACACGTGTAATCCCAAAGGGCTAGGCAGAGGTTTATTCATGTGGGACAAGTCTATTGCCATCAAATGGGCACAAATCCAGAGACCGAGCTGCTACTGATTTTATCTCTATATCCAATTTTGCAGGTAATGGCAGCTCTCTCATTCTTTGCAACAGGGAAGTTTCAGAAGTCTATTTTGGGTAAAAATGACCCCAGCATCACTCAGTACTTTGTGTCGACTGCAGTGATGCAGGTCTCAGAGGCTATGAACCACCCTTCGATAGTTAAGAAGTACATTCACTTCCCACATCTTAGACAGGAGAGGGATATCATTAAAGCCAGGTGAGAACAACAATGACTACAAGAATAAAGGGAACTGTGTAATAAAAACAACACACACACAAGTGTTGTAGACAAGGAATTTATTTATTATATCAAAAAAATTCAATTGAACAAATATTGTAATGACAATAGAATATATGTTGTTGACATTCAAAAGTGACTTTTATGTACCTATTTGAAATAAATGCTTTGTCTTTGAATCTATAAGTCTTTGAAATGAAATTGATATTTATAAATAGGTTATCAGAATCACTTTTACACATCATATTATCAATCAAAAATAATCTAGATGGAGTCAATATTTCCTAACTACAACTACACTACACCTGAGAAAGTGACAAGAAATATTGAAACAAAATCAAGGGTTCTACTTATTCTTCACTCAACTAGGCTGTGGCAGAAATGATGTTTTGTGCAGACCAATGCAAATGTCATTTACTGCATTGCAACTGCTTACATTTAAAAAAAAAAATCTGTGATGAATGACATAATGCAAGTACTAGTCTTGCAACGATGGCAAAATAACCCTTATGAAATTTTGAATTCAAAGACATAATATATTTTCACTGACCAGTGACTTCACAGCGATTGTTTAATCAGTAGCAGGACACGTGAACAAAACACAGCATAAGTGAAATTATTCATATAACAGTTTAGGCATTTAAATGTATAGAGTCAAATGTGTAGAGACTTAATGCATTTTCTACATATCAACCTTTCGGTGATGCCGAGATAAACAATGGTACATGTAATAAATTTGAAGAATAAATCTAAACTTCTGTTTCTGCTGTGCTAAAAAATATTGTTAGCAGTGCATGTCATGCTCATAAAATTCTGTTTAATCCATGGTCAGTTGCAAGATTATCTAACAGTGGACCAAAGGGCCATGGATCGACTTCGAATGTCAGCTCAATATATGACACCTCATAAATTTTGTGATGTGAGTCGGAGTACCTGATTGTTTGTGTGCATTATGTATGACTTATGATGAACAAATGAAATTTTATTGATCGTGTTGGTACATCACATTAATAACAAAAGAGCGTGGCGATCGCCTTTCGGTTAGGACGCGCTAAACATAAGTTAGATATCGTCGATAGACCGCCGTCTCTGCACTTATGCACTTTTTCATGTTACATAAAATAATTAATGAGGAAAAGTCTTCCAGATTCTACATGAAGTATGGCATCCCCAATGTTGTTGGATGCGTGGAGTGCACACATGTGCCGATGGCGCGTCCTGATGATGATCAGAAGAGCCACTTCAATAAGTCTTACCATTCCAAGAAGGTGCAGGTTGTAAGTACATATCCAACTGTCATGTTATGGTAACTTCTTCAAATGCACTACTTGTTCATTTGAACTAGGGTGTAATTATGAAGCTCGTTTCAAAGGCCCAATCTGTCCAAATCTACTGTTTTAAATGTTAAAAATCCTTAAACTACTAGTAAAATTACAACATTGAATCCTAAAACAGTTTAAAGTCTTCGAATGGTGAGTAACAATTACAGTCAGGTAGCCCCTCTGCTCGGCGGCCTGTGCAAATTACCAAAAAAAGATTATCTTATAAAGACATTTTCTCACAGATTTGTGACAGTGACCTGACAATCTTAAGCGTGGACGCGACTGCAGGCGGGTCGTACTCACACGACAACGTCCTCAACAGACACGCCGTCAGGATAGACCTGGACAGTTTGAACTACTCAGGTGAACCATGCTGGCTCATTGGTAAGTGATTTATAATTCATCATCATAATTTGCGCAAAGGCCTCCCCCATCAATCAACTCAGCCTATCGCAGTCCACTGCTGGACATGGCCTCTCCCAGGCTGCGCCACAACACTATCATCCGCCATCCCCGCCGTCCATAGAATTCAACAAATAAGTTAAAATATTGTCAAATTGAGAATACCTGTGTGATAGAAGCTGAGTTGTAATCACCATATTATGTTCTTTCAGCATAAAGCATTGGACTTGAAGAAGAGGCATCTAAGATTTTACCGCATTTAGTTCAATAATGAAAGAAAACATACCTTCCTTCCTCGATTACCTGTGGCTTCACACCATAGCAGCGCTAGCGATGACCTATGGTACAGCAAGCTGTCACTTGTCAACTGTCAATTCATAGCGTCTAAAATTTTTGCCGCCATGAACGTAAAAATTTTTCTCTCGTTAATTTTCTTAGAAAATTACTAAAGTTTCTGGTAAAACTTTATAGAAAGTGAATAATAGTGCTTTTGGTAAGTGATACATAGTGTTACGCTGATCGTTAGTCAGCGAAATGCCGAAATACGAAATTGAAAGCTCACAACACGTGTTCGCCGGTGCCGTTTTAAAGCAACCGTTGTAGCGAGCTTGAGCGACGAATTCTCTTAAGTGCGTAAGTGGCGAAAAACGCTCTTCATCCTCGGAGGAAGAAAGTAGCCGTTTCCCACTGCTGACCAATTACTGTAAGTGGACCTACGCATTTACAATGGAATAAGTAGCCAAGTAAGTGTTCAATTTCTGTGAACATGACACAATTTCCACATCATATCACTAACTTTACAAAAACACTTATCAAACTTCTAACCTGGTTTTGGTTAAATAAATGTCCACTTCGGAAGTGCATTGTGGTATAGGTAATACACAATCCGATTTGTTTTATGAGACAGAAGTGTTACAACTGAAGGATTTCAGTGTAAAATAAGATAATTAGGTAGATACTCGTAAATTCTGCCCCTAAGACAACCCATTGACAGATATTCCTGTTTCAAGCAATATAAAAATAAAATAAACCAAATACCCATTAAAGAAGACCTCAAATTTATGGTCATCTACCCCATATGTTTCTCACTCTGAATTAGAAGCCACTAAACCAAACTAAAGGTTACTTAGTTCCCTCGGAGGGAGTTTTGGTTGGATGCTTAATGTGGGTGGGTGTGGGTAGCCGAAGGAGCTAGCTGCTAAAGCAGGTCTACTAGGACATGTTAATTAAGCAGCAACCTACCCAATATGCTTGTACCCTACTGTCACCTTTGGAAGTAGTGAGAATGTTTCTTCCAGAAGTGTATTTTAATTTAAATTGTTTATTGCTGTCTAGTGGCAAGCTGCTGTTAAATTACAGTGGTTCAAATGAAGAGCTGAACTCTTTTGAACTCTAAAATCTAGCAGATATATATAGCATTTAGAACATTTAATTTACCATGCTATACTGCTGTATTTTGTAATAATTAAGGAAATGTTATAGTTATTATCAGGAGCATTGATCTATCAGAATATTAAAGGGAATAAATACATCCACCACACAATTTAAAACTGACAATATATTATTTAAAGCTATTATTAGAAGTAATACTTGTATAAAAAAAGTTGATAAATGGGAAACATTGCAAAGATACTTTTGACAAAAATCAGACTTCCTAAAGAAACATGTAAAAACTTTAGAATTAAAGGCCTTTCTGTTTCATTTCTGTTTTTATACTGAAGATAATCACAGGAAGTCCAACACTGAATATGTTTATATTCACAACAATTCAATTTTGTATAAGAATAAGTATCTTTAATCAAAATAATTTATGCAATTTCTATTTAAACCAACAATATAAAAGAAATATTTTTTGTTTGAATACCTACATTACACAGCAATATTATTAAAAAGTAAAACAAGAGTATTGATATGTTAATTAAAGGTAGTTTTTCATGTAATAGTCTACACCAACAACTCCGAAGAGTCTTTTAGAACCCAGAAAATTATGGTTTTTGGCCTTTCTTGAGTTCTCTGGACAATCAGCCAACTGTGTGGCAGAGAATTTGCGAGCCTGTGGTATCCGCATTCTGGTTAATGTAGTTCAGATTGAAATTAGCTGGCCCACTAGGAAAACTCAGTTTATGATTTCTGTCTCGGAGACGGTAAGTCCTAATAAAGCTTAGTTGACAAATTGTCTTCGAAGGAAGAGCACTGCTGTCTGAGATACAGATATTTATTTATCTAGTTCAGACACAGATGTCTTGCCGAACTTCTATTTAGTATAAGCTCATTTATGTTAAGTTATTCTATATTGTACTGTCTTACTTGAAAAAAAAAAAAAAAAAAAAAAAAAAAAAAAAAAAAAAAAAATCCTAAGTCAATTCTGAATTTCCATTAGGAGTTAAAACAAGTAAGCTTTCTTTGGAACACTGATACTTATAAGACCCTGTGTGCAGGCAAGGTGTAAAGGAAGATGATAATATCAAAAATAGAAAAAAAAAAAAAAAAAAAAAAAAATAATGGGACTTTGTCCCTGAACCAAGTTCAAAGTGTATTAAATTTAGGTGTTCCATATATAATTTTTGCAATCCTTGTAAGGGAATGCTTATAGTCTCAAAAGTTTTTGAGAAGGGCAGACCAAGACAAATAGAAAAAGGTTGCTCTACTGGTTGGCCATAATTAATGTGGTAGCTAGAGGCTATTGATAAACCACAGCTCAGTTCCTCAACACAGGAGTAAGGAAACCCACTTCTTGTCCACACATGCAGTGGAGGAAGGGTAAGGAGTCCACATGAAAGGGCTACCCTATACATTCCAAAGATGTTTTTAATAGATCGCTTTTAGTGATAAAATCACTCATTGTACCACCCTTTGTAAAATATTGTACACTTCATATTTATAATTGATAAGGTGTACATTATAAAGAATGGGTATTATATCCTACTCTTGTCAGGAACTTGACCAAACCAGAAAAAATGGCATTCGAACTTGGGGAGGTTTGCCATAAACGCAGTAATAAGCAGCCAAAAAGCCAGTCTTGAGAGTACATATAGTTCAATCCAACAGCAACATTTGTCACACATTTGGGATGAGTGAGGGATTCGCTTCCCTAGTGCCCTTGAACCTAACTTGCAAAATTACGAAGTTAGCAGGTTTGCTGGATATTACTCTGTCAGCGGTTTACCTCCCGGGGAGTTTAAAAGTGTTATAACGGCTTAGCCGACCGCTTATTTTTGAACAGGCCAGCCAGATGGGCTCCTGCTGCTCCAGGCCCCAGGCCTCGGAGGCCATGTATACAAAGTGGGGCGTCCCTGACGTCGACCTTTTCGTGTCAAGATTAGTCGGCCGTTGTGCGACAGAACGTCATATGGGACTCAAATGAAGGCTTGGCAAGCTGCGATGCTTTCAGTCAGAGGTGACTGCAATTATTAGTATCGGTGTTCTCTTCAAGTCCAATTTAGAACTGAGCGCTCAGTCCTCTGAACTCGGAGATGGGTCGGGTGCTTATATGTATAAATGGCCCCATATTGAACCCAGTGTACCTGGCTCCCGTACTTGGAGACGAGAGGTCTCGGAGAGCCAATACCTATACTTACAAGACCTATGTAAGAACCTCTTAGACCTAACAAGCTGCTACTCCTACCCTGCAAATTGGGGGGGGGGGGGGGGGAGGCAGTCAGGTTGCAAGAGGCAGTGGTTGGTACAGGAATAAGGGATTTGCTAAAATATAGTTGGAGATAATCCACACTTATTACTTATAAAGCTTCTATTCAGAGGTGAATGTCATGGTGTAGATTGCATGGCAATAGCCCTAAATAACCTGATCCCAATTTACTTATTTATTTGCATGAGGCAGTTACTGTACCAACAGATCTGATGTTAGATCTAAACATTTTCTTGTGCATTTAGTAAGTGAAAGAAGCATTAGCCTTAGCTAAACCACTACCAAGAAAGTAACCCATGTGAAAGAGATAATTTTTCCCCCTTGATTGGCAGAGATTAGTAAGATATCTCACAACTTTTAAATGTTAAATAACAGGTCGGCCATTGTGGCTCACAGAAATTGAAAATCAAGTTGTTTACTTAAAATCTACCATAATCTTTGTTGACAATGATAGGTATGGCTAAGCTTGCTTAAAAGATTTTTAAGCAAACGACGATAGAAGAGCCTCCAAAGAAGTATAACGTCTGTGGTAGCCTTCGGGAGGCTGACTAGTGATTAGCACAACAGATGAAATTAAGATGGCCTCTTACATTAAAAGAGCCACTAGACTTACATAATTATCACTTTTGAGATGTAGTAAAAGAAAGGGCCTCAAGAGAAGTTGTCTCAAACCTCCCACTGATGGGACGAAAGACTCCTCTCTGTGAGAGTGAAGGATGATCACATGAGAATTTTTGATTCTCTATGAAATTATTTAAAAAATGTTTTGGTAGATACATTTTATAAGTCAATTTAATTGATAAATGAAGGGACTTGAATGCCCCTTCTTAGATCATTCAGATGCAAAGCTTAATGTATTTTGACCCCTATAATAAAAAGATCCTGAATTAATTTCAGTTTCAGGGGAATTTTAACTTTGTCATGTACAACAATAAAAAATAACACATCTTTATAAAAGTATGTCTAGAAATATTAATCTCTTAAGTTTCAAGTATTTTACTTAACTTGTATTAATTATGGATATGAATGAGTGATCCAATTATCCTTGAGCAATGAGATGTTTATTTAATTCAGATTGTATAATGGATTTAAAATAACCATTATAGCTTAATATAAAAATTTCATGCTGACATATCAAAAGGCAAATAGATTTGCAATTTATTTAAAACAGTTTATGGAAGATGTTTTTATTTCTGCGTTTTCTTGGATTTAACCGATTGATAACTCTAAATATTTAGTTTTACAGTTAATTAATTTAAACCAAAATATTCATTAATTCCACATAATATATATTTAATTCACATAATATATATTTAATTCACATAGCGTCTACATCCTTAGGGTATTCTTCACCAGCAGATAACAAACAGGTCTTCAAGTCCAATGCTTTATGCTGAAAGAACATAATAAAACTGTTTTGCATTAAAACAAAACAGTTATTATGTGATGAAAAGCATAAAGCATTGGAGCAAGGTGCTTGCTGGAGATCTGAAGACTTCTATGAATTGACAGTTGACAAGTGACAGCTTGCTGTACCATAGGTCATCGCTAGCGCTGCTATGGTGTGAAGCCACAGGTAATCGAGGAAGGAAGGTATGTTTTCTTTCATTATTGAACTAAATGCGGTAAAATCTTAGATGCCTCTTCTTCAAGTCCAATGCTTTATGCTTTTCATCACATAATAACTGTTTTGTTTTAATGCAAAACAGTTTTATTATGGTTAGATCCACTAATATCTATTAAACATGTTGCTAATTTTAAAAAAACAGATAAGAAAAGTGAATTAACACTGTATCAATATCTAAACACGTTAAAATAAGAACAGAATTTTTTAATTCGAATTTCAAGCAACCCTTACATACACAGGCGGCCTGTGTCCCAGCAGTGGGAATGTTATAGGATGATAGTGAATTCAAATAACAACTTGTGTTTTTGTTTTATTGTGTATATATCCATACTAATCACGTATATAGTTTCGCTAACTAATTTAATTTTGTCTTGTGGAAGCTGAGCAGTAGTCATAATACATATTATGGGATGAACAAACTGATAAACAAACTTATTTAGTTGATTTTATTGTTCAAATACTTTGTTATTTTGACTTATTTATACTGTATACTTACAGGCGGACCACACTACACCCAAAAACCTTACATAATGACACCAATCCCGAAAGTAACGAAGAAATCCCCAGTATCACCGGAAAAGTATTACACGAACATTCACGCCCAAACACACGGCGCCGCCGTCGAAACTATCAAACAGTTGAAAAGCAGGTGGAAATGCCTCCAAGCTAACTGCAACAAACAGTTCGACCCCCCTACAGTAGCTATGATGATAGTAGCTTGTTGCGTCTTACATAACATGTGCAACAGACGCGGACTGCCAGTACCTCCGATGACCCAAACGGAGGAGCGTTTAGAGGCTATGAAACAGAAGGTAGCTAACGGCCCTATACCTAGAAAGCAAGTTGAAGTTGTGAACGGTATTCAGGCACGAGCCAGGCTAGTAGAACGACTTTGGAACGAGCGTCGCGTAGTGCCTGAGTGTGGGACTCCAAAGAAACGGATGTCGAAGAAAGACAGGATAATGGAGAATCATCAGACTCACGTTCAGCCGCCGCCGCCGCAGCAGACGCACCATCATCAGCAGCAGATGCATCATCAAACTCATCACGAGGACATGAGCAAGAGACCCCGCATCATATCTATGACGACTCCTACCTACAGTATAGGCATGCCGCCTGGGTGGGGCCACTATCCACAACACTGAAAGTGACATTCTCGAAGGATTTGGCTGCGAAAATACATCTTTAAACCCCTGGTGATACGCAATGCATGATTAATTTTTACATAAAATCGAATACCTTTAAATGAGTAATTCTTGTGAATATAAATATAATCTGGATCTCGGAAATTTAGTATGCAGGAGGTTTTGGGGGCGATAAATCGATCTAGCTAGGTTTCATTCTTAGAAAACGTCAAAAAAAAAACCGAGCTACGCTTGGTCATCCAGACATTATTCAATTTAAATGACGTACTGAAGCATACTCTCAGTGCCAATGCCAAGTCTTCAATTCCCGCATCGGGACAGACCTACAAAAATTTGGATATTTATTCTTGCACCAAGAACTTTATGAAAACAGATCTTACTAATAAAAGGATTTCAGCCTATCTAGTGGAACACCAATGAATTCTTAATTCGCAGTTGATGTGGCTACAGAAATATTGAGCTATTTCAGTATTTTTTTTATTGAATATTTGACGCAAAAACTATATGTAGTATTGTGTATTCATTGTGTTTTCCGCAATGAATGGTTTCCAAAAGGAAATGTAACAGTGAGATTATGTTTTTTTTTTATTTTACATATTTTTATAATGGTCACACTAGCAGAGTTAAAATGCGAGTTGTGCACATGGCAGTAAACAAATCTTTAGGAGGGTGGGTGCATTCTAAAAGATGGCAACGTCGCAAATAATATTGTAAACTGCAATAATTAATACCGTAATATTGAATATTCTGAGTTAGGTTAAAATTATAAAACCGATTTTTTTTTTTACATCTACGTTATTATTACAATTCATGATCAATATTTAAGTGGTAGTCTGATATTTCATAATTACAATATTGATAAACGATATAAGATATCAAACGGTAAAAAATATGCGATGTTGCCAACTTTCAGATTGCATTCACATAAGGAGGATGTGTGTTAGGTAGCCCGTAAAATTCAAATGATCAAAATTTGATTCGCGGCAGTAACAAATATGGTTTTACAGAATTATAAATATTGTTTAATCTTTTTGGTTCCTTTAATTAGCGATGTTCACGATCGTCTCTAAACCTTTTACTATATTTTTTGCTGGTGACCTGTAACACAGGCTTTTTCGAAAACCTATTTCAGGCACCAGTCTTTTACAATGGTGGAATATAAAATTTAACTTTTAAGGAAACCAATATTGTGAAGAGAGAAAATGAAATGAGGAAATGAATATGATTGAATATTAAATTCATACAATCTATTTAATTAAATAGTCATACAATGGGATTAATAAATGAATTAAGGGGATTGTATTTATGATTTTAATTCTGTAAATACATACATATTCGCAAATTGCAAAAAACTTAAATAAATTTGAATTTCGCGGGCTCCTCATTATTGAACGGTTTTATTTAGCTTGCACCGTTTTGTTGATGATTTTTTCTCGATTAATGGCGTCATGCGTATGTGGGCCCTATTGGTCTTATTTATATAATCTTTGGATGCACTCTTCCGTTGCCACACACGATATTGTGTGGATACGAACTGGGTGCTTACTCTGGAATATAATTCCGATAGATCGACATTGGAATTATCAGTTAAACGTCAGGGATTGGCTGGACTCACTGAGTCGAGCCAATCCCTGACGTTTGACTAACAATTCCAATGACGATGTATCGGAATTATATTCGAGAGTAAGCACCCAGATCATGTAATATTTTTGTCAAAATTCGTTTTTTTTTTTTGCATGTGTGAAATATGTGGAAAGAGATTTATGTATTGTGTAGGACTAAGATTTTACAATATTTGTTTCAGTATCCTTTCTTTATAATTATGATAAGCTATGTTATATTTATCTTTTCTGATTACTTATTTGTTTGTTATTTCTACAGTAAAAAAGACATTTACATAACACAATGAACTGTGTAAGCGAAAAGTAATTTAGTGGTTGAATGGTAACATTTGATACGTAACTGGTGAAATGTGGTTACTGCCTACTCTTCGGTGAATACAGGCGTTATGTTATAGTGGAAAGAATCTCAAAGGACGTATGTATGTATATCGTTAGTTTTTAAAGAAAAAATACACGATGTGTACATATTATCATTGTTTATTTTCTTAAATAAATCCCTCTCGATATAAATTATCTATGCCGATATCTTTTTCAATAGGTACTCACACGATTTTGTATACTATAATAGACTCTTGACGATAAAAAAAAAAAAACTTGCAAATAGTAAAGATTCTCTTCTCTTATATTCAAGATAATATATTCGTAAAAGTTTTTACGTACTTTTAAACAAGACATCTTTTGGAAAATTCAGGTGTGAAGTGCACAATAAGCACTTAGCCGTTTTAATTTGCACATGACATACATTATCATCATAATTATTTCAGCCGAAAGACGTCCACTGCTGGACATGGCCTCCCCTAACCACCGACCGCTACTTCGACGGGTTCTCTGCTCCTCGAATCTCGGATTCCCGCATCCTTCACCATACATACACCTGATAAGATAATCTGCGGGAACCGCCATTTTAATTCTAGATATTTTCTGTTTTGTGGAGTGCTATTTCTTACAAAATCTTGACTATACATTATAAATTATGAATAATAATAATATTTATACTTCAGTCTTAAGTACAAAGATACATTTTTATTCGGCTGGATATTATTAAAACAAAATCTTACTTAACCTATTCGGTCGGTAAACAATATGGTGCAGTTCACAATTTATCGACAGGTTACAGTCTCGCGAGATAGATTATAAACGCATAGTGTTCACAATCTTACAGTGGTATAAATTAAAGGTTAAAAGTTAATAGACAAGAAGGTTTTATTTAATCTGTATCTTATATTAGAATAGACCCTTTTAATTGCAGAATAACTCTAGTATCGTCTACTGGGTCGCGATTGGCCACTATCTCACAATTTTTGTTATAAATTCAATCTTTTTAATAATATATTTTTATATCTTAATTAAAGTACTTCCACAAGTAAAGTACGTGTGGCAATTGTACAACTAAAGAAGAAGAAAACTTATTTATTTTGGAATGAGATTTATAGAAACTTTTGAACACGACATAAATGTTATTCTTCTTATGGGCCTACCACACGCTCAAGCTTCACCACAGTTTTGCCTGCGCAGGCCGGTTTGTACACGGAACACCGTGCGTGTGGTTGGTAAAACTCGCCCATTTCTACACGGTGTTCCGTGTACAAACCGGCCTGCGCAGGCAAAACTGTGGTGAAGCTTGAGCGTGTGGTAGGCCTATTACTCCAAACAATTCATATATTCTAGCTAGTCGAAATAAACATACAAATATATATTCTATGGAAACATTATACCTAGTATGTTTCAAAAGTATCTGATGAAAATGTCAATAAAGGGGTCAGATAACGTATCTATCTGTAGATGCTAATTACTAGTACCGCTTACACATTGAGGGCTTTATTTTGAATATTTAAATCCGAAATTCTAATTTTAAATTAGTTTAAAGATGTCCGTTCGTTCGGTGTGGGTGAGGATCGTAGCAGGAGGCTATAACGTATGTATATATTTAACAATGTTTTCATTTGACAATTGAGGTTACAACACAACTTTTCATCGAAGATTCTTTAATTACAATTTTATAATGTTAATCTAAACAATAATTGTTGGAAATAGTGGTTACAAAAAAATTTGAAAACCTCTACACACAGATGATTGTTTTACTACTTCCCTTTAGTGAGTGATTTCGCAAGAAACTAAGAACCTGAACAAGGGATCTGTTTACACTTTATTCGGGATCTGTTTACACTTTATTCGGGATCTGTTTACACTTTATTCGGGATCTATTTACACTTTATTCGGGATCTGTTTACACTTTATTCAGATACTTTAGAAATAGATCAAACATATCGTATCGGTGAGCAGTGCAAAGTCGTATTGTGTCCTAAGTTCTGGCGAGTGCCTGAGCTACTTCGTTGGCAAGGAGAGAAGCTATCGCCATGTTGGCACAGTTGGCTGTGACGCGGGAACTGTCCTCGTCGGTGCGGACTGATATAAGGACTAGGTCTTGTGATGACATCAGGCGGCCCGCGAATCTGTTGAAGACGCAGTTAGTATTTTAGTAAAGTTAAATAATTTTATTTAATTAAATCTACGGCGGCGCCACGGTCGGCTCAGATGTGTCGAGATGACCTGGACGTGTGCCGCCGGGGCTGGTTAGTAGTGGCGCGGAAAAAGAGTTCCTGGAAAGACCTGGTCGATGCCCAGCAGTGGGACAGCATAGGAAAACCAAATAAAAGTGTATTTTCTTTCCAAATGGTTTAAACGGTCTAGGTATAACGTAAATTCACATTGTGACAGGCTGGTGCCTGACATAATTTTTTTATCAGGCACCAGGCCTCGCTTATTGGTTGGATCAGGTGCTTCCTTTTCGCTATTTCAAAGTTGGTTCCGTGGATTTCCGTTTTTATGTTACCTAATGTTTTTTCACTCACTGTAAAGATATAAATTTCACAATTATTGGTTATACTATACATTTAATACACAATTCTAAAGGGCCCTCCGTAAAAAAGAGTGATCGACGAACTAATTCCGCAACTTACGTATACGTTCCGTAGTACTTCGAAAAAACGAGAATTCGAGATATTGTGATACCTGAGAAAGTCTCCTGTAGAGGTTATTGCTGCAACGTTAGCAGTCTCAAACACACGTCTGCATATAGTTTCTTCGTCTTCCACTTTTACTGCTTTCTTGTCACACTGAAATACATTCATTCCATAGTTAAAATTATTCCGTGGTTCCCAGCAAAGACAGAACCGCCCATATCGATCGATGGTCGGTCGGTCATTGATCAAGTGTTTATCGATATGGAATATCATGTGATGTTGACGTCATAAGTCATTTAAATATTGATTTAAGTATCCCTTTATTTATAAACGTTGCTTACAGTTAACTAATGATTAGCGACTGTTTAACCATACATTTTTGACGTTTAAACGTCTCTTACTTTAATCAACGTTTATAAATAAACCCCATAATGTTAAACAGGTAAATAAAGTTAAAAATAATGACGAGGGCGGTAGGTTATACGAGAAGGCGTTCTAATTGACAGTTTTAAAATATAAAAATCAAAATATGTCATGCGGTTTTAAACGTCGACAGATCACAGTTGCACTTTAGTACCTAAAGAAGTTACCTCAGTCATTCCTCTTAACTTCTTGTGTTCTGAGTCCCAGCGCGTCTGCGACATGGTGACTGATCGCATCAGTTCACCGACTGGCGGCGTTATTGTTACTGGTACTTCACCTAATACAAGAAGACATTATAAAGTTATGCATACGCCCATTACCATTAACACTATGGAACGCCTAAATAAATGTGCACTGTTGAGTTTTTAACACTCATTTGTGCTAAGCAGAGTGTTTTTATTTAGGAATTAATTTCGGTGTCTCACCAGTTATCGTGTCCGACAGAGGTAGATAGTATCAGTGATGAGCGGTTAGACGCAACTCTACACGCACTACGTTATTGAGTGAGATGCAGGATTATTTATAGTAAAACAGGCGCGTAAAAAATTAAAGAAAAGTCCTTCGGAAGATCGAGTTTTATGAAAAAAACCACTGCATATATCAATGACCGATAAAGTTTATTGAACTTTTCGATATTTAGCCTTGGTTCGTACCGACTTAGTTTTGGAGATTATATACTTCTTTTGTTACTTAAACACGCCCCAAGTTAGGTTAAATTAGCCAGAAAAACTAATATTTGTGTCTTTTTAATGGCTTTTTATTTTAGTGTTCTGTTTTCGCACAGACAATATTAATAGTAAGACAAAACTATACCATGTTTAATTTTTGACGTACATTGTCGAACAGTGGAGTAATACACTCCCGAAGTTTGTATGGAAGAAATGTCGACTAGATTCACCTGAAGTACCTATTCAAATAATCAAAACACAACACTCAATTTATAATGGCACTATATAAATTAGCATCCATTGGCACGTTTTATGATAAAGAAAGAATACACTAACCGTACCATAATTTGTTTATATTTTCATCATAGACTTTCGGAACATATAAAGAAGATATAAACCTAGTTACAGCTATAGGACAAAATCAAAATCAAAATCAAAAGTCATTTATTCAAACTAGGCTGAGAGTCAGCACTTTTCGAACGTCAAAATTACAAAAGACAGTCCCCCAAAAACGCCCACCCTTCGACACTTCCTAGTGCTTTAGCTGGGAAGAAGAAGTGGCGCAACAAACTCCCCAGCAGCACAGCTGTCTGATAAGTTGGAAGAACTTGATTCTATACAGTAATAGGCAAGTAATTAAATTTCATTAAAAAATGGAAATATCAATATTAAAAATAAAAAAAATAAAAAAAATGGTTTATAGTCAAATAAAATAAACAATGCCATGGAGTAACTCATATAACCTGTCAGTAGGTAAGCTAATTCTGGTGAAAGAACACAAACGTTGTCTTGAGTTAATCACAGCGACCAACAATTCTTATCATTTAAGTAGTCGTTGATAGAATAGTATGCCTTCGAACAAAGATTTGATTTTACTTTAGCTTTAAACGCATTAAAATGTAAATCTAGCAAAGAAGAGGGAAGCTTGTTATAAAAGGTGATACCGAGCCCAACGAATGAGTTATGAACTTTATGAAGCCGGTGAAAGGGACCACGTAGTTTGTCCTTATTTCTGGTATTAATATTATGAATATCACTGTTTTTAGTGTATAAGTGTATATTTTGCCTAATATATAAGATGTTAGCGAAGATGAATTGTGATGCCACCGTGAGAATACCAATATCTTTAAAAAAATCTCTCAGAGAAACTCTAGCACCTAATTGGTAAATTGCACGTACAGCTCGTTTTTGCAGAACAAAAATATTTTGAATGTCAGCGGCTTTGCCCCACAGCAGAATGCCGTAGGACATAACGCTATGAAAATAACTAAAATAGACTAACCGAGCTGTATCAACGTCAGTGTATTGTCTTACTTTCCTGACGGCGTAGGCAGCCGAACTGAGCCTTCCCGCTAGGCTTGATATGTGTGATCCCCACTGAAGTTTGGCATCTACTGTTATGCCCAGAAAAACTGCCGAGTCTACAGTTTCAAGCACCTCATTTTCTAAGACGATGTTGGGTCCCAGATTTTTTACATTCGGCAAAGCGAACTTTATACATTTTGTTTTCTTAGCATTGAGAACCAAATTATTCGTGGTAAACCAATCCGTAACCATTGAGAGTGCACTGTTTACGTCGTCAAAATCTTGTCTATTCCTGTCTACCTTAAAGATAAGAGAGGTATCATCAGCAAACAGTACAACGTCACAGATACCCTTTAAATAGAATGGTAAATCATTAATGTACACTAAGAATAAGAATGGACCCAGTATTGAGCCTTGAGGTACACCTAACTGAACTGGTAGCCCGGAAGATTTCACACCATTAATATCTACACATTGGTGCCTATTATTTAAATAAGAGTTTAATACGTTAAGAGCTTCATTTTGAACACCGTAATGACGTAATTTACGCAAAAGCGTGTCGTGGTGCACGCAATCAAATGCTTTGGAAAGATCACAGAAAACTCCAATAGCATTTTGTGAGTTCTCCCATGCGTTAAATATGTGTTTCAGCAGGGCAACACCCGCGTCTGTAGTCGAACGACCTTTTGTAAAACCATATTGTTCATCATGAAGGAGGCTATTTAAATTAAAATGTCTTAGCAACTGCTTGAGTATTAACTTTTCAAATATTTTACTAAATGCAGGTAAGATAGAAATGGGCCTAAAATTGCCAACGTTATTTTTATCACCCGATTTAAATAATGGTATGACTTTACTACTCTTCATGAGGTCAGGAAACGTTCCTAAATCAACACATTTATTAAAAGTAATAGCTAGATAGGGGGCTAGGATGTCGATTATGTTACTTAAAAGTTTAATAGAGATGCCCCAGTAATCACCAGTGTTTTTAGACTTAAGTGTGTTAAAAATATTAACTACATCACGAGGTGTTACATGTTCGAAACCAAATAAGAGACTACATTTGGGCACACTACTATGCAAAAGGTTTTCCGCTTCAGACGGGGACGAATTTAAGGTGCGAGTCGTAGTTAAAGGTATGTTGGCAAAAAACTCATTAAATGCCTCAGCTACGTCAGCAGCTTCATTAACTAATTTATTGTTGACTATAATCTCTAGTTGCTTTTCCTGTTTAACCGACTTACCCGTTTCATTATTAATAATTTTCCAAGTGGTTTTTACTTTATTATTGGAATTTTTAATTGTATCGCTTAAAAATTTTGATTTAGCAAAGACACAGATTCTTTTAAATAATTTTGAATAATTTCGGACATACTCTAGAAAAGGACTATCAAACCTGTATTTTTTCAAACCATATAACTCGTATAGTCTCGCTCTACTTTTATAAATACCTGGAGTGGCCCATTGGTTGAAGCCAACGGAGGTGCCATTAATCTCAATGGTTTTGGTCTTGAAAGTAGATTGGTATTCTTTTTGCACAACTTCAAAAAGTGATCCAAAGATTTTATTAGGATTCTCGTGCTCTGCTATAGATGGTGTAATTCTATGAGCTACATTATTTTTAAATTTGTTGCAACGACTAGCTGTATATGGCCTGCATTCTACTTTATGCGGCTTTTTATGTAATGGTACAGGGAAGCTAGCCAATAATCCACAGTGGTCAGACGTCAAGTCAGATAATACTAATTTATTTTTGGCATCACAATCACTAAATATATTATCAAGACAAGTCGACGTAGAAGCCGTGATCCTAGTAGGTTCAAAAAACAAGTTAATTAAATTAAAAGACCTAAACAGATTAAGTAGTCTAATACTTAATGGAGAAACATCTAAAATATTAATATTAAAATCTCCACACAAAATTATACTTTTATTACTTGATTTTAACTTATTGAGTAAATCCTCCATTACCGATTCAAAACTAATAAAATCCCCAGAGGGTGGACGGTAAACGCAAATTATAATGTAACGCTCGAGTTCAACACAAGACAACTCAATAGTACGCTCAATAGAAAGATTAACTAAATCTAAACGTTGTTTACATTTCAACTTGTTTGAAACAAGGACTAAAGATCCACCGCGAATAGCAGTCTTTCTTACAAATGCACTTTGTACGGTAAAATTATCATCATTAATAAACACTACTTCGTGTTCTTTCAACCAGTGTTCAGTCAGACAGAGCACCTGAACATCATAGTTCTCCAAAAATAAGCTTAACTCTAGCTCTTTGCCGGATAGACCCTGCATATTTTGATGAACAACATTCAACATAGCATGCGGCTTATCTGTTGTCGCACCTAATAGTTTAAACTACTAGGCGTATCAAAAGTAGTGTTAGTAGCACTACTAACAGTACGCGATGGTAAACTACAGGTACCAGTGTCATGGTGTAAACTGTATGCTAAGAGATTAGCAACTTGTCTCCTACAACTAGGTGGCAAATACATAGAATAATTTGTCAGCTTGTAATCAGAAATAAATTGATTACAATCAAAAAATAAAATGGCGTCACTGTGACGACTTGTCCTATTAAAAATTAACATATTTAAATTATAAATGTGCCTATTTTGCTCATAAGATAAGTAATGTGAATAAGGCAATGCACATAAAATAAATTTACAATTATTGGTCTCATTGAGATGTAACATCAAATGGACACATTTAATTATGTCCTTTTTTCTAACATTTAAGCTATCCCCGCATAATAATATTACAGTTGAACTGGGGTTTATTTTAGACAACTTAATATTACTTATTAATTGGCTAATACTGGCACCGGGTGAACAATTATTAATTACATATTGTTGAGAACACTGATTAAATATTTTACCTAAACCTTGACCAAATTTGTCTGAAAATACATATGTTGTGTTAATCAAATTAATTGTACTATTATTACCATCACAGCTACCTACTGGCTGAGCTGCTGAGGTTGTGGGTGTGACAAGTTGAGGCTGAGGTGCCTGAGAACAGGCACAGCTAAAAGAGAGGTTATTTGTTAGAGACTCGTACCTCTCTGCATTGTACCTGACTAAGTCAGCCAACTCACTAGCCTCCTGCATACGCTTACTCAGGTCTTGTTGAGTAGCCTCATATTTACTGAATATATCCTTTAGAGCATGTTCCCTAACAAACAATTCATCCTGTAGGTGCTGAGTGTCAGTAACATACAAGGTATTACATAATTGCAATTCACTATAACATTTATTCAATTCTCGTATTAAATTTAAATTTTGTTCCCTAAGTTTTGTGTTTAATTTGTTTACTTTTTGCCTTTTTAATGATTTCTGATATTTTCTAATTAGTCTATTAATTTTAATATATTTTTTTATTTTATTGTGACTAGTAGACATACCTATAGAGCCACTGATGGTAAATTCTATGGGTTGTATCGTGTCCGCAAAGTCCACGCCCAGCGTGACGGTCGCGGCGCCGGACGGTGGTAGCAGCGGGATTGGCGCGAAGTCGTGGATGTTGCGAGAGCCTGTTAGTGTCTGGAAATATTTGTTAGATGAGACAACGAGGGGCTCGTGGCTAAGTTATACCAACCGCACGGGTCGATCGTTCAGGTAAAGTTACGCTTGCCGCGGTTGGCCCGTGGATGGGTGACCATCTATACATTCCAAGACCCCTCTGTGCCTTGGTCCCTGCTGTCTTTCGTGGATCTTCGACAGTCGTTACGGGTCGTCAGAAGCCCCGAAGTCTGACAACCGGTTTTACTGAGGGCTATCGTAGTATCCAAAACTGGGTTGTGGAGTAATTTAGGCAGTCACTTCATGTAAAATACTGCTATTCGGCTGCATCTAGTTAGACTGGAAGCCGATCCTAACATTGTTGGGAAAAGGCTAGGCAGATGATGATGGTTACATGAGACAGCAAACCGAATTAAGAGAAGAGCTAAAAGAATTAAAAAAAAAAAAAAAAAAAACTGCTGCGAATCCTGCCTTCTCGCTATAGTCGTGGCAACAAAATCTAATGGAATCTTCGCACGTGAGTGCATGCTACATGTTGGTTAATTTCTCTCCTAGTTTTCAAAGCGAAGGTGAAATAAGATAGAAGAGAAAGAAAAGCACAAACAAGCAAGCATTCAGTTCGCTTAAAATATTAAATAGAATACATTTTATTTAACACACAATATACAGCTGATAAAAAAAAAAAACCGGCCAAGTGCGAGTCTTACTCGTACATGAAGGGATGTACCACATGACAAAAAACGCATAAAAGAAGACGTTTCTCGTATCGAGACCTTTTAATTTTTAACTTCTGTCTGACAGACGGATGGGCGGACGAACAGCGGAACCTTAGTAATAGGGTCCCGTTGGTTACCCTTCTGGTAGGGAACCCCAAAAAGTGTAAAGTGCGATGTTAGAAACTAGCATTAAAGTGTGCTTCACTGCTGCACCAAAAAGGCCCAGTTCAGCAAAAATGCCAGACAACTACTAGTCAGTAAACTTTTTTCAACTGGAACTAAAGTGTGAGGTGGCGGATGTAAATCAGTTTTATACCAATACTATAAAATGCGTTGTTGTCATGGGAACATGTAATCTTATCCGAAAAGTTTAATAATGGTGTGAATGTAGAACGATTTTTGCAGTCATGTTTCTGCATGTAAGTTGCTTTTATACTTGAAGGTTAAAAAAGCAGATCACCCAATTATTTACCTGAGGAATCTTTACAGGATAGCGCCACGAGCTTACCTTCTTTTGTATCCTTATATTGGTGACGTCATTAGAGCTGTGGTTGGTGAACAGTAGATCGATGGCACACATGTTCTGTGAGTACAGGTGAGGGGCTCTGGACCAGCGCAGTGCGAGCGACACGCCGGCCCACACCACGCGCGACACCAGCTCCGTGCTGCCGCGGGGCTGGTGCGACGGGCCCACGGGGGTTATGCTGTCCGCTGGGGACAAGAGATGTATTAGACAAGTCATGTGCCCGGAAGATGTAGCGTTGGAAGGGCTCCCACAAGTTGGACCGATGCCCTGGTGAAGGCCGCAGGAATCCGCTGGATGTGAGAAGCATAGAAGCAGTCCAAATTGCGGTGCTTGGGGGAGGCCTATGTCTAACGGTGGACTTCGTGTGGGTGATATGATGATGTGCCAGATGGAATTTCCAATTGGTAAAAATTACGAACTTCCATACTCATTTTCTATTTAACCTCTTTAGGGGATTTATTTAAAAAGGAACTTTTGTGCATTATTTCATACTTCTAGATCTAGCAGTTTATATGATGTAGGTTGTCTGTCAGTGAATGAATTAATTCAGTTTTTTTTTTTTATATTTACATTAATTTAAATTATTTGATGGTACTAACGACATGACTTAAAAGGCACTATTGTATAAAGGCCCCATAGAATGTTATACAATCTTACACTTGATAGCTAGCCCATGGTTTTTCTTACAATGTACTCGTAACCTTTTAACTGCTGTCTAGAAGACACAATTCATTTTCAATTGCTGTAAGACTCCCGGGGGTCTTGCGTAGGTTTGCGGATTAATAATTTTACACATTATATGGAGTTGTCAAAGCGAAATTAGTAAGTCTGCTTCTGCTAGTTCGTCGTCCCTTAACCTAGAGGATAAGGAGACATTTTACAATTCGATGTTAAAGGATATATTGATTCTTAGCGTTATTGTCACACCTGTCAACAATTGTGCTTATATTGTGACAGCGTATAAAACTCCGTGTAAATTATTGTTCAATATTAAAATATTCTTGTATTTTGCCGTAAAAATGTATTTTCGCTCGGAGTACTTTCGTGTAGTAAGTTCAATATTTATGACCTACAAAAACATGTAAGATTTCTACCGCTAATAACTACGAAAGTTTTAGTACTAGAGCAATATAGTTGTGTTGTAGTTGAGTATTCAAAAGATGGGTCACATTTATAACAATCTTTAAGCATGAGATAATTTCCATATGATGTCACACTGCGTGTGCATGCGCATGCGCACGACCCTCTATTTTCATAGTTGCCACGCTTGGCAGACGGGTTGGCGACCGCAGTATGGTGGTAAAATCCATAGAACGTATCTATACCATGAGGAAATACCGTCAGGAAAGTTTTGAATACTTCTTTATCTTGATTTCTATAAGAAAGAGGGAAGACTAAGGAAACGGTGGATGGACTGTGTGATAAATGATTTTATTTATGTAAGTAAGTTTGTTCAAACACTTGCACGTCAATCATATTTTTTAAACTAGATGAGGTCGGCTTTTCCTATCTCTGAGAAGAAAGGCCAAAACAAACTCAGAGGTCACAGTCTCTTTTAAAGTCCAGACATAATTTGGGTCAGATCATGTGAATACCATGTGGATTGGTGTCTGACATGGTCTTTTTAGAACAGAACCACACAGATTGAGTGGACCTGTCCAATCAGTGCACGCAGTTATTTGTGAAAGATGGTATGGTTAGAAAGGGAATGGCTGCTGAGTAACAGAGAAATATGGAAGAAGAGGACATTTTATGCTGACCCTAAATACATTGGCATAAGGGCTAGCGAATGATGAAGTACTCACCATCCCCAATCCCATGTGACGGCATACTGGGCGGCGATAAGAACCCACCACACGTCGGCGTCATGGTAGGCAAGGAGCTTGCCACCTCGTCTAGTTCTAACAATAGCTCCAGGTTTGACTTCTCATTCCTTTTCTGTTCTTCTTTTGTAGGCTTCTCTTGTGGTTGGGCGTTTTGCTAAAATGGAAGAACTTTGTTAGTGAAATGGTTAAGATATGCTTTTGTTGAATATTTTCGATTATTAATGAGGCATGCAAAGGTCAGTAGTGACAAAATAAAGAATGAGTCCCATGTTCTTCATCACAAACAGTATTTTATTGTTGATATGACATATTTCTCTACATATTGCATGTTTACACAAAGACCAGTTAAAAAAATATGTGCCAAACATTTACATTCTTATCAAGTACTAGTTACTCGGCAGTCGTTGTCCTGTCCCAATTTCAATCATTCATACAAAATTCCCATACAAAGTGTATGTTTTAATGTTTTCCCGAATTTTCAATTTTCCAGGCAACTTATCAGTTTTTTCTTACTGTAAGAACATGATTTGGACTATTGCGTTAATAGTCCACTATTGCGATAATTGTGAAACAAACATTTGCTAAATCGGTCCAGCCTTTCTAAAATGATGCGCTTACCATATTATTGTATTATTTAGATTTCTGTTTTCTGTCTGTTTTCAATCGTTTTGTCCTCTTTCCTAGTTCCACTAACCGTTAATTTGTTGAACGTGAGTTCGTTAGGTGCAATGTACAGACGCCAGCACATCAAGCTACCCCAATCTGTCAAATTTCTTTGATAGTTTTTCAACTTTATTAGAAAGAAATAAGGTTTATGTTCAATTGGGAAAATTTGACAGTTCGGGATAGCTTTACCTGCTGGCGTCTGTACATACTTAACAAAAAATAAATAAAGCAACTGGCGCTTATGCTTTAAATAAAATATAAGAGGTAATAGTACCCAGCATGCTATAGAAATTAAAATAAAAAAGGTAAAAATATGCTCAAATATTTATTGAATGAATAAATAAATACAAAAAATAAATAATAAATCTACATTACAAACTAATCCATAACCAAATGCTCTACAAATTAATATAAATATTAGTACAATATTCTTCTATAATAATAAATCTTTCTTTCTTCTTACCTTCTTATCGCGACTAACATCGATCTTCTTACTAGTGCCGTCGTCTTCACTGCTGTCGGCCGATTCGTCCGATTCGCTGTCGGAAGCGCTGCCCGATTCGCTGTCCGACTCACTATCCGATGTACCGGAGTTGGATGACCTACGACTGAAAGATCGTGTAAGCATTCCCAGATTAAGAATGACGGGAATGAAATGAATGAATCTTGCAACTGTAGTTCACTCACCTATAGTTATTAGTTTCTTTCGCGGGTTTTTCTGGCTTCTTATCTTCAGTTGTGCTCTCTTCCCTAAGAAACGGAATAAATTAATTAATAAGGGGACACAATAGGGTATTATTCAATTTATTAAAAACTATTCTAATTTGAAGATTGGGACGAACTATGTTACAGAAAAATAAAAGTGATTAAAAAAAACGATTTAAACCAAATTTATTTTTCGTTGTTTTTAATTTACCGCCAAAACGCTTCTTACGATTACTTTTTATCACGTTACGTCAACTTTGTGTAAACTAAAGTAGTTGGTAAGTAAATAAGTGAATGTCGAGTTTAAAATTAACAAGATTTTTAATGGACAGAAAGTGATATTATTGGTGCGGTGCCTCTGTGCGCAAATACTTCTAAAACGGCGCTAAACCAAGTATTTGTACCGGTGCCGTTTACACAAAGTTAACGTCACATGTCACGTGATAAAAAGTCATCGTAAGGAGCATTTTGGCGGTAAATTCAAAACAATAAATTTGATTTTAATAGTTTTTAATTGAGTAAATGTGTATTAATAAATTTATTTTTATTTTTATGTTAAATATATCGTCCCAATCTTCAAATTCAAATAGTTTTTATCAAATCGGAAAATACCCTATTCTACACTTTTCTTCAGGCAGTAAAAAGCCAGTAAACAAAGTCAAGTATCAAGTCCATCTAAAGTGGTCAAGAAATTTCATGGTCGATTATACTATTGCCACTAGATCAATAAATCTACCTAGCCTTTTCCCAACAATGTTGGTCGGCTTCCAGTCTAACCGGACGCAGTTGAGTACCATTATTTTACATGGAGGGGCTGGGACTGCCTATCTGACCTCCATAACCCAGTTACTGGGTAATACTATACCCAATCTTACTAAGAGGTATCGACTTGCAGGCTTAGCATAACATTTTCTATTTCTACTCTACCGTAGAACAGAAATCGCTTGTCTACATTTTTAGGTACAAAACTGTCAATTGTCTACAAGGAAACGTCATTTTTGTCTACTCTTCCGCCGACAAAACGTTTCTCTACGGTTCTCGTGCTAAGCTAGCTGGTAAGACTGGTTGTCAGACTTTCGGGCTTCGGACGACGCGTAACGACTGTCAAAGATCCACAAATGACAGCCGGAACCACACGGCTTAACGTGCTTTGGGTCGGGGGTTTTTTAAATTTAATTTTTATTTCTTGCTTTTTAAACTTAATGTCTCCCTTAAACCACCATTTATCTATAATCTATTCATTGAGACCTTTTCAATGAGCCCAAAAACGATACTTCTGCTGTTTGTTGGTGAATAACTTTGGTTTCCTGGAAATTCCAGGTGTTGCTCCAGCATCAGTTCAAAGTTATTTTATTCGTCTAATACATCGATCACTAATAAAGAACTAGATACACAATCAGCGGCAAAAAATGTCCTCACCGAATGAGCGCCCACTTGAACATTTGGGTGCGCTTTTCATTTAGTAGCATTCGAACGCTCCGACGGTAAACATGTCTCGGTGCTCGTTTAAAAATATTAAAATCACACATCTAGGACGCTAAAAAAGTATGGAGTTTGATATTTTCTGTAAGTATTAATATTATCATTACATAATTGTTATCACTGTATTAAAAATGCTGTCATTTTGTCAAGAAATCATCGTAAAAACATTTTTTTTAAATAAATCGTTATAAATAGCAGGTGTTATAAAGCATCTCAATTCTAAAGACTCATACTAAACGTATCAACCATGCTATAGCATGCCCACTTAAATTATTCGAGTTATGTGCGTTGATTCTGTTCCATTTGTTGGAGAAGCTATTGTTTTTTAATTTTTTATTATTAATTAAAGAATTATTGTTTTTTTTTTGTTTAATGAGAGTACTTGGCTGTTTCTGTCAATATTATAGTAACATTTTATGGATTTATTCATATTCATATTCATATTCATATCTTTATTTGCATTCCATAATGTTTAAAGGTCTTACAAATGGCTTAAAGCTAAGGTACAATTACGGACCCTGTAGGGCACAGCAAAAAGTATAAAAAATAATAAAAATAACAAAAACAAAGAAAAAAATTACAATCAACAATTTAAAAAATAATAGTATTATTAACATTAATTAAGTAAATTTATTTTATTGAGATCAGATAAATCTTAAATAATTATTTGGGTCAACATATTATTATTACATCATATTAAAACATTCAACTGTGCATATAACAATGTATCTATCTGTGGCGTCTGTTTGTGTCAAATAATTTTTTTGTCATTTATATATTCGTTAATTGTGTAGTACGCTTTTTCAATTAATATTTGCTTAAGCTTATTTATAAATGTCGTGTCGTTAGTTTCATCTTTTATTGCATCTGGTAGTTTATTAAATATTTTTATGGACATTACGTAAGGGCTGTTGGAATGTAATTTCATGCGCGAAGAAGGTAACATTAACATATTTTTATATCTGACAGACCGGTCGGTATGTTTATCGCCGCGGGTTGTAAAAAAGTGTATGTATTTCCTAACGAATTTGCATATTTCCAGGATATAGATCGATGGTAAGGTGAGTATTTTATGTTTTATAAAAAAGGGTTTACAGCTGTCTGTTTGTTCTATGTTCACTATAATCCGAATTAATTTCTTCTGGAGAATGAAAAGCGTGGGCGCATCTGTGCTATTTCCCCATTTAATTTTGACTATGTTCCTAAAGGGGGGTTGGGGGGTATCAAAGTTTGTATGGAAGAATTCTAACGCGCTATCTGATTAACTCGAAACTCAGTCAAACCGAAAACCAAAAATAAAGGATAACGTGTATCAGGGTTTTTGGAAAATTTACCCCTGAAGGGGTAAAAAAGATTAGTTAATTTTACAAGGGATGATTTTACTGCGTGTCATGATTAACTGAAAAATTGGTATAAATAACCTATAAGTCAAATAATGTAAAAGAAACAAAAGACTTAAAAAAAATTACCCCTTTGAGGGTGAAAAGGGGGATATAGTTTGTTTGAAGAGTTTTCTGTGGAAAAGTAAATAATATACCTACACATACCTGAGCCATATTAATATAAACCTGAAACTTGCTGAGGTGGTTTTGTGTGAAGGATAGTGATCACATCACTTTATATTGTTGACGTCAGAAGAGAAATATTTATCCTACTAATATTATAAATGTGAAAGTTTGTGAAGATGTTTGGATGTCTGTTACTCAATCACGAAAAAACGATTGAGCGGATTTGGATGAAATTTGGCACACAGATAGAATATAACCTAGATTAACACATAGAATACTTTTTATCCCGGTGGTACGTACCCGCGGGATAATTTCCGACTTCCACGCGGGCGAAGCCGCGGGCGAAACCGCGGGCGAAGACGCGGGTGGAAGCTAGTTAATAAATAAATGTGGTGCCCCATACAAAAACATTTACATTCAAGTAAACTATAATCATTACACATATACACCTTAAAATATAATAAAATTTATGTACCTATTTTTTTTTAAATACATTATCCACGAAATTAAAAAAGGCCATTTATTATTACAGTACAAACAAAAAATATTGGACAGTTCGACTCCACTCATTCCTTGTCCTAGCGGAGAGCCTGGATCGTAAAACTTTATTGCTGTTTATTAGCACTTTTTAATTCAAACTTTAAGACATGCGTGTAAGGTTGATTTTTTAAAATTTACGTTGACCAGTGAGTATCGGTCGTAAAAATTTATTGCTTTTTGTTCATAGCTTTGTGAAATAAACTTTAAGCATTGCGTTTAAGGTTGAATTTACATTACTGTACATTTATTTCAACTAGCATTACCTAAACACAATTTGGTGACAGTTTTAAGAGAACTTTTGCTTGGGATTGTGTATCTAGTTCTTTATTAGTGATCGATGGTCTAATATCATTGAAGTAATAGAATCCCAAATTTTGAGTTGATCAGAGGCTAAAATCCGTTTTTCAACCAGAAAAGAGCTGATAATCTTCAAACGGCTGAACCGATTTTGATGAAACATGTCTAAGAACACTCCCGACTAATACACCTTTCAAACAAAAAAAACTAAATCAAAATCGGTTCATCCGTTTGGCAGCTACGTTGCCTCAGACACACACACACACACACACACACACACACACAACACACACACACGCACGCACGCACGCACGCACGCACGCACGCACGCACGCACGCACGCACGCTCGCACGCACGCACGCACGCACGCACGCACGCACGCACGCACGCACGCACGCACGCACGCACGCACGCACGCACGCACGCACGCACGCACGCACGCACGCACGCACGCACGCACGCACGCACGCACGCACGCACGCACGCACGCACGCACGCACGCACGCACGCACGCACGCACGCACGCACGCACGCACGCACGCACGCACGCACGCACGCACGCACGCACGCACGCACGCACGCACGCACGCTCGCACGCACGCACGCACGCACGCACGCACGCACGCACGCACGCACGCACGCACGCACGCACGCACGCACGCACGCACGCACGCACGCACGCACGCACGCACGCACGCGCGCACACACACACACACACACACACACACACACACGTCAAACTTATAACACCCCGTCGTTTTTGCGTCGGGGTTTAAAAATCCATTCATTCGTTTCGGAGTTTATCGCGAACATACATCGTGACACGAAATGTTTATATATTTAGATATTAAACCTTGGGGTGGCAAAGCAATTCCATCTTCGACTATACAATGCATCCGAATATTATTGCACTTACTCGTCCGAAGAATCCTCCGAGCTGCTGGTGTCTGAAGACGACGAGGCCGATCCGGAGCCACTGCTCTCTGGCTCCGAGTAGAAACTTTTGTTTCTCTGGAAACAGTCGTTAATATTAGATCAACTGAATTGAAAATTGAAGACTAACGGATTTTTAACACAGTGAACCATTTAATATTTTTTTCTTTGTTCGTGTCAGGAATGGTAGGTTTAGACACACTCAAATTCAGGCGAGAATCCACACATTAGACTCCTCTGCTACCCGCCTACATGGCGTGCTCCCCGAACCAACAACACCCCCACTGCTTGAGCAATTAAGTTATTAAATGACTTTCTAAAACATATTCCTGAGGCAGATTTATTTTTTGACTCTCAATGGACAATAGTTAAAAATGTGTATATTTATTTAAATATGAAGAAATAATTGTTTAGTTATGGTGTTATGTATAAGGTTTTTTTTATGTTTAGTCTAAGAAGTTTTAAATAAATTTTAATGTCATTTTGTAGAATTAGCATAGATATAAGCGATTTGGTATAAACTGTTAGCTTATATTTGATGAATAAATGAATATGAATAGCAAAACATTCGCGAAAAAATGAAGAAAAGTCCTTCGGAAGATCGGGTTTTATGAAAAAGCCACGGCATAAATCAATGACTAATAAAGTTTATTGAACTTATCGATAATTGAACTTTGTCGGCACCGACTTGATTTTGGAGATTTTACACTTCTTTTATTGCTTAAACACGCCCAAAGTTAGGTTAAATTAGCAAGAAAATCTAATTTTTGTTGGTTCATAACTTTTTAATCGCTTTTTATTTTAGCATTCTGTTTCCGTACCGTCACCGTCAAACAGTGGAGTTAAACCCTCCCGAAGTTTGTATGGAAAAAATGTGGACTTGTTTCTCCTTAATATCACTTATCTCTCTTGGAAACACGACCAACAGTAGATGCGTTAATCTGCGGGGTTATTCCGCCACACATCATATAGCAATCAATCGCAATGCATTTTGATATCCATTGCTCATAGGTTTGAAAAATTCGTCTGCCTAACAATGTGAATAAGGCAATGAACGTAGTTGAACTGACAAAATCTAAGAGAGTTCAATTAATAAATGCTTTCAGAATGTTGTTAGTTAGCTTCCACATTATTGCAGTGCATCAGGAATGTTTGCCAAATCACAAATACTGCTGGCTTCAATACCATCTTGCGAAAAAGAATTGCGTCCATGATGCGCAGAGTGCGTGGGAGCGCCAACGGCCTTGTTATGCATTATGCGGTATTTAAAATTTTGTATTTATTTTAGGTACGCACGAGTACACATCAAGCTATACATTTCTAGTTTACGCTGATATCGTACTGTACGGAAATCCTATACAATGCGAGATCAGCTTATACTGGAAATGTATGTATGATTCTGGCTGACATGGTGGGCTATGGCCCGCTCCCTCTCACAGAGAGGAGGCCTTAGGCTGATTATGCATGTTATGCAGGTACTAACATAGCTATGTGTGGGTAGTGTGCATTACCATATGGATCAAGGTCGAAATTAAAGTTCCCCGCCGCCGCGCCGATGTACTGCGACAGTACAGTAGTTACCTTAGTGTCAGCGGGCGCGTCGTGCGTGGCGGGCGCGGCCTCCCGCAGCCGCGCGGCCAGCGTGGCGCGCGGCGCGGCGGGCAGCGCGCGGTAGCCGCCCGCCGCCGCGCCGATGTACTGCGACAGTACAGTAGTTACCTTAGTGTCAGCGGGCGCGTCGTGCGTGGCGGGCGCGGCCTCCCGCAGCCGCGCGGCGGGCAGCGCGCGGTAGCCGCCCGCCGCCGCGCCGATGTACTGCGACAGTACAGTAGTTACCTTAGTGTCAGCGGGCGCGTCGTGCGTGGCGGGCGCGGCCTCCCGCAGCCGCGCGGCCAGCGTGGCGCGCGGCGCGGCGGGCAGCGCGCGGTAGCCGCCCGCCGCCGCGCCGATGTACTGCGACAGTACAGTAGTTACCTTAGTGTCAGCGGGCGCGTCGTGCGTGGCGGGCGCGGCCTCCCGCAGCCGCGCGGCGGGCAGCGCGCGGTAGCCGCCCGCCGCCGCGCCGATGTACTGCGACAGTACAGTAGTTACCTTAGTGTCAGCGGGCGCGTCGTGCGTGGCGGGCGCGGCCTCCCGCAGCCGCGCGGCGGGCAGCGCGCGGTAGCCGCCCGCCGCCGCGCCGATGTACTGCGACAGTACAGTAGTTACCTTAGTGTCAGCGGGCGCGTCGTGCGTGGCGGGCGCGGCCTCCCGCAGCCGCGCGGCCAGCGTGGCGCGCGGCGCGGCGGGCAGCGCGCGGTAGCCGCCCGCCGCCGCGCCGATGTACTGCGACAGTACAGTAGTTACCTTAGTGTCAGCGGGCGCGTCGTGCGTGGCGGGCGCGGCCTCCCGCAGCCGCGCGGCGGGCAGCGCGCGGTAGCCGCCCGCCGCCGCGCCGATGTACTGCGACAGTACAGTAGTTACCTTAGTGTCAGCGGGCGCGTCGTGCGTGGCGGGCGCGGCCTCCCGCAGCCGCGCGGCGGGCAGCGCGCGGTAGCCGCCCGCCGCCGCGCCGATGTACTGCGACAGTACAGTAGTTACCTTAGTGTCAGCGGGCGCGTCGTGCGTGGCGGGCGCGGCCTCCCGCAGCCGCGCGGCCAGCGTGGCGCGCGGCGCGGCGGGCAGCGCGCGGTAGCCGCCCGCCGCCGCGCCGATGTACTGCGACAGTACAGTAGTTACCTTAGTGTCAGCGGGCGCGTCGTGCGTGGCGGGCGCGGCCTCCCGCAGCCGCGCGGCGGGCAGCGCGCGGTAGCCGCCCGCCGCCGCGCCGATGTACTGCGACAGTACAGTAGTTACCTTAGTGTCAGCGGGCGCGTCGTGCGTGGCGGGCGCGGCCTCCCGCAGCCGCGCGGCCAGCGTGGCGCGCGGCGCGGCGGGCAGCGCGCGGTAGCCGCCCGCCGCCGCGCCGATGTACTGCGACAGTACAGTAGTTACCTTAGTGTCAGCGGGCGCGTCGTGCGTGGCGGGCGCGGCCTCCCGCAGCCGCGCGGCCAGCGTGGCGCGCGGCGCGGCGGGCAGCGCGCGGTAGCCGCCCGCCGCCGCGCCGATGTACTGCGACAGTACAGTAGTTACCTTAGTGTCAGCGGGCGCGTCGTGCGTGGCGGGCGCGGCCTCCCGCAGCCGCGCGGCCAGCGTGGCGCGCGGCGCGGCGGGCAGCGCGCGGTAGCCGCCCGCCGCCGCGCCGATGTACTGCGACAGTACAGTAGTTACCTTAGTGTCAGCGGGCGCGTCGTGCGTGGCGGGCGCGGCCTCCCGCAGCCGCGCGGCCAGCGTGGCGCGCGGCGCGGCGGGCAGCGCGCGGTAGCCGCCCTCCGCCGCGCCGATGTACTGCGACAGTACAGTAGTTACCTTAGTGTCAGCGGGCGCGTCGTGCGTGGCGGGCGCGGCCTCCCGCAGCCGCGCGGCCAGCGTGGCGCGCGGCGCGGCGGGCAGCGCGCGGTAGCCGCCCGCCGCCGCGCCGATGTACTGCGACAGTACAGTAGTTACCTTAGTGTCAGCGGGCGCGTCGTGCGTGGCGGGCGCGGCCTCCCGCAGCCGCGCGGCGGGCAGCGCGCGGTAGCCGCCCGCCGCCGCGCCGATGTACTGCGACAGTACAGTAGTTACCTTAGTGTCAGCGGGCGCGTCGTGCGTGGCGGGCGCGGCCTCCCGCAGCCGCGCGGCGGGCAGCGCGCGGTAGCCGCCCGCCGCCGCGCCGATGTACTGCGACAGTACAGTAGTTACCTTAGTGTCAGCGGGCGCGTCGTGCGTGGCGGGCGCGGCCTCCCGCAGCCGCGCGGCCAGCGTGGCGCGCGGCGCGGCGGGCAGCGCGCGGTAGCCGCCCGCCGCCGCGCCGATGTACTGCGACAGTACAGTAGTTACCTTAGTGTCAGCGGGCGCGTCGTGCGTGGCGGGCGCGGCCTCCCGCAGCCGCGCGGCGGGCAGCGCGCGGTAGCCGCCCGCCGCCGCGCCGATGTACTGCGACAGTACAGTAGTTACCTTAGTGTCAGCGGGCGCGTCGTGCGTGGCGGGCGCGGCCTCCCGCAGCCGCGCGGCCAGCGTGGCGCGCGGCGCGGCGGGCAGCGCGCGGTAGCCGCCCGCCGCCGCGCCGATGTACTGCGACAGTACAGTAGTTACCTTAGTGTCAGCGGGCGCGTCGTGCGTGGCGGGCGCGGCCTCCCGCAGCCGCGCGGCGGGCAGCGCGCGGTAGCCGCCCGCCGCCGCGCCGATGTACTGCGACAGTACAGTAGTTACCTTAGTGTCAGCGGGCGCGTCGTGCGTGGCGGGCGCGGCCTCCCGCAGCCGCGCGGCCAGCGTGGCGCGCGGCGCGGCGGGCAGCGCGCGGGAGCCGCCCGCCGCCGCGCCGATGTACTGCGACAGTACAGTAGTTACCTTAGTGTCAGCGGGCGCGTCGTGCGTGGCGGGCGCGGCCTCCCGCAGCCGCGCGGCCAGCGTGGCGCGCGGCGCGGCGGGCAGCGCGCGGTAGCCGCCCTCCGCCGCGCCGATGTACTGCGACAGTACAGTAGTTACCTTAGTGTCAGCGGGCGCGTCGTGCGTGGCGGGCGCGGCCTCCCGCAGCCGCGCGGCCAGCGTGGCGCGCGGCGCGGCGGGCAGCGCGCGGTAGCCGCCCGCCGCCGCGCCGATGTACTGCGACAGTACAGTAGTTACCTTAGTGTCAGCGGGCGCGTCGTGCGTGGCGGGCGCGGCCTCCCGCAGCCGCGCGGCCAGCGTGGCGCGCGGCGCGGCGGGCAGCGCGCGGTAGCCGCCCGCCGCCGCGCCGATGTACTGCGACAGTACAGTAGTTACCTTAGTGTCAGCGGGCGCGTCGTGCGTGGCGGGCGCGGCCTCCCGCAGCCGCGCGGCCAGCGTGGCGCGCGGCGCGGCGGGCAGCGCGCGGTAGCCGCCCGCCGCCGCGCCGATGTACTGCGACAGTACAGTAGTTACCTTAGTGTCAGCGGGCGCGTCGTGCGTGGCGGGCGCGGCCTCCCGCAGCCGCGCGGCGGGCAGCGCGCGGTAGCCGCCCGCCGCCGCGCCGATGTACTGCGACAGTACAGTAGTTACCTTAGTGTCAGCGGGCGCGTCGTGCGTGGCGGGCGCGGCCTCCCGCAGCCGCGCGGCCAGCGTGGCGCGCGGCGCGGCGGGCAGCGCGCGGTAGCCGCCCTCCGCCGCGCCGATGTACTGCGACAGTACAGTAGTTACCTTAGTGTCAGCGGGCGCGTCGTGCGTGGCGGGCGCGGCCTCCCGCAGCCGCGCGGCCAGCGTGGCGCGCGGCGCGGCGGGCAGCGCGCGGTAGCCGCCCGCCGCCGCGCCGATGTACTGCGACAGTACAGTAGTTACCTTAGTGTCAGCGAGCGCGTCGTGCGTGGCGGGCGCGGCCTCCCGCAGCCGCGCGGCCAGCGTGGCGCGCGGCGCGGCGGGCAGCGCGCGGTAGCCGCCCGCCGCCGCGCCGATGTACTGCGACAGTACAGTAGTTACCTTAGTGTCAGCGGGCGCGTCGTGCGTGGCGGGCGCGGCCTCCCGCAGCCGCGCGGCCAGCGTGGCGCGCGGCGCGGCGGGCAGCGCGCGGTAGCCGCCCGCCGCCGCGCCGATGTACTGCGACAGTACAGTAGTTACCTTAGTGTCAGCGGGCGCGTCGTGCGTGGCGGGCGCGGCCTCCCGCAGCCGCGCGGCCAGCGTGGCGCGCGGCGCGGCGGGCAGCGCGCGGTAGCCGCCCTCCGCCGCGCCGATGTACTGCGACAGTACAGTAGTTACCTTAGTGTCAGCGGGCGCGTCGTGCGTGGCGGGCGCGGCCTCCCGCAGCCGCGCGGCCAGCGTGGCGCGCGGCGCGGCGGGCAGCGCGCGGTAGCCGCCCGCCGCCGCGCCGATGTACTGCGACAGTACAGTAGTTACCTTAGTGTCAGCGGGCGCGTCGTGCGTGGCGGGCGCGGCCTCCCGCAGCCGCGCGGCCAGCGTGGCGCGCGGCGCGGCGGGCAGCGCGCGGTAGCCGCCCGCCGCCGCGCCGATGTACTGCGACAGTACAGTAGTTACCTTAGTGTCAGCGGGCGCGTCGTGCGTGGCGGGCGCGGCCTCCCGCAGCCGCGCGGCCAGCGTGGCGCGCGGCGCGGCGGGCAGCGCGCGGTAGCCGCCCGCCGCCGCGCCGATGTACTGCGACAGTACAGTAGTTACCTTAGTGTCAGCGGGCGCGTCGTGCGTGGCGGGCGCGGCCTCCCGCAGCCGCGCGGCCAGCGTGGCGCGCGGCGCGGCGGGCAGCGCGCGGTAGCCGCCCGCCGCCGCGCCGATGTACTGCGACAGTACAGTAGTTACCTTAGTGTCAGCGGGCGCGTCGTGCGTGGCGGGCGCGGCCTCCCGCAGCCGCGCGGCCAGCGTGGCGCGCGGCGCGGCGGGCAGCGCGCGGTAGCCGCCCGCCGCCGCGCCGATGTACTGCGACAGTACAGTAGTTACCTTAGTGTCAGCGGGCGCGTCGTGCGTGGCGGGCGCGGCCTCCCGCAGCCGCGCGGCCAGCGTGGCGCGCGGCGCGGCGGGCAGCGCGCGGTAGCCGCCCGCCGCCGCGCCGATGTACTGCGACAGTACAGTAGTTACCTTAGTGTCAGCGGGCGCGTCGTGCGTGGCGGGCGCGGCCTCCCGCAGCCGCGCGGCCAGCGTGGCGCGCGGCGCGGCGGGCAGCGCGCGGTAGCCGCCCTCCGCCGCGCCGATGTACTGCGACAGTACAGTAGTTACCTTAGTGTCAGCGGGCGCGTCGTGCGTGGCGGGCGCGGCCTCCCGCAGCCGCGCGGCCAGCGTGGCGCGCGGCGCGGCGGGCAGCGCGCGGTAGCCGCCCGCCGCCGCGCCGATGTACTGCGACAGTACAGTAGTTACCTTAGTGTCAGCGGGCGCGTCGTGCGTGGCGGGCGCGGCCTCCCGCAGCCGCGCGGCCAGCGTGGCGCGCGGCGCGGCGGGCAGCGCGCGGTAGCCGCCCGCCGCCGCGCCGATGTACTGCGACAGTACAGTAGTTACCTTAGTGTCAGCGGGCGCGTCGTGCGTGGCGGGCGCGGCCTCCCGCAGCCGCGCGGCCAGCGTGGCGCGCGGCGCGGCGGGCAGCGCGCGGTAGCCGCCCTCCGCCGCGCCGATGTACTGCGACAGTACAGTAGTTACCTTAGTGTCAGCGGGCGCGTCGTGCGTGGCGGGCGCGGCCTCCCGCAGCCGCGCGGCCAGCGTGGCGCGCGGCGCGGCGGGCAGCGCGCGGTAGCCGCCCGCCGCCGCGCCGATGTACTGCGACAGTACAGTAGTTACCTTAGTGTCAGCGGGCGCGTCGTGCGTGGCGGGCGCGGCCTCCCGCAGCCGCGCGGCCAGCGTGGCGCGCGGCGCGGCGGGCAGCGCGCGGTAGCCGCCCGCCGCCGCGCCGATGTACTGCGACAGTACAGTAGTTACCTTAGTGTCAGCGGGCGCGTCGTGCGTGGCGGGCGCGGCCTCCCGCAGCCGCGCGGCCAGCGTGGCGCGCGGCGCGGCGGGCAGCGCGCGGTAGCCGCCCGCCGCCGCGCCGATGTACTGCGACAGTACAGTAGTTACCTTAGTGTCAGCGGGCGCGTCGTGCGTGGCGGGCGCGGCCTCCCGCAGCCGCGCGGCCAGCGTGGCGCGCGGCGCGGCGGGCAGCGCGCGGTAGCCGCCCGCCGCCGCGCCGATGTACTGCGACAGTACAGTAGTTACCTTAGTGTCAGCGGGCGCGTCGTGCGTGGCGGGCGCGGCCTCCCGCAGCCGCGCGGCCAGCGTGGCGCGCGGCGCGGCGGGCAGCGCGCGGTAGCCGCCCGCCGCCGCGCCGATGTACTGCGACAGTACAGTAGTTACCTTAGTGTCAGCGGGCGCGTCGTGCGTGGCGGGCGCGGCCTCCCGCAGCCGCGCGGCCAGCGTGGCGCGCGGCGCGGCGGGCAGCGCGCGGTAGCCGCCCGCCGCCGCGCCGATGTACTGCGACAGTACAGTAGTTACCTTAGTGTCAGCGGGCGCGTCGTGCGTGGCGGGCGCGGCCTCCCGCAGCCGCGCGGCCAGCGTGGCGCGCGGCGCGGCGGGCAGCGCGCGGTAGCCGCCCGCCGCCGCGCCGATGTACTGCGACAGTACAGTAGTTACCTTAGTGTCAGCGGGCGCGTCGTGCGTGGCGGGCGCGGCCTCCCGCAGCCGCGCGGCCAGCGTGGCGCGCGGCGCGGCGGGCAGCGCGCGGTAGCCGCCCGCCGCCGCGCCGATGTACTGCGACAGTACAGTAGTTACCTTAGTGTCAGCGGGCGCGTCGTGCGTGGCGGGCGCGGCCTCCCGCAGCCGCGCGGCCAGCGTGGCGCGCGGCGCGGCGGGCAGCGCGCGGTAGCCGCCCGCCGCCGCGCCGATGTACTGCGACAGCGAGCCCACCGTGAACGTGCCGCGGTCTGGGCACATTATCAAACAATTAAAGAATTTCATAAGCTACTAATATTATAACTGTGAAAATTTGTATGTTTAGATGTTTGGATATTTCTTAATCACACAAAAACGGCTGAACAGATTTAGATGAAATTTGGCACATATAGTTTGTAGTCTGGATACTACGTACTTTTTACCCCGGTAGTACGTTCCCGTGAGATAATTTTTGACCTACACGCGGGTGAAGCCGCTTACAAAAGCTAGTGCACAATGAAAAAACTTTACTGTCTTATTACAAAACAAGGTTTTTATTTTATGATGGATGGATGTGATTTAAATCCATAAGTTTTAATGATGTCTTGAAAACAAAACCTTGCTTTTTAGGAACATGTTTCTTTATACGCCAAAGAGTGTCATAAACGACTTAAAGTAATTGACTTCCCTCCTGAGTGTGTAAGTTGTGCTGATCGTTTTTGTAGTGACCGTGGCCACCGGCTTGTTCTGGATACGCATTACTCCGACATTGTGACTGCCCTCCGTGACGCGGCAGTGGCGAGTCGGGGAAGCGCGGGGAAGGGTGGGGGTGGCCCGCGCATAGCCGGGTGGAACAAACATGTCAGCGGGGCTCACAGGGTGGCCAAATCTAAGTTTCTCGATTGGTTGATGTGTGGTAGGCCTAAGTCAGGAATTTTGTACGAACAAATGTGTGATAGCAGAAGAGCATTCAAGTCGCGATTGAAATGGTGCCAAGAACATCAGGACCAAATAAAAATGGATGCTCTAGCTGTCAAACACTGCAAGGGGGATTTCCGTGGTTTCTGGAAGGGCACCAAAAAAGAGAACTTACGCCCTGGCTTTCCTGTGAGCATCGATGGTGTGAATGACCCGAAGGAGATTGCGAATCTTTTTAAGGATCATTTTTCGGTAAAGTCTCCTTTGGGTACAGCAACGGAGGTGCTCAATGCTGATGTCAGTAGTCGGGAAGTAGGAACTATCTTCCGGGTGAAAGATGTTACAAAAGCCATAAGACTTATCTCTAGAGGTAAGTCTCCGGGTCATGATGGGCTCAGCATTGAGTACCTGCAGCACGCCGGAAAACACATTGCTAGGGTCCTGGCCATGTTTTACTCGCTGTGTGTGAGCCATTCCTACCTACCAGCCGATTTTATGAAAACGGTGGTAGTGCCTGTAGTGAAGAATAAAACTGGTGACCTTACTGATAAGAGTAACTACAGGCCTATTTCTCTTGCCACTGTTATTGCTAAAGTGTTTGACGGTTTGCTTAACGCACAGTTAAATAAATCGGTAATACTGCACGACAACCAGTTCGGGTTTCGTCCCCGGCTGTCCACTGAAAGTGCTATACTGTGTCTTAAGCACACCGTCAAATATTACACAGACCGTAAGACACCCGTGTATGCGTGCTTCCTTGATTTGTCCAAGGCTTTCGACCTGGTGGCTTATGACCTGCTGTGGAGCAAGCTGAGGAGTATAGGTTTGCCACCGGATCTCATCAGCATGTTCCAGTACTGGTATGCGCACCAGTCTAATAGTGTTAGGTGGGCTGGGGCAATGTCGGATGCGTATCAGCTCGAATGCGGAGTCAGGCAGGGTGGCTTAACATCTCCAACCCTGTTTAATTTATATATTAATAGTCTGATCGTGGCGCTCAGCAGCCAGCACGTCGGCTGTCACATTGACGGTACATGTGTAAATAATCTAAGTTATGCTGACGACATGGTGTTGATGAGCGCTTCGGTCTGCGGCTTGAGGAAGCTGGTACAGATATGCGAGGAATATGCTTGTGGTCATGGTTTGCTGTATAATGCAAAGAAGAGCCAGTGTATGGTCTTTGAGACCGCCAGTGCAAGATGTCCGGGAACCATACCTCCGGTAAGACTAAATGGGGTCACTTTGGAAAGGGTTGACCAGTTCACGTACTTGGGGCATGTTTTGACTGTCGACCTCAAGGATCATGCAGACATGGAACGGGAGCGGAGGGCGTTGTCTGTTAGAGCGAACATGATCGCCCGCAGGTTTGCGCGGTGCTCAAATAAAGTTAAGGCTACGCTCTTTAGAGCGTATTGTACATCGCTGTACTCATGCAGTTTGTGGGCTCACTACTCTAACAGAAGTTACGGCGCCATCCGCATCCAGTACAATAACGCGTTCAGGGCGGTGATGGGGTTACCCCGATACTGCAGTGCCTCTGGTATGTTCGCAGAGGCGCGCACCGACTGCTTTCACGCGACCATGCGCAAGCGCGCCGCGTCCTTGGTGCACAGGGTGCGGGTTAGCCCCAACACGGTACTAGTGATGATTGCGGGAAGGCTGGACTGCCCTTTCATCCGGCATTGTTCCAACAGACATGTTGCTGTACCAGTGTCGGAGAGAATATATTAATATTATTTTTTATTACGTTGTAAAGTCTGATTTAATGTGACTGTTATTTGACCTAATTTAGTTTATTTTGATTTAAGTAATTTAATTTAATTTGATTTTATTTGGCATTGTTATTTTATTTCTTTATGGCTTAATTTCATTTCATATATTTATTTAGTTTTTATTTGTATAATTTGTGTATTTTTATTTCTATTTGTGGCAATGGGTGTAATTTACCTGAAATAAATGAATTAATTATTAATTATTATTATAAGATCGTAACTGTGATTGAAATACAGGTTCTTTAAGCGACACTGACAACTTAGTCCGATACTAAGTTGTCAGTTTTGTAGTACTCTAACGTAATCACAATAAATTTAAAAAAAAAAACAAACCGACTTCCGGAAATTTTTCACTTTGTGGTGTTTTTCGGAAGTCGGTTGTTTTTTTTTTTGGAAAAAGTTTTTATTTTTCACTTTTTAGTTATAGTACCTCATCATCTGCCTAACCGTTTCCCAACTATGTTGGGGTCGGCTTCCAGTCTAACCGGATGCAGCTGAATACCAGTATTTTACATGGAGCGACTGCCTATCTGACCTCCACACCCCAGTTACTGGGTAATACGATACCCCTTGGTAAAGACTGGTTGTCAGACTTTCGGGCTTCTGACAACACGTTACGACTGTCAAAGGTCCACAAATGACAGCCGAGACCAATGGCTTAACGTGCTTTCCGAGGCACGGAGGGGTCTTGCTACGTAAAGATGGTCACCCATCCAGGGACCAACCGCGGCAAGCGTAGCTTAACCTGATAGATCGACCCGTGCAGCTATTGTTACTTAGCAGCATGTTATAGTACCTACCCACACCAATTCGAAATTTAATCATCCTTGGGGTCAAAACAATGCATATTTATGCGATAGCATCAATCGCGGTTGATTTGCTGTCATTTCTTGAAGAGTTCTATTATCTGTCTCCGAAACGCATCATCAGAACTATATGAAATTTAAAGGGGACCATTTCGGTATAAACCCCTATCGAACAAAAAAGAAATTTTGCAAATCCGTCTATACAGGAAAAGTTTTTATTCAGTGTGAAAACTTTAGCCATGAATTCAGCATAATATCTAGACCCAGGCACAGACATTTTTCGTGGGTTCTACAAAAAAATAATCTGCTGTTCCGTACATTTTTACCGCGTAGTTATTGCACTTTTCTATGGAACAGTTGATTTTTTTTTAAACTTACGGAACATTTCTGCGCTGGGGGGTCTAGAATGATATGCTGAATTCATGGTTACAGTTTGCGCATTGGATAAAAACGTATCCTATATGACGGAGTAAAGCAATGAACATCAATGAAAATATAAATAATATATGAACATGTCGAATTGATAACCTCCTTCTTTTTAAAGTCGGTTAAAAAAATGAATTTCGCGGCATACCTTGGCGCATCCACCATAGGTGAGTGAACATAAACAATAGTTCTATACTACAACCAACTTACCTTTAAAGCTACTCTGTATATCAGGCTTCGGTTTTTCAGGCAAGAAAATATCCGCGACATAGTTATGTAGCACCTTCCCATCTTGAGGTTCTATGAACCGACGCAACATGCGCGCACGGTCGCGCACGTCATAGCTGACGTCATAGCGTGCGAGCGAGACAACATAACGACAGACAGGGATAGTATCCGGCTGTGTGACGGATAGTTTCACTGCGAGGGAAAGTAGTTGGAGCTTCACTAGCTCGTCCTGTGGAAAAAGAATCTTGTGTTGAACAGTATTTTTATATTTTCTGGTGGTCTAATCCGCAGTTACGGCGCAGTTACGGGCGTTTCCTACACCGTATCACTTACAAACATAAGATGGGCCCGGATTAAGAATGAATGACAACATGATTTGACAGTTGTCTCTAATTTCGATGTGTGATGCCGTCCAAAAATAGTTCTTGTTTTGCCACTCTTGGACGGGCTCGTATTTTCGTTAACGGACTTTGGAGAGTAGACCAATAGCAATGTTAATTGCGATTTGCATACAAAGCCAAAATAAATTCACTGGTGCAACTTCCCAGGTATTATAAGAACTGTTATCTAAAGTCATCGTAGTTTGAAATGACGAGTGAAAAAAACCTTTTTTTTTTATTAGTGCGTGGAAAATGAACGCTTCGGTAGTTTTACGGCTGTGCTAACAAAATTAATCAAATCAAAAGTCATTTATTCAAACTAGGCTGAGAGTCAGCGCTTTTTGAATGTAAAAATTACATAAGACAGTCCCCCAAAACGCCCACCAAACGTGCGAAGTGGCGCAACACATTCCGTAGCAGAAACAGTTTTTACTGCGACATAATTACACTAGTGAAATTGCTTCGACGTTGTTACGAATGACGATCGAGTGACGTATATGTCGCAGGCAATTTGTGTGATTCCGCGTTTTACAAACGCGTCGTCCGTTTAAAAACGCTCGCTGTTTCAAAATATGCCGAAGGCAAAATGTAAGTTGCCTTTTTACTTTATAATATTTTTATTTTATTTTATTTCTTAAGAAAACTTACAGATAGTAGACCGTTAGTGAAAGAAGGCCAATAGGGTATTTTCCAAATTGATAAAACCTATTTTAATTTGAAGATTGGGACGATATATTTAACAGAAAAATAAAAATTAAATTATTTATATCCATTTTCTCCATTAAAAACGATTAAAATCAAATTTCGTTTTCGTTGTTTTGAATTTACCGCCAAAACGCTCCTTACGGTGACTTTTTATCACGTGACATCGTGACGTCAGCTTTGTGTAAACAGCACTAGTACAAATACTTAGTTTGGCGCAGTTTTAGAAGTATTTGTGCACAGAGGCACCGCACACCAGTGATTTCACCTTCTATCCATAAAAAATCTTGTTAATTATAAACACGACACTCACTTGTTTACTTACTAACTATTTTAGTTTACACAAAGTTGACGTCACGTGATAAAAAGTCATCGTAAGGAGCGTTTTGGCGGTAAATTCAAAACAACGAAAAATAAATTTGGTTTAAATCGTTTTTAATTGAGAAAATGGATATAAATCAATTTACTTTTATTTTTCTGTTACATATTTCGTCCCAATCTTCAAATTAGAATAGTTTTTTAATAAATTCGAAAATACCCTATTAATAGTTTTCACTGACAATATTAGGGTAGCACAAGAAACAGCAGACAGGCAAACAAAAGTAAGAACACTCGGAGAGAAATAAGAAAAGACAGAACAGGTTTCAGTGATCTTCAAAGAATTTTTTGCACAGTATTTTTTTAAGTTGAGGAACACTGGTGGAGAATAAGTCAAGATCATCAATACTCTGACACATCGAGTTGTATGTTCTGCTAGCTCTTATCATATAAGAGTTTTGTCGATATATGCACCGCACAGAGGGAACATACAGAGGTTGATGATTCCTAAAGGTGAAGGATGGAACACGCAGCCCAATTTTGCTTATCAATTCAGAACAATCGGTGGAACCATTTGCCAAATTGAACAAGAATACCATGTCGGCAATTTTTCTCCGCTCGATTAGTGGAAGAATGTGAAACTTCCTGCAGCGGCTGTAGTAATTAGGCAAATAGGTTTTGGATCTAAACTGAATGTACCTTAAGAACTTCTTTTGAATACTTTCGATGCGATCGACGTAAGTATTATAAATAGGATTCCATACTGGTGAGCAAAATTCGAGATGACTGCGCACAAAAGCACAATAAAGAATTTTGAGTGTTTTGATATTTTTAAAGTCGGCCGATATCCTCATAATGAAACCTAGTGCCTTGGAAGCTTTTTTAATAATATTGTCGATGTGTGTGTCAAAAAGAAGCTTCGAGTCAAAGGTGACGCCTAAGTCTCTAATCGTATTAACTCTAGCTATAGAAGTGTTGGCTAGTTTGTAATCGTAAAGAATAGGTTTAGATTTACGAGTAAATGTACATGTATAACATTTCGAGACATTTAGATCTAAGCGGTTGGCCATACAATACTCTTGGAATCTGTCCAGATCATGTTGGAGACGTTCAGCATCATCAAAGGTTCTGATTTCACTTATAATCTTCATGTCGTCCGCAAACAAAAGAACTGTTGAGTTACAGAAACATGAAGACACATCATTGATGAAGATATTAAATAACAAGGGTCCCAAAAGCAATCCCTGTGGAATCCCTGATGGGGTAATCATAGTTCTAGATGTGTATCCGTTTAGAACAACAGTTTGACATCTGTTGGCCACATAAGATGAGAACCACCTAAAGAGATTTCCACTGATATCTATGGCCGATAGCTTACGCAACAGTATAGCATGATCCAAGCGATCAAAACACTTGCTATAATCTATATATGCCACAACATTTGATAGACAATTCAATCGCCGTTTACAAAATGCAAATTGATGTATTTCGTTGTTTTTCTTACCACGCGTGGCGCTGCTAATCAAAACAAGAAAAATGGCGTCGAGTAGTGGTTTTGTGACACAGAAAAATATTGAAAACAGTGCAAATTCTACGTGTTCAAAGGACCTTTCACAAAAAATAATTGTTTTAAAAACATTTATTATAGTGAATTAAGAAAATTTTACAATTCAAGAGTAGTAAAAAAAGCTGTGGACAAATGACAACGTTTTTGAGGTTATCCGGCAAGTAAAAAACGCTAAGGTGTCCATGGAATCTGGTGCTCGGAGGACTCCTGCGTAATATTATTGGTATAAAAAGTATGATGTGATGCGTTGGAATTAAGAGTTTAAATTAGTTTTAGAACACTAAACTAATTTAAACTCTCAAAACTGTGGCCGCGGTAGCGGCCGGCGAGCGCCACTTCAAAGTTGCTCGCAGAAATGTTTTTACCATTGTTTAATTATCCGTGTTTTCGCAATTTTCGCGAAAATTCTATTTAGAAAATCATCCAATCACAAAATCACCAATAAATCAAACACAAGACCACAGATAAATCAACAGTAGGTGAATCGACCGTTAGTTTAATCAACCTTAGTTTAATTAATTGTAGTTGACTGACCGTAGCTGAATTCTTCTTTATGGATTTCGTTCATTAGTTATTATAAAAATCGGTGATACGATCTTTAGATATTTTAAACGGTAGGTCTTTTGGCCACAACCAAAATGCCTGGCCAAGCTATCTTGACAATAGTTAGAATAAACTTAGGTATTATAATACGTAACCATTTTAAGTTACTCCTATTTGAATAGGTACTTGATTTCTGAAATAAAAACTGCTTTGTCCCACCTGTGTTTTATGATGGTCACCCTGCTATAACAATCAATGTCGAAATTTTAACAATTGAACGACTCGCCAGTTTGCCTTCGGCATATTTTAAAATAGCGAGCGTTTTTAAACGGACGACGCCGTTTGTAAAACGCGGGATCATAAAAATTGCCTGCGACATATACACCGTTTATTTGTATAGAGCCCCTCACCTGGTCAGCGAAGTTGGCGGCCATGTGCGCCAGCACGGCGGCGGCGCGCGCGTGCCTCGCGCCGTGCTCGGCCACCAGCCACACGGCCGCCGCGCGCGCGTTGCCGGCCAGTCTGCGGGCCCATGCGTACATTAACTCACTACTTCCCATGGAGGTAGGAAGAAACTACAGAACTGGACCTACTAAGATCTTCAGTATACGCCTTTTGCATCGTCAATTTGTTCTACGACAGTTCTTTTGTTAAAGTTAGGTATCATATGATTGTACTAGCTATGAAAAAGTAGTTCGATATGCATTTTTGTAACGAAGTTAACTGGTAGAAATCGTCACGTAACGAAAAAGCTTTACGCCTCCTCCATGCGACTTGAAATAGATAGTTCGCATGGTTTCGGTTTTCGGAGTGTTAAAGCCTATAGTGAAAACAAAATAAAAATCCAAGATAGCAGCTGCGGAAACTTTAAAAAATTTCATCAGGGGTTTAATTTTCATGGTTTTCGAGGGTGCTTTAGCCGATAGTGAGATCAAAATAAAATTCCATAATGACGGCTGCGAAAATCCTTTATCATGAATATCGTTTGCATGGTTTTTGAAGGTAATTAAGCCGATAGTGAGGACAAAATGAAGATTCAAGATGGCGGCAGCAAAAATAATATATACTTTCATGGGTGTCAGATTCAAAGGTTTTGAGGGTGCTAAAGTCGATATCTAGGTCAAAATGAAAATCCAAGATGAGAATAACCATAAAGTTGTCACATAAAAATGGGTCACGTAGTATGGGTATGTTCCCACCTACAGTGGCCTATATGGTAAGCAATCAATTGACTGCGGACTGACCAATTAATGACCAAACCGACACCCAGTCTGGATGAGATGCTCCTGACCAGACCATGTCCATATGTTGGAGTGTCCACTGATGCCGCGATTGGCGTGAACACTTACTGGGACCAATTCATTTAACATAATAAAATATTTTTTACCTACGCCATCCACGCGAAAAGAAGAAGAAGAACTTATTATTACTTTGGTTGTGGTGGTTTCCCAACCCTAGTAACATGCCTGACCTGTCAGAGCGCAACAGCTTGGCCGCGCGCGACACGGCGGCGCGCGCCGACGTGGCCCCGCCGCCCACCACGCGCTTCACCACCACCACGGCCTCGCACACCACCCACTCTGCACACAATACACAGTAGCTTAAAATCAGCATGACAAATTCACCATTAAAGCAGTTTCGTCATAAGTATTCTGACGATCTACAGACGCCAGCCCATCAAGCTACCCCCCAAACTGTCAATTTTTCCCAATAGGGTATTTTCCGATTTGATAAAAACTATTTTAATTTGAAGATTGGGACGATATATTTAACAGAAAAATAAAAATAAATTTATTAATACACATTTTCTCAATTAAAAACGATTAAAATCTAATTTATTTTTCGTTGTTTTGAATTTACCGCCAAAACGCTCCTTACGATGACTTTTTATCACGTGATATGTGACGTCAACTCTGTTTATACGGCACCGGTACAAATACTTAGTTAGGCGCAGTTTTAGAAGTATTTGTGAATAGAGGCACCGCACACCAGTAATATCTCTTTCGATCCATTAAAAATCTTGTTAATTATAAACTCGACATTCACTTATTTCCTTACTAACTACTTTAGTTTACACAAAGTTGACGTCACGTGATAAAAAGTCATCGTAAGAAGCGTTTTGGCGGTAAATTCAAAACTACGAAAAATACATTTGGTTTAAATAGTTTTTAATTGAGAAAATGGGTAGAAATCAATTTATTTTTATTTTTCTGTTAAATATCTCGTTCCAATCTTCAAATTAGAAGAGTTTTTGAAAAATTGGAAAATACCCTATTGAACATGAATCATAGGCTTATGTTATAAAGTTGAAATCTATGAAAGAAATTTGACAGATTGGGGTATCTTGATGTGCTGGCGTCTTTACAAAACAATGACAAATGCAAAACTGTTTGTTTGAACTTTTTTCACGTGGAAACGAAGCAACAGATCGACGTGATTCTTGGCTTAGAGATAGCTTATGTGTCGGAGAGTGACATAGGCTATTTTATCCCAATTAATCATCTGTATGGGGTGATGAAGTCTGTTTATTTCGGTCCAGCCTGTCCCTTGTTACCCTCTTCTAGCGACGCCTTAAACCGAGGTCCGTACCGAACAGGGGGTGCCCTAAGCGTGTAGTCCCTTAATTATTAAGCCTTGGCTAGAGACCGTAACTTATTAAGGTAGCCACAGGCAATTCCGGTCAAGCAGTCGACTACCTCCTAGGTTAGCCTGCAAGATGTCATTCCCAAAAAAACTAAAGTTCAAGTTTGTTTGGTAAAATTCGAAAATTACTCAAAACTGCGGGCAAATAGCTACTATAATTCACCACGTATACCAGAAAGCAGGTGCAGTAACCTGTTAAAACACGTCTCATTTTCAGACTGCCTTTGATCAGCAAAGGCCTTGTCATACACGTCACAAACGTCATTATCCAACTAATATTAGAAATGCAAGAAGTGCTTCATCATCATTTCAGCCGAAAGACGTCCACTGCTGGACATAGGCCTCCCCCAAGCTCCTCTACTTCGACCATTCTTGTGCTTCCCACATCCAGCGGATTCCCGCGACCTTCACAAGGTTGTGGCATTCACATAAACATTCGCCGCATGAACGTGCTCTGCGTCTGCTCCGGAGTGAACTGGTTACTGTACTGAGAGTCCGCGCAGCGAGCGAAGATCTTTATAGTGTGCGAACAGGCCACGCTACTATGAGCGCGGGTGCGCGAGAGAGCGAGACGGGGAGATTGCCCGCACACATTCCTCGCCATCTCTCACGGGTCTTCGAGACAATTTTGGTTTTGCATTTTGAGTGAATCCTATTGGCTGATTCAATATCACATGTAGTTGGGACTACCATAATGCGTACTTAGAATATAGCTATGTAAGCAGGACTATTTTGGAAATAAATGTTAGAAAACTATCGTCAGTTGTTTCATTACCCTAAAACCTAACAAGGTCATCGGGTCACCTTGTGGGAGGCCTTCCCACTCTAAGTGCTTGTTTATACTTTTTTCACGAAGAAACGGACTCAAGGAACGACGTGATTTTTTTCGCAGATATAGTTTATGAGCCGGAGAGTGACATAAGCTACATTTTATCCCATAAATACACACCGGTCCTGTGAAATAGACCACGGGACCATAGACGCGGGTGAAATCTACTCTATAACTTACCATCTTTGCTCGAAAGTAGATGCAACAGCCCATTCAAGCAAGTTTCAGTCTCCGAATGTATGGCCACAGCTAGCCTTCCTATGGCTTGTATCGTGGCCCCGGCGAAGGCCTTGTCGTTACAAGTCACATAGGTCTGGAACTCCCTCAGTATGACCCCGGCAGTGGCTTCCGTCGCTAAGTTGGTGAGGATCTCCAGTTTGAGTAGCTTGATGTGAGTCGGGTCTGAGTTACGGACGAAGAACGATTTGAGGAATGGTTCGAAGAGTGTCTGTGGGTGAACAATTGTTGGATTAACATCATCCCCATATTAACATGATCCACATTAACTACATAATATAAACAGTCCCCCGCCAGCCCGCCACGTCTGCCTATCTGTTTGAATGTGGTATACTTAAAAACTCCAGACCGGAATTACATATGGTTTCTACCAATGAACGGAGTGATTTATTCGGTAGGTTTAGGTATATAATTCATTCAGGTTTTGTGAAAACTGGCTGAAATATGACGATGATTGCTGAAGATGTCGGAAAAAATCATGCTGACTGGGAGCCATATGAAAACCCGGATCAATACATATTATAGACCAGATAATTAAAAAAATTCATATAAGTAAGTAGTTGGTATAACTGCTGTTTTATATTTTAATTTATCTTGATGAGTTTTATCCTTATCATAATCATTACAGCCGAAAGACGTCCACTGCTAGACATAGACCTCCCCGAAAATGCGGGGGGTTTGCCATAATCGCGACGCTTAGCAGGCGGTTGGCGATCGCAGTATGGTGGTAAAATGCATGGAGAACACTGCTGCCCATTCTCTAGTATGTCCCTTAGTCTCGTTTTACGACACCCACGGGAAGAAATGCTATTCTTTACGTCCTGCACCACACGAGCAGGTAAGTTTTATATCATTATGCATTACTATGTTCCTGGCATATCTATGTCTAACTTACCCTTCTAGTAACAGTGAGTGACGCGATAGAGTTCAGTACCACGCTTTGTACTTCGAGTGGAGCGCGCAGGAGACGAACCATAGCCTTCGCGACTGGAGGCAGTTCTTGAGCTAAAACAAACAATTTTAATTATATCTAATAATGAACAATAAATTAAGTTGTAAAAGTGTTATGTAAAGTATAACTTTTACTTAAGTAAATAATAGTGCGTGCAGAGATTGTTGAAGGGTTGTTTTCAGCAAAATATTCTTTTGTCAGCTCATTAGACCCCTTTTTTTGGGTGGGAAATCATCAAAAAACTTCTCCCACTCTGGGTGGAGCAGGAGGGCGTGTCAGACTTTTACTGACTAAAACCCACCCGTATTCCCTCAGTAGCCCGTATGCCAGGGGCTGTGGTATCTCTGTCAAACAAACCCGCACCCCTTGCAGTCATTAGACCCTTTAAAAGGATTTTGTTTTGCTAATTTGTATGAAACCTGGGCGGAAGACCAACAGAACTGCAACTACTACCAGTTGTGGGGACCCAATGCCAGAATCGTAATTACATCAATAACCCCCTAGCCATATCCACCGGGTTTGCTTGAAAATATTGTTTAAAAAAAGTTGTGTTGTAAAAAACAATACAAAGATGTCATTATTAAAAGGGATATAATTTACAAAAAAAAAAAAAAAACGGTTTTGAATTAACGAAAAAGATTTTGTCATTTAGCATGTATTTTTTTGTGTATTTTTTTGCAAGCCTATATGGTAAGATATTGGCTGACCTTGTAATCATTTTTTTCATCTGTTGTACCCATATTTGCACAATAAATTATCTTTATCAAAAAAAAAAAAACTCTGTACTCCGGCCACTTCTGTACTTTTTGCCATAGTATGAAATAGAGTACTAATAAGCTATAATTTGAGATATTTTTCAATTCTGTGTGTCTGTCATCCTTTCATCCAAATCCGTTCAACCGTTATTCCGTGATTGAGTAACAAACATTAAAACCTACAAACTTGCACATTTTTAATATTAATATCTGGTATTAGTGAGTTTTGGTCGGTTTTTTGAAGTGAAATTTCTTTAGGTGCGTTGAGCACTTTTTGGGTCATCGTCACCGAACGCTTTCCATGAGCTATAATTATGTATACTGTGTATATATGGGCGAGCGAGCACACGGATGTGGCGCGTTGATGTCTTTTGGAAAAGTTCCTTTCTTTCATTAGGAAATTGTAGTTATTTTATCCCTTTCCTTCCCTTTTTTTTTTGGTTTGACGTTTTCTAAAAATGAAACCAAGCTAGATCAATTTGTAGCCCCCGAAACCCCCTGCATACTAAACATGAAATCGTTGTAGCCGTTTCCGAGATTCAGATTATATATATACTTAAATACGGATACCCGCGGTCTTCGCAAGGTCATCGGTCCACCTTGTGGGAGGCCTTCCTACTCTACGTCTACTGGATGTGGGAAGCACAAGACCGGTCGAAGTGGAGGAGCCTGGGGGAGGCCTATGTCCAGCAGTGGACGTCTTTCGGCTGATATGATGATGATGATGATGACTTAAATACGAGAAATGTTCGTTTAAAGGAAATAGTATACAGGATGGAAGTAAAAATTTGGTAAATCCAACATCCGTGTTTGGAATAGCGTACCAGGTCCACAATGATAGAACAGCTGCGCTACGGCCAGCACGACGCCCGAGTTCCTGCTCTGCAGCAGCGGCTTGGCGGCGCGCAGCAGCAGGCGGTGGTCGGCGTCCAGGCTGGGCGCCGTGCCGGCCTGCTTGCGCGGCGTGCCGCCCTCGCTCGACGACTCGTAGAACGGCTTGTCTGTGTCGCTGTCGCTGGAGTACGTCTGGGGATGTCGTTTTATCAGTAAAACAAGACACCTCGTTGGTGAGAGAGAATGATCCATGAGATCCTGGGTTCGATGTCGGGGAAAGTGTTATTTGGATTTCCATCAGACTTTCTGAAAAAACTACTCACTAAAATTCAAATGCATGAACGAACTGGAGCATATTATGACGCAAGCTTACGAGTATTAACACCCTGAAATCAAAATAATATCTAACTTTTACCGGTGACAGGTATAATAGACGATATTTGTTTTGAGTACATCATGCGATCCCGTTTACACCTCTATTTTTAGGAGCCCAGAGTCTACAATTAAATCTTTTTACAGGATTGTCATGATTTCCAAACATTAATAAGATTTGTAATAATATTTACCATTTTGAAAATATCTAATTTCCCTCAAATGATATTGTATCAATGTAGTGATGTTTTAAAGAGTATCTCATTTGACAGTTATCGAAAAAGTATTGTTTTTTTTTAACGGAACGAAATGGAAATATGATGTTGGGGGATTCGCCTAGTTTGCTAAGTTAGTTCTCTGCTAGCTTCGAAGTGTGAAGGTTGTCTCAAGAAGTCTAAATTGTTATTATGTTAAATACCTAGTTCAAGAGTTTCATATGTATTGGTTTGTATGTGGGTAAAAGTTTAAATGCATAAATATTTATACTGATAAAGGTGTTTTTCTTATTAGAATTAATTGCTACTTTACTATGTCCAAAAACGAAGCTCTCAATTTGATAATAGGGGCCTCAAGGCGTCGGGTGTCCTGTGTATTATTCTACGTTACAAACGATTGAGTGCCAAGCATCCAAATCCGTTCAACCGTTTTTGCGTGATTGAGTAACAAACATCTAAACATGACTAACTTTCTTCACATTTACAAAATTAGTAGGAAGGATTGATACGTTTGTAAGACGAGTGTTTAATGGCCAATCTGATTTGAAAAATCACGTTTTTGAGCCAAACGGCACACGGACCTCGTTTCTATTAGATAAATTATTATTTCTATTAAATAAATTATTATTATTATACACACTTAATCTGTGATTATTTAAATTCTTTTCTTTTTTTCTTATCGCTAAAAGCGCCATTTTACAGATAACCTTTGGACAGATTATTACAGTATAGTTACGATAGTTATGCCTACCTCACTGTTAGGATCCGCGAAGCATGTCTTAGCATACACTGTGAGTACGTTGAGCAGAGTGAGCTGACCCCACTCATCCACATCTGCTAGCAGAGAGCATAGTTTCCTGTGGACACAATTGTTAAGTGAAATAGCAAGCACGACCACCCCGCAAGCACCCAGTTTCTTCCAGTAAGTGTCGAAAAGGCGACTAGAGAATGGGCAGCAGTGTTCTCTGTGTATTTTTAAAACCATATTGCGATCGCGAACCCTTCTGCCAAGCGTAGCGATTATGGCAACTGTGGACGTCTTTCGGTTGAAATGATGACTAGACACTTAGTCAAAATAAATATTGATTTTAAATTCATTTCAATTTTTTTTTAAATTCATATACGCTCCCCCTCGAGTTCTAGAGAACGTCCCCGATCATGAACTCGTTCACAAGTCAGTCACTCCGTTCTCAAGTCATGCCCTTACCAAAGAACAGCATTTCATTTTTAATTATACAGATGGGTAAATTATGATATATACCTGTAACTCCTATGTATAAGACTCATCCGTTCGCCGCACACTTCAGAGAAAGCCATGGCGGCTGAACCAACAACGAGAGGCGCCTTATCTGATAATAACTTGTCTATGATTGATACTAATTCTTCTTTCTGTTCCGGGTCCAAGCTGTTGGGAGAATATCACAGCGAAATATTGATCAATAATCATTACTGTGTTCATTGACTTTTCACAATAAAATGACTTTGCAGGATCAAATTTAATTAGTTAGAAAAACTCCGCAGACGAAAATGTATAAATAATGATAAATATTTAATAATGACGAAAAACAAAATTATTAAGTAGATGTTTTTGATTTTTAGTTTGGGTCGCCAACAAAATCAAAAGTCATTTATTCAAACTAGCCCGAGAACATTCGCTTGTTTTGTAGTTACTTGAAATATCAGTTAAAAAATGTTTTTAGTTACACAGATTCATGCCTGCGGAGTTTCGCTAGCTAATTTAATCCTGTATAGAAATATCTACCTACAAATACATGTGTATGTTGCTGCTTATACATATTTTCTACCATATTTTCCAAAATCGTACTAAATATATTATCTTACAAAGCAGCATGCGAATAGTGTACACACTATCAATCACAATATGAATCATATCGAAGGAATTGCTGATCCATTGCTTCATTAGAAGCGAATAAATTGTCTAATCAACCACATAAATAAAAATGATTTTTGTTGAACTGTCGAAAACATGCCTACTGTTAGAGTATTACACAATTTCTGCTGGGCCCGTTGACAATAACAACTTACCTATACAACTTCGGTATAGCATGAGCTGCGGTCTTCCTGACATATGGACTCATGTCACTGGCCGAGTCTCTGATGGCTAACATCACAATAGGCACTATCATGGGCACTCGAATGGATGAGAGGACTCGGAGAGCACTCGCACGGATCAACTGGTTGGGGTCCTAGAAAAAAGAAGGCGAATAGATTCGTTTTATTTTAATTTACTGATGTTGCTAGACCACTAACTGCAGATTGACAAGAAGATGGGAAATCATCAAATAACTTCTCCCGGTCTAGGCGGAGCGGGAGGGCGTGTCAGACTTTTACAAACTAAAAGAAAGAACACGGGTGGGGTGTTCATTCAGTTCATAATCAACGTTCCCACTGCAGGGACACAGGCCTTCTCTCTGTGAGAGGGAGTGGGCCGTAATCCACCACGCGGGGCCAGTGCGGGTTGGTAGATGTCACATATCTTCGAATTTTTGGTTCTAGGGCATGCCGGTTTCCTCACGATGTTTTCCTTCATCGTTTTGAGAGCAGTGGTGATGAAATAATTTACCTATGACCTACATCTCGTGAGTCGCGTCAGTTACCATTGGGCCAACACTGCTCTCTGAATTTGATAAGACAGCTTTGTGAGTCCTTACTTCATAACAAAATCGTTGACTTCAAGCAATGTATTTAAACAAGAAGCTCTCATTCGTCAAATAAAATCTTCACTCAAGAAGAATGTTTACAACTATGCTGTGTGACGGACATGCGAGTATGAGTTGGAGAGTTTTTTGAGAATATGGCTTTTTTTTGGGTGGGAAATCATCAAATAACTTCTCCCGCTCTGGGTCGAGCAGGAGGGCGTGTCAGACTTTTACTGACTAAACCCACCCGTGTTCCCTCAGTAGCCTGTGTGCCAGGGGCGGCGGTATCTCTTTCGAACAGCCTGCACCCCTGGCAGGCATCGATCCTTGCGGATCCCATTACTTTGTGCTGACACCTCTTTGAGGCGCGCGTGGAACACAACGCGCCGTCGACCTGGGCTTGGTCCTGACCGGACAGCGAGCTACCCATTATTCGAGGTCCGCAAGCCCACGCCTACGGTGGTCGGGAATCAGCCTGGGATTCCCGACGCCCAGGGCGTCTCCTGCGAATGCTAGGGCCGTGAGGGCGTATATACTGCTTCTCCCTCACGTGCGGATTTTCAACCCTCGGTATTCAATCAAGCATTGAGAATCCAACAAAGTGTCCCACCGCGTCGAAAACACACCGTTCGATTTGCAACTCCGCGCTGCAGTGCGTTAAAGAAACACTGCGCGAAAACATCCCGCCAGGATATTTTTACATGCGTCGGTGCAACGTGGAATTAGATTAAGTATCATTCAAAAACATTTCATAAACTAAATCATAGGTACATATTGAAAATTGGTATTATGCTTACAGATTTCATTCTCAAAAACTCTTCTATATTGCAACAACATTGAAGTCATAATTTACATTACCTTCAAAGCCCTCTGGAAGGTGCTGATAGACAGCAGAGCCAAATCCTGCTGCTCTTCAGCATACCTCACAAGGTACACATACACAAGCTTCTTCACTTCAATGTTCTTTGATACAACATTCTTTACCACAGCTGGAAACCTATGAAACAAATATTTTATACTTTAGCTGGAGATGTTGTTGTGGAAAATGAATGTTAACATAATCAGAGCATTTTAACTTTACTAATATTATAAAAAGAAAAAATTTACGCATCTTGTATGTAGGGGGTAATGTTTGGAACTAAAGATCGGATTCTTAAAACTCTTTAACTATGTTCTACTAGCTTCCGCCCGCGGCTTCGCCCGCGTGGAAGTCGTTAATTATCCCGCGGGAACATACTACCGGGATAAAAAGTATCCTGTGTGTTAATCTAGGTTATAATCTATCTGTGTGCTAAATTTTATCCGAATCTGTTCTGCCGTTTTTGCGTAATTGAGTAACAAAAATCCAATCATCTTCACAAATTTTCACATTTATAATAATAGGTCTTTACCTATGAAATTGCCGTTCTGCAGTACTGGCCATTTCAAATCAAAATAATTTTTGTTTGGCTAAGAATTCTAATTTCAAATTAATTTTATTTTAAAAACATGGATTTTTTTTTCTAAAAGTAGTCATTTCTTTATTGATTAGTGTTACATTTTCATCGCATTTCAATCTTTTTCGTCATCATGGATACGTTAAAAATTCGAGTAATTATGGAATATGAGTACCGTCGTGGCAGCAACGCGGCACAAGCGGCACGCAACATCAACGACGTTTACGGAGCTAACACTACAAACCAACGCACCACCTGTTATTGGTTTGCTCGCTTCCGTTCTGGAAATTTCGACCTGAAAAATGAACCTCGCGGTCGTCCGAAGACTTTGGTCGACAATGACGAATTAAAGGCGATTGTGGAAGCTGATGATACACAATCTACGGCTGAATTAGCAGCAGCTTTCGACGTTAGCGTCAAAACAATATTGGTCCATTTGCGTCAAATTGGCAAGGTAAAAAAGCTTGACAAATGGGTGCCCCACGAACTCAATGATCGCCAGCGCGAAGTACGCGTCGAGACGTGCCTTGGAACAGACTTGTCAACAGACACACAAATGAAGGCATTTTGAACCGCATTGTTACCTGCGATGAAAAATGGATTCTGTTTGATAACCGTAAGCGCTCAGCAAGTTGGTTGGATCCTGGTTCAGCACCTAAACAAGGCCCTAAACGAAAACTTACCCCTAGAAAAGTGATGGTCACTGTTTGGTGGTCTAGCGCCGGTGTGATTCATCACAGCTTCTTACCAAACGGGGTGAGCATTACTGCAGATGTGTACTGTGAAGAACTGAACACAATGATGGAGAAGCTGGCGCATCTCCAACCAGCATTGGTCAATCGCTCGTCTCCGCTGCTCCTGCACGACAACGCGCGACCTCATACTGCACAGCAGACGGTCTCCAAGTTGCAAGAACTGGGGTTGGAAGCTCTCCGTCATCCGCCCTACTCACCAGACCTTGCGCCTACAGACTACTACTTTTTCCAGAATTTGGATAACTTCTTGGCGGGAAAAAAAATTAATACCCGAGAGGCAGTACAAAATGCCTTTGAAGAATTTGTTGCCTCCCGTCCAGCTGATTTCTTTAAGAAGGGCATCAATAAACTGCCACTGCGATGGCAAAGATGCATTGATTGCATGGGTGATTACTTCGATTAATACAAATAAAAAATTCATGAAAAAAATTCGTTTAATTTTTTTCATACAAAACGGCAATTTCATAGGTAAAGACCTAATATTACGGACTACCCTTTTTTACCCCTTTAGGGGTAGATTTTCGAAAAACTCTGATACACGTTATTCTTTAGATATATTTGATTTTAGACATAAATACTGAATTTCGAGTTAATCAGACCGCGCGTTAAAATTCTTCCATATACAATGTTTGACACCCCCCAATCCCCCTTTAGGGGGTAGTTTAGAAAAACAATATATTACCAACTTTATAATTTGCTTAGATAAGTATTTGTGCCAAGTTTCAAGCTTATTAACTCAAGGAATAAGATTTTTCATACAAACTAAATGCAGGGGGCATTTAGTTTGTATGTTGTTTCACCCCCTTAAAGGTCGAATTTCCAAAAACCCCTTCTTAGTTCTCCCCTACATTATAAAAGGAAACCGTTTGTAAAATTTCACTTTACTAGTCCTAGCAGTTTCGGATGTGCGTTGATTGATCAGTCAGTCAGTTTCTCCTTTTATTATATTTTATGTTACAAAGAGGGGAAACCTATTAATTGGCCTCATCTTTATCCGCCATTTTGATTTTTTTCAAAATCGCTTCGCAATATAATACCTATACAGCTGTGGTGGTCATATAATTAAGAATTAACAAGTGTAATATGTTTTTTTTTTATTTATCTCAGGATCGCAAAACTTTTCCATACTAGCGGTACATTAGATCTGACCTAGTATTACTACTTACTGCCTGGTCAGATAATAATTAAGAACGCTGAATAAGTTTTTCTTTCAAATTTAAGTAGAGAACACTCTGTGGCTCTGTGGTTGTTGTAGGCATTCATTATAATTTTAGCACCATTTAGTGCTGTAAAAGTCTTAAAGAAAATTTGTAAATTGTTTCATATGAAAACAATGGGGGAAAATAGTAGTTGTGTTAAAACTTTGCGAAAAGAATTGGTTCTATAAAAAGATAGCCAACCATCTGTAATGCTCAAAAATTATGGTATCCCACATATTCTGCGTGTACCTAAACAGAGAAAGACATCTCGTCGAGATTGCACGGCCATGTCCCTGCCATGCTGTAAAAACTTCACCCAACTGTACCATTTACTGCCTGAGTTTGTTTTAAATGATCAGAAACTTCAATTTATTTGCAGAAAATTCAACATTTAATTATGAGGCCCATCTTTTAAACTTAACAGGACACTTAATAATGAAAGTTTCAAATATTATATTAATATTGTGTTCCCTGTATGGAACACAAAGCTGTTGTGACGTTATGCTTTTGTGTACAAAACAAAACACACACATGAAAGTTCTACTAAGTTCATAATACAGGTAAATATAACACAAAGTTTATTGATACTGGGAATAACTTAATACTTACAGATCAGAAGCATCCCTTCCTTTGGCAATCATGCCAATGATCCTCTTCATAGCCTCTAGTTTGAGGGAGTCTTTAGACCCATCTAACATGAGTTTTAAGTCTTCATTCCTACAAAATACAAACAATTTCAAAACAATGGTGATTGTGTACTGATAGATATATGTGCAATTGAATTTGGTAAGATATTTTATATGGTTGTATGTAAATAGATATTTTTATGCCTTTTAGATTAATAGGAAAGTTTGAAAGTATCCTGAGATTTTGTGTGCGTTCCCTGGAAAACAAATCATTGAAAAAATGCAATAATACTTGAATTTAGATTATGTGTTTGAATGATTAAAGGATGGGTTATACAGCTAAAACATTTATTTACTTCTTATAATCTGGTTGGAAAAACGCCCCAGAAGCTGGATCGCTCGCCGGGTACTCCACTTCACCCATCACCACTTTATCATTATTATAGGATGTCGTAGCCGACATTTTCGATAAAATAACTGTTTTAACACTTCACTGGATACTTATTCTTAATTAGGTAATTTAAGTTCAAGTTTTATGTCCATAGAAATCGAAACATTTCATTTGACATTTACTTGTTGACGTTGAAAAGCAGCGTTATGTCAAAGTTGCGTTGCGTTTCGTTACCCTCTTCAGTGTTGTCCTCCTGCGTTTAATGAAGGCAAAAAATGAAATCTGTTCGTGGAGCATAGATCGTGGAGTTTCTTGCCGGCTCTCCTCCATAGGAAGCGGCAAATTGGAACCGTAAATCTAGCTTCTGACGTTTCATAAGCCCTATGCAGGTTTCTGTGAAATAGATTGATTTGAATGTCTGTGATTTGATTCTCTATAAGGGTGAGCGAGTAAAAAGTATCTTCCCAAGAATATTATCATATCTCCTTGCCAAAATTCTTGGTTCTCCTACGGATCTCTTAATTTTTGATTCGATCGCGTAGGGAAACTCATAGCATAGCCCTCTCCATTGCCCTTTGGATGACTTTCAGCCTTCTTACGAGGTCCCATTATGAGCGACAACGTTTCAGTGCCTTAAGGCATCATTGGCACTGGTCAAAGACTTCATCTTGAGGTAGGTACTGTGATATGTGGGACGAGAAGATATTACGTAGCTTCCCGAACGCTGGCCAGCCGAGTAGAATTCGACGATTGACCTCTTTTGAAGTGCGCTCCATAATAAATTTAAATCAAGTGACTCCACTGGCGACACACGTCACCACGCACGCCTGAATGTAGCCACCTGTGTTGTAGTATAATCCGAGAGACGGATACCTAGCGATGAGGAGGCCATGTTGAAATAAAATGCAGGTTTCTTGATTGAGTCTTGTCCGCAGATTTTGGCTTCTTCTTAGTTGCTGCCTCTTCGGAGGTTGTGTTGCGACTTATCATGTGTTTTTTTTTTTTTTTGGGGGGAAGGCTTTTTATGGAAAACCTAAGTATTATGCAACCTTGGAGGTTGTTGGCTACGTAACTGAACTTGCCTGTGGCTGTCTCCATATATTAAGGCCTCCAGCCAGGGCTCAAAAATGAAAACAAAGGGACTACACGCTATGGGCATCCTAAGTACGGAACTCGATAAAGGCATCGCTCGGGTGCAGGAGGGAGGGGCAGCAAGGGGTGTGTAGGGTCGGAATTTTATAATTAATAATTAGGGACGAAATAAAGGCTACATTCAGGCTTAGCGGCGCGGGCTAGTTCGAGTAAGGGTCGGGGCTTGGGACGTCTGCTGATGGACTTGCTACTCTTCTGTAGAAGGGTTGTAGCGTCGTCGGGAATGGTAAGGGTATGCCGTGGCTAGCGTATCCTACTAATACGGGGCCCGCCCTCATTAATGGAATTCGCTGCCCGTGTGGCGGTCGGCTGCCGCAATCAGGGGATTGGGGTGCTTTAGGGGCACGTCTCATATCCTATGAAGTTATTTGGTATATTTTCATTTCAATAACGTTCACAAGATATAATAAACGTGAGTTGATATAACCAACTGTTGATATAATTTCTTTAGATATAACATTTACCTATAGGTATACCTACTTTAAAACTTATTTCGTACAACGTTATTGCATATAAATGTTTATTTAATCGAAAATCATTAGGCCTATCGTTTAAAATATACAATATTGCGATTAATTTGATTGAGCGTGCTGCGGGAGCGGCGTGACAGAAACGAATCGCTGCAAAACCGACTCCACGTAGTCTTTTCTGCCATACACTGATATTTAAAATAGCATAAACTTCACTTGAATTTGAACTAATTCGGGCCGACAGACTTTGAAAAATATTTAAAAAAATAAGTCCTTGCCAATACAACTACTAGATTTTCAGGCTCGATTTTCAAATCCTTTTTTCTTTTATTTCAGCTGTTTCGCAATTTCCCGCATTAGTATTAGCGTACTTTTTGGCACCCCGAGCATCTCGTTTGAAAGTTATGGCTTATTCCAACGTTGTGGCGGGAATAAGTATGCTGCTAATCATCCCATTTTACAACAACGATACTGCCAAATTAATAATCGTTTCAATTGGATCGACTTGTTTGACGCTCAGCTTCCTGGTAGGCAATTTGTACACTGGAGAACTGTTTCCCACAGTCGTCAGGAATATTGGATACGCTATCTGCAATGTCTCGTCCAAATCAGGCAGCATGATTTCACCGATCTTGATTGAATATGTAAGATATCTATGTCCTTACTATTATCATTATTATTGAAAATACCCTCTTGTAATGGCTAATATGATTTATGAATAATTTACTATGTTTTAGGTCGATGAAAAAGCCTATTGGGTAGTTCCATTATGTTTCGGTATAGCTCCGATCCTAGGAGCTGCTTTCTGCTATTGGTTACCGGAAACCATGGATTGCAAACTGCCGGAGACTCTTGAAGATGGTGAAAACTTTAAAAGGTTAGTATTAAAGCAAGCTGTTCGTTTTTCTCTTATCTAAACTTTGAATCAAAAAACCTCGTGTAAAGCATGCAGTTGCTGGATGCAAAGGATCCGTCCAGCAACCACATTTTTTTTTTTTAAGTGAAACTTCTTTACGCACGCTTGACTTGGGAAGTAAGCCGGCGAACGCGTGACGTAAGCGTTATAATAAATGTATGTTTTGTGAATTTTCGAGCGAAAGAAGTTTCACTTCAGTCGTGTGGTCATAAGCACACTCGCTTTTTTTTTATAAATAACATCTATTTCGTTACAGGAGGGAACGTGAAAGTTCGGACAACGGCATCATATCATCTTCTTCGAGTTAGCGACATTCCTTCACAATACAGTTGTGGATATTCGTCATGAATCTTTTTCTAGTTTTAAGATTGATTTTCTGTATCAGAAAAGTTAGTGTGTATTGCGGGATATGGACTTCGACAGGACACTATCAGACGAGAGCTCATATAAACCCCCCAATGAAGTCGTGTACCATACAGCATATTAGTCATATCAGTTGTTCCTTATCTTACTAAATACAATTGCATTTCTCGACGATTTAGATAATTCAATAAACGTACTATTTCTGTTGATCTACTCCCCATACTACTCTTGAAGAGATTGTGATAAGAAGTTTTTAACTTTGTGAAGTAAGACTGAAATATTACTAACCTGATGATTCGCTTCAATTAAGGATATTTTAACATTAAAAAAACTAATTTATGTAAAATAGTTCTAGTTTTTAGTTTATAATTTGCAATATTATGTTGATTAAATAAACAATTGTAAAAAAAAATGTTTATCAATCTACCCGAATAGTAATCTGTGCTATCACTTAGGCATCTAGTACTTCACCTTACCTTATCTTTATTTTCTTTAGTATCACCTTTTTCGTAACACTTAAAATATCCTGAGTATAGTTCTAAGGCCAAGAACAAACGTTAACTTTAGAACATTCAAAAGAGCACTTCATATTGTTCATTACATTTATTGTAATAAATAATCAAAAAACTCACTTCCGGTCGTAAATAATTATGTAATGCTTCCAATAATGAGTCTTGCAACGTCTTTTCATATTTTCCATCCAGAAAGTGAAAATTCCATATACCTATAAATCACGTCGAGGCTGCCGCCCCTGCGCGCCGCTAGCTCTAAAAAAAAATCACGGGGTGGGGCAAACAAGTATCACGTTGCGAAGCCAAAACTTATGTACCACGTGCGAGTCGCGAGTCAAATTCGATTTTAGTTGTGTCAAAATAGTTTTTAAATTTAGAGATATTTTTTTTTTGCAGAATAGCGTTAAGATTCTCATAGTCAAAAGGAATTTTAGTTAGTTTAGTTGGGTGCGCAACAGAATCGGCACCATTGTCGGGTTATTTAATTGTTGTTGTTATTTTAGTCAAAATTCTGATCCCTACACTTTTCTCTCTTATTCTCAACGATCCGTTCCTTGTTATGTTACCAAAAAGCAATATTCCCAGGCTCAGGTTCAGCTAGCTAGATCAGGAGCACCAATAAGCTAAGGTCTATATGATGGTTCTTGACCCTTAATAGTGCCATTTAAGATGCCGAGTATTAAACTATTGCTCTTCTCCAGGGAGACTTGGACATGTGGTTATAATATAGATACACTTTTTCACTACGGCACTGTTCATATACCTACGTCAAAATAGCAGAGTACTCACTGCAGATAGTTTGTACGTGCCGATGACGTCGCAGAATCTCCTCAGGCTGAAATCGCGTCGGTCTAATGGACTAAGCTGGTGTAGGAAAAAAAACACATACAATGAAATACAGACACCATCGCGAGAGAGTCGGTATAGTTTACTAGGGCCGCGAAACATCGAGATCTAATGGAAATTAGACGGTCAAAAATAAAGCTGAAACCAAAAAACGTTCTTAGAAAAGTATTTTTCCAGTCAAAAAAATTTTTGTTTTTAAACAAACATGAAAAATGAACAAACATGAAGTTATAGAACAACTTACCTGAGAATTTGTGGTTGCGCCAACATTCTAATATGATTGACATTCGTTCCTAGAACCTTCACTCCCTTTTCCCGCACATACCTCGTGTGTATGAAGAACTGAATGAGTGCATTCACTCCGCCATCTTTCGCGAAGAACGTTACTTCCGATCTGAACCGCTCCGCTAACGCATGGCGGATAGTCAGCTCCGCTAAAACTATTGATAAGTGTGTAATAAGACATAATTGACAGCTTGTGTTTGTGTAACGTGTGAGGACAGTAACTGGAAGTTCAGCTGCCCCTGAACCTGGATGAACTGGTGCATCGGCGAAGACGGCGAAAGCACGTGTCTCCCGTAAAGGTTTGTGCATCCCTCCCCTATTATAATCGGGTTGCATTCTATCGTCCAGAACTCCAGGCAACTCGAATTACCTGTCTTCAAGCGTCTGTCAATCATTTGCACCGCACCACGAAAAATACATCACATCATATACCTAACGCAATTTGTTGTTTGTTTCGCTGCAAATCGTTCATCTATTACCTACGTACGTAAGCGGTACGTACATGTGTAGCTATAGATCGTTCGATTACTTATTCATTCGGAAGTCAAAAACTATTAGAATATCAGAAACAGAGACACAACGTCGGTAGTCGTAGATTTCTCTCGCAGTTCGTTTTATCTACCTACCCACTAGTACCTACTTAGATATTGCCCGCGTCACTGTTCTCTGCCGCTAATTAGCCAATAACTTTATTTTGTTTACCGCTCTGATAGTGTGTGTCCATACACTGTCATACGATGCCTCCAAAGGTCAATAAAGTTGAATTGAAACTTTTATATGCTAAAAGAGACATGCTATTTTCCCGCGTGCAATTTATTTGTGATAATGCACTTAAAACGGGTGATCTAGCCATTAGAGATTCGTTCTTATGTTCAGTAGAAAACTTGGATAGTTCGCGCACGGAGTTTGAATCCGTAATTCACGATATTAACGTTTTAGAGTTAGAATTAAATCCAGAATACATTGTGAGCTACCAAGCTTTGGCGTCATTTGATGATTTATTCTGCCGCATTAAACGGGTCGCGAGAAGCTTGGAGATGCTGTCTGTCCATCAGAGCCAGGCCAATCACACTCGCGATCGACCAAAATTACCGCCTATTCAGATACCTGAATTTAATGGTGATATTCGCAATTGGAATCTGTTTATAGATCGTTTTGAAAACATTATAGATAAGAACGTCTCTTTGACAGATCATGAAAAATTATATTATCTTGTTGAAAAGTTAACTGGTAAAGCTAAAACTGTTTTGGCCGGCATTACTTTTAGTGCCGAAAATTATTCATTAATTTTAAAAACATTAAAGTCGAAATACGAAGACAAGAGATTAGTAGCTACCGCATATTTAGATCAGTTATTCGACTTGAAAAATATTACTGTTTGTAATGAACCTAACTTAGAGAGGTTTTAAGATACTTTTGCATCATCGGTTCGAGCAGTAAAGAATCTGAAGGTCGATGACCTCTGCGACTTTTTGTTTTTGTATTTGGGTTTAAAGAAATTAGATAGTGAAACTGTTCGTTTATTTGAAATGAACCATGGCAGTAGTAAACTGCCAAAATTCAATGATCTAGAATGTTTTGTTCGAGATCATATTAAAATATTACAACGCACTTCATCCAAACATGAAGTTACGAAGAAAGTAGTTACTAAGTCCGACCGTCGAACCGATGCGCCTTCGAAGTCGACACATACGTATGTGAATACCGCGTCTACACCTGTACAATCTATATGTTCTTTGTGTAATACTCAACATTCGCAATTGTACAAGTGTTCCGGTTTCTTAAAATTAACGCCTTATGAACGTTATAAGTTTGTTCGCGACAACAATTTGTGTTTTAACTGCCTAAGTGACAAGCATCGGGTTACGTCTTGTAATAGTAATCAACTTTGTCGTAAGTGCTCTTCAAAGCACCACACTTTACTCCACAGGGAGAAAGGTAATAACAATGCCGCATCCAATGTGAGCACAGCTGGTTTATCAAGCGGTGACACGTCGTCGCTGCCGCCGCCGGTCAGTGCGGACTCTGCGGCCGCTCAGCCAGCGCGCGCCGCCGCTGCTCCGCCAGCTCGCGGCGTTGCCTGCGCGCAGACCGCCGTGAGTGACGTCACGTTGTGTTCGATGTCCGGAAGCAGTGCACGTACTACCGTGGTGCTGGCAACCGCTCACGTTATTGTTAACGATGCATTAGGAAATCCGTGTCTTGTCCGAGCGTTGTTGGATTGCGCTTCGCAGAGTAATTTCTTGACAAAAAATTGTTGTCAACGCCTTGGGTTTAATAACCGGCCAGCCCACTCAATAGTTAAAGGGTTCAGTGGTTTAAAATCAACCATTCATGGTTCGATTAAAATTAAATTTGCATCGCGTTTTAATTCCGATATCTGTTTTGATATGGATTCGCTTATAGTAGATAAAATAACGGAACAACTACCTACTGTCCCGGTTGACACGTCTTTATTGACCAAGTTTAAAGACCTACCGTTGGCAGATGAATCTTATGGTGTCCCTGGAGACGTCGATATGTTGATCGGCGCGTCGATTCTCCCGCACCTCCAGCTATCGCGTAAGATTCAAGGTCATTCGTCATACCCCGCACCGCACGCCCTAGAAACAGTTCTAGGTTTTGTTATTGTTGGTTCCGCACCCGCACATTTAAATAGTTACTCGACTGTGTCACACTGCTGCACTGTTGAGCCGCCGTTGGAGTCTACCATCCGCAGATTCTGGGAAATTGAAGAAGTCAATGTCCCGCCTATCCTAAGCCCTGATGATAAGGTGGCTGAGGAGATTTATTGTCGCACGACTACTCGAGATTATGATGGTCGTTATGTTGTCGCCCTTCCATTCCAGAAGGATATTTTTTCGCTCGGTGACTCCTACGCTTCCGCTGAAAGACGCTTTTCTTGTTTAGAACGTAAGATGCAGGCATCTCCGAAGTTGAAGCAAGCCTATGATGAGGTTGTTACCGAATACCTAGATAAAGGATACATCTCACCTGCGCCCACCGCCGAGACTGACGAGACTCGCGATCATCCATCTTACATCATTCCACACCACGGAGATGTTAGAGAAGACAAGCTTACTACTAAGCTCCGCGTGGTTTCGACGGCAGTGCTAAGCCTAGCACTTCTGTATCGCTCAATGATATTTTGTATTGTGGTCAAAACCTTCAAGGTAACTTATTTGACATTATTGTAAATTTCCGCTTGTTTGCTGTCGCGCTTTCCGCCGACATAAGACAAATGTTTCTTTCTATTGGTATTCGCGAATGCGACCGCAGATTTCAACGTTTTTTGTATAGGTTTTCGCCTAAAGAACCTTTCCATGCGCTTCGCACTATCAAGCAATTAGCCGCTGATGAGGGTGAAAGATTCCCAAGAGCGAAAGATACTATTGCGACTGGGTTATACATGGATGACTTTGTTTATAGTGTCGCCAGCGAGGCAGAGGCCGTTGAGACCGCTGCTCAAGTAATAGGTCTTATGAAAGCCGGTCAGTTTGATCTTGTGAAGTGGACAAGTAACTTGCAGACAGTTCTAGATTTGATTCCACTATCACACCAATTATCTTCGGTCAAGGAATTTGATGGTGATGATACGCACAAGGTTCTAGGCTTAAGTTGGTCACCCGCGTCTGACATGTTCAGTCTTAAAGTTAGTTCAACTCCGCAAGTTTGTACTAAGCGCATTATCCTGTCGTGTGTAGCACGAATATGGGATATTATGGGATTTGTAGCTCCCGTCGTTTTATATGCCAAGTTGCTTATAAAGGAACTTTGGCTTTCCAATAGTGATTGGGACGACCCCGCGCCCGAAAATATTATTAAATTGTGGGCTCGCTTTCGGAAGGAGCTTCCATTGCTCAATCAAATAAAAATTCCACGCCATGTTGGTATATTCTCAGACAGTATAGTTACTGTTGTAGGCTTCGCGGATGCCAGTGAGAAGGCTTACGGGGGAGTAGTTTATTTTCACGTTTTGAATACTGATAAGGTCTCGGTTAGTCTTATAAGCGCTAAATCCAAAGTCTCCCCTCGCAAGGTCGTTTCTCTAGCGCGCCTGGAGCTGTGCGCCATACTTTTGTTAGTGCAATTAATCAGCTCTATTGTAAATGCTTGTAGGCACCGCATTATTATTGATAGAATTATGGCTTTTTCTGACTCTACTGTAGCTGTGTTGGGCACATTCTTCGCCCCATCGCTGGGACACATTCATCGCCAATAGGGTGGCTAAAATTCAGTCCGAATTACCACCACAAAATCTCTTTCACGTTGCTGGCACAGATAATCCCGCCGATTGTCTCTCCCGTGGATTGCTCCCTTCTCAAATTTTAGATCATCCGCTTTGGTTCTGCGCTCCGCCTTGGATTCATAGTGTGCCTGAAGAATGGCCGGTTAAACCCTTTAACCCAGCTTCCGTTTCAGAACCACCCGAGGAGAAGAAGCATTCGCTTGTAGTTTCGGTTCCACGTGAAGAGTCGATTATTTTTTAGTAGTCTAATCGCGTCTCGTCTTGGTCGAGACTTTTGCGTTGTGTGGTGTATGTCTGTCGTTTTCTAAAACTGTTACACACACGCGGTAATGTAACCGCTTCTGATCTGGATAAAGCTGAGTCAGTCGTGCTTCGTGAATTGCAGAGATTTTATTTCGCCTCAGAATTTAGTAGTTTAGAGGCCCACAAACCTTGTAGTCGCGCTTTTCAACATTTGAAACCTTTTTTGCAGAATGGTCTCATTCGAGTAGGTGGTCGTTTGAGAAATTCCGATTTAGGATTTGAACAAAGGCATCCAGTAGTTTTACCCCGCAAGGACCATATTTTAGATTTGATTGTAGATTATCATCATAAGGTGAATTGTCACGCAGGTCCGGATTTGTTGATGGCTATCCTTAGACAGAAGTATTGGATACTTTCCGCTCGCAATTTGATTCGCGCTAGAGTGCATAAATGTGTGCCCTGTTTTAAGCTTCGCCCGCGTTGTATCGCGCCTGAAATGGCCGATCATCGCTCTTGCCGTGTTGTTCAATCCGCTATTATAATCGGGTTGCATTCTATCGTCCAGAACTCCAGGCAACTCGAATTACCTGTCTTCAAGCGTCTGTCAATCATTTGCACCGCACCACGAAAAATACAGTCCACTAAATTAGCCCCAGCGCCACCAATTTGTCTCCGGCAAAGTACCTACGCAAACAAAGCCGTTACGTCAGCGGGTCATGGCACCTAATACTACGGCTGATGAAATAAGTGCGAGCCGTGAATCATGATGAAAAAGCTATAAATAAATGATAACAGTGGGTAAAATAACGGGAAAAACCATAGTGATAAGGTTTACATTCAACAATAGGATAATTAGCCACCAAATATCCCGTCCCGACTATTATATTATGATGGTCGGGCGGAGCGTGGAGCGCATTAGTTGTCTTCGACGATTTGGAGAGTACGGTTCTTCATAGTTTGGAAAATTCGAGTTGATGAATACAAAGTGGTTTATTTATGATTTGATATTTTTTTATATAAAAAGTTTGTAAATCTTAACAATAATGGCGCGTCCTGCAGAAAGTGGTAAGTAATACTAGCAGTAATTAATTAACAGTGACCTGGAAAAATAAGGCATAGATAAATCAAAAGGATTTGTTTGGTAAATAAATAATTTTGGGATAAAAGTGAAAAAACATTTCCATAATTTCCGGAACCTACAGATAAATAGTTTTTTTTTTGTGTTTCAGGTATCAATCAACAAGATCCTATCCAGGATGCGATGGGTCGATTGGGAATATGGCAACTGGTAATTACAGTGGCACTTTCAATAGTGGATATGCCTGCAGCGTGGCATGAACTCGCCATACCTGTAATCGCCCCTGGACAAGATTTCATGTGTATTTCTCCAGCACCGATTAATCCTAGCGACTCAATGCTGAAAGCTTGTTATGTTAAAGTAAACGAAAGCTTACCAGAAGTTAAATGCGAGAAATTTAGTTATGATGCCACTGATTTTAAGTCTACAATTATAAGTGAGGTAATGAAATTATGACTATTTTAAAGCGATTTTTGATAGTATACCAATAATAATATAACAACTAATTGTATTAATTAAATTTTCCAGTGGGACTTGGTATGCGATCGCAAATTGCTTCTGAGCTTGGTTCAACCTTTAACGCAATTAGGTATTCTCTCTGGCAATTTGATCTCTGGAATAGTTGCTGATAAGTAAGTACATTAATAATGAGAGTAATGATCAACCGACAAAAAAGAAGGACCGATCTCTAATCGTTTTGTCATTCAATATAGGATCGGCAGGAAAACTCCACTGATGATTGCATTAACAGTTCAAGCGCTAGCAGGACTCACAACATCGTTTATGCCGACCTTTGAATTGTTTTTAATTTTCAAAGTGATGGCAGCCGTAGCTACAGGTGGAACTATGCTTATTGGTTTTTCAATCGGTGAGTGAAGGAGATATGTAGAACCATTTTCATGTAATAAATTAGAAATTTAAATAACCGTAAAATTCACTTTCAGTTGTCGAAATCATCAGCGTTCATTACCGTTCGAGCGTTCTCATACTGTACCAAATTTCTTTTGCACTCGGATTTTTAATGGTGCCTGGATTTTCATATCTAACAAGGACTTGGGACGGATATTGGTTTATGATCGCCATTCCATCATTTTTCCTACTATCCTACTACTGGTAACCTATTTTTCTTTAATCAATGAACATTACAACATTATAATTTAAGTAAATACAATACTAATTAAATTTTGTTTCCTAGGCTGATACCCGAGTCTCCACGTTGGTTGTTAGCACACGGAAGGATAGAAGAAGCACGCCAAGTATTGTTGAAAGCTGCCAAGTGGAACAAAATATCCCCAGAAACAGTAAACGCAGCAATAGAGAGTCATGAAAATTTACTGACAACGGCCCCAAAAAGTATTGAGATTGAAACCAAACGAAGGAGTTATGGAATCACGGATTTGCTCCGAACACCAACTATAAGGATGAGGACGATGTTTATTGCCTACAATTGGTTCAAAGACGGCTTGGTATTCTTTGGCTCTGAATACTACCTTGGCCGCATGAGTGACAATGTTTTAACTAACCTCGCAGTCTCAGGTATAGTTTCTCAAACAAGTTCTCTTCTATCTTTATACTTCACTTGAATTTGAACTAATTCGGCCCGACAGACTTTGAAAAATATTTAAAAAAAGCCAAGTGTCTTGCCAATACAAATACTAGATTTTTCAGATTCGATTTTCCAATCTTTTTTTCTTTTGTTTCAGCTGTTTCGCAATTTCCCGCATTAGTATTGGCGTACTTTTTGGCACCCCGAGCATCTCGTTTGAAAGTTATGGCTTACTCCAATGTTGTGGCGGGAATAAGTATGCTGCTAATCATCCCATTTTACAACAACGATACTGCCAAATTAATAATCGTTTCAATTGGATCGACTTGTTTGACGCTCAGCTTCCTGGTAGGCAATTTGTACACTGGAGAACTGTTTCCCACAGTCGTCAGGAATATTGGATACGCTATCTGCAATGTCTCGTCCAAATCAGGCAGCATGATTTCACCGATCTTGATTGAATATGTAAGATATCTATGTCCTTACTATTATCATTATTATTGAAAATACCCTCTTGTAATGGCTAATATGATTTATGAATAATTTACTTTGTTTTAGGTCGATGAGAAAGCCTATTGGGTAGTTCCATTATGTTTCGGTATAGCTCCGATCCTGGGAGCTGCTTTCTGCTATTGGTTACCGGAAACAATGGATTGCAAACTGCCGGAGACTCTTGAAGATGGTGAAAACTTTAAAAGGTTAGTATTAAAGCAAGCTGTTCGTTTTTCTCTTATCTAAACTTTGAAACAAAAAACCTCATGTAAAGCATGCAGTTGCTGGACGCAAAGGATCCGTCCAGCAACCACATTTTTTTTTTTTGATGTGAAACTTCTTTACGCACGCTTGACTTGGGGAGTAAGCTGGCGAACGCGTGACGTAAGCGTTATAATAAATGTATGTTTTGTGAATTTTCGAGCGAAAGAAGTTTCACTTCAGTCGTGTGGTCATAAGCACACTCGCTTTTTTTTTTATAAATAACATCTGTTTCGTTACAGGAGGGAACGTGAAAGTTCGGACAACGGCATCATATCATCTTCTTCGGGTTAGTGATATTCCTTCACAATACAGTTGTGGATATTCGTCATGAATCTTTTTCTAGTTTTAAGATTGATTTTCTGTATCAGAAATGTTAGTGTGTATTGCGGGATATGGACTTCGACAGGACACTATCAGGCGAGAGCTCATATAAACCCCCCAATGAAGTCGTGTACCATACAGCATATTAGTCATATCAGTTGTTCCAAATCTTACTAAATACAATTGCATTTCTCGACGATTTAGATAAGTCAATAAACGTACTATTTCTGTTGATCTTGAAGAGATTGTGATAAGAAGTTTTTAACTTTGTGAAGTAAGACTGAAATATTACTAACCTGATGATTCGCTTCAATTAAGGATATGTAACATTAAAAAAACTAATTTATGTAAAATAGTTCTAGCTTTAAGTTTATAATTTGTAATATTATGTTGATTAAATAAATAATTGTTAAAAAAAAGTTTATCAATCTACCCGAATAGTAATCTGTGCTATCACTTAGGCATCTAGTACTTCACCTTACCTTATCTTTAGTATCACCTTTTTCGTAACACTTAAAACATCCTGAGTATAGTTCTAAGGCCAAGAACAAACGTTAAAATACCCTAAAGAGTTTACAACATTCAAAAGAGCACTTCATATTGTTCATTGCATTTATTGTAATAAATAATCAAAAAACTCACTTCCGATCGTAAAGAATTATCTAACGCTTCCAATAATGAGTCTTGCAACGTCAATCAAATTCACTTAAAAGCCACTTTAGTTACTTCAGTAACTCATTGGTACTCAGTACATTACTGATTACGAGGCGAACAGAACTCTTGTCAACCTCTAATCAGTCTTGCCAAGCAAGGAATGCAATGCAAGGAATATAGATAATACCTTGCAAAGTATACAAACCTTATCATCTTAATGCATAAGATTTACAACTCTAGGACATCAGATACCTTACTCAAAAAGTTCTAAGCTCTTGATTCCAAAATCAAAATCAAAATCAAAAGTCATTTATTCAAACTAGGCAGAGAGTCAGCACTTTTCGAACGTCAAAATTACATAAGACAGTCCCCCAAAAACGCCCACCCTTCGACACTTCCTAGTGCTTTAGCTGGGAAGAAGAAGTGGCGCAACAAACTCCCCAGCAGCACAGCTGTCTGATACCACAGTGTTCCTGTGCGAGAACCACACTCACTTTAGACTTGTAGATCGAGCATTCGTTATCTTTCCGGAACTTGTTTTTTTTTTAAATTCAATATGATAAAGAAACTAGAAGCAGCAGGCATACGTAGTACTCCCCTGGATTGGTTCAGAAGCAAGGCAATTTGTCAAACTCGGTGATTTTTTTAGCAGCCTACTCCATTGGTTTTGGAATCCCGCAGGGCAGCACACTCGGTCCAACTCTTTTCTTACTCTAGATAAACGACATCCTAAATCTTTCTCAAACCAATGCTGAATTAATAGCCTACGCAGATGATACGGCGATCATATTTAATGGTAAGTCTTGGGATCAAGTCTACAGCCATGCCGAGAAGGTAGTACGGATAGTGGCTAAGACTCTCGATAAAAACCTGCTGACCATAAACATAAAAAAAAACAAGATAATAACATTCTATAAATCCTAGGCATTCACACGCCCTCAACACCTTAATCTCTAATTCCACACTTACAAAAACAGCCTTATCCCCCAATCCACTAACTGTTTATGTACCGTAATCGAACGTATTCACTCCATGAGATATTTAGGAATTACTTTAGATGAGAACTTATCTTTAAAGAACAATATACCCTCACTCTCCGGCCGAGTCAGAAAACTTATTCAAATAATGAAAAAACTACGTGACTTTACACCTATCCCTATGCTTCGCACTGTTTATCTTGGTTTTTGCCAGTGTGTCCTTCAATATGGAATCTCTGCCTGGGGTGGTGCTGGTAAAACTGCATTTATCGAAGACGAATGAGCACAAAGAGCCATCATTAATGTTCAAGAAGCCTTTTATGTACCCAACCAACCAACTCTTCTATGACTTCGCGGTCCTCCGTGTTCGTCAGCTGTTTATCCTCAACGCAACACTGTACCGATTCCCAAGAAATAACGTTAAAGCGCAGAATCAGGATTCCCATGCCCCAAGTAAATTCCCGTATGGCTAGACGTTCCCCAGACTATTTATTTCCATAACAAAGCCATAAAGTGCTGCAATATAAAAGATCTAAAAATATCCCAATGCAAAAAGCTGATAAAAAATGTTTTTTTTTTTTTACTCTCTCCTACGACGAAACGGAAAATATTATTTATAGGTAGATATTAATATTATATCACGTTCAAAATACACACATAAACCCAATCACACTCTGAGCACGCCACGTATGCGGCGGTAAGTCCCCTCTTTGAGGAGTGGTTTGAGAGGCGGCATGGCGTCCTCACCTTCCGCCTGACGCAGGTCCTCACCGGACACGGTTGTTTCGGGAGGTTCCTGTTTCGGATAGGGCGGGAGGAAACGCCCGGGTGTTTCCACTGCGAAGATCGCCCTGAGGAAGCGGTGGAGCACACGGTGGCGGTCTGCCCTGCTTGGGCGGAGCACCGCCGTGTCCTCGTGGAGGCGATCGGCGGCGGCGATCTCTCGCGTCCGGCCCTGGTCCAGGCCATGGTACGGAGCGAGAGGGCATGGGGAGCCGTCACCTCCTTCAGCGAAGCAGTAATGCTCGCGAAGAGGGAGGCGGCGCACGTGAGGGAGAGGCAGCATATGCGCCCTCGCGACCATAGCCGCCGCAGGATACGGAGACGCCCTGGGCGTCGGGAATCCCAGGCCGATTTCCGGCCACCGTAGGCATGGGCTTGCGGACGGCGAGTAATGGGTAGCTCGCTGTCCGGTAAGGACCAAGCCCAAGTCGACGGCGCGTTGTGTTCCACGCGCGCCTCAAAGAGATGTCAGTACAAAAAGTGATGGGGCCCGCAAGGGCCGATGCCTGCCAGGGGTGCGGGTTTGTTCGAAAGAGACACCACAGCCCCTGGCATACGGGCTACTGAAGGAACACGGGTGGGTTTTAGTCAGTAAAAGTCTGACACGCCCTTCTGCTCCACCCAGAGCGGGAGAAGTTATCTGATGATTTCCCACCCAAAAAAAAAAAAACCCAATAACACTTACACTCTCTCACATTTACTCACACTTACACTTTACATTTAAAGTCAAATAGATTTTAAGATACCACCTAATTAACGGGGGGTTGTCCCAAATTGCCTGTTTCAGAATCAAGATTAAATGATCAAATTCGTGTATTTAGGCCCTGAAAAAAAAAATATGTCATAGATAGATCCTTGTTTGAGGGAAATTAAAGGTTCAAAACTCGATTAATTGCAATTTGCTCGATCAAAAAAAAATCTGAAACAGGGTCGATTTCAAAACCAGTTTCCGTTTCATTTCGTAATAAGAGCACAAAATTATGTGAAAATTGCATGTACGATGAGGGAATCGTATTTAAGAGGGAATCTAAAGGTTCAATTTTTAGTTTAGTAGATATTTTTTGAATAAACTCAAAAAGATCTAAATCCGGCTAAATCGGCTCACGCTCAGAGTCTGTCAGAGTCCTGCGGGACGTCATCGAGGGTGGGCCTGTGTCAAAATTTTCAAAAACTCGCTCATTCTGCGCCTGTACAAAAAAATCTAGTAAAATAATAACTAATTAATTTATGAAATTGCGATAGCTCAGAAAAAATATCTTGTAATTATATCATAGTTTTAATTCATAAAATTGTTTTCGAAAATGTGATTATTTCTAGGCAACATGATGACATTTAATTGTCATCTTAAAATAGTGTTGACACATTACAAATTATTATCGATGAAATAATAGTCAAGTGAGAGTCGAATTCGTCGTTTATGAAGAAGTTTGTACAAATCACAGTTTTCTAAGATTCTTTAAATCAGTTTCATCCATATTAACTATGATATTTCCTCTGCACCGAACTGTGTTCGCTACTATCATATCCTACATTAATATTACATATTATACAATATGTCTGGTTGTCGGTTGTATACTAATAATATAAAGAACTTTCAGTCTGACACCAACAGAGAAAATAGGAAAAAATTTGCTCAGACAAAAGTGCTATAGGGTACACAACCAATTGGAAGGAACACGATAACAACTTTATTGATATTTCTCGAATAGCGGAGCTAGCAATACAAGATTTTTTCTCGAATCCGTGATTTTAAAATATTAATGTTGATGCCCTAAAATAACAGTTTCGATAAATTATAGCTGGAGCAGTAGGTACGTCACTAGACAATAAAGTACGGCAATTGTTCCTTCATATGTAGCTCACAATATTTACGGTTCTTTCTGAGCGATGGCAAACACCAAAAACAAAAGAGTATGGTTACAGTGTAACCGAAACAGTATGACCATTTAAGCGTATTCTACTTGATAAAAATCTGAAAATCAGGATCTTTGAAACCTCTGCCACTAAAAATAAAATAGTGGATGATTTGTATGGAAATCTACCATTTTGAAGAAGAGAAATACCGTCGGACACACAGCTTGTCTACTTTATAAGTTCTTGAATTCACTGACAACTTACGCTTAGCCTTAACCTCTGGGAACCTCTGAAAATAAATGTCTTTAATTCGAAATTATGCTTCCAGAAGCATGATTTCGAATTAAAGACATTTGTTTTCTCAAAAAACAAATTGCACAAGGGATTTTTTTTGTTTTTTATGGGAAATCATCAAATGACTTCTCCCGCTCTGGGCGGAACGGGAGGGCTTATCAGACTTTTACTGAACCCACCCGTGTTCCATCAGTTCGAATTCAAATTCTTAAATTCACTGACAACTAAAACTTGTCTGGAAATTATCTGGTTGAAAGGTCTTGAAGCATGATTTCCAAATGAAACCATTGCAATTTTTCATTTTCACCTTACAACCGCAAAACCATTTGTATCTGTAACTAGCTTCTACTCGTGACTTCATTCGCGTAGAAGTCGTAAGACACCACTATTGTGCACAATGTCACATTTGTAGATTTGCTCTCAACAGCCTAAATATACAAAGAAACAAAGCAAACAGGACTGGTGTCGCGGGATCAATTGAAGTACAGTTGTCCGTGTGAGAAGCAGCTAGTCCTGAGGTTGAGACCCGTAGCAATCATAATAATAGTAAAGCTGAAGGGTTTGTTTTTTTATAAATGTTTGAAATCGCTATTTCTACCAGCCTCAGGCAAAAGCTAGTTTTAAATGAAAATACATTTCTTGATTTTCATTCGAAACTAGTTGATTACATCACTTTAACAATTACATTAAATTACAAACAACACAGCACATTAAAGCACAATTAAAGTCGATTCCGACACCGCCACGATACCGGGGATTAGATGTTCGCATAAATTTAGTACCTAATAAACGCTTTTACATAGAGTTGTCATTGTCACCTATGTCGTCGTAGACAGTGACTGACTCCGATTCCAGCAGGCTTAGCATGACGCTTTCTATATCTACTCTTCTGTAGAATAGAAATTGCTTGTCTACATTTCTTGGTACAAAACTGTCAACTGTCTATATGGAAACATTATTTTTGTCTACTCTTCCGACGACAAAACGCTTGTCTACGGTTCTCGTGCTAAGCCTGCAGCACAATAGAGGTGAGAGAACTGGCCATTCTTTCAATTGAACACACTTATTCGCATTGCTGACTTCGAGACGTCGATACTTAGGTACTGTACCTACTGTGGTCGTTTGGTGAGTCGCGATGGTCATCGATATTCACCAATATCATCAGGCCGATTATAAATATATCGGTTTCGAATCGGTATGTGTACAGCTGCCGACATATCGGTATCGGGTTGGTGTCAATATCTGAAGGCCAATTCTTTTAATTAAAAACGTTCGCAGTGTCATCTCAGCGACAATCGAATTTCAAAAATGTGTCAGAAATATATGGAAACTCGAGGAATTTTTGACAGATCGACACTGAGATCAGCCTGTGAACGTTCTTAAAATTAGCAGAATTGCCCCTCTGATAATATGAAAACGCTCAATAGGTAACTTACAGGACACTTACCCTACACAGGGAACTTTAAGTAATATTTTTAGTTTTACCATACCGTACCTAAAACTTTTTTTTTTTTCCTTTATAAAGTATCACAATAGATGATACTTTATTCACATTACAATCTAGCCTATTAGCTAATAAGTAATTTAAATATAACTTAAACTGCTAAGTAACCATAAAACTAAGAAATCGTCCAATAACGTCTTTCTTATTCACTAAGTTAAGGGGAAGACACTTGATTCACGTGTTCTTTATTAAAGTTAGCACTTGCACTACAGTTTAAGTTCACTTACACTGCACTAAACTAACTCAAAAGGTTTTACCCTTATTAGTCTTCGCACTAATTCAGTGTTGTCAAGGAGTTGAATCGCCTCGACATTCACGTGATGATGAAGTCTGTGTTCATGAGCTTCTGCATATTTTTGTATAACTATGTTTACGACATCCATCTTAAGGTCCCGGTGGAGGTCGCTATTTCTAATGTACCAGGGTGCGCTCACTATATCCTTTAATACTTTGTTTTGAAAACGTTGTATGATTTGACGATTACTTTGGCTGGTGCAGCCCCACAGCTGAATACCGTAGGTCCATACAGGCTTCAAAACTTGTTTATATAACAACAATTTATTAGATATTGACAATTGTGATTGTCTACCAAGTAGCCAATACATTTTTTTGTATCGAATATCTAATTCCGCTCTTTTCTTTTTGACATGCTCTTTCCAGCGCAGTTTTGCATCCAGGGTCATGCCGAGATACTTAGCAGTATTCGCGTATGGTATTTGTTGATTGTTTATGAATACTGGGAAGTATTGTGGCTTTTTATTCGTAAAGTCAATGTGGATAGACTTGCTTTCATTAAGTTTGATACGCCATTTTGCTGTCCACTCATAAACACGATTTACGGACTCTTGAACCTGTTCTACGGCTTCCTCGTGACTATGTCCAACAGCCATGATAGCTGTGTCGTCAGCAAAGGTTGCAATGACATTATTTTCTAGCTCAGGAATATCACAGGTGTATAGTAGATACAGGACCGGGCCTAATACACTACCTTGTGGTACTCCAGCTTTTATCTGCCTAAGGTTTGAATAGGCATTTCTTTGTCTTATTCTAAACAATCTGTTTGATATATAGGACTCTATGATATCTGAAAACTGTTGAGGCAGCATTGTTCTTAGCTTATAAATGAGGCCATCATGCCATACTTTATCGAAAGCCTGTGCAACATCAAGGAAAACCGTGGAGCACACCTTTTTTTCCTCTAGTGTTCTTTCAATAATATTAGTAATTCTGTGTACTTGGTCAAGCGTAGAGTGTTGTTCTCTAAATCCAAACTGGTAATCGGGGATTAGATTTTCAGCTTCAATAATCGGCTTCAATCTCTTTAAAAATAGTTTCTCAAAGAGTTTTGACAACGCAGGTAACAGTGAGATTGGTCTGTAAGATGTTGTTTCATGAGGTGGTTTCCCAGGCTTGGCTATCATGATGACTTCAGCTACTTTCCACATGTCTGGAACGTGCTTCAACCGAAATACAGCATTAATAAGCGTAGTAAGCGTAACTTTTGTACTCCTTGAATTATCCTTTCATCAGTCTGAGCTTCATTTGGTTGAAATATTTGCTCTAAATGCTCAGCGAACCTTAAAGCTTTTTGTTCGTCTGTTACTGCCCACTTTCCATTTACTTCCTTGATAGGAGGAATTTGTACGATCGGTCGTTTCATGTGTTTAGTAGCTTTCCACAGGGAATAGTCGGTTTTAGCGTCACTCGTTAATTGGCGAACGTAGCTGTTTGTTAAGGAGTCGTTGTAGTGTTGAATTTCTGTCGTAAGACGCTTAGTGAGGTTGTTCAGCAGTCTTTTATCTTGTGGACATCTCGTTTGATGCCATCTGTTTCTTTGTTTACGCTTTTCGGTTATAAGACACCTAATTCCTGAAGGGTAAGTGGTTGCTTTGACCCGGTGTGTTTTTTCCGGTGTGTTTTTCCAGGCAGCTTTCCGTATACTAGTTGTAAAATTACTCAATTCCAAATCCAGCTGTTCCGGAGTTTTTAATGGAACCCTCAATTCTATTGTATTATCCAAGTCTATTCTGAAACTTTCCCAGTCTGTGTAAGTATTTACAAGTGTCGGATTGTTTTCTGTGCGTAGGATCCGATACCATACTGATAAAGTTATTGGTGAGTGGTCCGAATTCATATCAAAGCATTCCTCGATACTCAAATAATTGGTGGATATATTTTTAATTATAAAAAAGTCTATTAGATCTGGGACTTTGCGTGGATCGCTAGGCCAATAGGTTGGTTTTCCAGTAGAAATAGCTTCACACTTTAGCTCTTTCATGGCACTCATAAGTTCTTTTCCTTTAGTGGTGGTTAGTCTTGACCCCCAATGCGTCCCCCCCGAGTGGGTTCCCGCATTGTCGTTGCGGGGGGGCTTAGTAACCGTGGTCTCCCATCCACGGTGAAGCCAAGAGGAACCCAACGGTGGGGCCGCTCGTCAGGGCTTTTGCCTTCAAGCCATTGACGTAGCGGCCAAAAAGTAGGTTGCGGTGAGGTGCACCGCAACTGAGGTGGGCCGCGATGTCGAATGGGAGGCATCGCGGCTGAGGGTTACGGGCTGCGGTAGAGGAGGAGTGCCGGTGCTTCTGAGCAGCGCTCTTCCCTTCCGTGGCCTGGACGGGGCCGCCACCGTTTGATGGCGGACGCGGTGGGGCCGCAGGGGAAGAGGAGTGTCGGTATAGCGTTGGCCGCTCTCCCTATCCTCTGCGGCCGAAAAGTGGTAGACGGGACGGCGCGTTGTGTTCCACACGCGCGCCGTCAAAGATGTCAGCAACCACAGGTGGGGTCCGCAAGGGCCGATGCCTGCCAGGGGTGCGGGTTTGTTCGAAAGAGATACCACGGCCCCTGGCATACGGGCTACTGAGGGAACACGGGTGGGTTTTAGTCAGTAAAAGTCTGACACGCCCTCCTGCTCTACTCAGCAGGAGAAGTCATTTGATGATTTCCCACCCAAAAAAAAAAAAAAAAAACCCCCAATGCGTATTTTTAGCGTTGAAGTCGCCACCTAAGATGAATCTTTGTCCGAGATGTTGTAAGAATCTCACATAATTATCTTTTTTAACCGACTTCTTAACCGACTTCAAAAAGAAGGAGGTTATCAATTCGACATGTTTATATTTTTTTTTTTATGTATGTTCGGGCATAACTCCGTCGTATATAGACGGATTTGCAAAATTATTTTTTTGTTCGAAAGGGGTTTGTTCCGAAATGGTCCCATATGAATTTCATATAGATCTGATGATGCATTTTGGAGACAGACAACGGAACTCTTCAAAACTTTACAGCAAATCAACCGCGAATGCGGCTATCGCATAAATATGCATTGTTTTGACCCTGAGGATGATGAAATTTCGAACTGATGTGGCGTAGGTAACTAAAAAGTGAAAAATAAAAACTTTTTTCAAAAAAATATCAACCGACTTCCAAAAAAACACTACAAAGTGCAAAATAACTTTAATTTCGGAAGGCGGTGACAAAGAATTAAAATACCTACACGTCCAAAGTCACCGACTTCCGAAATTAAAGTTATTTTGCACTTTGTAGTGTTTTTTTGGAAGTCGGTTGATATTTTTTTGAAAAAAGTTTTTATTTATATTGTATCTCGGAGGCGAGTAGATGGCCGCTACGGTGATTGGATACAGTTGTGATTGAATACAAATCGCCACAGCTTGAATTTCATGACATTCATACTTCACTTCTTCGTGATGACGGAGATTCTCATTGACTATAACCGCGCTACCACCTCGGGCAGTATTGTCAGGGTGCAGTGCATGGTACACTTTATAACCTCGGAACTTTATGTATGATTGCTTAGTAAAGTGAGTTTTAGATATAAGGCATAAATCGATGTTCTCTGTAGTCAGGACTACTTCCAATTCTTGTTGATGTTTAAGTAGTCCGTTTGAGTTCCATGCCATGATTTTTAATGGATCCATTTTTTCTGTCTGGAAATAGCATTAGTAGCGCTATTTTCTAGTCTATTCAAGCGAGCGTTAAATGAGGACATCAATTTAATAATTTCGTCCAACTTTCCTTCCATACCTTTATCGGCATTAACATTCTCACGAATATTCGCAAGGTCTACAGTTTTTGCTGTAGCATGCGCATATGTTTTCTTGTGAGTGTTTTGTGTCACGTAACGATTTTGCGATTGTGAGCTCGTTTGCACGTTTTCGTTAACTTTGCGCTGGCTTTTTATTGCCGGTTTCTTCAGAGTTTTATTTTTAATTTCTTGCATTTCCCGGGCTACTATACATCCTCTATAATTAGCAGGGTGTGGTTCCCCACAGTGGACACATTTTGGCTTCTCGTCTGCTGGTTTTTTGCAGTCAGCAGTCAGATGTTTGCCTGTACATTTGACACATCTAGGTTCTTTAGAACAGTATTTGTGTGTATGTCCGTACGCCTGGCATCTCTTGCATTGAGGTACTAGCCTCGAAGTATGGATAGGATGTACTTCCACTTTACATCCTAATATTGACTTAATACTATAGATTTTATTTATATCTTCCTCATTTTTGAAAGTCAGCATAAACATGTTCAGAGGCTCCTTATTTTTCCACCTCAATTTGTTTGCTGCATCTTCGATCTGGAAACCTTTATTTCTTAAGTCCTCAATAATTCTGTCAGGCTTGCATGTGAAGTGAAGGTTTTTCACCATGACTCTGATTGGCCTTTCCTGCTTGTTTTCGTAGGAGTGCCAGAGACAGTTATTTTCAGTTAATAACTTTGTTATAGACTTATATGTGTCTTCGTTCGTGGCATTTATTTTAACGCACTTCGCGTTCAACATTTTAGTTGTGAATTTTTCACCAGACTCAGACTTCGACAATAAGTCGAACAAAGCTTGGTAGTTGTCAACGCCATCTACTACTACAGGCGGAGGTGGTTGAATCTTTTTGGTGTTTGACTTCGCGGTTTGAACAGTCTCTGGGTGTTCAATGTTGGCAGTGTGGGTAGGCGATGTGTTCAATTTTCGTTTTTTCCTGCTCTTTTGCCTGATCCACTGAGTTTCGCTGGCTAACTCCTCCTCATCCGTACAGTATTCAGGACACTGAGTTGGACTTTTTACTGGCTCAGCTATCTTACTGGTTGCACCTGTACTTTTTTGTGATTTATGCTGTAAATACCTCACTTGTTCTTGGTGGCTCGCTATTTGTTTTTCCATATCAGAAATAACATTTTGCAGCTGTTCATTATATGCTCTTACTTCGCTGTAGTATTTGTAGAGCAGTTGCTCATTTTCGGTTTTTACCTTAATTTTGGTGGTCCCAGCCATGTTATTGGCTAGTTAATAAATATCACTTAATAGTTATAATTAGAATGTAGGTCAGTTCTTACATAATTGTGTGTGTCATCGCGGCGAGCGCGGCCCGGCGGCGCGGATGGTTTACTGCGTCTGCACTTTGCACTTAAGTAGAGCACGCGACGACGCGACTAATCTCAACGAATATAAAAAACACAGTTGATCAACTGCAATATGTTATACTGTGGCATGGATTTTCTGCTAAATGGTTGACAGTTCATCGTAAATAAATACGTCATGCCGCATTTGGGGGAGGCGGAGGTAGCGTTTCAAAGGCCCACAGGCCGGAACAACCTAGCCTTAATTAGATTTTTTTTTCGAAATTACAAATATTTTTATTTTTACTTCATTTATCTCATATTGTTTTTTTTTTGCCTTTTGTGGTCTCACGCTTATAGCAAGGTATACTTTAAGTGTTTTATTTTAATTGATTTCAGTTTAGTTTATTTTTTCTTTAGTTTAGGTTTTCCTGTTATGTAACACTACTATGTGCCTCACTATGAAAATGTCGCAATTCCGACCCCCAAGATACAGTCAAATGTTTGGGGGTCACCGCCCACTCTTTTTGTACAATGTTATTACTTATCAAAAAATAAATTCGTAATTTGAAATCTAAAATGTTCATTACTGAGTTACTGACTGAAGTAACACAAACAATAAACCGTCTATCATTAGACTGAATTTTTACTTTGAATAATATATCCGTTGGCTCTTTTTATTCTAAAGTCGCAGGCCACGCTAGCGCGACGCGTCTTGCGTCTGCGATGAGCGGGAAAAATAATAATACGGGTTGAACGGGGGGCGCCATGCTGGCGCGATTGGCGTGCGCGTCCTGCGACCTGCGGAGGGAATAGTACGAGTTCGCGCGTCCTGCGTATTTATTAAATTTTGTTGAATTATCCGCGATGCAAAACATAAATACGGAGGAGTTTATTAGTGAAAAAATGTTTCGGCCAGCAATCTGGTGCAGTAAGGATGATCTATCTAAGCATAAATATGTAATAAAAAAAAGTCGGATGAAATAAGACAAAAAAAGTCATGAAACTCCATTTTTATTTGTAATTTATCCTGTGCAAAAAAAAAAAAAACTTCCTTCTAAACATGAAAGTTCCAATTTAGACAAACTCATTTTATGCCCCGCGTAATAATAGCAGATAAAAACCACGTGTCACACGGCCGCTTCAACGTGGCACACTACAGCGGCAAGACGCAGCGTCTTTACTCCTGTCGCCCCCGCAGGTCGCCCCCGCTCACCGCAGTAGCTCTAGCGTGGCCTGCGGCTTAGCCTTATCTCTTAAGCATCATAGACGTTTTTAAATTCCCATTCAATCATTATAAATTTGTGCGCGCATTTGCAATGCCCTTGAATTCCTGTTACGTAAATAGTTTTACGAATGCGGACTTGACTGAGCAATAATCTGCAACGACACAAGATTTTTTCCTTGTAGCTTGCAATTGGTTAAAATTAACTAAATGGGGAAATGTTTACTCTGATGTAGGCTTGTTTATGCTGTATCCACTTGCCAGTTTGCGTGTTTTTGCCCCCGCTCTATATGATGTGAACCGTTCGATGCGGTTTGGAAGATATTCCGCCGAAATTGTTGTTATACCTACTCGTAGGTTCCAATAATACCCACGCGCACTAAATGATTTTCCATATTGTTACACGTAAATTTGGATCTATCATGATGATGATTATTCTCTTACGCTGCTGTGCAAAAGCACAGCAGCGTAAGACAAAGACTCCTGAAGGTTCTGTCTCAATCTTATCTCGGGATGCTATGACTATTTTCAATACTTTTTGAATTCTCAGACCGTCTAAATGGTGATTTGTTAAATCACTAATAGGTTTTCATCGAGTAACTAAGTTCAAATGCTACAACTTTTCCCGGGATGAACAAAAATAGTGATCGGAGACTTCAGCTGAAGTCAGAACTGACGCAAACCTTGAGCTTAAGCCTCGTGAGAATAACACCATTACAAAACAGCTTCTTTGTCAAACTATTGTAGACTTATTGCGTCAGCAAATGGTGTAACTTTATACTGTGGCTGATAAAAAAATGTGGATGATAGATCATTGTAGGAATAGCTACGGACAGATGATGACGTTATCTTCAATGAAGTGCTTCATTGTCGGTGAAAATAACAAAAATAGAAAGACAACTGTTGAGACCTAACAATAAAATTAACTGCAAAAAAGACATTGAGGTACTATATATGTACTACTTAACGTACAGTACATAATACCTCAATGCTGACAAATATAAGTAAATCCCATAAAATTGTATGAAAATCTGTGAAACTCGGCAATATGGCTATCGCTGTAGGCACCATGGGAAAAGTTAAAAACAGCATAGTCGCTTTACATAGATGTAAGAGTGCCAACTAACTTAATTCGGTACGGCCTATCGAATGGCATCAATATTATAGCGTAATAAGACAATGTGTCGGTGGTGCCGGACGTAAAAGAATAGCACCATCCCATTTCTTCCCGTGGGTGTCGTAGAAGGCGACTAAGGGACTTAATAGAGAATGGGCAGCAGCGTTCTCTATGAATTTTACTACCATACTGCGATCGCCAACCCGCCTGCCAAGCGTGGCGATTTTGGCAAAACCCCTTTTGGAGGAGGCCTATGTCCAGCAGGGGACGTCTTTCGGTTGATATGATGATGATGATGATGAATAAGACAATCAGCTATTATCGGCTATGTGGCTATAGCTGGAGGCACCATGCTTCAGTCAGTCAGTACAGTTGCGTGCGATAATGACCTCGAACGTAGTGAAATGTAGTTCGTGCAACATTGTGATGAACACTACAAAGAAATACCTAAGGATATAAAAAAAAGCCAAATCTCTGTTTACATTCAAAAAGTTATTGGAAACCCACATTTTAAAGGATCCCTCATTATTAAGCACTTATACACATATTGTTATTATTATAACTTAAAAACAATTCCTCCTCATTACTGAGGGTCGTGATCCTCCCTTGAAATCAATTTTTCTCTGACGATGTTTCGCCATCTCTGTCTATCCTTGGCCAAGTGAAGCGCATCATGAAATTTCGTTCCGATAGAAGAGTTTATCTGATCGGACCATCGCAAAGGGCTGCGACCACTTGGTCGTTTGCCACCCACCTTGCCGGTAACCATCAGTTGTTCGAGGTTATTGCCATCTTTCCTCGCTATATGGCCGAAAAATTCCAAAATTCTGCGGAGGCAGGTCGTAGAGAGTCTGGTCTTTATTTTGAGCTCGCGTAGGATGGACTCGTTGGTGCGGAATGCCGTCCAGGGTATCTGAAGCATCTTCCTCCAACACTACATCTCGAAGGCGTCTACGCGAGCTCGGTCGGCCTTTCTCAAGGTCCAAGTTTCTGCTCCGTATCCAAAAATTGAAAAGACCAGCGTTTTTACCAATTTCACTTTGGTATTTCGCGAAATGTTGCGATCTCTCCATATTTTTTGAAGCTGAGACATAGCATTCTTAGCCATACCTATGCGTCTACGGATTTCTTTTTCGCATGACCCTGTGTGGGATATGTTAGAGCCCAGATAGAAGACGACAATTCACACCAAGTAGCCAGTCAAAATGAAAGAGCTCGCTATCAAAATCTTCCCCCGCTTCTAGATAACTTCACTTTGGCAGGCGTTGATTCGTTTTGAAACACCCAAACCGTCGACTGGCGTGGCGCTTCGTTTCTGGAACCCGCTTCTTTGGTAGGCCTCGGCCCTTGCGGACCCCAACAGTTGGTGCTGACATCTCCGCGCGTAGAACAACGCGCCGTCGTCGCGTGCGACGTCCTTACCGGACGGCGAGCTACCTATTACTCGTCCTCCGCAAACCCAAGCTTACGGCGGCCGGGAATCGGCCGGGGATTTCCTGCGGCGACTAGGGCCGTGAGGGCGCATAGATTGCATCTCCCTCACGTGCAATACCTCCCCCTTCGCGAGCATTACTGCTTGGCAGAAGGAGGTGAAGGCTACCCGTGCACTCTCGCTCCGTACCATGGCTTTGACCAAGGCTGGACGCAAGAGATCACCGTAGCCGATCGCCTCTACGAGAATACGGCGGTGTACCGCCCAAGCCGAGCAGACCTCTACCGTGTACTCCGCCGTGGCCTCTGGGCAATCTACGCAGTAGGAAAACCCGGGTCTTTCTTCCTGCCTTATCCGAAACAACCGTATCCGGTGAGCACCTCGTCAGGTAGAAGATGTGGATGCGTTGGCTCCTTTCAATCCACTCCTCAAACAGGGGGCTTACCACCGCAATTGTAGCGTGGCCAATGATTAAGTAGTTAGAGAAGACTCTAGCTGACACTTTGAGCAAACGACACAAGTCCTTGATATTTTTCAAATCCACCGGTATCGTAATTTTACCATTCAGATGGTTAGAGATAATGCTCAGCTGATACGATTACTGCATCAGTGTCAACAAAAGATTGATACTCTGTCGAAGTAAATAGCTTGATTCTCGTATAACGTCATATTATACGGGTCATTATTACTAGACTGACTGACTTGAAACTAGACTGGACTGGTCCTGGAATGCATAACGGCCATAAAAAATCGTATACTTATAAGCAGTATTCTAAGGAACTAAATTCTTGCGCATGATATAATATTTCATTTAAAGTGGAAATCCTAATCAAATGCAAACATAAACAATGAAACACGGCCTCGGCCCACGTGTTTTCAAAACTTCAGAAAGTCTACGCTGTAGCTCCGTAGCGGCAGTCGTAGCTGCGTAGCCACGTAGGCCAGTCGCATTCGCGCACGGGCCGAAAGCGAACGAAGTGTTACGAACTTTTCGTGTTAATGTTACTCAAAGTTATTCATGTGGTTAGTTAAGTTAAATAAATACATTGTGGTAGTTAGTTATTTTGATAAAAGTATTTTTCGATAAGTGTTTAATTAAAAATTTAACTTTGTTTCAAAATATATTTGCTCATACAGTTTTTAAAACCATGCTAAAATAAATTTAAAGTTTATTAAGCTTCAAACTATATAATTCTTAATTCTTATGTGTCACTTCTGCGCAAGTGAAACATCAAAAAATATATGATATTGAAAATTCCAAAACTTTTTCCCAACTTTGTTGAAAAACTAACATGTAAGCAAAAATGGCGAAAATGATATTAAACAACTACGATTATGAGGAAGATATTCCTCTGCTCACCACGTCAGAGATTGACAAACAATTCTGGGACTACTTCGATGGAGCCACTACAGCAAGTTCAAACATCACTGAGACTGTTCTTCGAGACCAAGGTCCAGTGCTGGCCATCTACGGTATCCTGCTGGCTGTGGGTGGTGTGGGCAACGTGGCCGTGCTTGTCAGCCTAGCCAGGTCAAGGAGGAGGAAGTCCAGGGTTGACCTAATGATGACCCATCTGGCACTCGCTGATGTCTGTGTTACTTGTGGAGTAATACCTTTGGAGGTAAGTTTTAATATACTTATCCCTCGATAGTGAGATATTAAAACAAAAAGTTTTGATATCAAAACAAAAAGTTTTGATATCTAATTATCGAGGGATAATAATTCAGCTACTTAAATTATTTTATTTAATATACAAAAGTAAATTATTATAAAAGTACCTATTTACAATACGTATTAAATTAAATAACTAACTAGAAATACGTTTTTTTAACTGACACTTCTTGGTCGTGTCAAATCTTTCTCTCTATAATTACTATCCCATTTAATTTGGGGTCAGTTCTTCTCGTCGTTCTTAGAAATAGAAATAGAAGTAATATTTATTCGCATAAAACATTGTATATAAAGTTGTTTTAAGGTACATTATAGGGCATACAAAATTATGCAGCAGACTACTGAGAGCAGACACTGTTTTGGCACGTCGTCGTCGCGGCGTCGACCTGATTTGTTACGGTTATGCCGACTGCCGTTAAGTCGATTCTCAAAAATGAAAGTCACGTAAAGAAAACAAAAACATTTAGTTAAAAATATAATAATGTTTATTTTACACGCTAATACTAGTTTCATATATTAAATGACGAAAATTTAAATAAGTAATTTTGAATTCATGCAAGCCTAGTATATTTTTGTTAAGGGTCTTCTTCAGAACGATGGTGACGACGAACATCTAACTTAACTCGCGGTTAAAAGCAATTTTTTAGGTTTTTGACAATAGTGCATCGCGTCAACAAATACCTATGGTTCAAAATAGCGATGCTTTTGGTGTTAGTTGTATCGAATTACCACTTAAATTCTTTGTTTTTTTTTTTTTAATAAATACCACCATAATTCTTTGTAGTTTTATTTAAATTAATAAATAAATTCACGGCTCAGTGGAATAGCTTCTAGGTATTTATTTAGTTGATTGAATTCATTTCATTATCATTACTAAATATGATAGTTTACGCTCGACATTTTGAACTCTGTTTTACGATTGTTTTATCACATTTTAGAGCAACGCTTTTCTTTGAACATTTTACAAATACATATTTTTTTTATCGCTTTTAATATGTACCAATACGCTTAACTGTGCGACAAAAAACGAGCATTTTACAGTGACCTACGTTAATGCAGCGCCATAAGAAAAGCCTTCCGCGCTTTTTTGGATCGTTGTCGACAACATGACTTTACATCCTGGGATCTTCGGATTATCTCATCGCTTTACAAAGTTGTTTTTTTTTCTTCTATTGACCATAACATCTCGGATAACTTTAACCGAAGGTAAGAAAATGTAAAGAAATAAAAGTGTAGGTATGCTGGGCAAACTAAAACAATAGATAAAAGTTAAGATTAAGAAAAAAACTGACTGTGAAAGCTCAATTCATATAAAATTCACTTTTAATTACTATGATATTCGTTTGTCATTCATTGTAAGTAATTGCTTATTGCAGACATAGATTTAAAAGATTTCTATAGCAACGTCAATGCAAAAAAAAAAAAACTCGAAGAAAAAGTAATACCAAAGAATATAATATGGTAAAAAAATTACAATAGTACGATATCACAATGATTACATGGTATATTTGGCTTCTATTGCAAGCACAATATTTTTTCGAAAAAAATATATCTTTGTCTAGGTGACCAAAGTTCTCTATATTTTTATATTTGATATTTATGCGTCAAGGTCAAAGAAAGATTAAAATGATTATGTGGGAATTCTTTAAGAAGCGATGTAAAGAAAATAATAACAAATTACATGTGTTCAACTGTAGACAAACAATTAAAAGTAATTTCATTTGTTCTCAGATATAATATCACATGTCTGAAATTTTAAATTGTGTCTTTAAAACTTGTTGTAGTTTTCAGTTTTATTTAACAATCATACGAAAGAATTTTCGCGGTTTAAACTTAGAACACTTACATGAAAACTTACTTTATATTTATGTATCTTGACAACACAACTTCAAAGCTATTAAAAGTAAGTAAAGTATTTTTGCACTTAAAATACAACAACACCCGCTATAATGTTAAAAGTTTTGCATTTTATTTTTGAAAGCATTTTATTAATTTGTTTCGATCGTTTGCGTTTCCAGTTACAAATAAGTGCTTATTTTTTGCAACTACGAGTAACTACCTATATTATCTCTACCAATATTATAAACTCGAAAGTAACTCTGTCTGTTTGTCTGTTACGCTTTCATGCCTAAACTGCTGAATCGATCGTCATGAAAGGCAGAGATATAGCCTGGAATGTAGAGATCAACTACTTTTTTATTCGATAACCGACATCGGGGCGGGCGGAGCCTCGGGCAAAAGCTAGTATAATATATATAAATCAGTATTAAGTATCTCATCAGACCCGCCTGACTCTGAAATAAAGTCGATATTTATGTTTGACCTTAATTAAGCGTTCCTTAATTAGAAGTTGCAAAGTATGTCGTTAGATTTAGCGTAAACGGACATCACAAAAAAATTACCCTCCTAGTCGGATCAAAACTTCCTTTAGACTTCAAAGTCTGCTTTTCTTTTGAGATACTAAAACCTATCCACAGACTACAAATACTCGTACATATTAACGTAACGCAAAAAAAAAACGTAATACTTATATTTTTTTCGCCTCTGTATAGACAAAGCGAAACATACACAGATGGTCAGATGGGTAGCCCTCTGGCCATCTGCCAGTCTATCGGTATATCTATCTCTCCAGATATTGACAGCAGCCATTTGACTTGGACGCTATCGGTACTGTATTCAATACGGTGAAGGAAAACATTGTGAGGAAACCGGCACGTCCTAGAACCAAAAATTCGAAGACATCTACCGACCCACACTACGCCCGCGTGGTGGATTTCAGCCCACTCCCTCTCACAGAGAGGAGGCCTGAGTCCCAGCAGTGGGAAAATTATAGGTTGGTTATGGTTGGTACTGTATTATTTGATCCTGTTATTAAAAAGACTATGACGTTTTTATGTGACTTTGTTATTTAAATCAATGGTTTTTAGATGATTATGGGATAATTTCGGCTCGGTTTTTCATAGTTTTTTAAACAGTTTTATTTTGAAGAACATTTTGTTTAAAAACAACATAAGTGTTTGCAATTTTTTTTTACGGTACAATAATATTCACCCTGACTACGGGACCCTTCGCTGTGCGAGGTCAGACTGACACTTGGCCGGTTTTTTTCGTACTTTCTAGTTTAATTATAGTGGATATTTTCGGAACGGCTAAATGTTTCCTTTCCCGAAAAAGGTCGCCATGAAAATCTTTTATTACTTGACGTAGATTTACGAGGGACAGTACATTTTCATTAAAGTTCAAGAGCTGTGCGTATTCTTCTTTAGTACTGTGGGGACTAGGTACCAAAGTATAAAGTGAATGGAGATATGCTTATAAAATATAAATATAAACTTCACGTTTATTTCAAGGATTAGTATTTTACAGTTCCGCGCCTATCAATCACTTCATTTTTCCCGAAACAAAACCGTAAAATGTAAAATTACTTGACGTATTCTTTCTAGAACTTCCTGACAGTTCGAACATAGACAAAGCCCTTTCGTTGGCTGCCAGTATGCACATAAGATTGCATTTGGTAAGCGACCAACCTTCACAGTACTTAGGTACTAAACAAGGTGGTGGAAACATCGATGCGCAACCTGTTACCATGGATGATACAAACTGATACATATTATGATTCTGAATCGAAAAAAAAAAAGAAAACCGACAAATAATAATTACAATACTCCTGGGTATTGTAATTATTTGTCAGTTTTTATAAGTAAATAAAAGAAAAATGCTTTGGTATACATTTCGACCGCGTAGGCGTAGTGATCGATAATGATCTGTACTGTTCTATAAGGCATTTTTTTTTTACAACCTATTTAGAATTGCTACGCTGGGATTTTAAGAATCATGTGCTGAATTCGTGGTTACAATTAGCGCATCAGTGTCCCTGCCAACCTGTTTTTATCCACCCATGCCGATTTCGGCTACGGTGACTTTTTTTTTGTTTTCGACAACTTTAATAGGTTACGAGCTTGTGCTCTTATGTGGCTAATGTAACCTATCTTGACTATAAATGCACAAGCACAGTGCAGACACGTTAGAATGCCATTGTGGTAATTATATTGTATGATGGAGGGTGGTTTATTCTTGAGGCGATCTCGCTTGCTGTCGAGTTCGCTGGTATTCAAAATTATAAATATTTTGCTGTAGCAAAATAGTAGTATCGCAGTGTGTACTTTGTGAAAGCAACAAAACACTGAAATCTGAACACTTTATCTACTCCACAACTGCTTAAGGAGGAGGCGCCAAGGTGGCATGCAAAATTATTTTTTACTGACTTCAAAAAGGAGGTGGTTATCAAATCGACATGTTTATATTCTTACATGTATGGTCGGACATACCTAACTCCGTAATTTAAAGACGGATTTTCAAAATTCTTTTTTGTTCGAAAGGGGTGTATTCCAAAACATTCTCATTTAAATTTCATATAGATGTGATTATCAGTTTCGGAGACAGACAAGGGAACTCTTAAAAAATGATAGCAAATCGACCGCGATTGCTGCTATCGCATAAATATGCATTGTTTTGATTTGATTGACTTTGAGAATACCTAAAGAATGATGAAATTTTGAATTGGTGTGGGGTAGGTACTATAGCTAAAAAGTGAAAAACGAAAACTTAAAAAAAAAACAACCGACTTTAATTTCGGAAGGCGGTGCCAAAAAAATTAAATACATATCCAAAGACTTCCGAAGTTAAAGTTATTTTTCACTTTGTAGTGTTTTTCGGAAGTCGGTTGTTTTTTTTTTGCAATTTGCAGGTCGTTTTGTCAGGTTGTATATGGATTAAAAAATATTTGGCGACCGTAAATAATATGGGTTGACAGAATAATAATCGTTAAAATCATCAATAAGTTCATTTAATACCATTGAGTGACTTTTTCAGGAAATAGTCATTGCAAAAAACGTAAGAAATTCAAATTTTCTTACGTCTTGTTCTACGAACGTTCTTACTTCTTTCTCCCTTAAGAATTTTCCATTAAATGTGAGTACAAGTGATTACGACGGATTCGCAAAATTTAATTTTATTTATTCACCTCAACGTACAGACGCAGCACATCAAGCTACTCCAATCTGTCAAATTTATTTGGTAGATATTCAACTTTATACCGTAAGCATAAGGTTCATGTTCAATTGGGAAAATTTGACAGTTTAGGGTAGGTTAACCTGCTGGCGTCTGTACAAAGGAGATTATACTTACTTCGTTTAAATTTTATTAGATTTTCCCTTTAAAGAACGTTTTTATGAAACTGGATAAGGTAATGCTAACATTGTTTTTCATCGTTTTTGAGACCCATTTTTTTTTCGGTTGTAGAACATCAAAGGCGATGGACCATTTTTGAAAGAAATTAGAAAATGAAAGAGGTAAATAATATTCTCTCCTCTTGGCTCATGGCTGATCATGGCTACTGTTTAAAAACTTATTCTGAATGCTTGCAACAATGCTTCATATTTTTGTCGTTTCGCAAAAGGTACAAGGTTTCACAAAAAAAAAAAACCTGCCGTGACGTGTTTGATAAGTATTCATTTTATTTACGAAGCTTGTTTTTGGTAAATTTTCCCGGTAAATAAAAGCAGGCAAACCTCCTTATAGACGGAAAATCCTATTAATATTATAAATAAGAAAGTTTGTATGTTTAGATGTTTGGATATTTTGATGTTTGTTAGTCAATCATGCAAAAACGGCCGCTTGAATTTGGATACAATTTTGCAAACAGACAGTTTGTAACCTGGTTTACGAGTAACATGGATACTTTTCATCCGAATAGTACGTTCCCGTGGCATAATTTTTGACATCCACACGGGCGAAGCTGCTGGCAGAAACTAGTTTTTAAATAAATTACGAAATATAGATGTTAAAGATGGTTGAAGGAAATCATTTTATATCACCTACTACTCCTACTACTGAACTAATACTTGTTGATCTTACACTTGTGATTTATAAAATACTAGCAGCGCTCCGCGGTTTCACCCGCGTAGTTCGCGTTCCCGTGGGAATACAGGGATAAATTATAGCCGATGACACCCAGGGATAGTGTAGCTTCCCAACAGTGAAATAATTTTTCAAATCGGTTCAGTAGTTTCGGAGCCTATTCAATGCAAACAAACACACAATCAAATCTTTCCTTTTTATTATTAGTATACATACATACATACTCAGCCTATAAACGTTCCCACTGCTGGGACACAGGCCTCCTCTCCATGGGAGGGAGTGGGCCGTAATCTACCACGCGGGCCCAGTGCGGGTTGGTAGATGTCACATGTGTTCGAAGTTTTGGTTCTAGGACATGCCGGTTTCCTCACGATGTTTTCCTTCACCGTTTTGAGAGCAGTGGTGATGAAATTATTTACACAAAGTAATGCGCCTGGCTGGGTTCGAACGCACGACCTACATACAACTCGTAAGTCGCGGCCGTTACTACTGGGCTACCACTGCTCTGCATTATTAGTATAGATAGATTATTTATTAAATATGAAATAGTCACAAACTAGTTAGTCACAGAAAGTACACATAGTAAATACCCAATACAGACCATGGGTTTCGTGTCCCAGGCTCCGAGCCAGAATATGTGTGCTTGCACCTTGCGCTGTATTCTACACAATAGGTGTAGGTACCTTACATCCACCATATGAAGTTCGATCTCGATCGGTTTACTCGTGTGGTCCAGTTAGCAAGTCAAGTTCTATTACTGGTATCAAACTTGTAATGTGTTTGTCGACCAGTTAACCAACAGTTTACCATTGTTCGTGAAGTTGGCTGTGCCCACGATCTGTATAATATGGTTCTGAGAATTGTGATGCATTCACTTCTAAATAAGAAGTAAGTTTCCTTCATAGGAAAGGACGCAGAACTAGTTTTGATTGAGCAGGAATTATTCAATTACACGCTTCCTAGAGGTTCAGTTCACAAAGAACACGTGCAGTAAGTCAAGTGAAGTTATAGGTACTTATGTTAAGTCAACATCTACCTAGCCTTTTCCCAACCCCAACAAAATGTTGGGGTTGGCTTCCAGTCTAACCGGATGCAGCTGAATACCAGTACTTTACATGGAGCGATTGCCTATCTGACCTACATAACCCAGTTACTGGGTAACACGATATCCCATTGGTGAGACTGTTTGTCAGAGTTTTGGGCTTATGACCTCCCGTAACGACTGTCAAATATCCACAAATGACAGCCAGGACCAACAGCTTAACGTGCTTTCCGAGGCACGTAGAGGTCTTGCTAGCTTCCACTTCCACTTCTAGCCTGCGACTTCGTTCGCGTGAAAGTCATAAGCCACCAAAATTTACTAAAATAACAGCCCCAATTTATAAAACTTTCCTGTTTACTACGGTTGTAGTTTTGGTTACAGTACAGTTTTCCGTGTTAGAAGCACCTTGTCCTGAGGTCGATTCCCGCTCAATGGTCTTATGGCGTTTGGCCTTCAATTTGCTAGAGAATACTGTGGTTTTTCGCTGCAGCTTGATCACTTTTGGGCGTTAAATGGCTCGTTCACACCCAAGAAGTACAACTACACCAGACGAATCTGATTTTCTAAAGTGGTAACTACTCTATCAAGAGCCTCTGGTAGGTTCACCTATAACCGCTCTCCTCTTGTAGAATGTCTTCACTAACTTTAAACTGAACTCGCATGTTGATGGACAAGCGTAGTCTATAAAATTGCGACCATAGAGTCGACCTATTCAACGTAGCATTCACTCCTTACCACATATAGTCTTTGCCGGAAGTCGCAACTAAACAGAACTGTGACACCACCCATCATGTCTTTGTTGCTTCGAATGTCTCGTCCTGGCGTGCTCTGTTCTGCTACCAAGAAGCAGTGTGACAGCGATCCCGGAAGACACGACCGTGATTGCAATTTTGCCTTGCTCCGAACGTCTTTCTACTTTTTTCTAAATGTGTGTTTATTTTATTCTTGTTAATATAAACAACAGCCTATAATGGTTCCACTGATAGGACATGGGCCTCCTTTCTGTGAGAGGGCACTCCCTCTCACCACCACCACTCCGTGTCCACTGACCGTGAACCATCACGCGGGCCTAGTGCGGGATGGTAGATGCCACATGTCTTTGAAGTTTTGGTTCTAGAACATGCTAGTTTCCTCACGATGTCTTTCTGCATCGTAATTAGAGCAGTCGTGATGATATAATTTACATAAAGTAAAGCACTAGTGTAGAGGATGACACGAGCGTGTCCAGCACCACTCCCACTATTGAAGACGTGCGCTCCCTACTATCTGAGTCGAGTGACTCCACTAGCGGCACACGTCACCACTAAGCCCTGAATGCAGTAGTTGAATCAAGAAACTGTGTTTGGAGTACAATCCATAAGGACCTCGGGGAGAGACGGGTGGCGATGAGGGGGCTATGTTGAAATAAAGTGCCGATTTCTTGTTTGAGTTTTGTCCGCATATTTTGGGTTCTTCTTAATTGTTGCCCCTTTGGCGGCTGTGTTGTGACAGACCAAGTAGCGTTTTTCGGTTTTTGGGGATGCCATGTTGCAGGTCAACCTAGAAGGTTGTCGGCTGCATAACCGGACTTGCATGTGGCTGTCTCCATATAAGGCCTCCAGCCAAGGCAAAATAACTTAAAAAAAGCGACTACACGCTAAGGGTATTCTGTAGAGTATGGACCTTGGCTTAGGCGTCGCCAGGATCCTGGAGGTGGCCCTCAACAGGTCGGAGGCCATGATCTTTCATGGCTCCGGGTAGGTATTGCTATCATTCATGCCAAAAACAACAGAATATGCGATGAGAATAGTCAACATGCGTTCGATTATCAAAGGGTATTAATGAAATGTATTTACATTTACATTACATTTACATCAAGGAAATGGAATGTAAATTTATTTAAATGAAGGGGCTTGTGGAAGTCTTCTTCGTAAGTGTAACAATTAGTTCAAATAACATCCAGCAGCCATATTGCGTAACACTCATAATCTTAAGCTCCTTCAATTTGACAAAATCATACATTCTCTGGCATTTATGTACCGAAAGACGTAGAGTTGGAAGGTCTCCTACAAAGTGGACCGATGACCTTGGTAAGGCCGCAGGAATCCGCTGGATGCGGGAAGCACCGAACCGACTAAGTGGCGGAGCTTCATGGAGACCTATGTCCAGCTGTGGACGTCTTTCGGCTGAAAGATGATGATGAATGATGAAAGCACAAATCCAAACTCTGGGTTGCTACTGAGAAATTCCAGGTAGGAAAACCCTATAACACTTAGCCTCATGCTCAACAGTAGCGCCCGCTTGCAACCATTAGACAAAGGAATCAGCACTAGACAAACGAAGTAGCATTATGTTGCTATTTCTAGGAGACGTGGTACAAATAACCTCCTTCTTTTTGAAGTCGGTTAAAAATAACCTGTTTTTATTTAACGAAGGCAAGCTTAATCTTTTACCAGCCGAGTATGACAGTGTGATCTGATTTAAAATGTGGATATAAATCTTAAAAAATATGGCCATTTATTCAGAATATTTTATTAGATTTGATGCAGAGTTACGCCTCTCTTCGTAACGTGAGTGAATAATAAATGGATCTTTTGTATTCGCAGAAAAATATTACCTACGAGAACTCCATTTTCAAGGCTCTTGATGTTAATAAGCTGTTCTCAATTGAGAGGTATCAAAATGTAAGATATAGTCTGTTCGAAAAGTATTTGATAAATGTGTAAGAAACTTTGTTAAACTCTCGGTTATCTAAACTTACAAAATCACTAACTAAAGAGAATTACTAACACATTCATCTTACAGAGGTATGGGGAACAGGGTGTAAAGTTCACTCATTTTCCATAGAAAAGGGAGAATACTCCGATCAGACGGGTGCTGTGTCTGGTGGGCACTTGTCCAACGGTTGATGTCGGGACGTTGTTTACATTTATACCAGTCGCGCAGTAAACTCTGATTGCACGATGCAGGATCTATATGACGTCATGTCATCGATGCGTAGTTCACATGTGGCATTGTAGATACAGCCACGATCTAAACCTAGATTTCTCAATTAATTTTAATGATGATCAGGCAGTTTCAGTAATATTAGTAGCCTGCTCAAACATCCTTTCATTGGTATTTTTCGTCGAAGACACCAATCCAATATGGTTTTAACATGATCTGACCGAGATTATGTCTGTAGTTTAAAAGAGACTGTGACCTTTAATTAAATTGGCCTTTGTTCTCAGCGTAATCAGATAGGAAATGCCAACCTCATCTAGTTTTAATTTTTCTTTATTGACATGTAAAAGTGCTTGTTCTAACCTACTTACAGAATTAAAATCATTTATCATTGATAAAGAAGCTTTCAAGTTTATATCTCGCCATTTTTACTAACAATGATAGTTTGAATAACGTTATTCAATTGTGATTGAAAAACCGATCAACGAATATAAAAATAACCTCAAAATGGAGATTTATAATTCGATTTTCTGGAATAAGTATCATTTTATGGCTTAAGAATAATTCCTTTGAAACAGATCCTACCTTTTGATACCTCGTTTCAAAATTTCATTGACAACATAATAAATCTTTGACAAAACACCAACTGGTGGGGTCCACAAGGGCCGATGCCTGCCAGGGGGTGCAAGTTGTTTGAAGGCGATACAGATTTGCCAGGGGTGGCACACAGACAACTGAAGGAATATGGGTGGGTTTTAGTCAAGTCTGACACGCCCTCCCCGCTCCACCTGGAACGGGAGAAGTTATTTGATGATTTACCACCCAAAAAAAAGACTGTTGACAACACAACCTTATTAAATACCACTTTATGTTACTTAATTGGTAAACATACGAAAAGTTACTTTGCTATCTCCACATTTTTCCAGTTCTTAAACAGTTAAACACGATGTTCGAGAATATTAGTATGTATTTGACAAATTTACTTTTCATTAGTACTTAAAATGAAAGCTTGCAAGAGGCAAACTTTGCAAGAAATATTGAAGAAATATTTAAATTTCGCAGGCTACATTCAAGGAATCCCTAAGTAATACTTAAGTACAGATTGGCAAGTTCTCTACTTCAAATTCACAAGTTCAAAGCATTTACTAAAATTAAACCATTTTCAGGCACTTCTGAATCGTCTAGAAGTCGGTCAGTCAGAAAGATGGATGGATACTCTCGAATAAGAAATCTTTTGATTACGGACTCACTGAAGTTACGTGGCATACACAAACACCACAAAACTAATTAAAACTATAGTCGAGCAAAACACACAAGCAAGAGGTATTAAGTTCAGCAGATAAAAGCGTAAACAGAACTTAATACTTCAATGAAGCCACCAGGCATAGTGCCCTTTATGCTTGAAAACATATGCAACGCTGGTTTTTTTTTTTGGGTGGTAAATCATCAAATAACTTCTCCCGCTCTGGGTGAAGCAGGAGGGCGTGTCAGACTTTTACTGACTAAAACCCACCCATGTTCCTTCAGTAGCCTGTATGCCAGGGGCTGCGGTATCTCTTTCGAACAAACCTGCACCCCTGGCAGGCATCGGCCCTTGCGGGCCCCATCGGTTTGTGCTGACATCTCTTTGAGGCGTGACGTTATAAGCGTGACTATGCGACATTCAGTATATACCTAGGGCCCTATCGTCAAGTAGTCGGTCAGTCAGAAAATGAAGCTTGTTGCCCTTTCCAAAGCGTTGTAATGAAGAAGAACGGGCAAGAAACTCCATGGACACTCTCGAATTAAAACCTTTTGGTAACAGATTTACTAATATTACATCGTAACACATCCGCGGCGATGTACAGGAAGATAATGTGTCTGGTCATAGGGACCAAAGGGGAACATTTTGTCTGATTGTATTTCTGTTACCACTATTTATTATTCAAACATGACATGACATGGCTCGTTGTATCATAATGTTGGTGAATACGGGATTGAATGTTACATGATGTACGTATTGGAGTAATAACTAACAAATTAGCATCAAGACGACGTATATGTTAGGCTTAGCGACAAAATAATATACATAAATGTTGTAGCAACATTAAGAGAAAGTTAATATAACTTCGCACACTTTTTTCGTACTACCAAGAAATCTTTTCATCCCATTCCCAAATATCAGCAATATACCATCCTTACACACGTGCAACTAATACATCGTCAAGCTACGTATAATGTAACCACTAACAATTTCCTTTGTTCTCATTCCACGGTACATTAATCCGATATTTTCGCCACTAACATATCGAGACGAAATCGAGTGGGAATACCCATCCATCTTACGAAGTTACATATCGACATGTTGATTTACACAAGAATGTTTGTTCTTACTCGATCATGGGAACTAAGGAATATACAGTTGTCATTTATAGGCTATTTTCTAAATACTGGTATTCAGCTGCATCCGGTTAGACTGGAAGCCGACCCCAACATAGTTGGAATAGGCTAGGCAGATTAATTGATTTAAAGCTGCATAATATTATATCAAACTCACAAGCCACGTTATTTGTGAATGTCAAAAATGAAAATAATTTGTCGTGGTAGTCGGATTTTCAAAGTAAGTCGGAGAAAAACGGTCGAACCAAAACTTTTCTTACGAACGCTGCCTTAACGATGAGATATATATGATTGAGTTCTAGAGAAAAGTTTTAGAGCCTGATAATGTCTACAAAAAATTCAGAGCCAGCTTATGTCTTTCTTTTATATTTAAGTGACAAAAAGTATTATTTTTATATTAAAAATAATTTAAATAGTTGGGTCATGTTTATTGGTCATATTATAAATAATTATGAATTCTTATCAAAATAAGAAAATTTATCATCTCAAGTATATTAAAAATAAACCCTTTTTAACCGACGAAAAAACGGAGGAGGTTACTCAATTCGACGCGTATATTTTTTTTTAACGTATGATCACGCATAACTTTTTCCAGAGTAGTCCGATTTTTATAATTCTTTTTTTATTGGAAAGGGTATACCCCGAAGTTGGTCCACAGGTCTCCTCTTTACGAAAAATAGTAGTACCATGTCCCTAGTGCGGGTTGGTAGATGACACATGTCTTCGAATTTTTGGTTCTTGGACATTTTTCCTTCACCGTTTTGAGAGCAGTCAGTGTTTATGAAATTATTTATACAAAAGTTAAGCACGGTTACGGAGCCGTTAGGACTGTGCTACCACTGCTCGACGATCTAATTTGGACGAATGGCGACATAGGTATGGAACCGCGACCGTGTCGTAATACAACAATCTACTTAGAAATAAATTGCTCAGTACTTAATAACCAAACTATATTCATAATTTCATCACAAGTAAAAATGTGGACGAAGTGGGCGCGGGTCAGCTAGTTTTGAATAAGTTAAGACCTATCTGAGTCCGAGTCAGCACGTCAAATAGTCGGGCCTGATTATCGTACGAATATGTAGTCATGAGCAATAAATACCTTACAGTTTCGCAAAATTCAACAGCGTTTTTCTCGTGAGAAAAATGAATGAACTTCAAAGAGCTATTTCCTTGTATACTACAAGGAAATAGCTCTTTAAATTTGCCATTTGGCTTAATTAATTCTACATATTTTCGTAACACCATAAAACATCCATCAATACTTTAGAATAAATGTCCGACAGCCAGTCTTACCCAGTAACTGGGCTGTGGAGGTAAGATAATAGACTGTCGCTCCATGTAAAATACTGGTATTCAGCTGCAGATGGTTAGACTGTCAGCCGACCTCAACATAGTTGGGAAAAGGCTAGGCAGATGATGATGATAATGACTTTAGGAAAAAAACGCTTTTGAATCCTGCGTAAGCATAAGTTATTTAAGCTCGTGAAATAAATCAAAAGTCACTTAATTCAAACTAGACAAAGAATCAGCACTTTTTGAATGACAAAATTACTTAATAGCGTTCCCCAAAACGCCCGCCCTTCACCACTTCCTATCGCTTTAACTGAGAAGAAGAAGTTATGCAACAAACTCCCCAGTAGCACAGCTGTCTGTTCCGTTAGAAGAACTTGATTCTATACAATTGTATACAATTCATTCACACTACAAAACACAACTAGCACACACCAGTACACTAATTTGATAAAAACAGTTAAAAGTAACTGAATTTAATATTAAATAAGCCTACAGGCATAAAGGGCGTGCCCGCTCACATGTCGATGCAACGCTGTATTACGAGTATGTTCAACAACGTGATTGTACAAAATTTGTAACGACTAGATAAATGTATATCGCTATTGGCCAATAATTTAAGTAGCTTTTAAATGATATTTTGTTTATATACTATTTAATGTTTCATGAAATAAATAAAAATAATGATTCTCTGTTGATTATCATAGGACAAATGTTTGTAAAACGCACCCACAATACAGGAGAAATTCCTAGTGTGGGGCAAAGTTAAAAAAAAAAAAAACAAAAAAAAAACAGTAGCAATCTCAACTTTCTTTTTTGAAGCCTCCTCAGGACAAAGTTCTTTAAGAAAGTTACTCAGGGACTGTCGCTAAACATTTTGAGATGTTTTTGACGTATGTCAAATTATCAGCTAATTTGATGTATGAAAGTTTGCCCTTTAATATATACATAATAGGCTATATATTACTCTTCATTTCATAATTATAAATTACCCTCAAGTTGATATCAGAAAAAAGATAACTTGTAAGTATTTTTTTTGTCTGTTATTATCTTTGTAACTTTGGTGAACTTTGTATTACGCCAAGACTTTTAAATTGAAGTCCTTTGAAAAGGAAGTGTTGCCTGTCTTCTTTTAGCGTGTCGATAGCCAATGTAATTTAAGTTGTTTAAGAGAAATAAGGGAAGTAAAAGAAAAATAATAAACTAATAATAACATTGAGGTCATGGCGTGTCTTTTATAAATCCAAATGGCTCTTTTAATTAATTATTCGTGATATAACTGTTGTTCACGATATTGAAATTTTAACGTACATACAATAGGTATCTACATATCATCTATTAAATTGTAAAGCTTGGTTTTTGTGAACTTTATATTATATTAATTGAAGAAACCTAACAGAATAAGATCTGAGCTTTCAATATCTCGCTATTGTTCAATATTATTTTAACATTAACATAGATACAATGTTAAATTATGTTACCTTTAGCTTGTAGCGGCACTACAAAAATAAATACTTCGCAACAAATATCGAAAAACGCAAAAAGAAAAGTGGCGCCATTTACAATGCCACAGGCGAACTATTCTTAGAAATTCTACATCGCGCAATCAGAGTTTACCACGACACTCGAACATATACAAAATCCCGACATCAACTGTCGGGCAGTTGCCCACCAGACACAATAACCGTCTGGTCGGAGGATCTTCCTTTTCAATAGAGGATGAGCGAACTTTACACCCTGTTCCTCATACCTCTATAAGCTTATAACCATAACTTAACATAAACTTTAACTTCAAAGACTTGATAGGTATCTAATATCAATATCTAATCAAAATTACTTGGGACTTACGAAATAACTGGCGACATGTAACATACCTACTCCTCTATCTATGGAAATTTAACCACACTCGTAACTTGATCTACATGAAGTGATTGCCTTCAAACCCTGTTATCTGCCCTGATACAAGATTCGTACTAGTCAATGTGTCCCCTGAGAAAACCCGGAAAAAAGGACATTTACTTAGAAAATCTGAGCCAATTTGTAGCTATTTATTATTCTGTACGCAACCTCGGGGTCAACTGAAAGGATTGGTTTCCTAATGTAACGTTCTGTAAGGCCAGGTTGACGAGAAATATAAAGAATATTGAGATTCTGCCAAAACACATAAACGTCTGACGTTTATGTGTTTTGGCAGAATCTCAATATTGCGTGGCATAAACTACCTACTACAGAGTTCTAGGCGAAAAATTCGCGTGCTCTATTGATTTTTCCACTAGATTCTTTTTTGGTTTTTAGAAAACGTTCCATTCCAATAAAAGATTGTATTGTAGGTGCGTTTCCGTTTCGAAAAAAGCTAGTTCTGGTAAAAACATTAGCTAGTTACGAGTAGCAAGGTAGGTTGCTGTTGTGGGTACGAACTCAAGGTATGACACACTAGCTTCTACTTTCGAGTTTGTCCACATGTTCCAAGTTAGAACATACCCTATGGCAATCGGTAATAGTGTGTCCAACAGTGAAATATTATTTAAATCACATCACTACTGTCTTTTACAAACATAATTATACTTAAATAAAAAAATTAGCTCTCTTTTTAACCCCCAACGTAAAAACGACGGGGTTGTTATATTTTTGTTGACATTTGTTTAAATTTATTTTAACCCCCGACGCGAAAAGGGGTTTAAGTTTGACCGCTATGTGTGTTTGTCTGTGGCACCGTAGCCCTTAAACGGGTGAACCGATTTGAGTGCAGTTTTTTTTATAAAAAGTAAGTTTTCTAGCGGTGGTTCCTAGATATGTTTCATCAAAATCTGTTCAGCCGTTTCAAGGTCATCAGCTGTTTTGTTAGCAGCGGTAGGGTTCTTAAACGCATGATGTGTATATTCTTTACTTACAAACATACGTGTGACCTAAAATTTGAATCGCCCATGTTTACTATATAACTATGCAAGATTAAATTTGGAATTCTTGGTTTGATGCTTTAGCCAGGATATCCAGCACACTAGTACAAGCTTCACTGTGGGAAACACAGGTAAAGCTGCGTATATTTGAGCGAGACATGTGTCGATCGTGGCTTGTTTACTTTATCATCCAATGCTTTGATCAAAATATTACCATCATCATCTGCCTAGCCTTTTCCCAACTATGTTGGGGTCGGCTTCCAGTCTAACCGGATACAACTGAATACCATTATTTTACATGGAGCGACTGCCTATCTGACCTCCACAACTCAGTGACTGGGTAATACGATACCCCTTGGTAAGACTGGTTGTCAGACTTTCGGGCTTCTGACGACCCGTAACGACTGTCAAAGATCCACAAACGACAGCCGGGTCCAATGGCTTAACGTGCTTTCCGAGGCACGGAGGGATCTTGGTATGTAAAGATGGTCACCCATCCACGGACCAACCGCGGCAAGCGTAGCTTAACCTGATCGATCGACCCGCGCAGCTATTGTTACTTAGCCAACAAGTTAAATGGCCAATAAATATATTTATTTACTTTTTAGAGGTTTTTGTTTGGGTTGAGAGTTTTTAAATTATAATTTTATAAATTCTTCAATTGCTACAGCTCGTAATACTTTACATTCAAATCCTCCCAAAAGGCTCAGCAGTCGTTCATAATGATATTAATAAGTAACTTTTCATATGAAATCGTTTTGTCACTGCTGGTGGGTCGGTTGAAAATGATGCCAGGTCCCAAGAGTTTTTATAAATGACTTGCATCTTCACCCGCGTGTAAGTCGGTAATTATTCTACAAGAACCTACTGCCGGTATAAAATGTATCATATATTCTTACCCAGGTCATGGTCTATGTACCAAAATGTGTGTGTGCTACTGTCATTAATTCAAAATAGGCTAAGAATCAGCACTTTTCGAACGTCAAAATTACATACAACTGTCCCCCAAAATATCCACCCTTTACAAATTTATATTGCTTAAGCTGGGACAAAGAAATGGCACTACCAGCCTCAACAGCACTGTTGTCTGTTTAGTTAGAAAAACTTGATTCGTAATAGTAGGTATGCCAAGTTATTAACATTATATTAAATTAAATTATATGCCTTAAGTCAGCTAGCCATGCCAATTTACCAACATATACCATGAAAACTATACTCAAGAGAAAAAAATAATGTAAAAAAAAGTTAAAACCTAAATAAAAACCTCTATAAAATTATAGGCTGAAAGCTTACATACCAGGCCACTCAGAAAGTATTGCGAAAAAAGTTTTTATGTATTAGAGACTGGCCAGTTATAATCTATTTTGAAAATTTGATTATTTGAAAGTAAATAAAGGTACTTTTCTATTTCAAAATTTCCCTCCACATTGTTTGCGAGCTAATTTATTTAATCGTGTCTCATAAAAAAATGGATTTGCGCCGGTAACATTTTCGCGTTATGATTTTTTAGGGTTCCGTACCTCTAAAGGAAAAAACGGAACCCTTATAAGATCACTTTGTTGTCCGTCCGTCCGTCCGTCCGTCCGTCCGTCTGTCAAGACCGCCGGCTGTCATTCGTGGATCTTTGACAGTCGTTACGAGTCGTCAGAAGCCAGAAAGTCAAACAACCAATCTTACCCAGTATCTGGGTTGTGGAGGTCAAATAGGCAGTCCCTCCATGTAAAATATTAGTACGGTAAGACTGGAAGCTGACCCCAACATCGTTGTGAAAAGGCTAGGCAGATTGATACTTGTTTATCTAAACTAATATTGTAAACAGAAAAAATTACATATTTTTAGGGTTCCGTACCTCTAAAGGAAAAAACGGAACCCTTATAAGATCACTTTGTTGTCCGTCCGTCCGTCCGTCCGTCCGTCCGTCTGTCAAGACCGTTTTTCTCAGGAAAGCGTGGAGGTATCAAACTGAAATTTCTATATGATACTTAGTTCTACTGTCCCTGGAAGCTGTAGAAAAATCAACCTTCTAAGTCAACGCAATCAAAAGATACAGCCATTTAGGCCGCACAATTCCGCAAATTTTCGAAACTCGCACGGGAATCAAAACCTACAGGGTACTTCCCGTGAACTTAGAATCTTGAAATTTTGTACGAAGTCACGTCTTATAGTACAGATATAGGAAAAATTACGAAAACCGAAAATTTTTAGTTTGGTCATATAAAAAAAAATATTTTTGACAATTTTGAACTTTTACTTATGTACCCACAGGTTTGTACGGAACCCTCGGTGCGCGAGTCCAACTCGCACTTGACCGGTTTTTTTTATCATTTCAAGTTTCGCCTGAAACCGGAAGAATCGTACAATAGACTTCAAATGGCATTCATGGATAAAAGCCCTTCTAGGGCAACCGTTTATCGTTGGTATAACGAATTCAAGCGCGGTCGACTGACTTTGGGGGATGAAGGAAGAAGTGGTCGCTCTTTGACGGCTGTTAAGGAAGAAAACGTGCTAGCAGTGAAAATTTTTATCCATGACAATAGGCGAGTTACGTATCAAGAGATACAGCACGTACTGCATATTGGATCGGGAAGCCTTCACGAAATTCTACACGTGCATCTTCGCGTGAGGAGAACCGGACAACCTCACCGATGCTCAGAAGCAGGCCCGGGTGGAATACCTGGTACCGTGATATGATAAACAAATTTGACGCAGGCTCGTCTCGTTAAGGTTTAGGTGCGACATCATTACAGATGATGAGTCTTGGATTTATCAATACGATCCAGAAACGAAACGAAGCGCTGGTCGACGGCTTGGGTGTTTCAAAACGAATCAACGCCTACCAAAGTGAAGCGATCTAGAAGCGGGGGGAAAATTTTGGTAACGACCTTATTCAATTTGACTGGCTACTTGGTGTCAATTCCTTTACGCAACCAAAGAAGCATCAACGCTGAATGGTATACTACCAAATGCTTGTCAGAAGTTTTCTTTGTTGTGAGCAACAAGCGACCAAACACAGGGCTCCGCGTGCTAGGTACTGATCCACCACGACAATGCACCTTCGCACACCGCGCTCAAAACGATTGACTTCCTGGACAGCACGCCGGTCAAACTCCTAGGTCACCCTCCTTACAGCCCTGACCTAGCACCGTGTGACTTCTTTTTATTCCCGAAAGTAAAAAATCAGCTCAAAGGGATACAATTTTCGTCGCTGGAAGATGCGCTGTCAGCGTTCAAGCAGGCTGTAAACGAGGTGTCTGCGGCGGACTGGAAAAAGTGTTTCGAAAACTGGTTCAGACGCATGAAACTTTGTATAGTGACTAATGGAGAGTACTTTGAAAAGATTTAATGAAAAAACATTTACGTATAGAACATTTTTTTTTGCACAAAACTTTCTGAGTGTCCCACGTATGCAATGCTAGATTATGTTCAAACAAATAAACTGTTCATTACTAACAACAATAACAAAACCAAAGTCAGCAAGACGACCAGTCATCACAAGCAGCACGCATTCACGATCATAACGCAAAGATCAGCCATTTTTGCAGTGATTAAGGAAGGAGACAATCTGACTCACCAGCAATGACATATATGGGAGCATGACAAACTTACTTTAGCAATAATAATATGATCAATTTTCGAGATCACTGCTAACCACATATTGCGCTAAAAGTTATTAAAATAAAAACATTGTAATGATTAGATCATGTGAATACTAACCGACAGACCTAGAATTCGGAGTGCGCAAGCCTCAACCATAACGTCAACGAAGAGATACGGCGCCGGCGGTGCTTTGTTAATGACTAGCTTTTGCCAGCAGCTTCGCTCGCGTGGAGCTTGAAAATCATCCCGCGGGAACGTACTACTGAGATAAAAAGTACCCTATGTGTTATTCCAAGATAAAAACATATAAGTGTCTGCTAAATTTCATCCAAATCCGTTTAGTCGTTTTTGCGTGAAAGAGTAACAAACATCCATCCATTCTCACAAACTTTCACTTTTTAACCCCCGACGCAAAAACGACGGGGTGTTATAAGTTTGACGTGTCTGTGTGTGTGTGTGTGTGTGTGTGTGTGTCTGTCTGAGGCAACGTAGCTCCCGAACGGATGAACCGATTTTAATTTAGTTTTTTTTGTTTGAAAGGTGTATTAGTCGGGAGTGTTCTTAGACATGTTTCATCAAAATCGGTTCAGCCGTTTGAAGATTATCAGCTCTTTTCTGGTTGAAAAACGGATTTTAGCCTCTGATCAACTCAAAATTTGGGATTCTATTACTTCAATGATATTAGACGAATAAAATAACCTTGAACTGATGCTGGAGCAACACCTGGAATTTCCAGGAAACCCAAGTTATTCACCAACAAACAGCAGAAGTATCGTGTTTGGGCTCATTGAAAAGGTCTCAATGAATAGATTATAGATAAATGGTGATTTAAGGGAGAATTTTTTTTTTTTTTTTTTTTTTTTTTTGGGTGGGAAATCATCAAATAACTTCTCCCGCTCTGGGTGGAGCAGGAGGGCGTGTCAGACTTTTACTGACTAAAACCCACCCGTGTTCCTTCATTAGCCCGTATGCCAGGGGCTGTGGTATCTCTTTCAAACGAACCCGCACCCCTGACAGGCAGCGGCCCTTGCGGGCCCCATCATTTTTGTGCTGACATCTCTTTGAGGCGCGCGTGGAACACAACGCGCCGTCGACTTGGGCTTGGTCCTTACCGGACAGCGAGCTACCCATTACTCGCCGTCCGCAAGCCCATGCCTACGGTGGCCGGAAATCGGCCTGGGATTCCCGACGCCCAGGGCGTCTCCGTATCCTGCGGCGGCTGGGGTCGCGAGGGCGCATATGCTGCCTCTCCCTCACGTGCGCCGCCTCCCTCTTCGCGAGCATCACTGCTTCGCTGAAGGAGGTGACGGCTCCCCATGCCCTCTCGCTCCGTACCATGGCCTGTACCAGGGCCGGACGCGAGAGATCGCCGCCGCCGATCGCCTCCACGAGGACACGGCGGTGCTCCGCCCAAGCAGGGCAGACCGCCACCGTGTGCTCCACAGGGCGATCTTCGCAGTGGAAACACCCGGGCGTTTCCTCCCGCCCTATCCGAAACAGGAACCTCCCGAAACAACCGTGTCCGGTGAGGACCTGCGTCAGGCGGAAGGTGAGGACGCCATGCCGCCTCTCGAACCACTCCTCAAAGAGGGGACTTACCGCCGCAATCGTGGCGTGCCCAGCACTGGGTTGCGACAATCGCTCTCTCCATGTCGCCATGAGATCCCGCCGGAGCTCTGTCCGCTGTGCCGCGATTTCCTGCGGCAGCGGAGTTACGCCCCGGCGTTTGGCCTCCTCGCGCCACTCCCATATTTGCGCGAGGACCTTTGCCTCCAGATCCCATGGCGGTAATCCGGCAAGGAGGCCCGCCGCCTCGCCGGAGATCGTGCGATATCCTCGGATCATTCTGATCGCCATGACCCTATGGGACGCCCTCAGCTTGCGAGCTGGTTGGCGCCTCAATGTAGGCGCCCACACCGGCGCCCCGTATAGGGCCATGGACCGCACGATCCCCGCGTAGAGCCTCCGGCAGGAGGCGTTTGGCCCCCCTAGATTGGGCAAGAGCCGCTTCAACGCAGCCCCGGCCCGCTCCAGTCTGGGAGCCAAACGGCGGAAATGCTCCGCGAAGTTCCACCGGCTCTCGAGGACGAGTCCCAGGTACTTCATGGTCGACTCGACGCCGATGTGAACCCCTCCCACCGTTATCTGGGAACCCGTCGGTGGCGCATTCCGAGGACCATGAAACCACATGGCCTCGGACTTGTGCAATGCCACCTCGAGTCCCAGTTGCCGGATCCTATCGACGATTGTCGCAACCCCTTGTGTCGCTAAGTCGGCCGCCGCCTGGTACGACCTCCCTTGCGCCAGGACCAGCGTGTCGTCAGCGTAGCAAACTACACTGACGCCGCCAGGGAGGTCGGCGCGCAGCACCCAGTCGTACCCGATGTCCCACAGATGCGGCCCCAGGACCGATCCCTGTGGGACACCGCACGACATCTCTCGCCGGTTCCACTCTCCGAGGTGACCGGGGTAGATGACGGCTCTGTCCGTCAAATAGGCCTCGACCACACGACAGAGGTAGGTTGGCATCCGGTGATACCGGAGTGCCTCCCTTATGCAACTCCAGGGCAGGGTGTTGAAGGCATTGGCGATGTCTAATGACACCGCCAAGACGACCCCACCCCGGGCCACAGCATCCTCCGTCGTGAGGGCTCGCACGCGCATGATGGCATCCACCGTGGAGCGCCCCTTGCGGAAACCAAACTGGCTCTCCGCCAAATCCGGCCCCACCCGCACCAGCCGCCCGACGAGGCGGTCTGCAATTACTCTCTCAAAGAGCTTGCCCACCTCGTCGAGCAGCACAATGGGCCGGTAAGCGGACGGAGAGTCCGCTGGGCGCCCCGGCTTCTTAATGAAGACCAGTTTCCCCGTCTTCCAGCGAAGTGGGAACTGGCCCTCCTCCAAGCATGCGCTTAGGAGCTCTCTTAGTCGAGGCCCGAGAGCCTGCAAGGCCAGGACCCAGGCTTTGCCGGGCAAGCCGTCGGGTCCTGGGGCGGTATTCTTGGCACTCAGCCTACGTACCGCCACTCTTAGGTCTACCTCGGTCACCTCTGGAGAGTCGTCGTCGTCGTCAGTGTGGTCCGCATCGGGCACCGCAGGAGGCGGAGCCATAGGCGGGGGAGCGTGCTCCCCTCGCGAGGGGAACAGAGCGCTCACCACGTCCTGCACGAGCTGAGGCCGGAGACTCTGCGTCAGCGGGGGAGCCCACGGGCGGATTTTGTCCCGCACCGTTTTGTAGGGGCGTCCCCACGGGTCTCTGCTCAGAGTCTCCAGCGACTCCTCGCGGGCCACTATTCTGGCCCGCAGGATCTCGTCTCGGAGGGCGGTCTTCGCCACTCTGTACCCCTCGTACAGCTCCGCCTCAATGGCTTCCGTATCCGGAGGGCGGATACGGAGCCTGCGGTGCCTGGAGTAAAGGTGCCGCGCAGCAACACACGCCTCGCGTGGAGTTGTTAACTGCGGCGACCACCAGTACACCTGGCGTGAAGCACGACCTGGCTGGACCCGGGGCATTGCCACGTCGCATACCTCGGACATGGTCTCCCGGAACCACTCGGCCTCGTCGTTTATGTCGGCAGGCCTGTCCGGTGATGACACCCAGGCCTGCACGATCGAGGCTTCCAGGAGAAGCTCCCGGTCCAGCTGCTTCAACGCCCACCGCGGACCACACGGGGCCTGTCGGACCGGCGCGCTCGAGGTCTGGGCGGAGACGTCAAACCGGATGTACCGGTGGTCGGAATACGTCTCCACCCCCTCCATGACGCGCCAGTCGATGACACGCGGCGACAGAGCGGGGCTGGCGAACGAAATGTCCACCACCGACTCACCCCGCATCCGCACACACGTGGCGACAGAACCCCGGTTTAGGACGACCAGGTCTGCTTCCAGAGCCCAGTCCTCCACCATCCTGCCCCGCACGTTCGTCAACCGGGAACCCCAAGCCAAGTTCTTGGCATTGAAGTCCCCGAGGACGAGCACGGGGAGGGAACGAAACCCGACGACGACGTCTCTCAACTCCGCAAGGGAGTTGTGGAACTCGGCGAGAGTTCGGCTCGGGGAGAAGTACACCCCTACCACGACTATCTCCCCGAACCGTGCTGCAACGCAACCCCGTCCCCTCTTGACACTCTCGAGGGTCGGGGTACCGGCGGCGGCCGACGAAATGAGGGTCACTGAGCCGCTCAGGTCCTCCACCCAGTCATCGCTGGGCGGGACAAAGTACGGCTCAGCGACCACGGCGATGTTAATCGACCACTGCGCCATGCTCTGGATCAACAGATCCTGAGCGGCGGCGCAGTGGTTGATATTCGCCTGGAGGAGGCGTAATGGGGCCGTTACTGACACTCCATATCCGCCCCCTCCGGGGCCTCCTCGGCAGGCCTTGCCGTGACGGCGGCGACAACGACGGCGGTGTTGGAGGCGGCAGCAGCGGCGACGACAGTGGCGGCGGTTGCGGCGGTGACGGCGGTGGCGGAGGGTTTGGCCCTGCCTCGGCTCCTGGCTTCGGTGGATGGAGCGCAGGCCTTGCTCCCTGCCCGGTTTTCGGCCGGCTTGCCAGCTGCCGCACATGAATAGCAGTGCGGCGTGGCATTGCAAGAGCCGGCCTTGTGACCGGGCTGACCGCAGCGGAAGCAGTGCCCACTGCGGTCCACCTCCGAGGTGCATTGCACTCCCACGTGGTGGCCCACGTGGCAGCGGAAGCACCTCAGGGGTCTGGGTTCCAGCAGTTTGACCTGCGCGGACACCCAGCCTACCAGGAGCCTTCGGCCCTCCCCGGTGATCAATTTGGCCGCCGACACGGGGCAGCTCACGGTTACGGTTTGCATGCCCGCGTCGTCAGAACGAATGGTGCCTGCACGCACCTGCTCAGCAGGGCACCCCCCAGTCCTGGCAACGGCGGCCACCACCTCGGCCTCCGTCACGGTGTCATCCAGGCCCAAGATGCGCATTTCAGCGCACCTGGTGGGCCTGGACACCCGGACCTCTTCCGCACATAGGGACGCCCTAAGCCTTTCGGCCAGGGCGTCTGCGGTCGGGCCACTGGCCGCGCCGGGGATCTCCAGCATGCGGGCTCCGGTCGCAGTGACCCTCATCCGCATGCCATTGGTGACCCCCAGCTCCGCGAGGTTCACCGCCGCCCTAGCTTTTGAAAGCACGTCGCGGTAGGACACGCCCTTCTTTTCCGCTTCCGGCTGTAGTGTTATCACTACAGCTGCGGACTTCGGGGCGCGTAGCCTAGCCGCGGCGGTGCGCTTCTTGCGCCGCTGCCGCCTCTCCCTCCTTTTGGCTGCCCTAGCAGCCTTCCCCGCCTTCTTTTTCTCCCCGGCCACTTGCCATTCGGCGTCGGCCGGAGGAAATTGAGGAGGTGGGGCCGTACGTCCTGGCACCAGAGCTGGGGCCGTCGCCGCCTGCGCAGCCACCCCGCCCTTCTTGGGCTTGGGCGGCACCGGTTTCGCCGGGGGCCTACCCGACTGCGGTGCCGACTTGGCCGTGGCAGTCGTGGCGGTGGCATACGTGGCCTGCTTCTGCTGGCCCAGGGCCGGCCGACTCGTCGCCAGCGGGGGCCGCAGGACTATTGCCTCCAGGGCGGAGAACCGGGTCTGAAAGGCGGCCAGCTCCTGCCGCACCAGAGTCAACACCCGGTCCTCCTCAGGCACGGGTCCACGCTGCCCATACCCCGCCCCCTTCTGAGGCACCACCCTTGGGCCATCTCCTCGGAGCACGGCCAGGTCCGCTCGGAGCTCCTCATTCTCCTTGCGGAGATGCTCCATGGCGGCTGCCAAGCGGGCGACCTCCGCCCGCATTTCGGACATTTTGTCCGGCGGAGGTCCGGTGTGCAGGTCCTCCGCTGCCGCCATGATGGAGGCTATGGCTGCGGCAATGGCCTTTTCTTTAGAGGCCTGAAGCCTCTTCAAGGCCACCCCCTTTACCGCTGCAGCCACAACCTCCCCGAGCCTGGCCGTTCGCTCCGAGTAGGAGCCGCCGGCGTTGTCCGGCTCACTGCCAGACGACTCCGACTCCGAGAGGACCCTGCTGCCCGTCCCCCCAGAGAGCCGCCCCTCCGCGGCATGTGCCTCAGATGACTGGGCCCCCTCGGCATTCGGCTCGGAGGGATCCTTCGTGGTTAGGCCTCTGCCTAACCGGACCCCACCGCTCCGACAAACCTTCCCGAGTTTCGAGGTCGGGGCCATTCCTCCATCCGAGGACGAACCCCGGCCGTTCTTCGGTTTGGGGCGCTTCTTGAGGAACTCTGTCCTCCTCGAAGCGCCCACCGCCGCATGCTCCGGGCCCTTCACAGAGCCCTTCGCGCTCGATGCGGAGTCGGACTCCGACCCCGCATCACTCCCTTCCTCTACGTTTTTTGTTTGTTTAAAGTTTTCCATTTGATTCCCACGAGTATGTAATCATTTTATTTACTCAAAAATAGTGGTCCGCACTAGAGACTAATTAAGCTACCCATTAGTCAAGCTTACAACCTCCCTCACGGTGCGCCGCCGCTTGGAGGTTTGGGGTAATTTTTTATAGAGGATTTCTTCCTCGCGGCCCGGGCGGTTAAGCCAAGGCCCTCGACCCCCGTCAAAAGTCAGAGACATGACCGTGACAATCTTCGGGGCTACGAGAATAACGGTGGCAGAAGGAGAGCACTCCTTCTTGCCTGCCCGGTGGCAGGGTGAGTGCACACCGAGCCCGCTCTTACTCCGCCGCTGTGCGTCTCTGCATGAGCGCAGAGATACACGCGTTGGAGCGTCCCGCCGACAGGATATTGGCATACGGGCAACGTCACCCATTAGGCACACAGTACCCAATGGGGGATATTGCCCGCATCCCAGGGTGCACCGTCCCGGAGACTGGCCTTTCCCCCAGACGTATCCAAGGGAAACTCCAGCCCACGGGCACACGGGGAGGTTTCCTGTCCAAGCACCCCAAGGGAGACATTAAGTTTAAAAAGCAAGAAATAAAAATTAAATTAAAAATTTAAAAAACCCCCGACCCACACAAAAACTCCAAAAAGTAAAAAAATAATATTTATAGGCCTTTTAATTTTAACGTAATATTTTCATCAGGGCATTGTCAAGTCGGGGGACGGTCAATGAAAACGCCAAACAGAGGCCTAGCCGTCCCCCGACTTGACAATGCCCTGATCAAAATATTACGTTAAAATTAAAAGGCCTATAAAATATATTATTTTTTTACTTTTTGGAGTTTTTGTGTGGGTCGGGGGTTTTTTAAATTTTTAATTTAATTTTCTAATATTAAGAATGAAGTAAGATAGTAAGATAACAATCTGACGCCTTCTTTCTTTAGGTGTGGGCAGAGAACTACAGATTCCCACCTACTACGATCCTTACATCATATAATAGCCAACAGTTAATATAATATTCTTTGAGTTTTATTATACTTCTGTTCCGATTCTAAATATACATATATATTGAGCTCAATAATTAATAGCTAGTAGTGTTATTCGCATTTCGTCGCTGACTATAAAAGCATTAAGGTACCTAAATCCACAAGTTTTTGCTGCAAAGACCAACTAAACAAACTTACTCCTGTTTCAGTGACGTTTGAACAAAGGTCGGGTCGTCCACCTGATTGTTCCCAAGTCCTTTGTCGAATAATCGAATAACTTTTTCAATTTGGCTCGGATTTCCTACCATCGGAATTTGGACAGTTCATATTTAAGCGACACGTTTTACACTGGGTAATAAGGATGACTTTTCCTTAGATTAAAATTCAGAATGTTTTATATTATTTCACATAAATCTACTCGTACATGGGCACTTTTGAATTGAAACATCAGAAGCTAGGTGCACGGTTCCGCTTGTTCGTTTCTGGAGAAGAGCAGGCAAGAAACGTCACGGTAACTCTTTTATAATATTTTTAAATTAGTGTTAATAGGTATGGGAGGACAGATTTCTATGTGCGTAGATCCTGGGGATTTTCGGGTACATTGGATACGCCAGCATTTTAAACAATAAAATCGACCTAAAGCAATTATTACACTGATTTGCTTTTCATCCGACTCGTGCCGGTCGGCATCAACCCTCGCTGAATCAAGTTCGGGTTGGCTCGGCACAAGTCAGCTATGCCGAGTGGTTTCCCAAACATGTGAAACATAATCAGTAATTGAAAATAAATGCCGAGCCGCAAAAATGTGTAGCCCATAGTAGCACATCTGAGGTCTAGTACCCGAACTCCCTGAAGTCACCCACGCTAAATATTTGACCTGACCTTATAGATCAGCTATCAGTACATGAATGAGTATCCCTATTTTAAGGTTGTATTGAACTCTAAATAAAAATAAGAAGCCTATTTGTTCAGTCGTGTTTAACATTATATTTATCTATACTAAGGAAATATTTCATTGTTTGTTTGAATGGCTCCGAAACTACAGAACCGATTTGAAAAATTCTTTCATTGTTGGGAAGCTACACTAACCCCGGGTGACATAGGCTATATTTTATCCCCGTATTCCCACGGGAACGGGAACTACGCTGGTGAAACCGCGGAGCGCTGCTAGTGTATTATAATATATATAAATAGCCTATTAACGTCTGATGTTCAACGGGATTTCAGTAAAATAAAGTAGTACCGATCACGTAGTGGGCGTACCAACTCATGCTGTAATTAAATATTTTGTTGAATTTATGATAGAATAATAAACAATAATAATAAACAGTAAGTTCCTTGTGCTTTATTTATCTCAGAAAATTAATATTTCAGCGTTTTATTATCATTACTGTAGAGGTATGAGGAAGTGAGTTTAAAGTTCGCTCATCGTCCATAGAAAAGGAAGACGGGTATTAGTTCTGGTGGGCTACTGCCCGATGATTGTTTTTTTTTAATGGTCTCTCGCAGGTCATCGTACGAGGTCGTCAGCTGCTTGACCGGACTTGGCTGTGGCTGCTTCAATAGATTAAGGCCTCCAACCAGGGCATAAAAACTTATAACAAAGAGACTACATACCTAGGGCACAACCTGTAGGTTACGGACCCTGCATAGGGTGTCGCTGGTAAGAAGCAGCGAGGGACAGGCTGGATTGGAATTATTGTTGATGGATGCTCAGCGACGGACATTAACATAATAACTACCGACAACAGTCATGGCAAATTACGACGTCACGGCGGCCCTCGGCGGCGAGGACGGAAGGATGGCGGTATGTTCTTGTGTTTTCTGAGCATGCCGGTGCATTTGCTATTCTTCTAGATGAGGGTTGTAGCGTCGTCGGGAATGGGTAGAGTATGCATCGGTACGCGAATCCTACAATAAGGGAGGGAGGACCGCAATCAGTGGATTGGGGAGCTTTATAGCGGAGTCGCCCGACGATTGACTTTTATTTTATTTTATTGTAATGGCATTTCGCAGGTCATCTTAGGAGGTTGTCAGCTGCTTAACCAGATGTGATTCTGGCTGCCTCAATAAGTTAAGGCACCCAGCCAGGGCTTACAAACATAAAACTAAGCAACTATACGCTACAGGCACTCTCATATGGTAAAACACAAACAAATAAAATAGTTCATTATGGTACTAGTGTATAACGTTGGTGATTACCGCTGAGGCGCCATTGAGACCCGAGCCGTCAGGCGAGGGTCTTAAGAGAGCTGAGGACGGTAATCATCAATAGACACGTGTATCATACGACGTTTTTCAACACACTTGTGAAGAAATAATACTAAAAAATGATTTTGTCATAATTTCAACAGTGAAATTGAGATTTTTTTTTGCCAATGGCGGGAAAAAGTAATCAGTTTTCCAATGCGCGCGCATCTAACAATGGCGATCAAGGAACATATATACCTAGCGGATGGCGATCGTCCTTATACTAAGGCCGCATTCCGAATTAGAAAAATAACGCTGTGAGCGCTCACATCGATATTTTACGTTCCGAGTTAGATATCACGATTCTGACAGCTAAGAACCGTCATTTTTGTCATCAATACGGAACGCTCGTGATCGCGATAAAAGTGTTCACTCAACGTTAAAACATATATTCACCATATTAAACTTGTATACACCACACATTTTTTCTTCTTAGATAGTAGCACTATTTTAAATAAATCTAAATTAACTAAAGATTCGATGTACCTTAAAATAAAACAGCACACCTGTCATTTTTGACAAGATGGCGCATGTCATGACGTCATCTATGACGATTCGCGGGACGTCGTGTGTGAGCGCGGTCAAATCGATATTATTGTAACTCGGAACGTGGCCTAAAATAATGACTTTTTGTTTCTTTTTTTTTTTGCTTTTCGAAAAAAACAAAAGTTATATTTGAGTGAAAGTTTTATTTATTAAAAAACGTACAAGTTGAAATGATCTATTTAATTACGAAGTTGCATGAAATGAGCAAACAATAAGTATATTAATTTATTTGCACTATTGAGCGCGACCTTTTTTGTATCGAAACTTTTTAAGAACAAAGCAACTCAACCAATAAAAAAAAACGCTGTAACTCACTAGTGAATAATAGTAATGAAAAAGTCACAGTTTGATAATAGGTGTCATTATGTGCCTAATTGCGGTGAAATTAGGCACATAATGACAAACAGCACAGCACAAAAATACACAACAAAAAACAATAAATACTTACTACAAAATAAACAAAAGGCTGTCTTAAATGTTTACTTTCAAAGACAATTTCTATTTCCTATTATTTTATGTGCCTACACAAAATAAGACTAAATTAATACGACTAATTTAGTAGATGAATAGTCCACTACCAATCAGTGTAGTTCCTTTTTGATATTTTATTAGCCTGTTATTGTTTCTTAATTTTAATTAAAACAACAATTATAAAAGTTAAATTTCTAAATTTACTAAGCCTTTTAAATTTTAATAAATTCAGCACTGAATCCTGTGTTATTTGTCTAAATCCAGTTTCACATTTCAAAAATCCCTACTTCGTTTAATACAGTAATGTTGGCTTTAACTTCTAGGAATAATTATGCTGACATCCTGTGTGCCTTGGGCCCTTTTCAACCCCTTGATTGAGCTCTTTAAACGAAACGAGTGGGTAGTCTAATACTTTGAAGAGTCATTTGCAAGACCTTGCGTAGGGATTCCAATTTTCACTTATTCGTAAATGAGTAAGACTTAAATTGGTTACCTACTTTAAACGTTTATGATAAAGTACACAGACGATAGATTTGACGAGTGATTAATTGATAATAATTCGTGATTATGGATTTAAATTAAATTGTAATAATTTGGTTGGTGAAAACATGCTTATTTGGGTAGAGTCACCATTTGTAATCGCCATGACTAGAACCATCATTAATTGAATAAATCATTATCAGCCTATAAAGTTCCCACTGCTGGGACACAGGCCTCCTCTCCGTGAGAGGGTGTGGCTGTAATCAACCACGCGGGCCCAGTGCGGGTTAGTAGATGTCCCATGTCTTTGAATTTTTGGTTCTAGGACAAGCTGGCTTGCTTCACCGCTTTGAGAGCAGTGTTGGTTAAATTATTTACATAAAGTAAAATGCCTGTCTGGGTTCGAACTTACTAAGTCTATCCATGCGCGTCCAACATCTCTGTTAGCATTCTCATCTTAGCTGCATGCAGTTATTCATTGATCTCTTTTGTGACCCAACATGCTAATTCATTCAAAACATAAATCTTCCCGTTACGTTTAAAGGGAATGCGGGTGTGCAGAGTCTTTGACTTGCCACCATTTTATTCATCCAGTGTTAATTCTGTTTTATGAACTCAAGTTACATTATCTATCGTAAATTAGGCACGAAATATCAAGTGTTAGTAAATTATAAATTCCGGAAAAAGGTTAAAATGGGACACCGAAAATAATGGAAAAAATAAACTTTTTTAATATGACCTAACTGATAGTCGGTAGTCCAGAAAATAATTAGAAAGCAGGATTTTATAAAAAAAAGAACTTTTCTCACTTACTTAAGTAACTACATATTCTTAAGTAACTACACTGAAATCTATATCTATTCTATATTATTAATAACGAGGAAAGATTTGATTGTTTGTTTGTATGTTTGCATTGAATAGGCTTCGAAACTAGTGAACCGATTTAAAAATATTTCACTGTTGGGAACCTACACTATCCCCGGGTTACATAGGCTATATTTATCCCCGTATTCCCACGGGAACGGGAACTACGAGGGTGAAACCGCGAAACACTGCTAGTCCTAAATAAAAATGTTGTATGTGTGGATGTTAAGGCCTGAAGTCCACAGCAAAACCTTGTATCCAAAATGGAAGCGACTTTCGCGCGTATACTTGTGTGATTTTTTTCATGAAAAGTGTCTTGGACTTAATTTATAAATTGATCGAACAGCTCTTTTCTGCAAGACAAAAATAGTCTGAATGTCGGCAGCATTTCCCCACAACAGAATACCATACTCCATTACACTATGAAAGTAACTAAAGTACACTAAACGGACAGTCTCTATATCAGTTAAATCACGAATTTTTGTAACAGCGTATGCTGCAGAGCTAAGCTTTTTCGACAATTTATCTATATGTGGGCCCCACTGAAGCTTGGCATCTAAAGTTAAGCCCAAGAATACAGTGCTTTCTTCAGGATTCAATTCTTCGCCCCTTATCAACACATTAGTTTTCACCTGCCTATCGTGTGGTAGCGTAAACTTTAATGATTAACATACTGTTTCGACAGAAGGCCGAAAGTCTGACAATCTGTTTTACCAAGTGGTATTAATAAATCAGTAACTGGGTTGTGGAAGTCAGATACTTAATCATTTTATGTAAAATACTGATATTCAGCTGCTTCTGGTTTGATGATGATACTATTTCGACAAAAGAAAACAATTATTCAGAATTTATAAAATTCATAAATTTATTTATTTTTCTCCCAGAAATAGTAATGTACACCGTCTATATTTAAGAAAGTTTTAAGATGGGAGTCAGGAGCCCATACTAAATAAAACCTGTGCTACGGGTCTCCTGTTCTCCTAGTCTCGAATACATTATGAGTGAGAGTGCTATGCTAAGGACATAACACTTAATAATAATCATTGTACCGATAATCATTACAGTAAATGGCCTAGTAGCGAAGAGCCTCGGCCAACATCTCAGGAGGCGCTCGGCACGCATTGCAAGCTCATTGCACGGCTGGATCTTGATCCAGTGGTGCAATGAGCTTGCAATGCAATGAGCAATGAGCTACTTTCTGAATTAAGCCCAAGGGCTTGATTCAGAAAGCAGCTCATTGCAAGTACTCCTAGAGACGGCACGCATAGTCAGGAGGTTCCTTTCTCTACAGCCCTGACCACCGGCATCATGGACCCTGCTCCTGATGCCGATGGGCCACTATTTTATTTTTAAATGTTTTTTTTTAATGATTTTTGTAAAAATATTTAAAAATATACTTATTCCTCCTTATTACAGAACAAGGTTTTTCTTTAGGTATGGTTTAAACCATCGAGCCTGTTTTTGAAATAAGAACTTAGAACTGACATAGAATTACAGCTCCTTTTACAAAACTAACAATTTAGCACTGGACTAACTTGTCAGTTTTGTAAAAGGAGTTGTATTTCGATTTCAGTTAGGTTCTTATTTAAAAAACAGGCTCGATGGTTTAAACCATACCTAAAGAAAACCCTTGTTTTGTAATAAGGGGGAATAAGTTTAAAAGAAAATAAATGAGAATAATAATTATTAAACACATAATAGGCCGCAATTAGTATGTTCCTATAATGTTCCTGTTTCAGTCTCTTGAGATCCACCTTCGTATTGTTCTAATGGCAGGATAACGACAGGGTAGCTTTAATTAAGTCATCTCATTAATATTCCTTTCAGCCTACTTTTTGCTCTTTACCAAAGAGCATTGTGTTACCCATTAAGGAAACCTTTAATCATAAATTCCACATGTTTTTGTTGGATTCTTTATTTGTATAAATTATGGTCATTTTATTAATGAGTTTCGCCCTTTTTAACCGACTTCAAAAAGAAGGAGGTTATCAATTCGACATGTTTATATATATATTTTTTAATGTTTGTTCGGGCATAACTCCGTCGTGTATAGACGGATTTACAAAATTCTTGGACCGAAATGGTCTCATTGAAATTTCGTATAGATCTGATGATGCGTTTCGGAGACAGACAACGGAACTCTTCAAAAAATTACAGCAAATTAACCGCGACTGTTGCTATCGCATAAATATGCATTGTTTTGACGCCAAGGATGATGACATTTTGAATTGGTGTGGGGTATGTAACTAAAAAGTGAAAAATAAAAACTTTTTTCGAAAAAATAACAACCGACTTCCAAAAAAACACTACAAAGTGCAAAATAACTTTAATTTCGGAAGGCGGTGACAATTAATTAAAAAACATATCCAAAGTCACCGACTTCCGAAATTAAAGTTATTTAGCACTTTGTAGTGTTTTTTTGGAAGTCGGTTGTTATATTTTTGAAAAAAGTTTTTTTTATGGCAGAAAATGGACACTTAATTCTTCGTTTGGAAGCGAAACTTCCGCTGCGCGTTCTTGTTTGTTAAGTTTGTTTTAATACCGCACATTTCCGGGGTGTGAAATACCAAAAAGTAAAAACCGGTCAAGTACAAGTACGACTCGCACACGGAGGGTTCCGTACCACAAAGCAAAAAACGGCGAACCCCGCAAAACCACGTTTCTTGTTTGGAGACCCATTTCATTTTTAACTTTACTACATCCTACTTCCTACCTTCCTAAAATTATAAATGTAAAAGTTTGTGAAGATGTTTGGTTGTTTGTTACTCAATCACGTAAAAACGGCTGAACGGATTTTGTGACTGATATACAAGGAGCGACCTCTGTTGTCATGTAGCGGAAGCAAAGGTTGAGTCGTCCAATTCTGTTTGTGATATTCATCACTAGAGGGCGTCCGGGATCAATGAATCTTCACGCATAAATATCGATTGATGCCCGCTCCTCGACACTGGAGGCGCTGTTTTATGAATGGGCATTGTAATATTATGAATGAAATTGGTAGTACTGGCCCACTGACACTACGTGGCAGCACTGTAGAAATGGGTAGAACATACTAGAAGTTTCTGGAACCGGATGTTGATTGTAAACGCGAGTTCTTCCGCCCACATTGCGATTGTGGCGTTCTGTTCGCTTCCAGACACGAAAGAGTGCACTAGCTAGTCTCGTAAGTTTCTACCGCATTAAATAGAAATATTGAACTGTAGCCATCCTAGCCCGAAAGTACCCGAAACTAGTGAATAATAGTTTATATTTATAATAATAATATTGATGTAATAGTTTAACCTGTGGATATACCGATAATAAATCTTAGTAGTGATCGCGTGTTTTTCATTACTAGATTTGTCCTCTGTCCTCAACATTGGTCCTTCTAGCCGGATTCGGGCAGGTTCGGGCAGGCATAGCTTTGGTTCAATATTACGCGGAAGTGGTAGTGTGGTGTATGCAATACCGTCGACATGGTGAAGACACGCGGTAGGCATGAATCCGTCACAGCGGCCACGGAAGGGGACGAGTCCGTCTCCACGGAATTGGCGACAGCGGTGGGACCGACAGACCCGCCCAACTATTCCGTCACAGAGTCGGACCAGAGTCACCAGACCCAACCTCACAGCCCTGGGGCGACGACACCCCCACACAGACAACCACGAGGCGAGACGAAAACCGACAGGAAGGCGTTGGCGCGAGCGAGATTGGAACTTGCCGCCGCTAGGTTAGCGCTCTTGGAAGCGGAATCAGCAGATGAAGAATTATTGGAGGGAAGCTCGACTGCGACATCGAAACGTCAGACGGACGCCGCGGACACACTTAGGGAACACCGCGACCACATCCGCCCGCCGCAGTCACAACCCATGACGCCGAGTGATGCGTCGCCGTCCTTGCCGCAACGTGTCGACGATGGGAGCCTGCTGCAAAGACTGACTCAGACATTGTTAGAGGTAGCGCGGGGCAAACCCGCGGCCAGCAGGTATGAATTTGATTTACCTATCTATAGTGGCCATCCCGGCGAATGGCTGCATTTTAAAGCAGCGTATAATGAGTCTGCGTCAACTCATACAGAGGCAGGGAATTTAGCCCGTCTCAGAAAATCCTTGAGAGGGACAGCGTTAGAGGCAGTTAAATGCCTATTCTTAGGATCCTCAGCCGTTCAAATTATGCAAAGGTTAGAATCTCGATTTGGACGACCCAATGCATTAATAACTTACGAATTAAATAAATTACGTCAGTTACCTAAAGTATCAGATAACCCTACAGATATATGTGTGTTTGCATCGAAGGTCACAAACGCCATTGCCGCGGTGCAAGCTCTGCAAAGAATAGAATATTTATATAGTCCGGAAATGATTTCCGCAATTTCAGAAAAGTTGTCAGTAACGCTAAGGAGCCGGTGGTACGATTATGAGATGGCTGCGGGTGACGCAGAGCCTGGTCTAATAGTGTTGGGACGATTTCTTGATAGAGAGGCCGATCTAAACGCGCGTCACGCCTCAGCAGAGGTGGACCATAAACGAGACCGTCCACAACGACCGGCTCACAAGACGTTTAAAATAGTAGAGACAGATAAAACACCGTGTGTGATATGCAACGGTAATTGTAGTAGCGTGGCTATCTGTTCTAACTTTAGGAAAATGTTGATAACTGATAGATGGGAAACTGCCCGTAAAAATAAATTATGTTTCAGGTGCCTGAACCGACGGACGTGGAAGCATAGATGCAAAGGCAAGCAGTGTGAAGAGCAGGACTGTGAGCATTATCATCACAGGCTACTGCACAGCGACAGAAGACAGGGAACGCGCACCGAAACCGACCCAGAAGAGCGCCCTCGTGTCGCAGCCACCGGGCACGTAGCGTCGCGAGACGACTCAGCGCCATGCGGTGACATCGCGCTGCAAGCCGCCATCAATAACACGAGCACGCCGCGCACGTACAGCCAAGTTTTGCTGAAAGTAGTGCCAGTGACACTATCGGGACCAAACGGTAAAGTAGACACATTTGCTTTGTTGGACGATGGATCGACAATAACTCTACTTACTACGGACGTCGCGCAGCGGATAGGCGCAGAAGGTCCAAATGAGCCATTTTACATAGAGGCCGTAGCAGGTGCGCGCATTGACGCTACGAACTCGCAACGAGTCAAGGTAAATATACAAGGAAAATACACAACCGAAGGCATTGACATCGAAGCCAGAACCATCGACCGACTTGAATTATCAGGCCAGTCGATACGTGCAAAGGACCTGGCAGGCTTCAAGCACCTGATACCTATAGTCGAGCAGCTACAATATGACGCTGGCATACCAACTGTCTTGATAGGCCAGGACAACTGGGCACTCCTGCTCGCCTCTGAAGCGCGAGTAGGTACAAAGGATCAACCAGTAGCGTCACGTACACCGCTTGGCTGGATCTTACATGGTAAAACCTGCAGCCTGACAAAAGTACATGTATTACCACAAATCGGAGAACGCTGCGGTCATGTAAGTACAGTGAACTCTATAGTACGGAATAATTATATGGACGATTTTTTACAGAGCTTCGACAACGCAGAAGAAGCGAACCGAGTATCTAAAGCAGTCGACGCGGTACATCGGCGAGGTAATTTTGAGATGCAGAAGTGGGCGTCCAATGAACCGGCCGCTGTCGCTGATCTCGCGACCGAGCCCGTGGGGAAGGACACTGTGCTCAACAAGGAGGAGAAGATTATCGGTCTTATCTGGCGACATCAGACTGACACTTTAGGATTCAACTTCAGGAAAGTAGACCCTTCTTATTTAAGCAAGCAGGTTACGAAACGTCAGTTATTAAAAACGACAATGTCTTTATATGACCCGCTGGGACTAGCCGCGCCATTTACGACACAAGCAAAGTGCATATTGCAAGACGCTTGGCGTTTAAAAATCGGTTGGGACGAGCGTCTACCTAAAAGTCTAGAACGTAAATGGCACGACTGGTTGATTGCTCTGCAGATACTGAATGGCGTTCGTATTCCACGTTGTCACCTGGGTTATAATGAGGCGATTAGACTAGAAATGCACGTATTCGTAGACGCGAGCGAACGAGCCTATGCCGCGACAGCATATTGGCGTTCAGTAAACGGCATAGGGCAAGTAAATGTGTCGCTCGCGGCAGCGAAAAGTCGCGTTGCGCCCCTTAAGGTCACATCTATACCTAGACTTGAATTGCAGGCTGCTGTGCTCGGCGGGCGACTGGCGCGCTGCGTGGAAGAAGAGCACGATCGTCGCGCCGACCGTCGAGTCTTCTGGTCCGATTCGCGCACTGTGCTAGCGTGGCTGCGCGCCGGCGCACGCGCTTTTAAACCGTTCGTTGCGCACCGAGTAGCGGAATTAGAAGAAACCACCGAGCGGAGTGAATGGCGCTGGGTCCCCACCGCTCACAACGTCGCCGACGACTCGACTCGCGATATACCGACTCACTTCACTACAAGCCACCGCTGGTACATTGGCCCTTCATTTCTCTATAACAACGAAGACTCCTGGCCGCAGGAAACAGACTCACACCCCTACATCGATACGGGTGAGGAACGTGTCATCGCTGCTGCTGCTCACGAACAGTCGACCTTAACAGAGGCGCTACCTGACGTCACACGTTTCTCTGCCTGGTTACGACTCATCCGAGCCACAGCCCGCGTTCTTCAATTCATTGACCGACTTCGAGGCCACACCACAACAGCTACCCGCAAACGCAATAAAGGTGTTAGTGTAGACGACCCGAACTGGACGGCGAAGCAACGGGAGGGTACGGAAAAGCGATCCAGAGTGCAGAGCCGCAGCCTCAGCGTAACACCGACAGTCTACTTACCCCTTGGCGCACAGTACACGCGTCGGGCCGAGCTCCTGTGGACACGTGCTATTCAGGAAGAAAGCTTCGCAAATGAATTGCGTCTTCTCACCGGCGGGAGAACGCTGTTAGCTGGCAGCCGTTTGAAGCAGTTATCTCTGACAGTCGACGAACACAAGATAATGAGAATACGCTCGCGCATCGCAGCAGCAGCTGAAATATCACAAGAAACACAGTCACCAGCAGTACTAGACGGCGATCACCGTTACAGCCGCTTGTACATAGACTGGATCCATCGAAAGTTACACCACAGTGGCGTGGAATGCGTCGTGAACGAGATACGACAACGCTATTGGATTCTACGTTTAAGACCGTCCGTCCGTACAGTAATCAGGCTCTGCCAACCCTGTATACTACGTCGAGCCGTGCCGCCAGAGCCACTGACAGGCGACTTACCACCCTGTCGACTGGCACACCATCAACGTCCGTTCACACACACAGGACTGGACTACTTCGGGCCACTCTCCGTCACAGTAGCGAGACATCACGAGAAGCGCTATGTAGCATTGTTTACGTGTCTAACTACGCGCGCTGTCCATTTAGAAGTTGCCGCCTCGCTATCAACCGATGCCACTATACTTGCCTTGAGGCGTATGATGGCACGTCGTGGATGTCCTGATGTCATTTGGAGTGATAACGGCACTAATTTCCACGGGGCAGATGCTGAGCTCCGTAAGGCCGCCCTAGTATCACTTCAACACGAAGCAGAGGTACGTCACATCGACTGGCGCTACATCCCACCAGGAGCGCCGTTCATGGGCGGAGCCTGGGAAAGGTTGGTACGCACGGTGAAGGCCGCATTGAATGCTACACTTATCGATCGGCATCCGTATGAAGACGTGCTTCAAACACTTCTGACAGAGGTAGAACACACAGTCAATTCACGACCCTTGACCCATGTATCGGTTAACCCAGACGACGAAGAAGCTTTGACGCCTAACCACTTTCTGCTCGGCGCGCCCTCTAAAGTCCCGTTGCCAGGGATTTTCACAAGGCCGGATGAACTACGCCATTCACATTGGAGAGCGTCACAAAGACTAGGAGACTTGTCTTGGCAACGATGGGTACGCGAAGTACTGCCTACGCTTCAAAACCGGCGGGAGCCACATGGACGCGGCGACACGGTCAAGGTGGGCGATTTGGTTGTCGTAGTTGATCCAAACTTACCGAGAAACATATGGCCGAAGGGGAGAGTCGAGCGCATGTACCCAGGTGCAGACGGTGTTGTAAGAGTCGTCGACGTCAAAACTAAGAGCGGTGTAATGCGTCGTCCTATTAAACGTCTCGTCGTAATACCAGTAGACATTTAGTCGTCATCAGGCATTGTATTGTCTTATATAGTGCATAATCCATGATTGTATTGTAACTACTGATTTAGAGTAGGACGAGTTCTCATATTATGTGTTTCCTTTCTTGGCGTCACTCCAGGATTCAGCTACCAGGAGGAGTTATTTTTACTTGATGTAATATATAGCAGAGCGAGTATGCTGGAGTGACTACCCTTAACTTTATAATTCATTTATTATAATATGTATTAGATTGTTATCTTATAAATTTCTCATCTTGTAAGTCATTGAATTGTTAATTGCATTCAATTGTTAATATTGTGAAGTGTATACCAGTCACTAGTAGTATAAATTATGTACATTGTTGTATGTACACGGCGGGAGAAATGTGACTGATATACAAGGAGCGACCTCTGTTGTCATGTAGCGGAAGCAAAGGTTGAGTCGTCCAATTCTGTTTGTGATATTCATCACTAGAGGGCGTCCGGGATCAATGAATCTTCACGCATAAATATCGATTGATGCCCGCTCCTCGACACTGGAGGCGCTGTTTTATGAATGGGCATTGTAATATTATGAATGAAATTGGTAGTACTGGCCCACTGACACTACGTGGCAGCACTGTAGAAATGGGTAGAACATACTAGAAGTTTCTGGAACCGGATGTTGATTGTAAACGCGAGTTCTTCCGCCCACATTGCGATTGTGGCGTTCTGTTCGCTTCCAGACACGAAAGAGTGCACTAGCTAGTCTCGTAAGTTTCTACCGCATTAAATAGAAATATTGAACTGTAGCCATCCTAGCCCGAAAGTACCCGAAACTAGTGAATAATAGTTTATATTTATAATAATAATATTGATGTAATAGTTTAACCTGTGGATATACCGATAATAAATCTTAGTAGTGATCGCGTGTTTTTCATTACTAGATTTGTCCTCTGTCCTCAACAGATTTGAATGAAATTTGGCACACAGAACATAGAATACTTTTAATCCCGGTAGTACCTACCCGCGGGATAATTTCCGACTTCCACGCGGGCGAAGCCACGGGTGGAAGCTAGTTTTTAAGATTTTAAGTTATAAAGTTAAATACACACGGTGATTGAAATTTCAACTGTCTACTTATGAGGGTGTGTCCAGACCTGGCGAATGCACCGCTCGCCGCTTGCGAACTGCGCACGTGCATTTCATGTGTGTACGCAGACCCTGCACCGTCCACGCGTCGCTCGCGCGCAAGCTACGCGTCGTACTCGAGCGGCGCAGGAGGTGCGCGTGCGGCTCGCAGTGCACCTACCTCGCCCACATATTTAGTTCAAACGCGAAAGAAGTTATGTGCGCACGAGCTGTGCGCGCGCTGCACGCGCGCTCCACTCGCGCCTTAACGGAGTTGCACTAGAGCGGCACACCAAACGTAGGCTGTAACAGCACGCGAGCAACACTCGCACAGTTCGCAAGTGGCTCGCGAGCGGTACATTCGTCAGGTCTGGACACACCCTAACGTTTCATGATCTACCGCTACCCACTGATGAACTGACGGACGGGTGGACAGTGGAGATCCTAAAAATTATACATTTTACCGAAAACGTCAACATCGCTACATCAACGTACTACTCTGCAAGGTAATTGCGCTGCACACATAATATTTCAATCGATCACAATGCCTTTGTGGGAGTGTGTGTGTGTTTTAGTGGAGGTACTTCCAGTAAATATAAACAGCCAGTTCTTTTATGGAGATATATTATCACTACCTACCAATCAAATATTATATAAACTAGGCTAGAGCACGTTGTTGAAAGTCGACCTATCGCGAACCCGATCCGTGTGGAAATGAACGAGAATTGAATCAAAGATGGCTACCGAGAGCGCGTGCTAGAGATGTTCGTATTTAGTAACATTAAGTGTTGGGATTCCAACCCAAGCGCAAGCCCGAAGAATTGCCAAACTTAAGTGGCAGTGGGCAGGGCACATTGCTCGCAGAACAGATGGCCGATGGGGCCGAAAGGTTCTGGAGTGGCGACCACGTACCGGAAGACGTAAAGTTAGAAGGCCTCCCACAAGGAGGACCGATGACCTTGTGAGGGCAGCAGGAGTCCGCTAGATGCGGGAAGCACAGAACTGGTCGAAGTGGCGGAGCTTGGGAGAGGTCTATATCCTAAAGTGGACGTCTTTTGGCTGAAATGATGAGCGTTGGGATCCCAACAGCTTTTCGTTTGGACAGTTCAACAACGTTCATTGCTGTTTAAAAAGAGAACACCAAACGATATTAAAAGGAAATTATGTACTAAACCTAGCAAGTTGGGACATCACAATGCTTGCAATAAAAGTACTCACAGTGATATTATTTCCGCATAGTACCGTCCACAAAGAGCTCTTACTATCATTTCATTGTAACATCAGTAGATTCCGCGTATGACGACATCGAAGGGAAGTGAAAAGCACGTCATTCTATGCGGACGTCATTCAAAGCATAGTCTTAGTTAGTAAACAATTACCTGTTTTTGTAAGGTAAGTATTTCGTTTAATAGAGCAAAATGTAAACATAGTACAAATCACTGACAATGTGAAACCTCGAACTATCAACTCATAACTCAGAAACAAAATAAAATTCAAGTGAAAACCTTCTAAAAACAAGCTTGTTATGAAATCAAAAGAACAAAATTAAATGTCTTGTCTGTACTGCTGACTATTGAGGAGTTCCCTCGACTCGAGTCAAACTTGGGTGCAGCAGCCAGGTTACGGTAGACTTTAGAACGGTATATCACAATTTAATGTGTATTTTAAATTTCGTGTCTGTACTCTTGACCGTTTAGGACTTTAGGGTAATCTGGAGGAAATTCTGGGGGTGGAATTAAGTCACGCAAAATGTAAAAATGCACTGTCTTCAAAACACAATCATCATGTAAAATTTCAACTTCGTAAGATTAGAGGAAGTGCTTTTAATTCAGCTTCTATCATTTGACCCATACTTACCAACTAACTAAGAAAGGTAGTTTAAAAAAAAAACTTGTAACAAAAAGCGTGCACCAAACGTTGTGGCAGGGAAAGGGGTGGGTAGGGTCACGAAAACCAGTAAAGGTGTTAGGAATCATGTCGGTCACGAGTCGAACCAAATTTCTTAAAAATAGTCATAATGATGGAGAAGTCACTATAAACGATGACATTGTATACGAAATTTGTAACCTATAGAGAATTTGTTAAAAACTAAACTTTGTACTGTAATATTCGGTCGGTCAATATATGCAGAATCATAAACGGGACCCTAAGTGCGTAACACTATAAATCAAAATATGGCTAATTCATTACTTCATGTGTTCAGAACATTTGTTTGATCAACAACGTAAATAATGCAATGAATGTTGTTTAACTATCCAATTGTTTATTATTTCCTATTCTATTCATAGTACGTTACGAATTATGGCCTATTAGTTCTGTTTATCATACATTTCGCAGAACATAGCCTTATTACTCAATACCACTGGCTCATTAATTAAATACCTTCGGCTAATTACCCTGGCATATTGCTATTGTTAGATCCATCATTGTTTGCTGCCCAATATCTTGATGTTGGGCTGAATTACAACGAAAAGACATGGCGTTTGGTTGTAACTCAGACCAACTAACAGCTTTTGAAAAGCCTGTCGTGTTATTCTGTAAAAATCTCACCGCGATAACTTGGGTGAAATGAGCTTAAAATGAGCATTGGTGTCAATCCCTAGCATCAGCAGTGCTATTATGTACAATCTCACCGTGATAACTTGGGTGAATTTAGCTGTCATAAGTATCAATCAATTCCTAGAGCCATCATGGTATGACTCACTTCACTTAAGTTCTCACAATGAGATTTGAACAGAATAGAAATCAGCTGATTTTTTTTTACAAGCAGATGCATTGTATTGTATTCTCAACGCTTCTCTTGTATTCTCAACGCTTGTCTGTTTTATTCTCAACGCTTCTCTGTTGTATTCTCATCGCTTCTCTTGTATTCTCAACGCTTGTCTGTTTTATTCTCAACGCTTCTCTGTTGTATTCTCATCGCTTCTATGTTGTATTCTCAACGCTTGGCTCAACACCGAGAGTTGAGAATCCAGTGCGTGAACGAAAATCGTCGCGATATAAAATCGCTTCAACTTTTGTACTACCTATATGTTGTAGTTGTACCCTAGCATCTACGCATTTTGGAAGGAAAAGCAATTAAATCCATTTACTCAACACTAGCTCCGAGCTGCGCCCCACGGTTCACCCGCACAAGTCTTGATCTCAAGGAAATATTGGGACAAAAACTACCATAGATCGGTATACCCATGAAAACTACGTTCAAGAATTAAATACCTTTCTGGTGCCATTTTAAAAGGCTTGCAGGCTATAGACAGATTTAAAAATATTTTTGTTTCTAGATACAAAATATAGATAGTAACTTTACAAAGTTACTCCAATAAATTACTAGAGATGATTAGATAATAAATCGCCTAGGGAAATATCTACGTTGAGATGGATCATGAAAAATGCAAAGGTCTTTGCTGATAGATATCTTTTTTCTTCAACAATATTTTTTGTTCAATAAGCCTTAGTTTGTAAATCTTCTTATTTCGTCAGTGAAATTGTCTTTAAATATTTTTTTAAGAAATCACAAAAATACGAAAATACACACAATTTATTTCGGATTGAATGTTATATCTAAGAAGAAAAGCTCGGGACGATTTTTTTTGTTATCCAATTATATCAGTTTTAGTACGACCGCACAGTGTGACGGTTCGAGAAAATAGCTTGACAAAAGTCTTTTTATCATTTTATCTTTCGTAAATCAGTTTGTAAAGTATATTTTCATAACCTAAACTAGTTGTGCCCCGCGGTTTCACTCGCGTAATTCCCGATTTCCCGATCCCATGGGAATTTCCGGATGAAAGGCATCTTATATGTTAATCCAGGTCTCCAGCTATCTGCATACCAATTTTTTTTTTCTTTGAAACTCATTTCTTCAGGATAGCACAACTGTTTGGCTTGTTTAATCTTGTAATATGATGGGTACATATTTTTATTAATGTGCTGTGTTTGCTGTCGTATCAAACGGTATTGGTGTGTCGACAGATTAGCATCAATGATTAATGCCAGAGCTTGGTCAACTGAAAGTTCATCTGTCCTTTGGGTTGCCACGATTTTCCGTGTTTTTTGGATGTTCGTACCTCTTCTGGGTGCAAAGAGACAAAGCTTTTTAACGATTGCTGCTGAATCTCTTTTTCCTGTCTGGCGAAGATGTGTTTCAGTTGCCATCGATATCTCTTCTTTGCTAGGTGTATCCAGAAGATGCTGAACTTGCCGTTTTTTAGTTCTTTCGCTAGTACTTGCGAAGTCTTTTCGAGGTCTTCCAGTTTGCTTACTAGTTCCGGTAGTGACATGTCAATTGTAGACTCACTCAATATATCAGCAAACGAAATACTTTCTTCCAACCACGAACAATTTTCGTTTAAGAAACGTTCCCGATGTCTCCCCGATTTCGTCCTTTTTTGTTGAATTTTCTGGTTAATATAACATATTCGTTTGTTCAATTTCTTTAAAACGTGTTCAGAAATAGGCGGGTCATCGTGTTGTTGCAAAATATAATGCAATAATGCATCGCTTCTTGATGTTTTGGGGTTGGAAAACCATATATCGAAAAACGTTCGGTACGTCGACATTCTGAAAATGAACAAAAAATGTATGAGTGTCGCAAACTTTCGCAAACAAATGAACATTATAATTGTAGCTTAGAAACCAAACTTTAAGAATAATACGGCCAAAGGACTCGGAAACGGGCTGCAGTAAACTAAAAGTTTAATATAAACGGGAAACTTTTTTTTTTCGTTCAACATAAATCTCTCTCGACTTTCCATGAGTGATATAAGTCAGTTTAAAAATATATCTTTATAAAAAAGGTTTGTAAACTTACCTAAATACTTCAATAACACAACACCGAAACACAATCACAAATAGCACACAGCACAAGAGCGTATTCATCGAGCGAACTCAGACGAATGAAACGGTCTCTGAGAACGCTTGCTCGTGCAGGCGCAGGTAGTCGACACTTCGACCTTTTTCTACCTGCTATTGTTGGGCGTACCCTCCGCGTATATGAATCCTATTATAATGTAACTTGTTTACTTGCTAATTAAATCAAAATATTGCTTATTGTAACAAGTAGTAAAATAGGGTTTTGTCAAGCTAGATTCTCGAACCGTCACACAGTGGACCGACTTGGCCAAATTAAGTATAAACAGAAATCGCGTAAAAAATCCGGATACTGAATGGGCAATTCACTCGAACATTTCAAAGGTCAATCAAATCAAATCAAAAGTCATTTATTCAAACTAAGCTGAGAGTCAGCACTTTTCGAACGTCAAAATACATTAGACAGTCCCCCAAAAACGCCCACCCTTCGACACTTCCTAGTACAACTACATTTAAAAAATAACAAAAAAGACAATTATACCCGGTAAACGAAGGAAAATACAGTAGTTTAACGAAAATCATTTACAGTAAAAGCTCTTTATTCGCGGGGTATACGTTCCGTAAATATACCGTGAATACAGAAACCGTGAATATGGAATGGTAATTTATATAGGATTATAGGAGATACGTTCCTAGTTGACAATAAAATAAATAAATTGAAGGTTTTGACCATATTGATTAATTGTATGAGTTTGATATGGACGCAAACGACTTTCCAGGGCGTAAACGACCAAGCGTTTCTATTATCACTTTAAGCGGTAACACAGATTTCGCGTCGAAAATCGTTTAAATTTTATTAGAGACGTGTTACTCCATCACAATTTTTGTAACTGGTGGAACGATGAAACAATAGGTAAAACACACAAAGCGGCTCTTACCAAATGAAAGAACGTCTAATATGTGGCAGCATTTATAAATATACTTTATGCGTTAAGCGATAAGGTTGCTTTCATTCTGTTTGTTTACATTCTCAAAAATAACGACTGCGGCGAAGGCGGCTTATGTCAATGGCCGAACCAATACAGCGGCGATATCATTTAACATAATAGGCACAGTTGTGATAAGGTCTATTTCACTTTTTTATAGTCCATCTGACGACGCGTTTACAAAGGATATTGGGTTGGATACCTATTGTAATCCTTCTTTAAGCCCCGACGCAAAAACGACGGGGTGTTATAAGTTTTATTAATATGTACATATGTACCGATGTACCGATTAGATCCGCAAATATAGAAATCTTTAGCCGCGAATATAGGAATTGGGTGGTATTTTTTTTTAATCCGCGAATAGTGAAAACGCGAATGAAGGAAGCGCGAATAAGGACCTTTTACTGTAGTTGTAATTTTAATATGAAGAACCTACTGATAATTTGTGCACAAAAAGTAATGATATCCTATAAAAACAAAAGTGTGAAATGTGACAAGTTCAATATTATGTTTTATGCCTTGGTTGTTGACTTCAAAGACAAAAGAAGTGAGATCTAAATGGGTGCCAAGTTCAATGGTCCTGAAATTTATTTACAATAACATAAAATATTTTATAACAACTTAAAATATATTTCTCCTTACAACTTAGGATAATAAATTGTAGCCTGTCTGTCTGACTTGGCTAGTTCTCATATAAAAATTATTATTAAGTACCAACGAAAACAGTCGTGGAAGAGCCCTATATTCGATGGCTAGTTTCGACCAGCAAGCCAAATTTTCGAAAGAATAAAATAAAAACTTACAGCTTTAGAGCTTGTGAAGGTTATAGTAAAATTTTGCTTGTATTCTTTATAGCATAACATCAGGTGAGTGCTATCTTACATTTTTGTTTTGTAAAATAATACCGTGTTTTATTAAAATACGCCATCCGGATATTCCATGTCGGTTTAGGTAAGGATGCGAGGATAACTTTGTGTAATATTAAACGGAGTTTGAGGATGGTATGTAGGTACAGCGACCCTTGATAGCCTCCTCGCTCTATAAATAATAAAATACGAGTATGTTCAGAAAAAATAATACGGAAAGGGTTTTTTGAATCCCTTTTTATCATGCATCGATGTCACAAGTCGAAATAAGGCATTTTTTGGCATTCGGTATTTTTTGTTTTTTTGTTACCGAAATCAAAAAACGCTGGTTCTTGGTATATAGGTATGAGGAACAGGGTGTAAAGTTCACTCATACTCTATAGAAAAGGGAGGATCCTCCGACCAGACGGGTATTGTGTCTGGTGGGCAACTACCCGACGGTTGATGTCGGGATGTTGTATATGCAGGTCGCTCAGTAAACTCTGATTGCGCGATGTAGTTACGGTGTGACGTCGAGTCTTGTGTAGTTCGTATGTGGCATTGTAGATGGCCGCCACATCTCTCCCCTCCGGAGATCGGATGTCGATAGTGGGCGAAGTCGGTGCATATTGCAATGCTTGCCAGTGCCGGTTGTGGTTCCAGTGAGTCGGAACTGTCTGCGGTGTTGAGGCTGTGGATGATGACTTGGCATGCGGTTCGCTGCATGCAGGTGGTCAGGATACCCTTTGATGCCGTGGTTGCCGGCTAGCTGTGTGACTCGCCGCTAGAAAGCTAGAGAAAGTGATGATGGTGGCGTCACGCTGAAGTTGTTGCACGAAGGCTGCGCTGACGTTCCTTCTCGGGGTCACCAGTATAGAGGTGTGAGGAACAGGTTGTAAAGTCCACTAATACTTTGTAGAAAAGGGAGGATCCTCCGACCAGATGAGTGTTGTGTCTGGTGGACAACTGCCCGACGGTTATGTCGGGATGTTGTATATATGCGGGTTGAGCGGTAAACTCTGATTGCTCGATGTAGTTACGGTGTGACGCCGTCTTAAGTAGTTCGCATATGGCATTGTAGATGGCACCACATCAGTCTTTGTGTTTCTCAAGTTTGTTGATTTGTAGTTCCGTGTGTGGCATTGTAGAAGGCCGCCACATTGGTAGTAAAACAAAAGTATATTAAAGTAAATTTGAATAATAACCAATAGATAGGGAAAACATAGACAAAAGGTAAAATATTGTAAAGGGCTTGCGTGAAGACCAATGGTGATGAGCCCAAGAAATTCTCTTTTTTTTCCAAGTCATTTTTAATTTCTTGGACATCCAACTTAAACAAATGTGTGCATCCTATACATCATCAGCATAACATCAGTTAGTCAGCAGAGCGCTGCTGGTCAGGGCTATTATGCTGGCCCGCAGGATGACCCGTTGCACAATAGAGGTAAGGATTGTGTTAGTTAAATCCTATTGTCAGACATTTTACTCAAGCAGCCTGTGGACAGCGTATACGCAAAGCAAGCTTTACTAGTTCTAGCTTTACTGGTAACTTACTGGTTCGGCCGGTAGGCGCGGCGCGTACGCAGCCCCGCGTGCCACCACCCCCTGACGGCCAGCCAGTCGGTAGCACCGCCTTTGCTAGCGAAGCCCGTATCACTTTCCTCGCGCTTTCATACTTGCATATATTACGTCGCAACGAATATCGTCGCTTGTGCTATTACCTGTACTTTTCCTTATATCTATCGCCAAATACTTGGTAGTGTGTAGTATGGAACAGAAGAACCATCTAAGTATGACCTACTGCAGGCTTAGCACGAGCGCCGATTTGTCGACGGAAGAATAGACATGACGATTAACTAAATGATGTACAATTGGAGAAGATAGCTATGTTTTTCTATTAATTCTCACAGTTATGCGTTCTAAACGAATCATGATTTTGTAGAAAATCCTATATACTTACTTTGTAACCGTCGAGCAGTGTTCAGGTCAATCACCGATAAATAATAAACTTGTCAGCGTAATTGCGACCCCGCGCTCTATGCCTTGAATATTTTATGTATTAATTTACCTAAGTAAATTAGTCAGTATGCTTTTGGACAGCATATCGGGCGCGGCTCAATCTCATCTCATTCACCTCATTAGTTTTAATCGTTATCCCATTTGTATCACTGAAAGATAGCTACGAGTATCTTTATAATCCTTTATCTTAGTTTATCTTAAACTCACCCCAACCCCGAACAAGCATGGGCACGCCACGATTGCGGCGGTAAGTCCCCTCTTTGAGGAGTGGTTTGAGAGGCGGCATGGCGTCCTCACCTTCCGCCTGACGCAGGTCCTCACCGGACACGGTTGTTTCGGGAGGTTCCTGTTTCGGATAGGGCGGGAGGAAACGCCCGGGTGTTTCCACTGCGATCGCCCTGAGGACACGGTGGAGCACACGGTGGCGGTCTGCCCGGCATGGGTGGAGCACCGCCGTGTCCTCGTGGAGGCGATCGGCGGCGGCGATCTCTCGCGTCCGGCCCTGGTCCAGGCCATGGTACGGAGCGAGAGGGCATGGGGAGCCGTCACCTCCTTCAGCGAAGCAGTGATGCTCGCGAAGAGGGAGGCGGCGCACGTGAGGGAGAGGCAGCATATGCGCCCTCGCGACCCTAGCCGCCGCAGGATACGGAGACGCCCTGGGCGTCGGGAATCCCAGGCCGATTTCCGGCCACCGTAGGCATGGGCTTGCGGACGGCGAGTAATGGGTAGCTCGCTGTCCGGTAAGGACCAAGCCCAAGTCGACGGCGCGTTGTGTTCCACGCGGGCCTCAAAGAGATGTCAGCACAAACGTGATGGGGCCCGCAAGGGCCGATGCCTGCCAGGGGTGCGGGTTTGTTCGAAAGAGACACCACAGCCCCTGGCATACGGGCTACTGAAGGAACACGGGTGGGTTTTAGTCAGTAAAAGTCTGACACGCCTTCCTGCTCCACCCAGATCGGGAGAAGTTATTTGATGATTTCGCACCAAAAAAAAAAAAACGAACGAACAAGCAGAAAGTTTGTTGTCAGTGTGATTTTGACAGTTTGGGAAAAAATATTCATCTGAAATAGTCCACATTTATAAGGACCTAGACAAAGATCGTTAGAAACGAAAGACAAAATGACAGATTGTAGAAGGATATCTACGGTGTGATGTCAAAAAATAATGGAGAAACGAATTGTCACTTTGTATTGAAAAAGCACTGTCTATTCTTCGTAGAAATAGAAAAGCGCCATGCTAAGCCTGCTGAAGTGTTGGTTATTCCGCTTAGACTACCTTCCACCCTGCTCGACGTAAAAATTGTGAGTACAGACGCCAGCAAATCAAACTACCGCAATCTGTCAAATTTCTTTGATTGGTTTTAATTTTTATAACATAAATGTAAGGTTCATTTTCAATTGGGAAAATTTGACAGTTTGGGGTAGCTTGATGTGCTGGCGTCTGTACATAAAACTACTAAAGTTTCAAAAAATCAAAACCTATAAGAGTAATTGATGATCCAAAATCGTGAAGGCATGAAACAAAGTATTACAGCACAAGAAAAGCACAGCACAGCAAATAAATGTTTCTTCAAAAAGGTGCGACGTGACACTTGTAGAACAATTTCCATGAAGTTTTCATAAAATAGATAACCATCTCTCTCTCTGTAGTCGGTCCCTCATATCTGAGGATCGTGGTCAGCTTCGGAGTTGCACCTGGAGCGGATGATCCGCCTCCACCGGTTTCTGTCCAGCGCATCCCTCACCACCGTGTAGAATTTAGAGGACGATGATTCCTTCACCTGATCGGTCCATCGTGTTGGTGAACGACCGCGCTATCGTTTGCTTTCGGTGTTCCCAACCACAATCAGTTTTTCCAAACTTTCATCGCCTCTGCGTACTATGTGGCCGAAATAGGAGAGAATGCGTTGTTGACATGTGGTTGACAAGCGGGTTTTTATTCGAAGCTGGGTTAAGATCGATGCATTGGTGCGTTTGGCAGTCCATGGTATTCTCAACATTCGTCTCCAGCACCACATCTCAAATGCATCAATCCTTTGCCTTTCTCGGGCCAAAATCGTCCACGTTTCTACTCCATAGAGGAAGATAGGGAATACTAGAGCTCGTATCAATCTGCTCTTGGTTTTGATACCAATTCCTCTCTTCTTCCAAATGCTACCTAAACGGGTCATAGCTTCTTTGGCCATCCCAATACGCCTTTTTATCTCGGGGACACAGCTACCATCATTGCAGATTTGCGAGCCAAGGTAGGTGTAGTAGCTGACGATGTTAACGCCAGGAATATTGCAAGTGACATTTGTTAGCTTCCCGGCTCGATCCACAATCATTACCTTGGTTTTCGCTCTATTCACTGCGAGGCCAATATTGCCACTTTCACTCTCGAGTCTCTGGAACAACTCACTCATATCTTCCATGGACGTTGTAAGGAGAACGGTGTCGTCGGCATATCGGAGATTTGATACTCTTTTTCCACCTGTAGGGAAACCCTTCTCCCAGTATTCAGATAACCATGAGATCATAGAAATTGCACTACGAGTCTCGTGACGCGATCGTCGCGTCGCGCTGGTCTGCACAAGCCTTAAGTTCGATTTTATTTATTTATAGTTTAATCACAAAACATGATCAAGTTACATTTGCAGTTGAAGAATGGACGTACGTGACGTATGAACATCGATGTAATTGAGAATTTTATTCAACTACACAGGCTGGCTTATGAAACCCGAAATAATATTCGGGCTTACTTTTGGCTGGTAACAAACTTCTGAATTTATTTCATAAAATCCCCAACTGACTTCCACAGTCTTTCCAACTAATTGGTAAATTGATTTTTTAAGTCAAGAGGGTCTACAAATAAGCGAATTATAATATCTGATAAGCGTGTTTTTTTTCTCTTTCAATTTTAAATATTCTTTGCGAAAATGTTTGAATAGTTCTTACCTTTTTAATGTTTAACTTATAATTTGCGATTTAATATTCTGAACAGCTTAATGAGAATCAAATAATTTGGAGGTCTGACAGCTCAATTGTTTCACGGTTGAAAGATGGAAATCAGTTTAAAACCGAAAGCTTACAAATTGTCGTGAACTACTCAAGTTAATTTCAATTTACCTAAAGTATACGTACGAGTATGTGTGGTGCCGGACGTAAAAGAATAGCACCATCCCATTTTTTCTCGTGGGTGTCGTAGAAGGCTAAGTAGCATAAGCCGCACGGATCGATCGATCAGGTTAAGCTACGCTTGCCGCAGTTGGTCTGTGGATGGGTGACCATCTTTACATACCAAGACCCCTCCGTGCCTCGGAAAGCACGTTAAGCCGTTGGTCCCGGCTGTCATTTGTGGATCTTTGACAGTCGTTACGGGTCGTCAGAAGCCCGAAAGTCTGACAACCAGTCTTACCAAGGGGTATCGTATTACCCAGTAACTGGGTTGTGGAGGTCAGGTAGGCAGTCGCTCCATGTAATATACTGGTATGCAGCTGCATCCGGTTAGACTGGAAGCCGACCCCAACGTAATTGGGAAAAGGCTAGGCAGATGATGGTGTCGTAGAAGGCGACTAAGGGACTTTTCAGCCTAAAGACGTCCACTGCTGGACATAGGCCTCACTACCAATATTACTACACTTACTAATATTAATCTTACTAACATTAATCTTACTAACATTAATCTTACTAATATTAATCTTACTAATATTAATCTTACTTAAATTATAAATGTGAAAGTTTGTAAGGATGGAAGGATGGTTTTTTTTTTGGGTGGGAAATCACAAATAACTTCTCCCGCTCTGTGTGGAGCAGGAGGGCGTGTCAGACTTTTACTGACTAAAATCCACCCGTGTTTCTTCAGTAGCCCGTATGCCAGGGGCTGTGGTATCTCTTTCAAACAAACCCGCACCCCTGGCAGATGGAAGGATGGTGGGATGCATGTTTGTTACTCATTCACGCAAAAACTACTAAACGGATTCGGATGAAATTTTGCACCTTAAAATAACATACCTAAACCGTCACGGATATCTTAAGGAACAATTTTACTTCTTAATCGATTAAATTCCACGTTATAGCTTCACGTCGAATTCTAATTAAATTGTTGAAATACTACATGAATATTCAAATGAAGTTTCCATTGTATAATTCTAGCTCTGACTCACATGCCGTGACAATAAGCTAATAAACTGCTTAGGGAAGAGGGAAATAACGAGGTAAATAACATCCTCATTCTCTTGCCCGTGTCAGCTTTTCATAAGTTTTTATTTACTTTCACCTGTCCCGGTGTCTCATCATCAGCCTACAGCAGTCCACTGCTGGATATAAGCCTCTCCAATTGCTCAACTCCAACAACTCTTATCCAGCTGCTACCAGCCACCCTGCAAAGATCGCTCCACCTAGCGTGAGGGCGACCTACCTTACATTTGCCGATTCGCAGTCTCCACTCAAGAACACGTTCACCCAAACGGTCATCGGTTCTGCGGCTAATGTGGCCGGCCCTTTGCCACTTCAGCTTGCTAATTCTGTGAGTTATGTCGACGACTTTGGTTTTCTGCCGGATCACCTCATTCCGGATTCTATCCCTCAGACATACTCCGAGCGTAGCTCGTTTTTTAGCTTGTTGAGGGAGCTTGAATTTATGGACCAGCCATACTGTGAGTGTCCACGTGTCTCGGTGTCCGTCTGTCTGTAATCAAATCTTGCAAGTTACACTTGACCCGCTTCCTGGTTATCGATTGAGCTGAAATTTTCGTGCATATCTAAATGGAATAACAATGTAATATTATTGTGACATAGAGCGGATATGATAATGGAGCCGGAACTGCCGGTAACTCCATAGTCACCAGCAGTTCCGGCGGAAGTTCCCATGAACTTCATAATAAAAGTACGCAACTCTATAACCTCATCGAGGTTGGGCGCGTTTGGATAGAAATGACTAAACAACACTAAAAAGTAAAACAAGTTTTGAATTAACTAAAAAGTACTAAATAAAACGTTGAATGTTTTTATTTTCTTAAAAGCTTGAGTCGTGAACGTCCTTTTTACACTTATATATATACAGGGTTATTGGAAAAACACAAACAACATCTTAAGAGGTCATTGTACTCATCATTATGAACAACTTTTACTATGGGACCAAAATTGAAATCGCGAAAAAAAAATCAGCTGTTCCTTACATTTATGTTCGTGTAACTCGTCAAAGTGTAGGGAATGGCAGTTTTTTTATTCGCGATTTCAGGTTTGGTCCCATAGTAAAAGTTGTGCATAATGATGAGTACAATGACCTCTTAAGAGGTTGTTGGTGTTTTTCCAATAACCCTGTATAAGCCTTGTTTACGTGCGTTTTCTTTAATTGTTTTTAGTTCATAAAAGATCGATTCAAAAAACAACTTCCACACATCTTTATCAGTTGCCATTTCGTAATATCTTTCTGGCCATTTAAAATTTTCACACTCATGATATGTATTTACCCATTTAAAACTATAAATATTATTCTTATTACTTAACTAATCTTATTGGTTTTTCAATCAAGAAATTCTGAGTAATAGCTTAGCCATCAACTTTGATTGATGGCAATGGGCTCGCCCCCTATTACATGGGATTTAAACATACCTGGTGAAATGTGGGTGTACTATACAAGAAACGTTTTCCATAAAAAAAACACCGACTTCCGGAAAAACACTACAAGGTAAAAAATACTTTAGTTTTGGATGGACTTTGGATATATGTATATTTGATTAATTTCTTGTCACCGCCTTCCGAAATTAAAGTTATTTTTCACTTTGTAGTGTTTTTTCGGACGTCGGTTGTATTTTTTTTTTACATTTTACTGTTTGCTTTTTAGTAACAGTACCTACCCCACACCAATTTGAAATTTTATCATCTTTGGGATCAAAACAGTGCATATTTATGCGGTAGCAGCAATCGCGGTTGATTTGCTGTCATTTTTTGAAGAGTTCCGTTGTCTGGCTCCGAAACGCATCATCAGATTTACGTGAAATTTAAATGGAACCATTTCGGCATAAACCCCTTTCGAACAAAGAATTTTGCAAATCGGTCTATATATGACGGAGTTATGCCTCCACCTAACTCCTAACCGCTAAAGAGTTGGACCTTCCTTAATCAGCTCATCATAATGAGATGATGATGACCATACTCAAATGTCTCAATAGCTTTAGAAAATATCTGAAAATATTTTTTATTTTTTGCATTTTTTGTACACTAGGTATGCTGTGAGAACAGTTAAATGAACCATTATTAAAAAAGAAACAGTTTTCTTTGTTTATTCTAGCAAGCAATGTATTGAAAAATAAAACTTGGCTGATATGCTTTTTTTTTTTTTTTTGGTTGGGAAAAAACCCGGGCGTTTCCTCCCGCCCTATCCGAAACAGGAACCTCCCGAAACAACCGTGTCCGGTGAGGACCTGCGTCAGGCGGAAGGTGAGGACGCCATGCCGCCTCTCAAACCACTCCTCAAAGAGGGGACTTACCGCCGCAATCGTGGCGTGCCCATTGGCTGATAGGCTCACGCATAAACCCGCTCGACCCCAAGTCCAGGCCGCGACTTTAGGTTGAGGCATCCTCTGGTAAAGCGCCGCCAAAATAAAATAAGTAGAAACATTAAAGAAACGTCAATTTTTTTTTTAAATTGATACAAAATAACCAATTTGAGTCGAAATTTTATTGGTTTTCGTTTGCATTTAGGTTGTATATAATCTAAGTTCTGGCGTTATAAGCGTTCCCCTTGCACCCTGTATACCGAGGCACGTTGGAACGCTTATTATCTAAATTGTAATTGCTTCAGTCCACGCATTTCTAAAATTTGACACTCAATTTTCCATTACAGTCCAATTCCCTCTGATTTTGCATCACTGTCCAAATTACAACGATCTTCTCAGCACACCAGGAGATATATCTAACTTCTGGAGGGAGGTGGGCTGGTTGGAATAACCACTGACGGCCGCCATGGCTCACGCACAATGGTTCACTGAAAGGACTAAGTGCGGAAACCAAACCAAATAACATAGAACATAGATACAACGATCTTTATTGTCATTCGAATAAGGTTGCTGCCACTAACAAGTCTATGAATTTTTTTGGATCTTTATTGCCGTCACTATAAGGTTGCTGATAGGTTGCTGCTATCAGCTGCTGTCAGAGAGAAAAAAAAAACTGTAAAAAACAAAATTAAGAAAATTGGATTTTAATTCACTATTTTCACTTAGTGAATACCTAAAGCAGATTCCTAAATGTGACGTTACCTCGTTGGTCTAGCATTTGGTAAAGTGCTGTACCCTTCGATCAATAATAGCTGTACCTAATTAAGTTTGAAACAATTAGGCAAACAAAATATGGAGGCATTTTTACTAATTCCCCTTTGTTTATTACAATGGTTGATCTTCTATCTTTACTAATATTTAAAGCTGAGTAGTTTGTTTGTTTGCTTGAACGCGCTTATCTCAGGAACTACTCCCGATTTGAAAAAATCTTTCAGTGTTAGATATACCATTTATCCAGGAAGGCTATAGGCTAAATACAATATCATCACGCTAAGACCAATAGGAGCGGAGCACCAATGAAGAAAATTTCAAAATCGGGGTTTTTTTTTCCTTTTGAGAGCTTCCGCTGCGTGCGCTGCGTAAACGGTTAAAGTTTCGCAAAATTGAGATATGGCACAATTGTTTCCCTTTAACAGTTCTAAAAAAAGTACGCGACAGCATATTTCTATCTTTTAAGGTTGGCTCACTATAACTTTTTTTATGCTAACCAAATTTGTTCTTAAAAAAGCATTATTTGCGAAGGTGTTTTTATAAACATGATAATAATGCTTATCCAAATAAATATGTTATTCATCACAAGTATTTAATTTAAGACAAACATGCCCTTAAGATTTCACAGTTATCGCAGTTTTAAAATAACATCGCAGCAAAACAATTATTAAGTACTGCGCACGCATCTACGAGTATACTATAGATACTATTATTATTTCCTTTATTCTGCTAAATATACCTATAAATTAAATTTTTAAATATTATTATAAAAATATAGAAACATTTAAAAATATAAAAAAATAGTAGCCCACCGGTATCGGGAACAAGGTCCAAGCTAAGGTCAGGGCTCCAGAGAGAGGAACCTCCTAACGATGCGAGCCGTGTCCAAGAGTACCGCTTTCTGGATCAAGCCCTTGACCAAGCTGCCCAACGAGAGCCTCCTCAGATGTTGGTCGAGGCTCTTGGCTATCAAGCCACTGGCTGAAACGACTATCGGTACAATGATCGCTGAGTCCACATCCCATATGTCGACAACCTCGCGAGCCAAGTCAAGATACTTGATTTGTTTTAGATACTATTATTTTCCTTTATTCCGTTAAAAATACATATAAATTACATTTTTAAATATTATTATAAAAATATAAAAACATTTAAAAATATAAAAAGTAGTAGCCCACCGGTATTAGATACTATTTACATTTTTAAATATTATTATAAAAATATAAAAACATTTAAAAATATAAAAAATAGTAGCCCACCGGTATTAGATACTATTATTATTAATATTATAAAGCTGAAGAGTTTGTTTGTTTGGTTGGTTGAACGCGCTAATCTCAGAAACTACTGGTTCAAATTGTAAAAATATTTTAGAGTTGGATAGCCCATCTATCGAGGAAGGCTATTGGCTATATAACATCACGCTAGGGCTCTTAGGAGCCGAGCAAAAATAAAAAAGTCACGAATATGAAGTACTTGCACGGCCAGGCGATTCGATGCGACGGGGTGGGTCGGGGAGCAAGAAATTTGACGCAGACGAAGTTGCGGGCAGAAGCTAGTACCTACTTCTCTAATATTATTAAACTGAAGAGTTGGTTGAACGCGCTGATCTCAGGTTCGGTGGTTTAAATTAAAAAAAGTATTTTAGTGCAAAATACACTATGTTTCGGATAGGCGAAAAAACGGCTGAACGGATTTAGATAAAATTTGATACAATAATAGTATATAACCTTGATTAACACATAAGGTACTTAAAGTCCCAGTAGTACGATCCCGTTGGATATTTTAGACATCCAAGCAGGTGAAGCCGCGTGCAAAAACTAGCAGTAATTAAAACGGCGTAAGCAAATGCCTAAATAATTTTATAAACACTTCTGTATAAATAAGGTAATTAGTATAATGTAAAACGCAAACATTTACATAAACAGAAGTCGACTTAATTGCTATGTTAAAGAAATTAAAATATTACGAGAAGTAGATATTATATATTAACATTTTGCTGTTAAAATATTTCTAAGTACCTACAATATTAACATTTATATATTCTACCATTATATAAAAGTTTATAGTTGTTCGCGTTGCTAATAATTAAGGAATAACCTGCGGGTAGTTCCGTAACACACTAACAGTAGTAATGGGTTTAATTTTGACAGTTCAACAACATTTATTGCGTTTTTTTACGTTGTTTAGCAGATTAGTTTTTCCAACATAAGAAGCAATGGATATTAGAAATATCCTTCAAATTGATTCTGACGAATAGTTCATTGTGCAATTAGGGTCTCTGACTTTATTTTCACACTTAAATTCAATTTGCATGCATCTTGATAGGAGGCAAACATGAAAAACGCATATAAAAAAAAAAACATAACCCTGCTTCTGGCGCAGTCGGGTAAAAACGCAACGAGTTCAATATACGACTCATAAACCTAAACTGGCCAATAGACCGAAGATCGCACGTCACCATTGAAAATGAGATACTTATTTATAAAACCATAATCAAGCCCATTTGGACTTATGGCATTGAGTTATAGGGATCAGCAAAAAATTCAAACCTGGACTTTTACAATAGTTCCAGAATAAAGCACTCAAAATGGTACACACGGCTACACATCAAGCTATGCACCGCAAATGCACCACTTTTTATCAGAATCAGTGAATTGCACGAGTACACAGAAACGAAAACAGTTATGGAGCAAATCGAATACAGAGCAAAAACATACAAAGACCGTATTAAAGCTCATACGAATAACCTAGCAACAGCGCTATGTGATCCAATAAATGGCAGAAGGCTCAAACGACAGCAAAAATATGGGACACTGACATCTAAAATAAAAATAAAAACATTTTTAATAAGAGACAGCTTCCTCAATGGAGGAACAGTGCTCTCCTGTCAATACTCCTACATCAAATCTGTTGAGGGCATGTCGAGTCCATCGCAAGATGATTTAAAAAAAAAACTTTTCAAAATCATCATCATCATCATCATTTCAGCCGAAAGACGTCCACTGCTGGACATAGGCCTCCCCCAAGCTCTTCCACTTCGACCGGTCTTGTGCTTACCAAATCCAGCGGATACCCGCAACCGACATAGAATGAAGACTTATAATCTGAGCGTATGTGTAGTATGCATGTGCAAAGTCTAGGAAGTGGGCTGGACTTATGACCGATAATTACCTTCATCGTGTATTCAATGAAAATGTTTTATTGTGTTATTTTTAAATCTCTTGTTGAATGAAAGAAAAAGTATTTATCATGACTCGTACAGGGCCTGATTTCACTATGACCACTTAACGATTCCTTACTCGTAACCACGTCAATCACACACGAATTCTGCTAATATCGTATTAATAATATCGACAAATTGTTTTGGAACATACAGAATATGACATTTGGATTCCTTACCGTTACATTCGTTTCTAAAAAAAACGATATTGACGTAGTTTGAACGTGGTAAGATTCTGTGGGGAATCATTATAACGATACAGAATTGTGGCCCAGGAAGATCATATACTAAAATAAACACACACACACCCCCTTATTACAGAACAAGGTTTTTCTTTAGGTATGGTTTAAACCATCGAGCCTGTTTTTTAAATAAGAACCTAACTGAAATCGAAATACAGCTCCTTTTACAAATCTGACAAGTTAGTCCAGTGCTAAATTGTCAGTTTTGGAAAAGGAGCTGTAATTCTATTTCAGTTCTAAGTTCTTATTTCAAAAACAGGCTCGGTGGTTTAAACCATACCTAAAGAAAAACCTTGTTTTGTAATAAGGGGGTAATAATGTATAAAATAACTATGAAAAACAGAAAGTCATGTACGAGGCCAAAAGGCTCCTATCTAGGTTTTGCATGCCTAATTTAAGGTAGAATGTACACGGATCTCTTAATTATAAAACCATCTGCATTTTTTTTGTACCTACTTTCTATGCAAATAAATAATTATTATATTCTATTCTATTCAGCATAATGCTGCAACATTCTTGTCTTCTAAATTTCTGTAGCTACATAAAAACCTCATTAAATTTGCCCAGAATTTAATTTAAATCATTTTGTGAAACGTCGGTGACCTCAATTATATGAAGTATTTTTAATTTATTTAAACATAATTTTCGTAAAGCCTATTCGGAATTTACATTTACACCTGCGGTTTCCATTATTATATCTAGAAAAAAAAAACTTTAAAAGAGACTGTGACTTTAGATTTTATTTCCGCCTTTCTTCTCAGAGTAGCCAGATAAAAAACACCAACCTCATCTTGTTTTTAAAACTTGATTGATGGTGTAAAAGTGTTTGTACAAACCTACTTACAGATTTAAAATTATTTATCAATGATTATCATGTACTCACGCAACGAGCTCTGTAGCTTAGGACACGGGAACGCGCTTAAATAACAGAGCTTTGAGTTTATAATTATGTACCTACTGTAACTAAGAACATTAATTCAGGACACAGGAGCATATCACTATTGTTACATGAGTATTAATTACTTTATGTCAGATAACAAGAATTAACAAGGCAAAATATTACACAACTGACAAAGCATATCAAAGATTTTTAAATTTTGACAGCTGTATGACAATGTTTCAGAAACTCACTAAGGAGATCCTCAGAATAATTCATGTTTATGTAATTATTTAATGGAATCTGTTGCCTTAATGTTCTACGTGATAAATAGGGATGAAATATTGTAACTTTTCAGATAAACAAGGCCCGCGTTTTCATTGAAAAAGAATTTTGGGAAACAAAAATCTTTTCATTCTTTAACAGTTCACGGCTTCGCGACAAAATGTAGTGATAGCTTATTATCATTATATGCCAATTTTTTCCATAACCCGGTTGCACCTATATACCAGTATTCTACGTGGAACTACTGTCTACATATACGATATCCCTGAACGATACGACTGAAAGTCTGCCGACCAGTCTTATCAAGGGGGTGGCCACTTGGTAAGACCGACTCGGCGCCAGACTTTCGAGCTTCTGGCGACCCGTAACGACTGTCAAAGATCCACAAATGACAGCCGGGACCAACGGCTTAACGTGCTTTCCGAAGCACGGAGGGGTCTTGGACAGGTGGTCACTCATACACAGACCACCCAAATATTTCTCACAACAGTATAACAATAAGGTTGCTAGTTACAGGCACGGTTTGTGTGATCATGAAAAGGGTTCGTTTCCTTAACGAGTGCCCATAGTGGCCCATGCAATAATACTAAACGTGTTACTGCTGTGTATACACAGTGGAAACGGCCAATCAACCGGCCAAATTGCGACTCGAATGACGCAGTAAAGTGGATATTATGGTCGCAGTAGGTTTGATTGCCACACGAAGTCAATATTTGAAGGGGACGCGGCTATTTTATATGGAGCTTTGTGGTTTTAAATGTACGCAACAGCACAGAAGAAACAAGGGGTAAAAAAAATATCTGCTGTTGACTATCTTTGCGCGTCCCATGTTTTTATTATGTTTATTTATTTATTTATTTAAAATTTATTTGTTAGAATATTGTTGTTATAAAGGTGTTACACATAATATGACGTCCATAATATTCTGCTGTTTCCAGCGTACAAATATTTCAGAGAATTAAGATTAAATGTACAATATAATAAGTCAAAATTAGTTGTCGAAACCATACAATGTCCAGGATATAGAAAACTACTATCAAAATATACAGTGTCAAGTATTATTAATTATAATGTCAAAAATTATTAGATACAATGTAGAGAATTATTCAATACAATGTCAATGTCATATCAAATTCCATTCAATCAGGGATATAAAGGCAAGTCGTCTAATTTAAATTTTGAGTCAAATTTTTCATTTAAAAACTCATTTGTTGAGTAGTAACACTTATGTAATAGGAAGTTAAATAATTTCTTTTTAAATGTCATGAAGTTGAGTTTTTTAAAAACATTTGGTAATTGATTATAAACACGAATTGCCATACAGTAAACATTATTGGAAAATAGTTTAATTCTTTGCTGGGGTACACATAATCTGTGGATATTTCGACTTTTTCTTATTACAACATCATTATGTACTTGAAATAGAGCTATGTTTTTATGTACAAAGATACAGAGTTCGAATATATATAACGATGGGAGTGGTAATATTTTTAAATTTTTAAATAGTGGGACACAGCTTTCTAATGGTTGGGCTTTAGTTATTGATCGAATGCATTTTTTTTGGGCCCGGAATACTTTAATAATTTCAACAGAGTTGCCCCATATTATAATGCCGTAGCGGAGAATTGATGCTACGTAACCATGATAGGCATAAAGTGCTGCATTGATACCAGCTACACGAGTTATTCTGTATAAAACAAATACAAATCTTTGAAGTTTAGTGCATAATTTGTCAATGTGTGCTTTCCAGTTGCAATACTTATCTAATGTTATCCCCAAAAAAGTAGCACTATCAACCTCTTCTATAGTGTCATTTTCATATCTTATTTCTAATCGGTGACGTTTACTATTGTATGTTTGGAACTGCAAAAGTTTAGTTTTATTGATATTGACATGTAAATTGTTGTCTTTTAGCCATTCTCTTATTTTGTTTAATGTGTCATTAATCTCTTTTTCATATTTGGTGATATTGGTATCGGTGAGTTCAATACTAAGGGTTGTATCATCGGCGTACAGAATGCATGAATATGGGGTTACGTTGGGCAAATCGTTGATGTACAACAAAAACAAAAAGGGTCCTATTATAGTGCCCTGGGGAACACCACAGGAGTTTTGACGATAGGCGGATCTATATGTTTTCTTTTCTGATAAAGTATGTCTAGATACCTCTACGCATTGTTGACGATTATTTAGATAACTTTCTAACCAGTGTAACGCGTTTCCCCTAATACCATAACGATTCAGTTTGAAGAGAAGCAGTTTGTGATCTACGAAGTCAAATGCTTTTGACATATCAAGCAATATTGATGATATTGGCCTTTTCTCATTAAGACTAGAGGTAATCAATTTTACAAGAGAAAAACATGCATGAGTTGTTGATTTGTTTTTTCGGAAACCGAACTGTTCCTCTTTTAAAATTGTATGTTTTATTATAAAGGAGTGCAGTTTATCGTACATAATTCTTTCAAAAATCTTTGATATAACGGGTATTAGAGTAATCGGACGATAGTTATTCATGTCATTCTTATCTCCTTTTTTGTATAATGGTTTGACTATGGATAATTTTAGTCTGGTGGGGAATACTCCTTGAAAAAATGATAAATTAATAATGTGGGCGAGTGGATGAGATATATATCTAGAGCAACGTTTAAGAATTTTTGTATTAATGTCATCATACCCGGTGGAGTTAGTGGAATTTAAAGAATTAATAATTTTATACACAGTATCTTCATTAGTTGGAGTTAAAAAAATGCTATCCGATATGTCAGTGATGGTATGTTTGTAGTCAATGTGTGTTTTAGAATTAGGGATTTTTGGTTTGTTGGTCATGTTAATAAAAAAATCATTATGTCTTTCGCTTCCCTTCTTCTCGTGTCAGTTCATCACACACTCCCTTTTTATAACACACGCAATCTGTATCTCTGTGATGAGCAACCAACTGACGAAGTCTTTTAATTATTTAACTGTAGATTTATTGACAAAGCCAATTTACTTGCTAGACTATTTTTTTTCTTGGAAAGCAGCTACGCCGTAGCAGACTCGTAGCACCGTAGCAGACTCGTAGCACCGTAGCAGACTCGTAGCACCGTAGCAGTATAGTCGTAGCAAATCATGATCGCGTATTATTTGACGTTTTACGAAGATTTAAATTGCTAGATTTAACCTCACTGTATTTAGGTCTACATGTGTCCATAGTGAGATGAGTGGGCTTACACATCCAGCATGGAATGATATATACGACATTCAGTATGAGTGTGTGACAATACTTTCCAAATGTGTAGAATGTGGGCCCGACCGGAAGAAGTTCAAAACTTCAACGACAACCCTACATCCTACATTAATTACCTTTTTCGAACGGGTTAAGACGTATTGGGAGTAAGGAAAACTGTCAAATCATGGTGTCATTAATTCATAGGTCGGCCCTGCACTAATGTTATGTCCGTAGGTGATACGGAGTTGGAAATGCCCATAACTTCAACCGAAACTACGGATTGTATTCTTCGGGAGTATACCTCTAGAAACGTGAACATCTTTAGACACAAGAATTTAACGATAGACGAATTTTGACTCTTTAATCATTAACATAAGGTTTAAATTGTAACGATTGAGGCACACTCGTGAAATACAACAACTTTAGCAAATATAAAAATTTCATCGTATATAAAGAAATGGAAATTGGATTTCTTTGAGCTACCAGTCTCAATTACATACAAAATTAGATTCGTTGGTCGGACAAAGTTTATTAGATTATTACACTGCGAATTTAGAACCCTTGGTACAAGTGTGGGTTGCAAATTGCCTGATAAATATAAATACTCGTAGGTTTGTTCAATGCCACACTCAAGGTATCTAAATGAATCGTAAAAAATATATTTTTTATTTTGGTATTGTACGGATTATTATGACGACAATATGAAGATGGTAATGGTACAGCCACCGTCAATAATATTGAGACGAACAGATTGTTCAAAATGATCTTAACAACTATGAAAATTAAATATTAACTCAATGATACAAGGAATGTTTCAGAATGAAGACAGTACACGGCAACTGTCATTCTGACAAGAACTTTATCCAATTGAGATAAAGTTCAGTTTTCTTAGTTGTTAAGATCATTCTGAACAGCCTGTTCATCTCGATATTTTTGACGCTGACTGTACTTTTTTTTGTTTTGTAATTGGGCTGTATCCGTTTAGCTAATGTTAGGTTAAAGATGAAAGAAACAGGTGTGTGCTTATGATAACACGATAAATAATAGTTAAAAAAAAACACGCTTTTATTGCTGACCGAACTAGAGTAAAAAGCGTGGGGTGCATTTTCCTATATTTTCATGACTCTTCTCTCATAGATGGTTGCCAATAGAATAGTTGTAATAATTAAAATATCAAGCACCCCACACTTTTTACTCTGAATTGAATTATTGACTTCCTACTACTGTAACATAAACTCTTTGTAATTAAAAATTATTTTCTACTTTTTAGTTCGGTCAGCAATACAAGCATGTTTTTTTAGTTTTTTTTTTAACTATTATTTATTTTCCATTTTTTAGTTCGAGCAATTTTTTATCGGGAAAATGTTAAAAATTGGATTAAAAAAAAAAAAAAAAACAATTTTTGAAATTTTTTATCGGGTTATTGCATTGTCATCGGCCCTTAACACATGTGCAAAGTTTCAAGTTGATCAGACGTCTAGAAACCAGTGAAAATTAGGCTCAAAGATTCCGTTACATACATAGATACATACATACATACAACCCGAGCTAATAAAAGCGTTATAATAAAAGTGAAAACGACTTATGTTACGACAGCAGGCTTAGCACGAGCACCAATTTGTCGACGGAAGAATAGACATATGACTATTAACTAAATGATGTACAATAGGAGAAGACAGCTATGTTTTTATATTCATTTTCACAGTTGTGCGTTCTAAACGAATCATGATTTTGTAGATAATCGTATATGCTTTGTGGCCGTCGAGTAGAAAGTTTTGTTGTCAGTGTGATTTTGACAGTTTTGCAAGAAATATTCTTCTGAAATAGTCTACATTTGATGAAATGACAGATTGTAAAAGAATATTTACGGTGCGATTACAAAAATATAGGAACGAAATGTCACTTTGTGTTGAAAAAGCACTGTTTATTCTTCGTAGAAATACAAAGCGTCGTGCTAAGCCCGCTGGAGCCGAGTTTACGCAATTCTGCTTCACCGACCGACTGGTTCTGAGTATGCCCGATACCAGCGTCGTTGACCAAGTGTAACGGTTCAGTTCCGTCCACTGTAAAAAAAGAGGGCAAAGTGCGAGGGCAAAGAAAAGACACGACATTTAGCAACTCGCACAGAGCCCGCGTGGTGGGTTACGGCCCACCCTCTCTCACAGAGAGCGGGCTTGTATCCCATCACTTATTCCTTATTATTTCCACAACTCGGTGTTGAACTGTACCTACATCATAATTTTCACTCAACCGAAACATGTAAAAGGGGTTTATGCTCTGAAAAGGTTTTATTTGAAAAACAAACCTCATCTATTTTTAAACTTTTCAACATCTTTTTTTTAACAGAATATTCTCAGCTTCGGTTTGTTAACCCTACTTAATACTTACGTACATACCTGCTAATTAGTTACCCTATCGTGGAACATCATTAATTAATCCGCTTGACTAGTCAACAAAGCAACCAAGTTTGCTTTGATTGACTAGGACGCGCTAAAGCATTAGAAACTAGTCAAGGGCGGGCCCGGGGTTTTGGGGGACTATCCTATTTAATTTTGATGTTCATAAAAATCATTACAGTTTTAAAATCAAACATTGTAAACCTACATTCTGGCATTCGAATTACCTACATTTGAATTACCATTTTCGTTTAGTAAATTGAAACTCAGTCTTTCGTCTATTTGGATCTCTAGTACAGATTCTATGCTGTTATCGCAATTCTGTTTCGAAAGCTTTACAAATCGAGTGCGTGCTTCCATCTCCATTTCGTTAGCGTAAATAATTGCTTCACCCTATATTTCGAGAATCTTTATACGATAAATAAGTATTTCTACTGCATATTCACGTGTGTTCGTTTATATTCGTGTCTGTGACTTAATAGAAGACCGATTTTTTTGTAGACTATGAACTTTTATTTTTATTCATGCATTAAGTAACGCGTACATGCGTATGCACAGACTTATTGAGACCATGGGTCACTTGGACAAATGATGAAGTAATGGCGGGCCACCGGCACAAATTAAAAACATAAAAATAGCTCCAGATTCAAATTTATATTATTTGTAAACCTCAGCAATATTTTTCCTTCAAATGAACGAGGGAAAATTTTTGCTGGCGGGCCACTGGCATTTTACCGGGGGGCCGCATACGGCCCGCGGACCGCGGTCTGTACATCCCTGGTTTAAATAGAAAGAGTTGTAACTATGACCGCCGATGAGAAAGTAGCTAGTTATCAATGATTTTCTCGCTCTAGTTCTCGTGAAAGTTAAAGATATTGTACATAAAATACTAAGAGTTGGACGCTGACTGTTCACACCACGACCGTCTCCGTGAATACTCGTTTGTCGCATACAAAACAATCGTTCAGAGAAATCTTGCTATCAATCTATATATTCCGTCCTTGAAACCTCAGTGCTAAGTGTTTACTAAATCTAGACCTACTCCCGTCTCGAGTCCCTCGACACTATTCATTTTATTTTCGCCTGATCTGTTTTCCTGGGAACTAAAATCCAATTCCCGTAATTAAAATGTTCAAAATCTATTATAGTCGCAAACTCATCTCAGCGACAATCAATGTCAATTTTACAAAAAAACATGAAAAATAGAGGTTTTTTTTTGTAGAATAGTAACTTCATTGTATGATAAACCAAAACCATTAAACAAAGAATTTTAATTTAAAGTTGCAAAATATGGAAAAATGTATTTTTTTAATGTTTTTGTTGAGAAAATATATTCCGTCGTGCAATGGTTAAAAAAACAGTGAGTCAGGTCTTTTTAAAGGAAATGTCAGTGTTAAAATAAAAGGAGCATTCAATAAAAAGCATTCTCTTATTCACTCCGAATTTACGCGGAAATGAATGAGATATATTCGTGTTTTCGGTGATTTATTATGACTTGGGATGCGATTTACGGAATCTTGCCTTCACGAATTACCTCAGTGCGAATCGCACTTCGTATTTGCTATTTTGATCGACTGCGGCTACTTATTTTGGACTTCAATACTTCTTTTTTTTCTATAAGTAGGTAACATTAGGTACTTATGCATTATCTGCTGTATATCATTCGCTCTGTAAAGTCGGTTTGTTTTATACAATTGAAACCTATCTCGGAGGTTACTATTAATTAGTCATCTGAACATTACCAGATTGTTAATTACAAAATATATTAGTCAACTGCCTCGTTGGTCTAGGGGTCCTTTGATAGTAGCTACTACCTACTTGCTTAAAACGATTTAGAAAATTTTGTATCGGGCACGGGGTAACAAAACAATTTTGATTAAAAGTACAGATTTCTTCACAAAAGTTATTTCACAATTTATCCTACAAAATATGTACACGTTTCGTTTCGTACAGAGTAGGTACATATGTTTATTTCCTCAACTTTTAATACATTTTTAGGGTTCCGTACCTCTAAAGGAAAAAACGGAACCCTTATAAGATCACTTTGTTGTCCGTCCGTCCGTCCGTCCGTCCGTCCGTCTGTCAAGACCGTTTTTCTCAGGAACGCGTGGAGGTATCAAACTGAAATTTCTATATGATACTTAGTTCTACTGTCCCTGGAAGCTGTAGAAAAATCAACCTTCTAAGTCAACGCAATCAAAAGATACAGCCATTTAGGCCGCAAAATTCCGCAAATTTTCGAAACTCGCACGGGAATCAAAACCTACAGGGTACTTCCCGTGAACTTAGAATCTTGAAATTTTGTACGAAGTCACGTCTTATAGTACAGATATAGGAAAAATTACGAAAACCGTAAATTTTTAGTTTCGTCATATAAAAAAAAATATTTTTGACAATTTTGAACTTTTACTTATATACCCACAGGTTTGTACGGAACCCTCGGTGCGCGAGTCCAACTCGCACTTGACCGGTTTTTTTTTGAAGCGTCCTTACTAAACTTTTTATAGTTCAGCATTTTAAATCGTCTCAATTCAAATATTAATCCAAAAAGGGTCCTATGTCCTTTCACAATATGTGGGAAATACGTGTTATTGTGCGTACTGCGTAGTCGCGTATCACATAATATTTATTTTATCTTTTCATCCGTGCAACTTAAATATGATTTTGCGAACACGTTTTCAATTATTTACAAATTTACTCGGAATCCGCCTCTTTGGTGTAGTGGTCGCAAGTACTACCATTGAGATTGAGCTCTTGCGTTATATTCTCAGGTAAGGCAATGGGTTTTTAGGTTTTTCTAAATTGGAATTTCTCATTAACAGCCCAGAGTCGCAATTTGTGCCCTGTTTATTGCAATAGGCTCGCCCCCTGTTACATGGGTCTTAAATATCACTGGTAAAATGTTGGCGTACTATAGGTATACTTCTGCCTAACCCACCAGGAATACAGGCGTGATGTAGTGATAAATAGGGTATTTTCCAATTTATTAAAAACTATTCTAGTTTGAAGATTGGGACGAAATATGCAACAGAAAAATAAAAGTAAATTGATTTACATCCATTTTCTCAATTAAAAACGAAATAAACCAAATTTATTTTTCGTTGTTTTGAATTTACCGCCAAACCGCTCCTTACGATGATTTTTTATCACGTGACGTCAACTTTGTGTAAACTAAAGTAGTAAGTAGGTAAGTAAACAAGTGAGTGTCGTGTTTATAATTAACAAGATTTTTTTATGTATAGAAAGTGAAATCACTGGTGTGCGATGCCTCTGTGCACAAATACTTCTAGCACTGCGCCAAACTAAGTATTTATACTGGTGCTTTTTACACAAAGCTGACGCCCGATTGCACGTGATAAAAAGTCATCGTAAGCAGCGTTTTGGCGGTAAATTCGAAACAACGAAAAATAAATGTCATTTAAATCGTTTTTAATGGAGAAAATGAATATAAATAAATTTTATTTTTATTTTTCTGTTAAATATATCGTCCCAATCTTCAAATTAAAATAGTTTTTATCAAATTCTAAAATACCCTATTACTCAGAATCAAAGGAAAACAAAATGGCAGCTTCCTTCCCACAGGCGACCGAGGAAAGCATAAAGTAAAGCGAAATATTGTAACTTTGTCTTCCATTTTCTTTCTGAGAAAACGATTCGGTAGCTTGAAATGTTTTTCGTGTTGAAAGAATATTAGGCGATAAAAAGTCAGCGCTAACCTAAAGATAACTGTCATAAACTAACATTTGATATATATAAAACATCTTATTTTTATCGTGTGCCTTTCATATCTAAGCGGAAAATCGAGGCGGTCTTTTCACTCTTGTAGTTCTGCAGAACGTAGCCAGCATCGCTGACGCGCGTTTGTTCATAATCTGAAAGTTCAAACGGAGTGAAATGTAGCGTGGGAAACACCCCGTTTTTGACTTAGATGTGTTCTTGGGCAAAAACATACAAAAAAATAATATGTGAGTCCGTATTGTTTTACTTTTTATATATTTCATTAAACGTCGAATTGCTGTGCTTATAGGTAATAAAAGGTCCTATGGAGTTAAGCCGCCAAGAAATTCCGACCCGATTCACTTTTCAACCCCCCCTTAAGTAGGCTTATAAAGGTTAAATCTCAATCAACATGTGTGCCTTAAAACCAAAATAGGTCGACAAGACAATTTCAGTACATACATAATATGTAAGTGTACAATAATTTTATTCTTCATTCCTTGGAAATAAAGAGTAAGTAATATTTTGAACAGCTGTAAAAGTAAACCGTAAGTAGAAATAACTTTAATCACGTAGGAATCATGTGTTGTCTCTACTGGGATTATCGAGAGTGAAAAGTATTCATTTCATTTATGGTTTGGTTTCCTCTGGTCGCGGTGCCGTCATAGAAAATTTGACGTAATTTATAGATGGTCCCTAAGTTCCCGTGGAACATTTTCCGATATCAACGCGGGTGACGCCACGGGCAAACGCCAGTAAAACATTAATTCAATATTGAGGAAAGCTAGGCATTAAATTTCTTGAAAAGCTGGCAACTCGTTTTATAAGCATTTGAAGAAGAACTTGTAAACTTCGTTTAGTACAGAGTTCATACATATCAATACAGAGTTCTTAGAAGTTGTTACTTTCTCAGAACTCTGTATTGATAACCGTACAATACAAAAACTTGTCGTGTATTTAATCGTGCGTTCAATATTTTGTTGAATAACTTGGTTTATGATCAGAGAATATTAAATTTTTTCATACTTTTTCTAATTTTTTTATTCGTTTTCAGCGACTTCGTCTAGGAGTTGTTATTATATAGGTACTTTATCGCCGAGGCTATGAGGATTTATAAAAAACTTGAAGTTTTTATTTTTCACTTTTTAGTTAACGTACACATCAATTCGAAATTTCATCATCTTTGGGGTCAAAAAAATGTATATTTATTCGATAGGAGCAATCGCGGTTGATTTGCTGTCTTTTTTGAAGAGTTCCGTTGTCTGTCTCCGAACTCATCATAAGATCTATATGAAATTTATATGGGACCATTTTGGAATAAACCGCTTTCGAACATTAAAATTATTTTGCAAATCCGTCTATATATGACGGAGTTATGCCCGAACATACATAAAAAAAACATGTTGAATTGATAACCTCCTTCTTTTTGAAGTCGGTTAAAAATAGGGTATAACGAATACGTTACTCCGGGACCGATTGGCGGTGCTCTCAGTTGGAGAATACGTATACCTCGGGAAAACTCTGCAGTTTGGTAAGAAGGCTTTGAGAAGGAGGCTAATAGAAGAATCCAGTTGGGCTGGGCAGCGTTTGGGAAACAAGAAATCCATTAACACTTCCCGACCTGAACCCGAACCTAGGGCCAGAAAATGTTAAGAAGTTTAACGAGATAAAATGTTAAGTTTATTTCTCGTTTGTTCACAGATTGGTTGGAAGTATACAAACGCCTGGTTGGTGGGCAACCTGATGTGCAAGCTGCTACTAGTATTGCGAGCCTTCGGATTGTACCTGTCTTCGAACGTGCTTGTCTGCATCTCTGTGGACAGGTAAGTGATTTTTTTTTTTAAACAGAATGACGGTAGTAAAAAAAATCAAAATGTGCTGAATGTGCGTTGAGCGTTCAACTTTTGTCACAGACCCTATTGGTTTTAAATATACTCGTATATAAGTAATTTTTGTAACCATATCATACAGGATAAGTTTTTATCCAGTGCGCAAACTGTAACCATGAATTCAGCCCATCATGTTAGAACCCCTAGCGCAGAAATTTTCCTTCAGTTATACAAAAAAAAAAATCTGCAGTTCCATACATTTTGACCACGTAGGTATTGCACTTTTCTATGAAACAGCAGATTTTTTTTTTGTAGGACTTCCCGAAGAAATTTCTGCGCTGGGGATTCTAGAATGATGTGCTGAATTCATCGTTACAGTTTGCGCACTGGATAAAAACTTATCCTGTATAAATGGAGACACGGTGATACGGTTTGTAGCCGCTTGTAGTAGCGGCCAATGAGGCGTCTCCGAGCCTCTACGGTTTAGCCCTAGGATTATAATACAACATTTTGCCATATTCTGATACATAATTATATTCCGTATTGATTCATTCCGTAAGGTTCCTCGACACTTCTCCACATGTGTCTTGAAATATACAGAGTGTTAGGGTAAGATAAGATCAGGTGAACGATGGGTTCCAGGGAAACTGTCCATACGGTCGGGTCCAAAGTCTTCAAGAATTGACTTCCAAATAGAAATAAGAAGCTAGGTGTGCACGCAAGTACCGGTTGCACAATAGACGTCTCTGAGGCTTTGAATTCGATCCACACGCTTAATACTGAACGTGTTAAGAACACGATACAGCGGAAAAAGGGTTCCAAGGTCATTGCAAAAGATCTGTCTATTGGACAGAGCCAGCTTACAAACTTGAAGACCGCCGATGGCAGAATTGTTCCATGTAGTCACACGTAGTGACTAAATGTGACATGTAATCTATACTATAACTAGCTGACCCGGCAAACGTTGTTTTGCAGGTAATTTCTAGTGAACAACCCTTATCACTTAGGGGTATGAAAAATAGATAGTAGCCGATTCTCAGACCTACTGAATATGCATATAAAATTTGGTAAAAATCAGTAAAGCTGTTTCGGAGGAGTACGGTAACTAACATTGTGACATGGAAATTTTATATATAAGATGTGACATATGTATGTAATCTATACTATAACTAGCTGACCCGGCAAACGTTGTTTTGCAGGTAATAAGTGTGAACAACCCTTATCACTTAGGGGTATGAAAAATAGATAGTAGCCGGTTCTCAAACCTACTGAATATGCATATAAAATTTGGTAAAAATCAGTAAAGCCGTTTCGGAGGAGTACGTGACGAGACGAACTAACATTGTGACATGGAAAGTATCTACTTGATGACTCAGGAACTGCTGGTCCGATTTGAAAAATTCTTACAGTGTTAGATAGCCCATTTATCGAGGAAGGCTATTGGCTATATATCATAACGCTAGGGCCTTTAAGAGTCGAGCAAAAAGAAAAAAGTCACGAATACGAAGTACTCGCACGGCCAGGCGATTCGATGCGACGGGGTGGGTCGGGGAGCAAGAAATTTTGACGCAGATGAAGTAGCGAGCAGAAGCTAGTATATTACAAAGCTGAAGAGTTTGTTTGTTTGCTTGAACGCGCTAATCTCAGGAACTACTCCCGATTTGAAAAATTATTTTAGAGTTGGATGGCCTACCTATCGAGGAAGACTATAGGCTATATAACATCACACTAGGGCCCTTAGAAGACGAGCAAAAAGAAAAAAAAAAGTCACGAATACAAAGTACTCGCGGGCCAGACGAAGTTGCGGGCAGAAGCTAGTTAAGGCATAAATCATACAGATTACGTGAGTCCGGTTATGCGAAAATTGAAACCGATGTAATAGTATTACGATGCCTTCCTAAATACCTTTTGTAGTTGAGTAATTCTTCGTGCTAAATCGAATCGTGGCGCGACGATCCGGATCACAGATCTACCCAACCTTCTGTCAAGGTAGAATAAATAGAACCACTTTCCGAATGCTTATTGGAACCGCTTGGGCACTCGTTAAAGCTTGACTGGAACCATAGATCTACAAAGATCTCTGATTGGAATAGAATGCCAAATACCATTGAATTCGCCTCATATCCTATCCAAGTCACATATATGTGGTCAACAAAAAAAGAGATAGCAATTTTTTCGGATCTTGAACACAAGTCGTGAAAATTATGGAAACCAGATAAAATGATTTCATCTGTAGAAAATAAAATTAATGACTCCGAACCATAAGGGTTTGGTTTTCTTTTCCACATCAGGCTTCTAATCTGATGTAGAAATAGAGAACCACCATAGTTGGGTGAAGGCTAAGCAGATTATGAGGAGGGTTTTATTACATAATACAACATAACATTACGCCTTTACTCCCCGTAGGGTTTAGCAGAGGTGTTCATAATATATTATACCCACATTTTTCCAGTCGTGAATACATTTTCTTTAACAGCACACGAAAGGGGTCAGCTGATCCGTCAGTTAAATTAACACGAACCACTTTCCGCGGTAGTACCTACTCCAATTAACTATTAATAAATGTACGCGAGGATTGCACGAACCCGGATCTTCGGATTGCCGTGCTCTTTTCAAATTTCAGCGGCAAGTTCACCAAAATGCAATTAGAATTCGAAGGCTTTTTTGACGTGGACAGAAATGCTAGTGTATTAATTTATGCATTCAAACACGGTAGGACACATGTTATGAGTAGGAACACAGATGAGAGGGTTTTTGTCCAAGCATATACAGGGCGTAAAACGTTGACAGCTAAATAGATCATGCGGCATGATGAAATAATACCGAATTCAGATAAGAGTCCCGTGGTTAGAAGTCCAGTTTCAGAATTCAAAAATTGACAAAAAATAACGTGGTTTTCAGAACCGTTCATTTTCTTGTGATCGGGTGCGGTCTTACCCATAATGACTTAAATAGGCAAATCTGGCGTAGAAACTGTGGGCTTTCCCTAAATCTGAGGACAGTGGAATTGGAAAACTGAGATTCGGACACTGTTTAAAAGATATTTCAAAGTGAATGAAAGTTATTCTGTGCGTAACATGTCCAGTGAATATGAATGTCTGAAAGATTGACGGAGCCATTCTTGGCCGATAGGCATAAAGAAACTTCATTCATTTAGGAAAGTACCCAAAAGTAGTTAAAAAATATGATATACCTCTAAATCTCCCAGTGCTTTTGATAACTTTTCTGATAAAGCTGGCAAAGATGGAAAAGCACAATTACATTAATCCAAGAATAACTCAGAAAGTACATATGAATTGAAAAAAAAAATAGTGGTATTTTCTCGGATTGACGTCTGGGTTGTTTCTGAGAAATTTCTGTAAATCATGAATAACATTAAAGTCAGACTCGAAGTCTGGCGAGTGACCATTAGGTGATCGAGACAGTCAAACGATCGTAATCCTCTATACTTGGTACATACTAAGGGATGTACAGGTACAGGTATGTGTATGTAAGGTATGTAAGGTGTGTATAGGAACTGACTTTGTGGCTTACCCGAATACTGCGAAGTAAAAAGGGGGGTTATGCTTTCACCCAGTGTGTAAGTATGCATGTATGTTAATCTGGTCCCTCATATCTTCTAAACTATTTATCATGAATTGAATACGGCGCTCTCTAAAAGACAAAAAGAAATGAACAAAAAAAACTTTTTTTTTTTCATAATGGCAAGTTAGGTGTCATATGAAAGGACACATTAAAAAAAAACAATAATATGAGCCAACCCTAAAATAATTCAAATTAAAAAGTAAGTTCAAAACCTAAAAGCCGACTATTAAAAATTACCCTCTAAAAAAAAGTATGAAAGAAGAAAATATTCGCATCTGAAAGCCGTGGTCATATGCTACTTTGCCTCGAGGCAAAGTAGACGCTTATGATCGCTTAGGGGGCGTCTATTAATTACGTGAGGCAATTTTGGCGATTTTTCGACTCCCAGCCCAGCTCTGGTGAGATGTCGTGAGATTTAGCTCGACAATTTTTTTTTTAATATCCAGGTGCCTGTTCCAAATAAATTAGATCTGAGTAAGTAGCAGATGACCCCACCTATCCACCATTTTCGTATGTTCAACGTTCTGCCAAACACCCTGTATATACTAGCTTAGCTGCTTCACCCACGTGGGGGTCTGAAATTATCCCACGGGAACGTACTACTGGGATAAACGGATCCTATTATCCAGTTTTTTAACTACTAGCTTTTGCCAGCGGCTTCGCCCGCGCGGAACGTTCATCCCCTATTTAACTCCCTTAGGGATTGAATTTCGAAAAATCCTTCCTTATTCCTTGTCTACATTATAAAGGGAGCCTCTGTGCAAAATTTCAGCTTTCTAGGTCCAAGGGTTTAGGCTGGGCGTTGATGAGTCAGGCAATCAGTCAGTCAGTCAGGACTTTTCTTTTTATTTATATAATATAGATAGAAGAAGATAGATAGAAGATAGATCTGTGTGCCAAATTTAATCCAAATCTGTTCAGCCGTTTTTGCGTGATTAAGTAACAAATATCCAAACACACAAACTTTCACATTTATAATATTAGTAGGAGGAAAGTAGGAATAGCAGAATTTTAAAGTCGACAACCGAATAAATTGGTACGTTTTATTGTGATTTCTTCTGAAAATTTTCTCTCAGCAATACCTATTCAATGTCTTTTCGACGACCTAAATGGCTAGAAACCGTAGAAGAGATGCCATCTTTCATTCCACACAAGACGTGATCACGAGACCGTAGAAAACCCCACTATTTTCTAGTTCCAATTTTTCAGTAGCAATTTCTCCAATAAAGCTTTTTCGGTACGAGTATTACTCTTTATTTGTTTGCTTCCAAACCAAACGTAATTACTTTGGCACTGCTATTTTAGTGGGTCCCACTTATGGAGTAACGAAATATCCCACCTGTCGTTTAACGTATGTACATACAGAGGTAAGTTGTAAGTTTATATGATGTTTTTATTTTTAAGTAAAAAATATTTATTTACCTATGTTAAAACTGTTTTGTACTTCTCGTCACTAGTCCCTAAAGGTTCATTAGAAAACCAGCGTCAGACAGCATCTGTCTGGCATTAATGCTGCAATGAACCTTTTTGGCGCAGCCGTGAGGCACACCCTGTTGTACCTAGTTATTTATGTTCACTTCATTAGGGTTCCGTACCTCTAAAGGAAAAAACGGAACCCTTATAAGATCACTTTGTTGTCCGTCCGTCCGTCCGTCTGTCAAGACCGTTTTTCTCAGGAACGCGTGGAGGTATCAAACTGAAATTTCTATATGATACTTAGTTCTACTGTCCCTGGAAGCTGTAGAAAAATCAACCTTCTAAGTCAACGCAATCAAAAGATACAGCCATTTAGGCCGCAGATTTCCGCAAATTTTCGAAACTCGCACGGGAATCAAAACCTACAGGGTACTTCCCGTGAACTTAGAATCTTGAAATTTTGTACGAAGTCACGTCTTATAGTACAGATATAGGAAAAATTACGAAAACCGTAAATTTTTAGTTTCGTCATATAAAAAAAAATATTTTTGACAATTTTGAACTTTTACTTATATACCCACAGGTTTGTACGGAACCCTCGGTGCGCGAGTCCAACTCGCACTTGACCGGTTTTTTTATTTTATTTGTGTTTCACGAACTAACGATACTCTTTCTTTCTATTTAATTAGTACTTATACCAGTAAATAGTACCCCTTAATACTATTTATTTCCAATATATTCGACTACCTCGTTGGTCAAGTGGTCGGAACCTCCTCTGTTGAGCACGAGATCCTGGGATTCCCAGGTCAGGCAAAGTGTTATTGGGGTTTTCGATATAGAATCTCTCAATAACAGCTCGGAGCCTCCATTTGTGTCCGATTGATGGCAATAGGCTCGTCCTCTATTACATGAGACTTAAACATAACAGGCGAAATGTGGGTGTTCTGTAGTTACACCTTTGCCTCACCTTTCATGGAAAGAAAGCGCGATGAAATGTTATGTTACATTCATAAATGTATGTCTTTATCTTCTTTACATACTTAATATATCAATTCACCCAAAGGGCAATGGAGAGGGCTATGCTCGGAGTTTCCCTACGTGATCGAATCAGGAATGAAGAGATCCGCAGGAGAACCAAGGCAACCGACATAGCCCGAAGAATTGCCAAACTTAAGTAGCTGTGGGCAGGGCACATTGCTCGCAGAACAGATGGCCGATGGGGCCGAAAAGTTCTGGAGTGTCCACCGCGTACCGGAAGACGAAGAGTAGGAAGGAGTAGGACTGATGACTGATGATGGTGAAGGCTGCGGGAATCCAATGGATGTGGGAAGCACAAGATTGTTTGAAGTGGCGGAGCCTGGGGTAGGCCTATGTCCAGCAGTGGACGTCTTTCGGCTGAAATGATGATGATGCTAATACTTAGTATCAAACAAAGTCGCTTTTCGTGTCTGAACGCTTAGATCCTTTAAACTACGCAACGGATTTTAGTGTGGTTTACATCAATAGAAGAGGAAGGTTTTTATGTATTATTTTTATTACACCGACCTCGACGTGGGCGAAACCGCTCGCATAAGCTAGTTGGGAATAACATTACAACTAAAGGGCGATATTCTTCAAAAAAAAAAAAAAAAAAACATCAAATAAATAAGGTAATAGTCAATAACTATATAATATAGGTAACATCACGCCTATATTCCCCAAGGGTTTTTTTTTTTTAATTTTTTTACGTGGAAAATCATCAAATAACTTCTCCCGCTCTGGGTGGAGCAGGAGGGCGTTTCAGACTTTTACTGACTAAAACCCACCCGTGTTCCCTCAGTAGCCCGTATGCCAGGGGCTGCGGTATCTCTGTCGAACAAACCCGCACCCCTGGCAGGCATCGGCCCTTGCGGGCCCCATCATTTTGTGCTGACATCTCTTTGAGGCGAGCGTGGAACACAACGCGCCGTCGACCTGGGCTTGGTCCTTACCGGACAGCGAGCTACCCATTACTCGCCGTCCGCAAGCTCATGCCTACGGTGGCCGGAAGTTGGCTTCGCAAGTTATGTTTAAGTCATATTTTATAGGGCTTTATGGGGCTAGCCTATTTCCTTCAAACGGCTACTACTGATAAATTCCTGCTATCAAAACCCAAAAATACTTGGCCCGAACTGGGAATAGAACCCAGAATCTCAGTACCTATAGCGCACTAGCAGACTTAGCATGCCGCGTTCTATTTCTACTCTACTGTAGAATAGAAATAGCTTTTCTACATTTCTCGGTATAAAACTATCAACTGTCTATACGCAAACGTAATTTTTGTCTACTCTTCCGACCTAAAAACGCTTGTCTATGATTCTCGTGCTATGATTCTAGCTGATTTATAAAATTGGATAAAGGCTTATGTACAGGAATATTACGTCTAACAATATTTTATGATCGAAGAGCGATCTACCAAAAATTACGCGATCGTAATTTTGGGTAAATCGCTCTTCATTATTCAGATTAACCTGAATATTGACGTAACACGATTCGTCGCGCGTGAATGTCATTATTCACATAAAAGAGAGAAAATGAGAAGGCAACAGATGAAGCCAGTGTCCCAGCAGTGGGAAAGTTGTCGGCTGATTATGCAATATAATTGAGCGCGAAGATCGCGTGCTCGCGCGACGATCGCTTTCTATTAGGACGCGGACTATTATTCCAGAATATCTGGGGGCGTTAGTTACAACTTTTAATAAAGAATCGAATCTGAAAACAAATTCAATAGGTACCTATCCAACCAAATCCTGTGTTCCAAATTTTACGGATAACTTTCTGGTATAAATGGAAAAGGACGAATCTTCCATAATTTCGATCCTACGCACTGCCCGTGCTTTCAAATTCAAATGCCTGAGGATACAATTATTATTGTACACTCGTTCGTTCCAAAACATCGAAATCGAACAATAATTTGGACTTTTGTTAAGCCGAACCGCAGGGACATTAACGCACAACATGTTACCATACTCACCACCAATACATGATTCTGAACCCACTGTAGTGTGTGTAAGTCTTATGTTTGTGTGCTCATGTAATCTAATGTTGATAAAGAATATTGATTCTTCACCTACGAGTATATAACCTATTGTATTATACGATTGGACAGTAATAAACGAGATTCCAATGAAGACACTTGTTTTAAATCATCTCCTCGAACCCACAACCTTACACCACCTGCTTTGAAATATTACCAAGGTATGCAAAAAAAAAGAAGTACCTTCCATACATTTTGACCGCGTAGGTATTGCTCTTTTCTATGGAACGGCAGATTTTTTTTTAAATTTCTGCTCAATACCACCATGAATTCAGCATATGATTCATGATCTTGAATCATATGCTGAATTCATGGTTTCAGATTTACGCATGTATACTAAAAGTTCATGTTTCGGACATCCTTAAGGCGAGTTCACTAATAGCGTTTGTAACCTTTAGGCCACTGCCTCGAATCTTGCGGGCAGCGGGGCGGCAGCGGCAGCGGCGCGGAAGCGATAGGATCGAATATTTAAAATCAGATGGACCGGCCCTCGAAAACAGCGGCGCAGGGGCGGGCAACGAGCGGCGCGAGCGGTGCACTCCAGTCAAGCAGTGACCGCGCGCGGGATTTCCTTCTTCTTTTGCCTACAAATAAATCGAGCGTTAGGAATAAATTTTAATCTAAAAGATGTTGTCGCCGTTGTTCAGACATTTCGTTCGCGAATAAAAACGCGACACTACCACGAACACAACACTACGCCGCTATAGGGCCGCTGCGATCCACCCGCTGGTTTCGAGAACAGCACACTAATTGCGTAACTCACGATTAATCATATTCGGTTTCAATTTGACAGTTCTACACTATTCATTGCATTATTTACGTTGTTGAACAGACACATTTTTCGAACATATGAAGCAATGGTTTACCGAAACAGATTATGATGAATTGAGAGTTACGCAATTAGGGTGCAGGTCAGCGTTGCCCGCGCCGCTCCCGCGCCGCGGCCGCCGCCCCCCGCTGCCCGCAAGATTCGAGGCAGTGGCCCAAGTAGACTGATTATATTATTTATATATACTGTAACTGCCCGTCACATCAAATCGCTCGGGCCCTATCAGAATACCAGCACTGCGACACTTTTTAAACGTCGCAGCATCATGCTGAGGTAGGAGCCTTTTGGCCTCGTGCAGGACTTTCTATTTTATTTTTTAATTTTATTTTACTTCCAAGAAATTTGTTTTTATAATATTTGTAATACTTTTTGTTTCTTCTTTCTCTCTAGACACTTACTTGAAGATGACCTACCTAACCTACCTCTAACTCAGCCCGACAACTCTATATTGCATTCGTTGTGACCGAATATTTCGGTCTGGCGAGTCTTGGACACGCTTGGAAATAATAATTTTAATGTCACCGTTTTTATGTCGATAAGAGCTATAATTATAATTTACGAACTCATCTTTAAGGTAATTAGATTAGTTTGTAAGTTTGTATGTAGGTTTAATTTTTGGAACTATCTACCAGTCGGATTTGAGGAAGGTGACTATTTAAGATTAAAAAAATGAATAAAAGTCAGAAAGAACACTAAGAGAAAACGAAGTGATATCGAGCGGGCGCGTGCGGTGTGATGGTATAGGATATATTTAATGTTATCTATCATTATTGCACGTCTTTACTATAATGTACTTGGTTCTTAACTACCACTTTTTCATAAACAACATGTTCCGAACAGTCTGCTATAATTTCTTTTGAGATCTTTTTTAGCCTTCGTTCCAACTTTTGATCAACATCTGCCTAGCTTTTTCCCAACTATGTTGGGGTTGGCTTCTAGTCTAACCAGCTGCAGCTCTAAACCATTAGTTCACATGGATCCACTACACCACAGTTCCTGGGTAATACCATACTCCTTGGTAAGACTGATTGTCAGAGATTTTTTCTACATTTTATAAACTTTTTTTTTTTTCATTCAATAATCATTTGTTATATTTAACGTGGACGTCCACGACATCACAATAACACTTGGAAGTAAAATGTATGGTAATATATGAAGGCACTGTGTATGGTAATATATGTGTTGGATCATTAAGTTCCCTTCAAAATGGTTGAGCTGAATGGTGCTGATGCATACGACATGTCCGTGAACGGGCGCCGTCAGTAGGGACTGGTCATCTCTTAGCTCCCACGGCTTATTTTCATTTCCGAATTGTTATTTTATCTTTGTTCTAATTACGGACGCTTTTAATGTACACTTTTTACATCGTTCTCACATTGATAATTTCAACATAATGATGTAACCAACTTTTTGTTACAAAATCATGATTTTAAAAGAGTGTCCATGGAGTTTCTTGCCCGTTCTTCTCCATAGGTACCTACGCTTTGGAATGGGCAACTAGCTTCATCTTTCTAACTCACCGACCTTGACAATTCAAAAATGCCTGTAAGTAATTGGTTTATTTGAAATAAATGTTTTGAGTTTGAGTTTGAGTCAGGCTTCAAAAATATATGAACTGTTAAATTGCCGTCCATGATAACGTTACCTAAGTGCGCAAACTGTAACCATGAATTCAGCATATCATTCTACCCCCCCAAGTGGGTTCCCGCATTGTCGTTGCGGGGGGGCTTATTAACCGTGGACTGCCACCCACGGTGAAGCCAATAGGGACCCAAAGGTGGGGCCGCTCGTCAGGGCTTTTGCCTTCAAGCCATTGACGTAGCGGCCAAAAAGTAGGTTGCGGTGAGGTGCACCGCAACTGAGGTGGGCCGCGATGTCGAATGGGAGGCATCGCGGCTGAGGGTTACGGCCTGCGGTAGAGGAGGAGTGCCGGTGCTTCTGAGCAGCGCTCTTCCCTTCCGTGGCCTGGACGGGGCCGCCACCGTTTGATGGCGGACGCGGTGGGGCCGCAGGGGAAGAGGAGTGTCGGTATAGCGTCGGCCGCTCTCTCTATCCCCTGCGGCCGAAAAGTGGTAGACGGGACGGCGCGTTGTGTTCCACACGCGCACCGTCAAAGATGTCAGCAACCACTGGTGGGGTCCGCAAGGGCCGATGAACCCTTTCGAAGAACCCGATCCCCCTGCCAGGGGAGCGGGTTGTTCGAAAGAGTTACCGCCGCCCCTGGCACACAGGCAACTGAGGGGACACGGGTGGTTTTTAGTCAGTAAAAGCCTGACACGCCCTCCTGCTCTACTGAGCAGGAGAAGTCATTTGATGATTTCCCACACAAAAAAAAGGGTATCATTCTAGACCCCCGCAGAAATTTTTCGAAGATTATACAAATAAAAATCAGCTGTTTCATAGAAAAGTACAATACCTATGCGATCAAAATGTATGGAACAGCTGTTTCTTTTTTTGTACAACCGGCGAAAAATTTCTGCGCTAGGGGTTCTAGAATGATATGCTGAATTCATGGTTACAATTTGCGCACTGGATAAAAACTTTTCCTGTATACATACCTTCATACTGTATGTAAGCTGCGAAGTTGAGTGCGGATTGACATATCTGGGTCATGTTTGGAGTTAAACACTCTTATAATACATATGTAGCTTTTTTCGCGGCTTCACCCGCGTTTATGTCGAAAGTTATCCCACGAGATCGTACTACCGGGATAAATAGTACTTTATGAGGTCATCCAGGTTATTATAGACTATCTGTGTGCCAAAACCGTTTTTGCGTGATTGATTAACAAACATCCAAACTTTCACGTTTATGTACAGATTTATTTACTGTGTTTAACTTCAAGAAGTACTAATTAATGCTTCATGGACGTGCTAGACATTGTTTGGGCGTTAGGTCAAAAAAAATCAAAATCAAAATATTTTTATTTCATATAAACCTGCATGGGCACTTATGAAACGTCAGAAGCTAGGTGCACTGTTCCAAATTGTTGTTTCCTATGGAGAAAAGCCGGCAAGAAACTCCACGGTTACTCTTTTAAAAATAATAAGGTCATGCATGATGCTATGAATAATCTTCTATCTATCATCATCATCATCATTTCAGCCCAAAAAGAGAATAGGCAGCAGCGTTCTCTATGCATTTTACCACCATACTGCGATCGCCAACCTGCCTGCCAAGGGTAGCTCGCTGTCCGGTAAGGACCAAGCCCAAGTCGACAGCGCGTTGTGTCCCACGCGCGCCTCAAAGAGATGTCAGCACAAAAAATGATGGGGCCCGCAAGGGCCGATGCCTGCCAGGGGTGCGGGTTTGTTTGAAAGAGACACCACAGCCCCTGGCATACGGGCAACTGAAGGAACACGGGTGGGTTTTAGTCAGTAAAAGTCTGACACGCCCTCCTGCTCCACCCAGAGCGGGAGAAGTTATTTGATGATTATTACCCACCCAAAAAAAAAAACCTGCCAAGCGAGGCTTATGTCCAGCAGTGGGCGTCTTTCGGCTGAAATGATGATGATGAAACAGACACACTTAACCTTACCCTGATGTCTACGTGTCTCCTGAGACGTCATAGTTGCAGATACATAAAGTTGGGTTAGTTACACCACTTATAACTCAAGAACGGCTGGACCAATTTTTATGATCTTTGATTTGTTGGATTTATCGCCGCCCCGAATAGCAGAATAACTATAAACACATAGGAAAAGTTTACAAAAATATATTTGGATAATTCATTTTCATACAAATTATGTGTGACAGCTAGAGAACGCTTTAAATGATAAATGTTTTTTTTTCTGTAAGTAGGTTTGTACAAACACTTTTATACGTGAATCATATTTTATTTAAATAGATGAGGTCGACATTTACTATCTGACTACTCTCAGAAGAAAGGCCGAAACAAACTCAGAGGTCACAGTCTCTTTTAAAGTCCAGACATAATCTTGTGAAGACCATGTGGATTGGTGTCTGAAATGGTCTTTTGAGGAAAAAACCACATAGATTGAGTGAACTTGTCCATTCAGTGAACGCATTTATCAGTAATCATACGGCTCAACTGACAACTTGAGGAGCTCAACGATTTGACGAACAATACCAAAGAAAGACCATTTGAGACTTAATTTATAAATTGATCGAACAGCTCTTTTCTGCCCAGACAAAAATAGTCTGAATGTCGGCGGCATTTCCCCACAATAGAATACCATAAGACATTACACTATGAAAATAGCTAAAGTACACTAAGCGGGCTGTCTCTATATCCGTTAAATTTCGAATTTTCCTGACAGCGTTTGTTGCAGATCTTAGCTTTTTCGACAATTTAGTTATATGTGGGCCCCACTGAAGCTTGACATTCAAAGTTAAACCCAAGAATACAGTAATATCTTCAGGATTCAATTCTTCGCTATTTATCAACACATTCGTTTTCACCTGCGTAACATGAGGTAGCGTAAACTGAATGCACTTGGTTTTTTTTTCATTAAGAAGTAAATTATTAACACTGAACCAGTGAACTGCTTTGGAGACTGCGCTATTTACATAAGAATACGCTCGCATCGAAGTACGCTCACCTAAACTCACCACAAACTCACGCACCACCATAAACTTAACCGCATAGAAATCACATCGTTATAACAGCAGTCAAACTGTCGAAGTCACGGCTAAGTATAGGAATTTGATGATCTGTGTTAGCCGCTACCGCATACTAAATTATCGGTATGTATTAATCGCACCTCAAATAATGTTCATTTGCCAGCCATATTAGCCGTAGAACCAATGACCGTTGGGGTAAACGTGTTTTTTTGTGGAGACCGCGAATCGGCAAACGTAAGGCTAGGTGAAGCGACGATCTTCGCAGGGTGGTAGCTGGTAGCAGCTGGGTGAGACTTGCCAAGGATCGAGCTGAATGGCGTACAATTGGAGAGGTTTATGTCCAGCAGTGGACTGCTGTAGGATGATTATGATGATGATGACACCAAAAACATTATTAAACATTATAATAATTGTACCTCTTTCTGTGAACCTCAAAATTTTTACTTTTTTGTATGCCTAAAACTACTAAATACAAATTTGAATTCTATCCAAACCTATTTGGTCGGGGTGCCTTCGCTTAGTTACTATGTGACCGAATCGGTTCGCGCGTGGTTGGTCACAGTTCAACCGTAACCTAACGTGTTTGGGCAGGGTATTCTAGCATAGTTACTGCGATCAACCGTGAGTAAAGGTCAGAAATGCTCTTTACAAGTTAGAGTCAAGTTCAATTTTGACAAATCATTATAATCATCAATAGGTAAAACTTTCTAAGCTCTAAAGACTCTTTTTGAATTACCCTTCTGAACATGTTCTGTTAATACTACCACGTGTCGCTGTTAGAATGGCGTGAACACGTGTTTCATCTTCATTAATTTTCGGAAGTTCATGTTCTACCATAAATGAAGTATGAATATTCGTGTTTCCAATTTGTTACCGATTGTCATAGCATGAGGATATGATGCGAAGCAATGAGGAAAATGTCGTCAGGAAAGTATTGAGTATGGAATATGCCTATAAAAGGATGGGAAAGCCAAAGGAACGATGGATGGACTGTATGAAAGATGATAATTACGGCTTGAAAGGGGGACCGACCACTGAGATCATCCGACCGTCTACCAAGATGGCAACTAATAGAGAATAAAGAACTATGAAAGAAAAAGACAAGTTGCGCCGATGACAAGAAAATTCTATAAAATATATTCGTTGGGTATAGAAAAATAATTTGGTATTCCATACATTTTTACTGTGTAGGTGTTGTAGTTTTCAAAGGAAACAGCAAATTAATTTTCCCTGTACCTATATTTGCAGTAGGTTAGAGTATCTAAGGCACTTCCTAACATGTGGAAAATGTATCGCCTACCTAAATTACTGTTCGTATCAAATAAATGTTTTTGTAACATTTTGTGGGTGACCTATAAAAATGTTCGGAAAAAATCCTGCCATTACGTGACAGCCTAAATTGTATGAGATAAAAATGCCTTGGGAATACAACACTGTACAAACCTCGATAAGGTTTCCGTACACTTTTCCGCTTAAGTGCTGTTACTGAAAAAACAAATTTATTAAATGAAAAGAATTTTGACCAGTGAGTTTACTTTAATAAAAAATAGTATTGTTTCACCAGTTTTATTGTTCATATGTACACATTATTCACGTTATCAATATGAAAAGAACAATAAAGAATATCGTTTATTTCGACACAGTACGCGAAAAACAAAAATAACAAAGTAAAAACTGAACATAATGTTTTAACAACAATAGTGTCTGCCTCATGGCTACGCCAAAAAGGTGCGTTTCAGCATAAATTATGATGAACTGATTTTCTAATGAACTTTTAAGAACAAGTAACGGGAAGTAAAACAGTTTCAACATGCCTAATACATATTTTTATACTTTAAAAAAAATATATAACAAAAGCAACAAGAACTGTATCAGCAAACCTGTTTTTAGCGATTAGTTAGATTGTTCCGTGCACGGTGCACTCACAAAGCGCTACAAGCCGCCGAGAGCGATGTACAAGGGCCAGTCTTTGTGTGAAATAAGCGGCTTGTAAACACATTAATTGCAATTGTAATAAGGCGACATCTACGTCGCCACATGCGGACCACGCATAGAACTGACGTAACGAAAAATCCTGCATCGCGCAGAGTTTTACGCGCAACTACTATATTTTACAACGTCTCGACATCAATCGACGGGCAGTTGTCCACCAGACACAATGCCTGTTTCGGTTGGAGGATCCTCCCTTTTCTTTAGAGGATGAGTGAACTTTACACCCTGTTCCTCACACCTCAATAGTAACATACCTACTTGAAAGTTTAAACCAATTCTCAGTCAGAAGAATGTATGTGTGTACAAATAGATATTTACGCAAGTAACTGTGTCAGAGCTTATAACATTGCAAACAATGCAACTATAATGAAATATAACTGCAGCATACAGCGCGATTAAACGAATGTAACTTGTACCAATTTGTGAATTTCTTACTTTTGTATCAGCCCGAACTAAGCGCCCGCCCGCGCTATTACTTCGTTTTCGCTTAGCGTTCTTTCTAAGTTTTATTCTGTCTGATCGGCTCCTATGGGTCGTTGCGTTTATAAATATCCCATAAACTTCCTCAAGAATTGACTTATAGCATCCAAAACAATTTTAATAATAAAACTAGATTTTGCCGGCGGCTTCGCCCACCTGGAGGTCGGTGTGTTGAGTAATTAATGCTTAACCGAAATCGGATTCGGACTTCAAGAGCTTAAATAACCATTTTCTTTATGGTGGGAAATCATCAAATAACGTGTCAGACTTTTACTGATTAAAATCCACCCGTGTTCCTTCAATTGCCTATGTGCCAGGGGCCACGGTATCTTTTTCAAACAACCCCCACCCCCGGCAGGTATCGGCCCTTGGGGACTGCACCAGTTGATGTTGACATCTCTTTGAGGCGCGCGTGGAACATAACGCGTCGTCGACCCGGGCTTGGTCCTAACCGGACAGCGAGCTACCCATTACTCGCTATCCGCATGCTCACGCCTACGGTGGCTGGGAATCAGCCTAGGATTCCCGACGCCCAGGGCGTCTCCTGCGAGGACTAGGGCCGTGAGGGCACATATACTGCCTCTTCCTCTCGTGTGACGCCTCCCTCTTTGCGAGCATTACTGCTTCGCAGAAAGAGGTGACGGCTACCCATGCACTCTCGCTCCAAACCATGGACTGGACCAGGACCGGAAGCAAGAGATCGTCGCCGCCGATCTCCTCCACAAGGACACGGCAGTGCTCCGCCTAAACCGGGTAGAACCTCCACCGTATTCTCCACCGTGTCCTCAGGGCAATCTACGCAGTGGAAACACCCTGGCGTTTCCTGTCACCTTATACGAAACAGGAACCTCCCGAAACATGCTTGGTAACCATTGAAACGACAATAAAACCATCGTATGCTCCGTTTCTATTCAATAGAGAGCTACTAGTTGAAATGAAGCCAACAAAGAGTACATTTGTAGCTCAGTCTGTGATACAATAGCGTATCGGTCCCAAGAAGAGCAATGTATTGAAAAGCTTCCAGCCAATCACAAGCCAGTTATTGTAGTACGTTTCACTTATAAAAGAAGGGTAGTGTGCCTTTTGTGTGGTGTAAGTACTGACGTGGATTAATTTATGTATACAAACAAAAAAAATAGAAACGAAGCCATAACTGTACATTGAATATATCTCTATCACTACACATATTATAAAACAGAGTCCCGCGTCTGTCTGTATGTCTATTCGCGATAAACTGAAATCTACTTAACGTATTTTCATGCGGTTTTCACCAATAGATAGAGTGATTTGTGAGGAAGATTTAGGTGAAAAATTTGTTAAGGTTTCGTGTAAATTGGTTAACGCAGGCGAAGCAGCTGGCAAAAGCTAGTATTAAACATAAGAAAACAGTTTTTCTCAACTCTTGCTTCAAGTAACAACACTAACAGCGACGGTCGTTGGACTGCCAAAAAAAAAACATCATCATCACTTCAGCCGAAAGACGTCCACTGCTGGAGATAGGCCTCCTCCAAGCTCCACCACTTCGGCCTTCACAAGGTTATCGGTCTATCTTGTGGGAGGCCTTCCAACTCTACGTCTTTCGGTACGCGATCGCCACTCCAGAACCATTCGGCCTCATCGGCCATCGAAAAAAAAAACCATCACAGCTTTTTATTTATTTAATCGGTTTTAAATATCGATACTCATCGCAATTGCGGAGCTAAACTAGCCAATTTTATATAACCTTGTATATAAGATTCTGTTCCAACGACGCAGGTATGTATTCATTTCGAAATTCTGATTTCTGGAAATTTTATTCTGTCTGTTCTGTGTTCCACGAAAGCTGATATCGACATTTCGTATTACGAGTACATTTCGTATGATATTCATATTGCCAATTTTTGACATGTTATTTGATTTAGTTCTGGGAACTTTTGGTGAAGTAGAAAATCAAATATCAAGAATTGCACGTAAAAATGAGTAGGTACTTTTTTAAATTGACTGAGCTTAGTCCTCGTGTTAGCATACTTATTCGTTCTTGTTTGACAGATAGTTCTACATAAATTCTCTATTGAAAGTTAGTGCACAGACTAGATACGTATCACATTCAAAAGGTCTTAGCTTACTGATTATTCTTTACTAAGTATGGCGACGACCGTCAAAATAATATGGGGTTTTCAACTGTAGTATTATACAAAATATATTTGATAACAAAAAAAAGCGAATATCGTAAATGTCTTTACTTATGGTACTTCATATCGTATCTTATTTTCAGTGAAATAACTAGAAGTAGATGGTGTTGGTAGAGATTGTGCACCTTCAATCCATACATCGTTAAACAAATGAAATTGGAAGATGACTTTTTCAGGAAACCCCATATAAATGTAAGACTTGAAACAGCGATTTGTTAGTATGTAGCCAATAACGGAAAAAATGTGACAAAAATGAAGTCTGTTAAATCAACAAAAAAAAATTGGAGACGGAGTCCATAGTCATTTGCTCATCGCACTTTATCCTGAACATAGGATACTGTGAAATGGTATTTGGTAGGTGAGCATCCTGTCCAATGACATTAATGCCCGCCACTAAATTTACTGATTGCCTGTGTTTGCCATCATGACCAGAAACCTACACTTACTTATAAGTATACTTACTAGATGCTACCATATTAGTTTAATTAATTAGGTCGTATTATCCGTGCGCTAGATAGGAATTCACATCAGCAAAAGTGACGAGCCTCCATAAAACGTTCATCACCAATTTAACCTTTTAGGGGATGAATTTTCTCGAATGATTATTTAATGGGTGTAGTGTATCTATTTAATGAATAATTCATTCACACAAATGGAGGTAGCTGCTGTCACTAATGTCATCTGTCAGTCACAAGAAATGGCGGGAAATAGATAGTAAAGCAAGTCTGCATGGTAGCGCCTGGTCTAGGGAGCCAAATAAGTGATTTAATCAACTTGTTTTGTTTTTCAAGGAACTCTTGTGCAAAATTTCAAGCTTCTAGACCGAGCGGCATAGGCTGTACGTGCGTTGTTTTTATGTAATTTGACATTTACATTAAGTAGAATATGCGAAATCAGGGTGTGACCGCACTTCCCTGGTAACAACTATTTGACTTTACAGTACCTTTACTTCGTAGCAGTAGCTTTTGCTTACAAATTAGGAATATGATTACATCTCTGCCTGCACCTTCGAGGAATGATGTAATCCATAGGCCTTTTTATTTTGGGTGGGAAATCATCAAATAACTTCTCCCGCTCTGGGTGGAGCAGGAGGGCGTGTCAGACTTTTATTGACTAAAACCCACCCCCCTCAGTAGCCCGTATGCCAGGGGCTGTGGTGTCTCTTTCGAACAAACCCGCACCCCTGGCAAGCATCGGCCCTTGCGGGCCCCATCATTTTGTGCTGACATCTCTTTGAGGCGCGCGTGGAACACAACGCGCCGTCGACTTGGGCTTGGTCCTTCCCGGACAGCGAGCTACCCATTACTCGCCGTCCGCAAGCTCATGCCTACGGTGGCCGGAAATCGGCCTGGGATTCCCGACGCCCAGGGCGTCTCCGTATCCTGCGGCAGCTAGGGTCGCGAGGGCGCATGGACTGCCTCTCCCTCACGTGCGCCGCCTCCCTCTTCGCGAGCATCACTGCTTCACTGAAGGACGTGACGGCTACACATTCCCTCTCGGTCCGTACCATGGCCTGGACCAGGGCCGGACGCGAGAGATCGCCGCCGCCGATCGCCTCCACGAGGACACGGCGGTGCTCCGCCCAAGCCGGGCAGACCGCCACCGTGTGCTCCACCGTGTCCTCAGGGCGATCTTCGCAGTGGAAACACCCGGGCGTTTCCTCCCGCCCTATCCGAAACAGGAACCTCCCGAAACAACCGTGTCCGGTGAGGACCTGCGGCCGGCGGAAGGTGAGGACGCCATGCCGCCTCTCAAGCCACTCCTCAAAGAGGGGACTTACCGCCGCAATCGTGGCGTGCCCAAATCCATAGGCCAAGATACATATTAGCATGTTGATATTACTCTGTAGATAGGTTACCTAGGCTAGATGGAGGTTTCTCTGTAAAGTTCATTAAAATTCAGCCACGTCTGATTCGAGGAAACCCAACAAAAAATTCGGGAAACTAATAAACAAAGCTAAGACCCGTTTCTAATACCCTTTAGTTCGCGCGCATTTCGGACGTGTTTTCCTACGAACTTTACTCAAGCGAACACAGAAGAAATTACAAGAAGGATCCCGACCTTCCAAGTACTAAGGGAGCGCTCAGACTGTGTGTGAGTTAGTGTTACGTAAACGTACGGGTAGTTCTGATGTGCGAAAACAATCCGAACTTGTTCAGGTTTTAAATCAGTATGGTGCGTTGAAAATTTAAAATTTTATTTATTATTATTGTTTTACGTACTTAATGTTTGTGGGATCATTACGTGACCCTCATAATATGACGTAAAGTATAATAATAGTTTTCAAATATATTTCACGTACAACGGGTACGTGAAATATATTTAAAAAGTTTTTTTTTGTTTTTTTAAAGAAAATTATTACCTTGAAGTTACGGATTATTCATCGCGCTCAGAAGAGGACTTCACTTATGCGATATCACCGAATCACTACTACCTTTTACAGAGAAATACATATTCAGTGTGTCTACTCGATCCTGTGTGGTGCTGTACGTAAAAGAATAGCACTATCCCATTTCTACCCGTGGGTGTCGTAGAAGGCGACTAAGAGACTTACTAGAAAATGGGCAGCAGCGTTCTCTATGCATTTTACCACCATACTGCGATCGCTAACCCGCCTGCCAAGCGTGGCGATTATGGCAAAACCCCTCCTTTTGTCGGAGGCCTCTGTCCAGCAGTGGACGTCTTTCGGCTGAAATGATGATGTCTCGATTCGTACGACCATGATCATACCTACATACATACGATAAAATTCGCGTCCAAAGTGCGTGCCTAACTGATCCGATGTGTAAAATAATCTAGCTTTCGGCGATATTAAAGAACAAACAAAATTACTATGAACGCATTAACAGACAAAGATACATTGCGTTTTATATTAGTAGGTAAGGATATATTGGTAGTGATACTGCTACATAGGACAATCTCGAATCTATAAAGACATAATCAAACTATTTGTATGCCATTTATTCTACATTCTATCGTCAAACGTAGTCAATTTCGATATCATTTCAACACAAAACCAAACCAATTTAAATACGATTTGAACCTCCATTTGGAAACAAGCTTTCATTGGAAGGGATCTGTATTTATTGCTTACTGAGAAACAGTTTATATTCATACTGGAAAAGTTTACATTAAAGAAAAAAAAATAGCCAGAATGATAAAACAAAACGAATTAGTAGTTTAATATTTTTTCTTTTAAGGCCCTGCTAATTTTGAATGTCTCTCTCGTCGTATTGTCGTTCAGAGCGATAATAGTTCTTACTGCAATCCGATACGGGTTAAAATCTGTTGTAATAAATTCGAATAATAAATGAGCAAGCAGTTGTCGTAAAAATGCAAATAAAATCGTATAAAATTAGATATCAACTGTTTTATAATAAACGATCGATCACTGGATGCAATTTGGCATTTGGAATTTTATGGTATATTTTTAATTATCATAATAATTGTTATTGAAGGAATAAACTGGTTTTAAAGATAATTAAGAGGTGACTTTGATGTTTTTTTGATGCATTAAAGTTTGCTTAATTATGTTTTGAGTTCAATCACTGTATGCAAAAAAGACTTGAAAATATCATATATTTTTTTGCTTTCAAAATTATTTACGGTCAGAGAGATACACTGGTTTAAAAAACTACTTTTTTGAGCATTTTCAAGAATTCTCCGCCTTAAAGAAAACTGTTGCACTATCCTAGAATCTTCTGCGTGCATGCATAAAAATCTTTCATGCACAAGCAGCCACACCAAGAACAACTATAAACTCTCAACCAAGTCATCTGTTTAATCAAATTGCATTCCTAACTAAGTGTTCAGGAACGTTTAGCGTCTAACGAATCCAACTTAGTTTCAATTTCAAGAATTTGCTTAGCACTTGTCTCTTTGTGTGTGTTTAACTGTGGACTGCACCCACGAGGTGGATACGTTCTTACGAAGGAAGCATGACAATATCTAAAACCATGCAGGCGATGATCACACTGCACTGTGCTCTAATATCGGGAGATACAAAACTGATAGGATAGTATCCACAAGAAATTTATTGAAATATTTTCTTAAGGTCGCAAATTATATTTTAATCAACGTACAACCTAAAAATTGCAAAAAACGTACGGAAATTTTAATTTTGCGGGCTACCTGGCGCTTCCCCCTTGAACAACACCACCGACAAAAATGAAATGTTTAAAACTATCATTTTTTTACTGCCAGGGTCAAAACTTATTACGATTTTTTTTTTGAGGTTGGGATATCGTCAAATAACTTCTCCCGCTCTGGGTGGAGCAGGAGGGCGGCAAGTCCCAAATACCGACTCGAAGTACCGCCACAAGTCATATAGAGGGCAATATGTTAAGTGTCACCCAAAGAGCAAATAAAGATGAGAGGGCGTCTGTCATCTTTAGTTGAGTGTCACTGTTCCCTGCCCCACCGGTGCTAACTTTAAGAAGTGTATGCGGGCTACAGGGACTTTGAACAACCTATCTATCGGTCCTTTGGAACGAGCCATCGCAAAGATTCTACTATTTGCGAATTATTCACACAATCACAATCTCGAATCCATAGACCAAAATCATACTATTTGTATGCCGTTTATTCTACATTATATCGTCAATCGATGTCAATTTGGATATCGTTTCAACACAAAACCAAACCAATTTAAATTCGGTTTAAACCTCCAATTAGCCATATATATACCACGATAAACGACAAAAAACATAATATTTACCCACTGCAAAATGGCGACCTCCAACTTATAGTAACTAACCGTCCCTATTACAAAAAGGAATAGATATCAGAGGGGATAGAATGGGTAGGCGCCACATTATATTATAATACTAGCTTTTGCCCGCGACTCCACCCGCGTGGATGTCTGCCAAATTCCATGACGATTGGTTCAGCGGTTTAAGCGGGAAAGCGTAACAGACAGACACGAGTTACTTTCGCATTTACAATATTAGAAGGTATTAGTAGGGTTTAAGTACCAGACCACTTACAAATTGAAACATTTTGGCATCAAAATACAAGAGGCATTAATGCCTACTGAACTGTAACATAATAATAATGCCTTTTTAATTGCAACACTAATTCCCAGTATCAATAATAACGATCCATGTTACAAATTTCATGCGCAGATTCTGTAAGACCCTTCAAAGGGATTCGTTGCTTCTACACAGACTAGACTAACGTGTGTGCGAACCTGCTTACCTGACGTAAAATAGGTTCAAGTATTTTATTATTTTCAGACTCAGAGAGGAAAATACAATAGAGAGCTTATTGTAGGTGTTGGATTAAAACCCAGGCAGGCGCTTTACGAAGTGTATTGACACAAATTAAAGCGCCTGTCTGGGGTTGAACCTACTACTTGCAACTCGTTAGTCGCGACCGTTACCACAAGGCTACGGCTGCTTCCAACCAAGATTATGTCTGGACTTTAAAAGAGACGGTGGCGTTTTAGTTTATTGACGTGATAACGTCTTTAAATGTGCTACTATACGGGGGCAATCCAAAAAACCTAATGATAACAAAATCGGGGGATACAGTTTGGCGTTGTAGTTTCGAATCTATCCTCTACATCCAAAATTAAATTATACCACTGGATAGCTAAAGGGTCAAAGAATTAATTACATTAAACGAGAACAGTGACACCCCGTGCGCGTTGGAGAGGGAAGCGCCACAATTTCGAGGATATTTTACTGCGTATCGAGATTTGCAATTAGTATAACTTTTGACTCGGAGAAGCTACGATGTTATTTTAAGTTTTAATCGTCAGCTGTTGTCAAAATCTATCAATTATATATAAAACATCAGTCTATTATTCAAAAGAAAACTTTTTAATAAAAAAATAAACCTCCGAAAAACCGAAAAGTAAAAAATAATAAACTTGCTTTGTCCAACCCCAATAACTAAGTTCGGAAGGCGGTGACATATAATTTAAATACATATCCAAAGTCACAGTTTTTGTGGCTATAATCTACTAATTACTACATGCTAAATTTTTGATTACTTTTTGTAATACACAACTCAGTATTAAAATCTGTGTGTAAACAATCAATCATCCCCTGTTTTCTTACCCTTAGGGTTGACATTTTTCTTCGAAATTTACATGGGACCAACTTCGGGGTATACCCTTTCCAATAAAAAAAGAATTATCAAAATCTACTACTAACGACTACTCTGGAAAAAGTTCTGCGTGGTCACACATAAAAAAAAAAATATTCCCGTCGAATTGAGTAACCTCCTCCGTTTTTTCTTTGGTTAAAAAATATAACCTGTAACAGAAACGTATTCACGTACAACACATGGCCGTGTCCATGACACAGCCACATCCCATTTCTCGGCCTTCTTTTCAGAGAAGTCGTATAGGATATGCTGCAAGCATATAAAAAAAATACTGACGTGTAGAAGTATTTGTACATTAACAGTAATAAAATCATTTAAACTACGAAATGAAATTTTCACCATCATTTTGACAATTTTTTCTGAAAGGATTGTCTTTAATACACAAATATAAAAAAAAAAACTTGTATTTAACAAATCTCGACGTTATATAAAAGTGTAAAAACCGTGCAAAGCATAGGTTCATTAGGCAACTATAGAATAAACATATTCATACACTAGTGCATCCTTAAACTATGCCATGTCTAATCTCACAAAGTTATAAAGACAGTAAGCAGTGGCTACGTAACGTAGCCCGCCTACGCCGTGCCTACGCCACTCACTAAGCCTACACGAGCTACGAATTACGACCGCGTAGCACACGTATGCCACACATAGTCACGGGATATCGAATTCGGCACGTACGTTAGTAACCCAATCATTTGTAGTATTATCCCTCTATTTTTTGAGTTTTTATTAAATTTGAGCCTTTTTTGAAAAAAAATGACTAATTGTTGCCTGGAGTGGGGCCTGTTTTTTGTTTACACACGATCAGCGCACTAACGCAAAATATTTTGTACAACATTGTTTTAAAATAACTCATTAAAGGACTTTTATTTTACAAGCTTCTTCGATTTTGCTAACCGTGCTTTCAGACTTTTGTTTTGCTCAACTCCTTAGGGTCGCAAGGTTTTGAATTTCGGCTATAACCTTCTTTAAGAACTGATGTGACTATAAAATACAAAAAAAAAACCGACGGTAGTTCCAGAGATTAGCGCGTTCAAATGAACAAACTTTTCACCTTCATTTGGTTTTAGCATTAAGGGGACACTTTTGGCGGGCTCGAACTCACTGGTGGGCCTGGCTAAAAACACGCTGTCTCACCAGGCTTCGTATCCAACAGAGATGGTATCAGTGATGAGCAGTTAGACGCTATAATAGTCTACACGCACAACGTTATTGAGTGAGATGCAGGAACATATAAAGCAAAACATTCGCGAAAAAATTAAGAAAAGTCCTTCGGAAGATCGGGTTTTGTGAAAAAATCACGGCATAAATTAATCGATACTTGAACTTATCGATAATTGAAGTTTGTGGGTACCGACTTTGTTTTGGAGATTTTATACTTCTTTTATTACTTAAACACGCCCAAACTCAGGTTAAATTAGCAAGAAAACGAATATTTGTTGGCTCATAACTTTTTAATGGCTTTTTATTTTAGTATTCTGTTTCCGTACCGACAATACGAGTATTAATAATGAGACAAAACCATACCATGTTTAAGTTTTGATGTACACTGTCAAACAATGGAGTAAAACCCTCCCGAAGTTTGTATGGAAAAAATGTGGACTTGTTTCACCTTACAGGTTCTCATCATAATTTATGTTTCATTGAAGAGAATAGGTAGCAGCGTTCTCTATGCATTTTACCACCATACTGCGATCGCCAGCCCGCCTGCCAAGCGTGGCGATTATGGCAAAACCTCCCTTTTGGGAGAGGCCTATGTCCAGCAGTGGACGTCTTTCAGCTGAAATGATGATGACGATGATAAAGATAAATAGTGACGTATTGAACAATAAAAGTTTAAAATAAAATCCTTAAAGAATCGACTTTTATGGATTGAAACTTAAACAGTCGAACCGATATAAATTTTCTAGTTCGTGTCCAGCAGGCTTAGCACGAGCACCGATTTTTCGACGGAAGCATAGACATGACTATTAACTAAATGATGTATACAATATGAGATATGAGAAGATGGCTGTGTTGTTGTGGTTATGCGTTCTAAACGAATCATGATTTTGTAGATAATGGTATATACTTGATGGCCGTCAAGTAGAAAGTTTGTTATAAGTGTGATTTTGACAGTTTGGGAAGAAATATTCTTCTGAAATAGTGTACATTTATAGGGACCTAGACACACATTGTTAGAAACGAAAGACAAAATGACAGATTGTAGAAGGATATCTACGGTGCGATGCTTAAAATGGAGGAACGAAATGTCACTTTGTATTGAAAAAGCACTGTCTATTCTTCGTAGAAATTGAAAGCGTTATGCTAAACCTGCTGGAGCTTGCCTCAAAACCTCAAGAAAATAAGAATTCTGTGGAAGGCTCTATAAGGTGGTGTAACGGAATAAACGCAACACCTGGAAGTAGTTGGTTCCTAATTGACCACTGAATCGATTTCAGTAACTAAGAATATGTTTTTTTTTTTAAATGTGGGTATTCTGCACTAGCTACCGCCGTATTCGCCAAAGAAAATTCAATCTTATTTCAAGGCGACAAGAATCAATTTTTAATTCGTAAAGTCAAAAAAAACAAAAGCTTTGTTGATTGTATTATGCTTTTAACTTAATACTCTAATTGGGATGTATGAGGTCTTGCGTTAATTATGCTACACTAGCTTTTGTCAGCGGCTTCGCCCACGTGGAACTGTATTTAATCCTCTATTTAACTCCCTTATGGATAGAATTTCGAAAAATCCTTCCTTGTTCCTTATCTACATTATAAGGGAACCTCTGTGCAAAATTTCAGCTTTCTAGGTCCAAGGGCTTGAGCTGGGCGTTGATGAGTCAGTCTGTCAGGGCTTTTCTTTTTATTTTCTTTGTATTATTTATTTTATACTTTATAGGTCACTGTGGGTATCTGCACACACATGTACAGATACCCACAGTGACCTAATTAATGATTAAAACCAGTCTTTGAAACCACCGTGAAATATACCAAACCAACCAAGATGAGATAAATCTTAGGTGCTTAAAGTGAATGCTTTGATAAGAATGCCATCTTCGGTGTGACAGAATCCATCAGTACTCAATCTAAAAAGGCCAAGTGTGTCGGATCACGCTCAATTAGATTTTAATCCTAGAACAAATTTAACTGCTCTGAACTGTTCAGAACGCCAGTTCACGTGTTTTTTGTTTTAATTCATACATAATTTATTACAGCTGTATCTCAACAACATTCACCCTTAAAAAGTGACGTAACCAAGTGTATATTTGCAGGTTCTTCGCTGTGATATACCCGCTGCGGCTGCCGGTAGCGCGCCGGCGCAGCAAACAGATGCTACTCTGCGCCTGGGCATTCGCGCTCGCCTGTAGCTTACCACAGGTAAAGTAGACTAACTTTTAAGTCATAATCAGTCTTTAATGTTCCAACTGTTGGGATGCTAGACGCCTCTCTGTGAGAGCGAGTGGGCCGTAAATCCACCACGCGGGCCTAGTGCGGTTTGGTAGATGTCACATGTCTTCGAATTTTTAGTTGTATGAAATGCCGGTTTTCTCACGATGTTTTCTTTCACCATTTTGAGAGCAATAGTGATGAAATAATTTACCAAATCACCTGTTGCACGGGTTCGAACGTGGGGCTTAGGTACTACGTAAGTCGCAGCCGTTACCACTGGGTCACCACTGCTGTCACTGGGCCACCACTGCTCTCAATGGCCCACCGCTGCTCTAAGCTATAAGTAATAATCAAAATAATTCTAAGGTGGTTATTTATTACTAGCAGCACTCCGCGGTTTCACCCGCGTAGTTCACGTTCCCGTAGGAATACGGGGGTAAAATATAGCCTATGTCACCCGGAGATAGTGTGGCTTCCCAACAGTGAAAGAATTTTTCAAATCGGTTCAGTAGTTTCGGAGCCTATTAAATGCAAACAAACAATCAAAACTTTCCTCCTTATAATATTAGTAGGATAGATTAGGAACCGGTATCGTCTCACTACAGGGTAAAAGCCTCTCTACTCTCTATGCATTGTTGGAGGAGTCTTGATCTTCTCGTCATTGTGGTGATGTAAAAAAATACCGTTTATTCAGGAGGTTGGTTACAGCCCACCACACTTTGGCTGGACCGCGCCGCATTGCATACATCCTCTCACATAACTTTTGTACATTTTGCGTTAGAAGTCCTGGTTCGAGTCTCAAGTTGGACAAAGTGTAACGTTGGTCCTGCGCTTTTTCTTTCGTGTCTGATTGCGTGCCTTCCCGGATTATGAGAGTGAGGGAAGGGGAGTGCACCTGTGTCTGCGCACACAGTTATCCGCGCCGAAGGCTTAGTCTCCGTTGAGATTGGCCGCCATGACCAAAATACGGTCTGGAGGACTAGACACACACATTTGGTATAAACTATTACACACTATGCGGATGTTGTATGCGCCAGCCTTAACGATCATGTAAGGACCGTAGCTGGTGGTGGTCAGTAGATTCTGCTTACCCCCTATGGGAAAAGGCGTGAGTCTCTTTTGTACGTAGGTGTTCTGGGGCTCTAAATATGTATAATACGAACCTGCTATAAAAGTATGTGGTAGAGCATCCTTAACTTAAACTCATCTTTGCCAGATACGTTTCAATCTGGTTCTAGTCTTAAATGACTGGGTAAAACAAATCCTTGTATTACGGAGGATTCGTTTTCTACTCTTTAACTAGAGTACAATTACACTTCTGCTTAACTTAAATAATAGCGATAGCAACCTTTTTACAATGAGGCACGAACAAGACTTTTCGCTAAATAACCACAGTTCGATATAACGAGATGTAATGTTACAATCAACATAAAAATTCACATCAACATAAAGAAATCCACTCACGAAATAAACCTTTTTCATCGAAATTTAAACTTATTCTTTTAATGCGAAAATAAATGAATCTGCAATTGAATAAATGAATCATGGAATATATTATATACAAATACACAAAAAATGTTACCAGTTAAATAAACTAATATTAACTGTGTATAAAATACATTTTACATATTACAAATCAACATAACTTATGAAAATAAACCACAATTTCAATTGTTTGGCTTTATTTGACAGACCAGTGTTAAAATACATTTAACGCCCCTACCATCACTTCTGGAAAATTATCATCAGCCTATAATGTTCCCACTGCTGGGACACAGGCCTCTTCTCGGTGAGAGGGATTGGGCCGTAACCCACCACGCGGGCCCGGTGCGGGTTGGTAGATGTCACATGTCTTCGAATTTTTGGTACTAGGACATGCCGGTTTCCTCACGATGTTTTCCTTCACCGTTTTGAGAGCAATGGTGTGTAATAATTTACACAAAGTAAAGCGCCTGTCTGGGTTCGAACTCACGACCTACGACTCGTAAGTCGCGGCCGTAGCCACTGTGCCACCACTGCTCTCTCTGGTTTGAGAAAAAAAGCTGGAAAATACAGCTTCAAAATTCGCTTTCGTGAACAAATGTTGAGTACATTAACATAATTCGGACATCCTCGTAAATATTCATGAGAAAAGTAACTTACGGAATTACGGAAGAAGTGGAATTATTTATACACAATGTTTCATGTTTTTATTTTAATGTGCACAATTGGCAATTATTTTGTTGCATTACAAAATGATCGCCAACCCACTAAACAATAGGGTATTTTCCAATTTATTGAAAAGTATTCTAAATTGAAGATTAGGACGAAATACGTAACAGAAAAATAGAAGTAAATTGATTTATATACATTTTCTCAATTTTAACTATTTAAATCGAATTTACTTTTCGTTCTTTTGAATTTACCGCCAAAACACTCGTTACGATGACTTTTTATCACGTGACGTCAACTTTGTATAAACCAAAGTAGTTAGTAAGTAAACAAGTGAATGTCGAGTTAATAATTATCAAGATTTTTAATGTATCTATAGAAAGTGGAATTACTGGCGTACGGTGCCTCTGTGCACAAATACTTCTAAAACTGCGCCAAACTAAGTATTTGTACCGGGCGGTGTCGTTTACACAAAGCTGGCGTCACGATGTCACGTGATAAAAAGTCATCGTAAGGAGCGTTTTGGTGGTAAATTCAAAACAACGAAAACGGAATTCGATTTTAATCGTTTTTAATTGAGAAAATGGATTAAAATAAATGTATTTTTATTTTTCTGTTAAATATATCATTCTAATCTTCGCCGTCAACCTGGGCTTGGTCCTTACCAGACAGTGAGCTACCCATTACGCGCTATCCGCAAGCCCTCGCCTATGGTGGCCGGGAATCAGCCTGCCCCATATAACACCAGAGACCATCTTCATCTATATTCAATATAGATGAAGATGATCTCTAGTGTTAGCTACCCATTTATGTTCAAACTCAAAACTTTCTCTACCAGCATTTTTATTACAACTAGTGATATTCTTCTTAACATATTCCTTGTGATAACCGCAACTAATTCGATTCAATTCTGTTACCGAAACCGTATAGAATCGTAAGACGATATACACATCGTCTCAGTCTCACGTATCAAGATCGTAAGCTTTTATTGATATTATTACGATACACAATGGAGAAATCTTATCCATAACTTGAAACGTTATCCTGTCATCTTGTTTACTCGCCTTTTCTTTGGCTGCCGTAAGAGTCAAATGGATTATCTCACCGAAGGAAATATGAAGAGCTATCTGCTAACCTTAAGTTGGAGACGGGCTTAATATGAGAAAAGATTACATATGTTAAACACAACGATGAATCTGCGTGGTTACTGCGTAACAACATCAGAATCCTGTACAATGAGGCAGTTTAAATACTTGGGTCACTGGGTCACGGACAAATTGGATGATGACATGGATATTGAGAGGGAGCGAAGGGCTTTATTTGTGCGTTGCAACATGTTGGCCCGTAGATTTGAAAGAAAGAAAGAAAGAAAAATTATTTATTGGACTTGCACAGGAATCTTACAGACTTGCTACAGTATGATACGATAATTAAACACATAAAAGAAAAAACACTAAAACACTACTATGCTACACTACTATTAAAATTAACATTATACAAAAACAAAAAGAAAAAAAGTAAAATAAAAAATAAAGTCCTGTGCGAAGCCAAAAGGCCACTATCTCAGCATGATGCTGCGACATTTAAAAGTGTCGCAGCGCTGGTATTCTGATAGGGCCCGCTGTGATGTCACGGACAGATATACAACTAAAAGGAAATATATATAAATAAGATAAAATGTGTCTCGGAACTGAGAAATAAAATAAATATGTAACAACATAAATAGTAAAACATTGTAATCCGCGTGTGTGCACCCTACGTAACATCTATTACTTATCTATGCCATTAGTGACTATTACACTATGGCACCGCTTTGACAAGTAATGAGACGCAGGCGCCGACGTTTTGTGGCAATTAAAAACATCAAAAATCTTATATAAATTTAAAAGTGTTACGGCTGTATTGTAATTCAGAAAATTATTGGCAATTGGAGAAATTAAGATAAACTACGGTTTTCAGAGGAATAAGTATTCCGATTTAAAAAAAGACAAAAAACGATGAAAATAAAACAAAAACAAAGTGCAAAAACTGATGCTGTAGGGCCAGTACCTATAATCGCTGCCAAACGCTCGCCACTATTGCCAGCTGCGTGCAGAACAAGGGTAAGTTCAAAGGGTATCTTTTTGAAGTTGCAGTAAGTGCTGTTTAAATTTAGTTCTGAATGTGCCAACTGTCTTTTTGCACGTTGTAGCAAGCAAGCTTTTTAAAGCGTATTGTCAGTCCTTCTACACGTGCAGTCTATGGGTCAACTACACGCAGCGAGTGTACGGGACTCTGCGTGTTCAATTTAACAACGCGTTTAGGGTGTTGTTTGGGCTGCCTCGTTTTTGCAGCGCGTCGGCTATGTTTGCTGAGGCGCACACTGATTGCTTTTATGCAATCATCCGTAAGCGAAGCGCTTCGCGGCTCAGACGCGTGCGTGGCACCGCAAACAGCATCCTGGATGCGTTGGCAAACAGGTGGGATTCGCCACTGTTGAAGCAGTGGATGATTGTTCATGCGAAGGGCGCTCAACCCGGCGCATGCTTACATTAAAATTAAATTTAAACGTTTTACAGAACGAGTATTAACATTATGCTAAGTTTATTGTTACTAACATCTATGGATATATTTTTTTAATCCGAAATAAATTGATTTGATTTGATTTGAATACATTTTGACAATTTATGAATGTTTATTTCGTTACATTTACGAGTATACGAATTGTTCATGCGTAATATATGAAGCAGTGGACTGTAAATTTTCTTCAAACTTCTGTATACGACCGTAACAAATTAATCACTGTAAAGGCTCCTGCAGACCGGCGTGACGTGACAGCACGACGCGTCTCTACTGGAAAAAAATCTATAGAAGCTTCATGAAAATTGATCAACAAGAGCCACGTCGCGCCGGTTTGTTGGGAGCCTTTATTTGTTATTTCATAACACAGCTAGGCACTTAAGCTCTATAAGCTCGTGCACACATGCTGTGGGCGAGTTTGCACTGATAGTCTTTAATTAGCAGCTGTAAGCACGTATTTCCTAGAATTTCATATTTAAATGAACATTTCAAACAGAATAGCTATTTACATACATCGCGGAATCATTTTCCTTTTAATTGAACGCAAATGAAAATAAAGTGCCGATTTTTATTTGTTCAACTTCATTCGTTTAAATCATTTTGGGTCACTCTTCACGCCCTGACAACACATGTTGGAATAAAGTTTACAAAATTGTGGCAATAACGAACTATTCAGTTCGGTTTGTGTTTTTTTTTTGCAGAAATTTTATACGTGTCTTAGTGGGTACTGTAGAGCCTACATTGTATTATCGTGCAAGCTCTGGGACTCGATTAAAGTTGATAGCATAATTGAGATACTAAAATTTCGTACTAGCCGAGCCTGCGGCTGCGCCCGCATGAAGCTCGGAAATGAACCCGCACGAAGGTGCTACCGGGAAAAAAATAAACCTATGTTACTCTGTATAAAATCAGCTATCTGCTAATGAAATTGCCCATCAAAATCGCTCCAGCTGTTTCGGAGATTAACCGGAACAAACAGCCAGACAAAAATTGAAACAAATGGTTTTTTTTATAACTTATATATAAGTAACAAACGTCTTTCATATGTCTTTAGTAAAAATGTGTTATTTTGACATACTCGTAACAAACAAACACTTCAAATTAATTAATTTGTGTTTGTAAGATGTACCTATACATAGATTAACACATTAACAAAATTATAAGGGAGGCTCCAATCACTAGTCTGTTTTTGTTCATTTATGTTTGGAGATTCTTTTTTTTTGATACGATTAACGACTATTTAGAAGAGTTCAATACAATCTGTAATTTTTAGTTAAATGAATTGATATCGCTGATTCTGAATACATTTGCGCGCCATGTTATGGCAGGATACGCTGAAACAAACTTACTGTAACACCTCATTCTAGTAAACAAATATTTTTTTGATTTTGATTTGATTTGTAAAACAATAGGAGTTAGCTGAAGAACTGACAATGCATTCGACGATATGTAAATACGTAAAACGATGCCGTAATTATTATTATTTGTATCCTAAAGATACCTATGTTTTATTGAAGTGCTTCTACCACAGTACATAAGAAGGTACCTTATATTTTAGAATGCACAAGCTGCGCTCATTTGAGATGATCAAAATCAACATCCAAAACTTCATGTCTCTTTGCTAAGTAGCTAGCTACTTAGTATTTTAGTTTTTTTTACCATACACGTCCCACTGCTGGGCAAAGCTTTCCCAAGTTATATGTTATCATTATTATTTTTCTATTTCAATGCGTATTTGCTTTATTTTTTTTTATTTCTTATTCGTCAGTAGTTGTTGTTTTTACACTAATTGAAAATGAAATCAGCATGTAAATCTGTTTCGTAGTTAAGCAGAACAACGCAGTCAAACGTTATTTGCCAAATAGGTAGGTGCTTTCTAAGTTTCTACTTAAATATTTCCTATTTAATGTAGGTAATATGCACATATTAGTATTTAATTAATTTTTCATTAGTCACAAAAAACAACCATTCACGCACATGTATGCCACAACATTTTATTTTACTTTCTTATTATATTCATTTATTACAGACACACACTTCACTATGTCTTTTTTTTATTATTCTAGCGTATGGTACTCGTGGGTTGCAGCTGAAAATCAGCGTCAGGTGGTGCATACTGTGTTGCCATCTGACAATATGCTGAGCTGAGGCCCTTTTGGCATTATTAACATTGCTGAGGTCATTGTTTTCTGTTTTAATTTTTTTATTTCTATTCTTTTTAAATAATTTAAGGTTTTTACTACCGATATAATGCCAATAAACGCAATTTTCTTTCTTTCATATGTGCGGTAATACCTGCGTTAAAATATATACTAGAACAATACTACTAATAAAAGTAACTACAAGCTTTTGCAAGCGGCTTCGCCCGTTTGGAGGTCGAAAATTATCCCACGGGAACGTATTACCTCTGTTCCCCCTTAGGGGTTACGACTTACACGACTTTACCCTACTTTAGACATTTAGAAGCCAGACCCAAGTAAAAATGGTAAACATTTTTTTGATACACGTTCAACGCCTGTACGTCTACACCCCCTTATAAATTATGAAACATTTTTTGCTACACCCACGTAATTTAGCGCCAAGATTTATACGTTCATATACGTATTGTGTGCAGACACATAAATCTTGCGCTGAGCCACACAGGGTTAATATTATTCCATGTGGAAGCATGGGGTCTTTATTTTTAACAGTAGCTGATACCGCGACTCCACTCACGTGATCTAAACTAAACAAAAAAGGTCATAGAACGGTTTATAACTCGAAACGCACGAATTAACTCGGCACAAAAACGGGCGAATGTACACTTTAAAAAAATAATTTCTCTAGGCGACACACATGTACTTAATTTATTGGTGGGCGAGTCTACAACTCAAAAACTACGCATTAGGCAATATTAACTATTTTGATTTTATTCAAATCGAATCAAAATATTTATTTCATATAAACCTGCATGGGTACTTATGAAACGTCAGAAGCTAGGTGCACGGTTCCAATTGGTCGCTTCCTACGGAGAAGAGGCTGCAAGAAACTCCACGGTTACTCTTTTAAAAATAATTGGCTTTAACAATGTTTTCAAATTACAGTGTGGGAGGACAGTGCAGGCCTGCCAATAAGTATCAGGTACTTAGAGGAATGAAAATACAGAATAGAAAATCGTCTACAAATCTAGTCTGTAAGGCCTACAACGTTCTCTCATTCACAATATGTAAAAGAATCTACATTTATAAAATAAACCTATTTGAACCAAGTGATATGATTTCCACGACAATCACTAATTAAGGTGAATCTAGTCCACATTTTTTCCATAAAAAACTTCGGGAGGAGTTTACTCCACTGTTTGACAACGTACATCAAAAATTAAACATGGTATAGTCAAGTACATTATTGATTTTGTCTGTACGGAAACAGAATACTAAAATTAAAAACCATTAAACAGTTAGGAGCCAATAAAGATTCGTTTTTCTTGCTAATTTAACCTAACCTTGGGCTGTTTAAGTAATAAAAGAAGTGTAAAATCTCCAAAACTAAGTCAGTACCGACAAAGCTCAAATATCGAAAAATTTAATAAACTTTATTGGTCATTAATTTATGTATTATGTGTGTGTGTGGTTTTTTCAGAAAACCCTTTCTTCCGAAAGACTTTTCTTAATTTTTTACGCGCCTAATTTACTATAACAGATCCTGTAGCTTGAGCAATAATGTTTTGCGTGTAGATTAACGTCAAACTGCCCGTCACGGATACTACCTCTGTTGGACACGAAGCCTAGTGAGATAGCGTGCTTTTCAGCCAGGCCCACTAGTGAGTTCGAGCCCGCATCTAGGTGCCCCTTAATAGTCAGTAGTGACAGTATCGTGAACGGACTCCCATTAAAATACTAAAGGCTTCTGCAAATAGGCGCGACTCGACAATGCACCGAAACTAACGTAGAACAATGAGCGGGAGAGTTGATCGAACAGTGTGTTATTTGGAAAATCCGGTGTGCGGTAGAATTCCGCCGCAATACCCCGCACGACTTAATTATCCTTATTATTGTGGTTTGTTTGTTACAAAATTAGTCATTATTGCACTCTGTTTTTGTTTTATTGTTACTATACATTGCCAGTGTCGTAACGCATCTCATTTGTATTTTCTATGGTCCCTAACCATTTGTTTATTTATTAAAAACCAACTTATATTAACAGTTTGCACCACACGTACTCGTACAAGTTCTAACACATACAATCATGGAAATATAGAATAAGGTTAAATTATATAAAAAATAGACCAAAATAGAAGAGATTAAACAAAATTAGTCAAAATAAGATAAACGTAATAAAATTAGGTACAATTAGATAACATCATATAAAAATTAATTAAATTATATAGAACTGGGATAAAATTAGGATACAAAATCATTAATAAGTAACAAGATGAAATTGGGATACAGAATTATTAATAACAAGATAAAATCTGGATACAAAATTATTAACAAGATAAAATTTAATTAATTTACTCCATAGAGATGCTAGGGAGTCTGGGAGTGGCAATGTACTGTATCGAGTAGCCGTGTCCAGGAATCTCAGTTCGGTACTCGCGAAGACATCTGAGGATTTGTTATATGACAAAATGTTGTTATTATGCGTGAGGGCTAAGTACAATGGACCATGACATCAACAAGCAATAGACAAAATTTTCAAGTGTGTTTGCATTTTATGTATGTTTTTCTTTCTATATTGTGCGTTTTTTTTTTTTCTGAATAAACATTTTTATTTCTTTCTTTCAATATTGTTACGTACCTACATGTGAATGTCGACTTACGCGTTGTTGGTTTGTGATTTGTTGAATACTATTGTTGATATTACTGTGGATCCCACGTCCATAAAATGCATGGAAATACACATTGCACGTGCACGTTACATCGTTACATATTTAAAAACATTTTACTTTCCTGTATTCGTAGACATCCACGACAATATCGCCACGTTACAAATTATACAAGCACACAGTGGCAACGCATCCCTTTTATAACGTATGAAAGTGGCGAAACGTGGGTGTATTTAATTCATGATTTTTTTCAAACTCAAACTCAAAGTATTTATTTCAATTAAACCTTTTACAGGCACTTTTGAATTGTCAAAAAAAAATAGAAGTTGAAGCTAGGTGCCCATTCCAAAATGTAGATCTCTATGGAGAAGAACGGGCAAGAAACTCCAAGGACACTCTTTTGTTTTCATCGTATGATGACACAGAATCAATACTTACCACAATCTACTCAGTATGTTAATTAAAAACATTTATCATATCAGCCGAAAGACGTCCACTGCTGGACATAAGCCTCCCCCAAGCTCCACCACTTCGACCGGTTTTGTGTTCCATAATCGCCACGCTTGGCAGGCAGGTTGGCGATCGCAGCGTGGTGGTCAAATGCATAGAGAACGCTGATGCCCATTCTCTAGTAAGTCCCTTAGTCACCTTTTACGACACACAAGGGAAGATATGGGATGGTGCTATTCTTTTACGTTCGGCACCACACGCCACCACACATTAAAAACATTGAAACAGACGTATTCATGTACTTGTTTTTGTTTTGAATCATAAATAAAACATGACGGCCACCGATAAGTATCACAAACATTTTAGCCATTTTCTTAATAAAAAAACCCATCTATCTGGCTCAGTCGGGTAAAAAAAAACATTATACTCTAAGAAATAATGAAACATCACCGATGGGTATTTTTTTAAAATTTAATTACCTACTCGTCTAGTACCGAGAACATTAGAACTAGACGAAACATAAATGAACGCCTCAATTAAAACGCGCTGTTGGATTTCCAACGCTTGGCTCAGCTCCGAAAGTTGAAAATCGAACTTGAGCGAATTCATGTTCGATTCAGATGAGATGCATACAGAGGCAAACCGGACAATCCAAGGATGCTTGTCATTTGCCCGTCACTTGCATGGTACGTGGTGTAGACAAAGGCATGGACACGGACGGGAGTAGATGTACAGGTGTAAATGGAACAAACGTATACTACACAGTATTGAAGCGATAGCTTTCAAAGCGTTCCAAATCGCGGCATTACCGTAGGGTCCAGTTTCTGAGTTTGTGCCTCCGCATACGATTTCATTTACTGATGTCAATGAAAAGGCTTTGCTATATTTGGGAACAATCGACATTTAATACTTAGGTATCACATTTGGTAAATATCATCATCATCTACCTAGCCTTTTCCCAACCATGCTAGGGATTTTTTTTTTTTTTTTTTTTTGGGTGGAAAATCATCAAATAACTTCTCCCGCTCTGGGTGGAGCAGGAGGGCGTGTCAGACTTTTACTGACTAAAACCCACCCGTGTTCCTTCAGTAGCCCTTAAGCCAGGGGCTGTGGTGTCTCTTTCGAACAAACCCGCACCCCTGGCAGGCATCGACCCTTGCGGGTCCCATCACTTTTTGTGCTGACATCTCTTTGAGGCGCGCGTGGAACACAACGCGCCGTCGACTTGGGCTTGGTCCTTACCGGACAGCGAGCTACCCATTACTCGCCGTCCGCAAGCCCATGCCTACGGTGGCCGGAAATCGGCCTGGGATTCCCGACGCCCAGGGCGTCTCCGTATCCTGCGGCGGCTGGGGTCGCGAGGGCGCATATGCTGCCTCTCCCTCACGTGCGCCGCCTCCCTCTTCGCGAGCATCACTGCTTCGCTGAAGGAGGTGACGGCTCCCCATGCCCTCTCGCTCCGTACCATGGCCTGGACCAGGGCCGGACGCGAGAGATCGCCGCCGCCGATCGCCTCCAAGAGGACACGGCGGTGCTCCGCCCACCATGCTAGCGTCAGCTTACAGTTTGACCGGATGTAGCTAAGCTGCAGTTTTGGTAATCAGCTTAGATTGGCTAGTTAAGAAACTGAAAACGTATTAAACATAATTATTCTGGCATAGGTACTTACTTCAACATAACTCCAGCCGTCTTTCATACATAACATAGGTACACGGATAAAAAAAATGTGGAAGTCGTTGCCATATGCGTTTAAGGAAAACATGGAAAAGGCTGACTCAAATAGAAAAAAATTAAATCACTGTGATCGAGCTTTCAGTTAACTCTTTCCAAAAGTATAAAGGATCAGTTTTTCAGAGGAACAGTAATGACAAAAACATGGTTGTACGCTGTTTTATAGCTAATAGTTTTATAGAATTTCGTTTCACATAAAATGTTTCTCATATTTTCGTTTCAAACAATAATCAATACCCAAAATACTTACTTTGAAGATTTTTAAATCATTGATTTTTGTTTCACATAACGTATAATGTTAGAATAATCATATCATAGAATAACAAGTCAAATGTTTTTTATCCTTATATTGTTTAATTAACTTATTGCCAAGAATAACATTTTATCAAGTGACAGTTTCTAAACGATTTTTTTTTTGGATGGTGGGCAATCATCAAATGACTTCTCCCGCTCCGGGTGGAGCAGGAGGGTGTGTCCAGGAGGGTGTGTACCGTTGCCCCTGGTACACAGCCAACGGTCCCTCCGTTGCCTGTGTACCAGGGGCGACGGTATCTCTTTAGAACAACCCGCTCCCCTGGCAGGCATCGGCCCTTGCAGGCCCCACCTGCCAGTTGTTGCTGACATCTCTGACGGCGTGCGTGGAACACAACGCGCCGTCCCGTCTGCCACTTTTCGGTCGCATAGGGAGAGCGGCCAACGCTATACCGACAATCCTCTTCCCCTGCGGCCCCACCGCGTCCGCCATCAAACGGTGGCAGCCCAGTCCAGGCCACGGAAGGGAAGAGCGCTGCTCAGAAGCGCCGGCACTCCTTCTCTACCGCAGCCCGTAACCCTCAGCCGCGATGCCTCCCATTCGACATCGCGGCCCACTTCAGTTGCGGTGCACCTCACCGCAACCTAATTTTTGGCCGCTACGTCATTGGCTTGAAGGCAAAAGCCCTGACGAACGGCCCCACCTTTGGGTTCCTTTTCGTTTTACCGTGGCTGTGAGACCACGGCTACTGAGCCCCCCCGCAACAACAACGCGGGAGGGACTCGGAGGGAGTTCCTAAACGTTTCAATTCATACCGTTGTTAAAATGCATACCCTCATATAAAATTACAATACCGCGTTCATAAAAATAATGCAGATGCAGCATGCAAACATGCAGCATGCAAGCGAGTATGTAACATGCAGCAGGCATGGTTTCTGTCACGGTTCCGAGGCTGTGAGACTCCAGCGGTCCCATGCGAGCGTGGGACCGCCTCGCCCCTCCACGCCTACATCATCATCATCTGCCTAGCCTTTTCCCAACTATGTTGGGGTCGGCTTCCAGTCTATCCGGATTCAGCTGAATACCAGTATTTTACATGAAGCGACTGCCTATCTGACCTCCACAACCCTGTTACTGGGTAATACGATACCCCTTGGTAAAGACTGGTTGTCAGACTTTCGGGCTTCTGACGACCCGTAACGACTGTCAAAGATCCACAAACGACAGCCGGGACCAACGGCTTAACGTGCTTTCCGAGGCACGGAGGGGTCTTGGTATCTAAAGATAGTCACCCATCCACGGACCAACCGCAGCAAGCGTAGCTTAACCTGATCGATCGTCCCGTGCAGCTATTTTTACTTAGCCACAAGCCCCTCCACGCCTACGCGGATGTAAATTATACTCTAGGGGTTTTTTTTTTTAGGGTGGGAAATCATCAAATGACTTGTCCTGCTGAGTAGAGCAGGAGGGCGTGTCAGACTTTTACTGACTAAAACCCACCCGTGTTCCCTCAGTAGCCCGTATGCCAGGGGCTGTGGTATCTCTTTCGAACAAACCCGCACCCCTGGCAGGCATCGGCTTGCGGACCCTACCGGTGGTTGCTGACATCTTTGACGGCGCGCGTGTGGAACACAACGCGCCGTCCCGTCTACCACTTTTCGGCCGCAGGGGATAGGGATAGCGGCTGACGCTATACCGACACTCCTCTTCCCCTGCGGCCCCAGCGCGTCCGCCATCAAACGGTGGCGGCCCCGTCCAGGCCACGGAAGGGAAAAGCGCTGCTCAGAAGCACCGGCACTCCTCCTCTACCGCAGCCCGTAACCCTCAGCCGCGATGCCTCCCATTCGACATCGCGGCCCACCTCAGTTGCGGTGCACCTCACCGCAACCTACTTTTTGGCCGCTACGTCAATGGCTTGAAGGCAAAAGCCCTGACGAGCGGCCCCACCTTTGGGTTCCTCTTGGCTTCACCGTGGCCGGAATCCACGGTTACTGAGCCCCCCCGCAACGACAATGCGGGAACCCACTCGGGGGGGATACTCTAGGGGTAGGGCAGATAAGACTTCGTGGAGTCGGTTTTTCAGCGATTCGTTTCTGTCACTAACTTTTGTAATTTATACATTTTCTTTGAAATAAAATACCATGGAAAAATACACTGAGCAAACAATATTCGTTAAAAAATAATTCTGCTGTTTGATTTTGTTAAACAAAAAAACGTGATAAAAAAATCATTGAATTGTGTTTCTGTGAAACATGTTTCATTTAAGTAAATATTGTTTGAAACAATAATATTAGAAATAAAAATACAAGGACCAAATATTATGTGAAGCATTTTCTGGGAAACGAAATTCTAGGAAATTTCTGTCTGCGAAACAAGGGGACACTCAGAAACATACATAATATCACACTTGTAGAGTATAAGTATTCCACAAAGCGGTAGTTTACTCACAATTTATTTATTTATTAAGGATCTCCAACAAAAGATGTACACAATACATGACATTAATAGAAGGCAACAACAGGTATTGAGTAGGTGTACTCCTTCACTTATAGGAGACCACAGCATGCGCAATAGAGTTAAAAACTAAGCTAACAAAGTAAAAATATTAAATACAGGTAAAATTTGGAAACAGTAAACAAATATTTAAAGGACATGCAAAAAAAATGAAAATAAAACATGTAGAGATACTTAAATTAAATTAAATTAAATCAAATCTTTTAACCTTTTCTTATATTTAGACAGAGACTCGCTGATGTCTAAATTGTTAGTTTTGGCCAACATATTATATTGCCTACAAAGTCTCGGCACAGCGGCGTAATGACCGAGGTTACTTTTTGAGCCAGGGATATAAAATAAATTGTATGTGTTATGCCTGGGAATCCGAGTCGGAATTGTAATCTTTAATGAACTCAAAAGTTCACTGCAATTCATTGTTCCATTAAATATTTTATGAAGGATGACGAAGTCCAGTTTCTTTCTACGACTGATTAGTGTATCCATGTGGTAATGTTTCAACCTGTCAGTGTGAACAGCGAGTGAGTTGTTTAGCCAAGTGATCACCGTAGCACAGATGGTAAAGGAACCGCTTTTGGACACTCTTTAATCGCTTGGAGTACTCCTCGTAATGCGGATTCCATACCACGGAACTATATTCTAGTATTGGACGGACTAAAGTGTTGAAAAGCTTTATTTTTGTCGCGGGTCTTTTAAATTCCCTACTATTTCGCAAAACAAACCCTAGTACCTTGAACGATCTTGAGACAATATTGAGGATATGGATATCGAACTTTAGCTCAGTTTCTTTACTTCAACTCCCTCTGTGTAGTATTTGTTCTCAACTACTTTTTTGTTGCGAGTGAACTGGATGTAGTGACATTTACTAACATTTAAAACCATTTTGTTTACTTTGCACCAGTCGACAAGTCTGTTGATGTCGTCTTGTAGCATTTTTGAGTCTAAGTTACTCTGAATTGGCTTCAAACAAATAAAAACGGGAGTGTTTGAAGCACTCCGTTATGTCATTGATGAAAACATTAAAAAGAATCGGCCCCAAATGCGATCCTTGCGGAATTCCAGAGGTTGCTGGATAGCTTTCAGAAAAATGACCGTTCACTACCACTCTTGATTCTCTCTTTACTAGGTATGATTTAAACCACTCTATCAACGTTCCACCCAACTTATTAATAAAAAGGCAGTGATTCACTTTATCGAATGCCTTACTAAAATCAGTATAGATTGCATCCACTGGAATACGATTGTCGATTAAAAGCCGTGTAATAGTGTAGGGGGTATTTTACGAACGTGGAGAACGGGCTATGCTTGAAATCTCTCTGACATCAAATCCGGACTGACGTAATCTGGTAGAAAACTATAGTTATCGACATAGCTTACACGGCAAAGTTGCAATGGACCGGCCATATTTGCCGTAGAATCGATGACCGTTGGGGTAGACGTGTTGAGTGGAGACCGCGAATTGACAAACGTAAGGCCCTCAGGCTAGGTCAACAATCTTCGCAGTGTCTGGTAGCAGCTATATGAGAGTTGGGATCGAGTTGAATGGCGTGCTATTGAATAGGACTATGTCCAGCCGTGGACTGCTGCAGACTGATGAGATGTGTGGTTATTTTATGTGGCAAGTCCATACTTTGCGTGTATTGTTCAAAGTGTGAGGTGTATGTACGGAGAGAAGTAAAACGTCGTTAGAACTTGGATGTTAGTTTTATTTACGTTACGTTATTACACAGTGTACTTATAAGTTTATATGTTAAGGTGGCGTAGTATGCCAGAAAAAAATCAAGTTTCATCCGCGCCTCGTTGCCTGCCCCTCTCTTCATACACGACGAAAACAAAACACAATCCCTTCCCGCCAGCAGAAACTTTTCGCCCGGCATTTAAACCAAGAATTGAAACAAATTTCACCCCCGCTACCCTTACTTACCCCTCTTATGAAACTCGACGAAAACAAAACACAATCCCTTCGTGCGGTGTTTCCCGGTTTATTAACTGATATTTTATCCTTCTGTCGTATGTATACAAGGACCAAAATTTATATGAAACATTCGGATGAACTTTAAAACACAGATAGTTCATAGCCTGAATTAACACATAGGATACTTTTTATCCCGGTAGTACCTAAGTTCTTGTGGGATTATTTCCGACCTCCATTCGGGTGAAGCCACTAGCAAAACCTAGTAGATTATAAATACCATTGGGTTGAGCTACACGATGAATGATACCTACATACATGCCGTCAGTTGGGATAGGCCCTTCCTGAAATGGCCCTACATTTTAGACTCAAGTTTTGGGACTAGAGACAATAACCTCTCAGTTTCTTTAGGCATTTCTTCTCAGGGTTCAGTCTGCTAGCTGCTGATGCTGCTTTAAAATGCCTATCTTATAAATTATCACAAAAAAAAAGTAAATGATTATTTTACTATTCATCATCTGCCTAGCCTTTTCCCAACTATGTTGGGGTCGGCTTCCAGTCTAACCGGATGCAGCTGAATACCAGTATTTTACATGGAGCGACTGCCTATCTGACCTCCACAACCCAGTTACTGGGTAATACGATAACGTAACGACTGTCAAAGATCCACAAATGAAAGGCGGGACCAACGGCTTAACGTGCTTTCCGAGGCACGGAGGGGTCTTAGTATGTAAAGATGGTCACTCATCCACGGACCAACAGTGGCAAGCTTAGCTTAACCTGGCCGATCGACCCGTGCAGCTATTATTATTTACCCACAAGCCCCTTGATTATTTTACTATTATTAAAGATTAAACTTATTTAATTTATTAATACATTTATTTTTTATTAATATTTAAACGTTTTTAACGTAACGTTTAAACGTTTATTCGAAGGTGAAGGCCTTCTCCAGAGATGACCAGCGGTCTCTATCTTCTGCTGTTCGCATCCAGCAAGTGCCAGCGACTTAACGATGTCATCGCCCCAGCGAGTTATGGGCCTTCCTCTCTTTTTTGGCCTGATGGGCCTGGCCATGATGTTACTCTTGAAGTTTTTAAAACATTGACCAACAAAATATTAAGTGTCATAAGATATACTTACATAAATAAACATTTCAATTAATTTCATTAGAATACCATAATAACATTTTATTTCAAACTCCAAATTTTATTAATTAAGTTAGGTAGGACCTACCTTATACGTATACCAAGTTCGATGATAAAATAATGGAAATCTACGAAATATTCAAAACAATGAACAATGCTGAACAATCGAGCAAATCTTGGCTTTCCTATTGAAATTCAATGAAAAGAACAAAATAAAGCGCTGAAATTGACGCGGGGCTTTGAAAAGAGCGATAGTGGAACCCATTTTGAATTGAATTTCGAATTTATTTGAATAGAATAAAAGATTCTTGATAAGATCCTAGATGTATGATAGTGTAATATTCTCCTACCTAACTCTATTTTGCGAGAAAATCCAAGCGGGCAACACGTGGGTTAAATAAGTTTATTTTGGTATTGATGCAATATTATGTCAGAGTTTTTACACCGGTAATCTGTAACAGTTTTTACAGGGTAAACTTTGGGTCAACTACTCGAAAACGTCGCTGGATATTCTCAACATACAATACCTACATACATTTAATAACAACTCTTGGACCTTTGTTCATGATAACTCGGCATTACTACAACAACATTGTTATAATAAGTAACAAAGTATAATATTAAATTACTTAACTTACATGACATCTGGTCGATCTAACGTAATCATATAAAGTAACAACATAAAAGTTATTTTCATAAGTATTTTTTCATATTCATTTTTTTTTCTCAAATAATCTAACACATGCATCCGCAAAAAAGGCCTCACTCCTGATTAGATTCAGAGTCACGATAGCATTCTGAAGGCTTTCGAGGCAGATTCATCCTCCGCGAAAATAGGTAGTTTGTGAGAAGTCTGATCCTATACTTATACTTAAGGTGAAACAAGTCCACATTTTTTCCATACAAACTTCGGGAGGGTTTCTCTTTACTCCACTGTTTAACAGTGTACATCAAAACAAAAACAAGGTATGGTTTTGTCTCATTATTAGTATTGTCCATTAAAAAGTTATGAGCCAATAAAGATTCGTTTTTCTTGCTAATTTAACCTAACTTTGGGGGTGTTTAAGTAATAAAAGAAGTGTAAAATCTCCAAAATCAAGTCGGTACCGACAAATTTCAATTATCGATAAGTTCAATAAACTTTATTGGTCATTGATTTATGAAGTGGTTTTTTTCATAAAACCCGATCTTCCGAAAGACTTCTCTTAATTTTTTCGCGAATGTTTTGCTATAAATGCTCCTGCATCTCACTCAATACCGTTGTGCGTGTAGACAATCATCTAACTGCTCATCACTGATACTACTCGTACCTCTGTCGGACACGAAGCCTGGTGAGACAGCGTGCTTTTTAGTCAGGCCCACCAGTGAGTTCGAGCCCGCGACTAGTGTACCCTTAAAGTTTCCATTTATCGTTGTGTCTAGTTGATGGGTGGTCTTCGCAATAATTCGTCTTCAGATTAAGGTATTAATCAATTACCTATTGATTAATACCTTAATCTAAAACGCCTCCTTAATATGCGAAAAACGGGTCCGTAACGTAACTTCGACAGTCATTTGTTCGATTAATGGAAAGTCGACTGAACGATTAATCGAATGGAATTTATTGCGAAACAACGTTTTATCGCCAAACGCTACTTCGACTGAACGATTCATCGAATATTTATTAATCGATGGACTGCTATTTCGAATGAGTTTTAGTTATTATATGGTTTAATAATTGAAATAAAATTATTAAACAGAGTTTTTTCATCACATACTATTTCATACATAATCGAGGAAATCAAACACTTTTAAGATATCGTACGTTCTTCCCGTAGATTTAGAAACATTGCTTTTGGTAATAACACTTTTAACCGACTTCCAAAAAAGTAGGAGGTTATATGTTCTACTGTATGTTTTGTTTAAAGTATGTTCATCGATTTCTCTCCCATTTGTGGCCCGATTCTCAAAATTCTTTTTTTTTTATTTGAAAGAGTATTCTCCTGAGGCGAATAAAAAAAATAACAAAAAAAAAAACAACCGACTTCCGGAAAAACACTACAAAGTGAAAAAAATTACTTTAATTTCGGAAGGCGGTGATATTAAATTAATAAAATAATATCCAAAGTCACCGACTTCCGAAATTAAAGTTACTTTTCACTTTCTAGTGTTTTTGGAAGGCGGTTGTTTTTTTTTTTTAGTTTTTGTTTCATTTGTTTCCACGAGAAATACTATGTTTTCTTTTCAAATTCCTAAAACTCATTCGAAGCATGGCATCACCGCTGGAATGGGCTCCTAGGAAAAAAGAAGTGGAACCTATTTAAAACCTTAAAAGAAACGGAAAAAAAAATGAGTTGATTAAAGAAAAAAATTCGAGCCCCAGATGAGTCAGTTTCTCCTACCAAATATAAAAGAAAAATCTCTTTTTAATAATTTCATTTCAATTATTAAACCATATAATAACTAAAACTCATTAGAAATAGCAGTCCATCGATTAATAAATATTCGATGAATCGTTCAGTCGAAGTAGCGTTTGGCGATAAAACGTTGTTTCGCAATAAATTCCATTCGATCAATCGTTCAGTCGACTTTCCATTAATCGAACAAATGACTCTCGAAGTTACGTTACGTACCCGAGATAAACAGCATATATTTTGCATTTTCGCAATGGTTGTAGGTACTTTTAGTTGTTGTAACTATCGATTATCACTAAATAAATAAATGATTTGAAAAACTTGATTTGCTGTCGCTTAACTTTATTCGGCTGAAAATATTTTTCAGCTAACAACGAAAAGTGCCAAAAGTGAATGTTTCCACGGAAAATTACCGAAAACCGAAAACGAATTTCGATTGGAACCTAATTTCTAGTAAGAATGATTTCATTCAACAAAAATGTTATTCTTATCTTCAAAGGAGCGCCGTTGCCTTAGAAACAGGCGCTAACTGAAAGGTCAAGAACTGAACTCCAGACAGACATATCTATCCTAACTCCATTATTAGTTTTCGTCACAATACAGAGTCGAAAAGTTTCTTCAATTTGGTATCTAGTGTTCAGCAAATTTATTTTAATAGGACGATTTGTTTTCAGTGCTTACTCATGAGGTGTAATTTCTATTTTGTATAATCAAGCTTGTAACATCGAAAGATTTCAAAAGCAAAGGATATAGAAAAACTAAAAAAAAAATATCCAAAGGGTCCAAACCGATAAAACCAGAAACCCATGTGCTTATTAAGATTTATTAGTTTAATCTTACATACCTAATAGTTGTACAGTCGCCAGCAGGTCAAGCTATCCCAAACTGACAAATTTTCCCAATTGAACATAAACCTTATTCCTTTGTAATAAAGTTGAAAAACCATCAAAGAAATTTGAAAGATTGAGGTAGCTTGATGTGCTGGCCTCTGTACCTATGATTGTTTGGGTGAGGAATTATAAGTCTTTGATTATTTTTATTTCTTAAATGAAGTTTTATTAGCTTTTGCTAGCGGCTTCCCCGCATGGAGGTCGAAAAATAGTCCGTAGGAACAAAATACCGGGATAAAACGTATTCTGAGTGTTAATGCAGATTATAATCTATGTGTGTGCCAAATTTCATCCAAATACCGACACTCAATCGTTGTTGTGTGTTTTTTTTTTTTTAAACGTTGCCCCACACTAGGAATTTCTCCTGTATTGTGGGTGCGTTTACAAACATTTAAACTCACATACACAAACGGCCATACCCGGAACAACTACTTGTAGGTCATACAAATATTTGTTGCGCGGCGTGTCGCGGGAATCGAACCCGCGACACGCCGCGCAGCAGTCAATCGCTTAACCACTGCACCAACCGTGCCGTCAGATTGAGTAACAAACATAGGTAAGTAGGATAATAGGATGCAAGCATATTAACACTACCCGCGTTAGCGGCCATTCACATAGTAATTTTAACTTAAAACCTCAACGCATTCCTGATAAAGAAGTCTTGACAGACTGATGAACTGACAACGAAGTGATTCTTTAATTGTTTTATTTTTCCTTTTGAGGTTTATACGGCCATTCAATAAAATATTTTCTCAAAAAACAATCCATAAATCTTGCATACCTTACAACAGTTTTTATAGCCCCAATCCAGGTTTCTTTTCAATGCGATTTCACAAAGACTGACTGACACATGCAGTCTGCAATTCACAAAGAGTGACTGACTCAAACAGTCAGTCTTTTAATTGCGCTTCCAATCTAACAAAACCAGTCGCAGTCACTGCATCAATCAGTATTTGAAGTAATAAAAGCTTTTCGAGACTCATATTTCTTTGTGCTCCATTGTTCGTCCGTATATACATATGTCACCGTCAGAACCTTATAATACTAACTAACACACTGACACACCTTATTTTACACAGTTGTAGAATATCCACATTGTATAAATTTGTTGCAATGTTTCCCTTATGAAGCTTGTAATTACATGGTGCATGGGTATTTAAAAAATAATTGAATGGAAATAAAAATGATCCATAATAACATTAACAAAAAAAATCGAAACAATATTAATAATTCAACAACACTGAATAATATTTTTGGTAAACATGATTTGAACAAATCGGCTTACAAAATGAGACAAAAATATAACGAACGTAGTAGGTATTTACAAAACAAAATAATTTTATGTAAATAAATCAGATTCGCTAAAAGGCACCCATTAAGAAATAACAGCCACAAGAGAAATAACAAGAAGAAAATTGATGCTCCATTAAGACTGTGTATATTTAAAACAAACACTTGCGCGGGTTTTGATAAAAATAACTGGTAACATTATGTATGTACCTAAACATGTATTTAACCTATTAACCTAAATGATAAATTATTTAATTTCTGTAAGTAAGTTTGTACAAACACTTTTACACGTCAATCATATCTTAAAAACAATAGAAGCGGAAAGAACCACACAAATTAAGTGGACCTATCCAGTCAGAGATTTGTTCCGTGTGGTGCCGGACGTAAAAGACCTACCACCCCAATTCTTCCCGTGGGTGTCGTAGAAGGTGACAGAATGGGCAGCAGCGTTCTCTATGCATTTTACCACCATACTGCGATCGCCAACCCACCTGCGAAGCGTGTAGATTATGGCAAAACCTATGTCCAGTAGTGGACGTTTTTCGGCTGAAATGATGATGATGATCCAGTCAGAGCATGCATTTATCGGTAATCATCCGACTGAACCCAGAACTTGAGGAGGTCAATGATTCGACGAACAATGGTGCCGATTCTGTTGAACATCGAACTAAACACATCATACCTACATTCAACTTAAAAAAATGCTGTTCCATTTACTTTGACTGCGTACGTATTGCACTTTTTTTATGAAAAAGCAGCTCTACGCCATGGAGTTTTTTTTTTTTTCCTTTTTTCAAAAAAAGGCGGGTCTTCTCCCGCTCTGGGTGGAGCAGATTTTTTTTTGAGCCGGTGAGCGTGTCATACTTTTACTGACTAAAACCCACCCGTTTTCCCTCAGTAGCCTGTGTGCCAGGGGCGGCAGTATCTCCTTCGAACAACCCGCACCTCTGGCAGGATGCCATGGGGTGAGAATCGTGTGCTGAATTCATGTGTTACAGTCTCCGCGTTGACGTCTCTGTATATAACCTTTACAATGAAACAATTTATAAAGTACAATAGACACATAGCAAAATGAACATAGTCACGTCCACATCTCCAGAGATCCTAGCACGAACGTGCGTCTTAAACTTAACGGATATTTGAACGATTATTAAATGGAAAGATAGCTAAGATCCTATATATTATGTGATTTTAATAGTGCCTATAAATATAGGCAATATTAAAATTAAATTTACTTTATTAATTAGGCAATAATAAAAGTAAATACTTCCAACTCTTTAGAATATATAGGCAAAAAAAATGAACAAGCACAATTAATATCACCCAAAGATATGATTATAGTCTTATAACTTGATAATAATTATTTGTAACGAGTGTTTTCAATTTAAAAATCATTTAAATATACGTTAGTTACGTTTACTCTGCGCGTTCGTGGTAGGCCCACTATTCCAATTTAGATAGTTGTTTTTCCTAGAAACCTGCACAGATTATTAATCTGCAGGTAGGAAAATAAACGTCTGGTATACGATACCTGAGGAGCAACTCTACTAATTTTAAGAACGTTCACAGTCTGATCTCAGTGTCAATCTGTCAAAAATACCTCGATTTTTCATACATTTTTGACATTTGCTTGTCGCTGAGATGACACTGCTACTAGATTTTTAACAGTTTTAATCACTGAGAATTGGCCTTCTGTCCGTGACATTGTAACGGCAGAAGTTTACGAAACGATACAAGCCTGAAGCCAAGGATGCAAGCACAGTTCCTGCAAAATGTAAAGAAAAGGGAAAAACCTTTCAATCAAAATTAATGAGTTTCGCCGATATTCTTCGCCGAAAAAAACCCTGATTGGATCAGGTGCCTACTGTATTAAAAAAAAACCCATCGAATTAAAAACCACCTCTACCGATGCATTTCCCTTACATTTCTTTTGTTATTATTCTAACCGTAACAGTAGTAATACTGACGTGGACTTTGCAAAAATTTCATCATCATTCATCATTTCAGCCGAAAGACGTCCACTGGTGGACATAGGCCTGCCCCAACTTAAACGAAAATCGCGTACGTGTGTTCGCAAATATCAATCCTGATAGATTATTTTTCCACGAACAAACCACGGTATGAAATGAAATTTCAAAACTGCAATTCAACGAAATAATATCGTGGTGAGGGTCCTCAAGAATATCTCGGAGGCATTCCGCATCGGCTTTCATATTCCTTGCAGGTACGGACAAGGGATATTGCTGATTTAATGAAAGACTTCATGAGGGGCTCATAAAAATAAAACACATAAACCTGCATGGGCACATATGAAACGTCAGAAGCTAGGTGCACGGTTCCAATTTGTCGCTTCCTATGGAGAAGGGCCGGCAAGAAACTCCACGATTACTCTTTTAAAAAACCTAGCTTTAACAATGTTTTCAAATTATAGTGATAATATTTATGGGAGGACAGTGCAGGCCTGTCAATAAGTACGAGGTACTTAGAGCAATGAAAATACAGAATTGAAAATGTTCTCTCATTCACAATATGTAACAGAATCTACATAAATAAAATGAACCTATTCAAACCAAGTGACATGATTTCCATGACAATCATTAATTAATAGTCGATATTAAAATTGATCCATAATGTCAAATAATGTCGAGAATATGTCAGACATTGTAAAAAATAAATGGAATAAAAAAGAACATTGTAATTTGGGAGCAGTTACTAGACTTTGACATAGTTATTTTTTTTATTTATTTTTTTCTCTCAAAAAGGTTCAAATTCGGTACATGGCATTTAGGTTAAAGGTTATGTTATGCTGTTAATGAGGTACCAGGGAAGCCACATGTGCAGAAGGAATTAATGCCAAACTTCCCTGTCTTCAACGTAGTCTTTTATCTTATTATTATGCTTGTGAGTTTTAAACTGTCTATCGGTAAGTTCTGTAACCGACTTTGGCAACTTCATATAGAAGCTGATACTGTTTGTTAGAAATGACTTGCTAGTTTTAGTTAATCTAAATTTTGGAATCACAATTTCATCTTTACTACGTGTAATTAGATTATGGAAATCGCATTTTATTTTAAAGACCTACGTTTTTGCGAACATACAAGATATTTTCTAGCATATAAAGAGAAGTATATCAATTTCGTTGAATTTGTTTCTAAGAGACTCGCGCATAGCTAACAATCGGTCAGCCTACTTTAATAAGTTTGTCTCTCCGAGTATAATCAGAGGAGCCACCATCGTAATTTTAGGAACGTCCATAGTCTGATCTGACTGGATCTGTCAAAAATACCTCGATTTCCCATAATTTTTTGTCATTTGATGGCCGTAGAGATGAGACTGCGACTAGATTTTGATCGTTTCAAATGAGGGTTATCATGAATATTCAAGCCACCAGTTGGCGCCACTTTGACAAAAGCTCTTCCAGTTCGACAGTGAACTTAAAATATTGTATGTAATTCATTTCATTCTATCGTTCACCATTCAGTCCTTAGGCGCCTTGACACTTTTGATAGGGTCTCAGTGCTGCCACCTAGTGAGTGTCATTTCAGAAAACCCTCAATACGAGAATTGGCCATTTGGTGTCTGTAGGTTAGGCAAATAACCTCAATTTTCAATAATAACAGTATTCCGGGTATTACACACACACATAAACACATGCCACATGCTTTTGGCCACATTGCATGTGTGCATTTTATTTCATAGTTGATTTTATTTTATGTAATGTGCGTTTTGTTTGTGCAGAATAAACATTTTTTCTTTCTTTCTTTTTTCGATCTAAAAGGGTTAGGCAGAAACTACAGAACGCCTCCTGCTTCGATCCTTACTTACTGCCGTTTGCGTCGTTTACGTTCATACATTTGGCCATACTCTATTATAGATAAGTGGTAAGCTGAAAAATCTATATATCCGTGTTTAAATGAAAATGAATAATTTTTTTTTTCTTACATTAACAACTAGTGATTCGAACCGGATTTTAAGCAATTATGCCTGTGTTTAGAAACTCCGCTCAGCCATAATTAAAATAAGTAGATATAATTAACTTGTTTTATATAAAAAATAGCACAAAAAAGATATAATTAAATCTAAAAAAGCAGTACTCAGCGCGCACAGTGTAGTGTTGTGACATTTTTAAATTAGGTATGTAATGCGTTGTGAACTTATATATTTGCAATTGATTTATTTAATCAGAACTTTTTGTAACATTTAGTGAAGGAATATTATGACATTTTGAATAATTTAATGTATTCGGAAATTAAATATTTGCACACCACATGTAATGGTAGAATGTAAATGGGCCACATTAATAATAACAGCATACTACTTTGTACACCTACATTTTGGCAAATAAAGCATTACTTACTTACTTACTCACAGTGTTTGTTCTATCGTGTTTTGATGTCGATATTTACTATGTCTGTGAAAACTCCACAGTGTGAAGTTTACACAAAAAATGAAAATGTTTCAACTGTTATTTCAAGTGAAGTAAACAAACCTGTGGGTGATGACCAGTGATAGGAATAGCTAGTGCCTATTTGCCTAAACTTCGAAGAACAGAGACAAGAAACGGAGACTTCCTTAGGACTAAAATTTTTTTTCCCGGGATTTGGGAAAAATCTTCAGTAAGTTAAAATTTGCGCACTGGATAAAAACTTATCCTGTTTATGATGTGTAAAAGCAATTTTTAACTAAACTTGCAATTATCAAATTTTCGGGATATTCAAGTAAAATCCCGAAATAAATAATCTAACTTTAATTCATGTATTTGTATTATATTTACGATCCAACTAACCGTTGTATCAAATCATGAATTAAAGTTAGATTATTTTGGTAGTTGCAAGTTTAGTTAAATATAGCTTTTACACATCTTAAATAAAGCTTACTAGAAAAAAGACAAACCTTTCACTAATTAGTCGTAACGCTAAAAGGATAAGACTAATTAGGGCGCAAGAATCCGAAGAGGATCGTGAAGTGAGAATAAATGCAATCCAAGCACGGCAATTAAGTCATAAGACGCGCATCTGAAACGCCTTCCCAGCGTGCGTCTAGACTCAGAATACAGCGTACTCTTACAGCAGCTTCTCGTCGCAGGAGAGCACAGAGGAACGCGAAGCGCGATTATCGGCTAACCGAGAGCGCCACTCGCGGTCACTCAAGTCCGAGACTTTTACGGAAAGAGAATCACGCCTAAGTTCGCAAAGTATTCGGACAGCGTCTTTACGCTCTCAAGAGAGCATCGAAGAACGCGAAACGCGGTTATTGGCTGACCGAGAGCGTCACGCACTTTCACGTGAGTCTGAATCTCTCTTAGAGAGAGAACGACGGTTATTGTCAGCCAGAGATAACTATGCACAAGCTCGCCTGAACGATGAAACGTATTTAGCGTTCGAAAGGGAAAGAATAGACGAAGTGCGACAAGCAGGCACAACAGCACAGCGTCAATCTCGCTTGGAGGCTGACCGAGCTCGATACTACCTATATTAACAGAATTACAAATGAGGAAACTGATGAGTCTTCGGAATATGATGTCACAAATATTATTATACCCTGGGTCAATAAAGAAAAAGCAGGTTTCACGTATTCATCTAGAATTGACTACGCTGAGTTCGCCTCTGTTGGTGGTATGGCGAAAATTTGCAATTTTTGTGATGCTCTGAAATGGAGGAAAGAGACAAATGGAATGTGCTGTTCAAGTGGAAAAGTTTCTATTACGAATTTTCAAGATCCCCCAAACTTTATTGAAATCCTTCTAAATGGCGATCACTGCCAATCTAAACATTTTTTAGAAAATATCCGTTCTTATAACAGCGCATTCCAGATGACATCTTTTGGGGCAAAACAAATAACGGAAGGACCGTTCATGCCAACCTTCAAAGTGCAAGGCCAGGTTTACCATGTCATCGGATCGCTACTACCGGAAAATGAACCCAAATTTCTCCAAATTTATTTTTTGTCTGATTACACTGAACAGCTCTCTGTCAGATATCGTCATTTTCCCCAGCTCAACAGTGACCTTATATCAGGACTACAAAACATGCTGCATCAAGTAAATCAGTATGTACATAATTTTAAAAGTGCATTGGAGTCGATCCCTCGCGGCAGCAATAATTTTAAAATAATCATCAACGCAGATAGACGTCCTGTTGGTGAACACCGCGGGAGACACAATGCACCCGGCACAGATGAAGTTGCAGTGGTTTTAGTCGACCAAGAGTGTGAGAGGCGAGACATCGTGCTGCGCACTCGCGACGATCGCCTTCAACGTATTTATGAAACACACCGAGCATACGACGCCCTGCAATATCCGTTAATATATTGTCATGGTGAAGATGGGTACAATTTCGGGCTTTACCAAGTTAACCCTACTACCAGGTTGGCCAATTTTAATAAAAAAATATCGGCTCAGCAATATTATTCATATCTTTTACAAATACGGAGCAATCGTTTTGTATATTTGCAACGATTTCGTGGTTTGTTCAGCCAATTTATTGTAGATATGTATGCTAAAATAGAAACGGAACGTTTAGTTTACATTCGTACTAACCAACGTCGTTTACGCGCTGAAGAATACGTGCATTTGCGGGACGCGATGCAAACGGATAATAACGTTGAAAACTTGGGGAGATTGGTCATCTTGCCATCCAGTTTTACAGGCGGTCCGCGATATATGCACGAAAGAACGCAATATGCTTTTTGCTACGTCCGTAAGTACGGCCGGCCAGACCTTTTCATAACGTTCACAACGAATCCAAAGTGGACCGAAATTAATCAGGAACTTCTTACAGGACAGGCATCATATGATAGGCATGACATAATTGCAAGGGTTTTTCATTTGAAGCTTAAAGTATTGATTAATCTCCTAACAAAAGAGAAACTATTCTGTTCAGCTCTATGTTTTGTGGTTTACCCCACGCCCACATTCTCCTGTGGCTGGAAGACAAAATTCGTCCCGACGCTGTTGACAGTGTCATAAGTGCTGAATTTTCAGACCAAAATGAAGATCCAAATTTGCATGACATCATTAAGACACACATGGTTCACGGGCCATGTGGTGTTTTAAATAGGGCATCACCATGCATGCAAGATGTAGGGTATTTTTTTGAACACCGACTGGTGTTCAAAAAAATACCCTAGGGCACTTATAGCACAGACTATGTCGGGGGAAAATGGTCATCCGTTGTATCGGCGCAGGTCACCCTCGCAAGGTGGCTTCACAGCTTTGACCAAGTTTCGTGGACAAGAAATTGTTTTGGACAATAGATGGGTGGTGCCGTATTCGCCAGTATTATCAAAAACATTTCAAGCTCACATAAATGTTGAAATGTGCAACAGCATAGAGTCTATTAAATATATTTGTAAATATGTGAATAAAGGTAGTGACCAGGCTATGATCGCGTTGAGAAATCGAAATGATTATGACGAAGTCACAAAATATCAATCTGGCCGATACATAAGCTCCTCGGAGGCAGTTTGGCGTATTTTAAGTTTCCCAATTCATGAGAGACATCCTCCAGTCATCCATCTCGATGTACACCTTGAGGGCGGGCAACGAGTGTATTTTCAATCAGAAAATGTTGCCGAAAGTTTAGACAATCCCAGACAAACCACCTTGATGGCATTCTTTCGCCTCTGTCAAACAGATAATTACGCCAAAAACCTTTTATATAACGAAGTTCCATCATATTACACATACAACAAGCAACAAGGTTTTTTTAACCGTAGAAGACGTGGAACTGCTGTGGAAGGCGAGCCAGGTGTTTTCAAGGAACTCGTGATTGGACGAGTGTACACTGTGCACCCTAATAATCCAGAGTGTTATTATTTACGCCTCCTTCTGCACGTGGTGAGAGGACCTACTTCTTTTACTGACCTCCGTAAAGTAGATGATATTGAATATCCCACATACCAGGCAGCTTGCCGCGCACGTCATTTACTAGATGGAGATCAACATTGGGATGATGCTTTAGCCGAGGCATGCGTCTGCGATAGTCCATATCGCTTGCGTCATTTGTTTGCCATCTTACTGACCTTTTGTGGATTAGCAGATGCTCAGCAGTTGTGGCAAAAATACCAACATAAGTTTTCTGAAGATTTTATGAGACATGTGTACAACAAAGCAGTGGTGAAATTCCTGACCGAGTCCGTGAAAATTGTCATAATAGAGCGTTGTTGGCTATTCAAGACACAGTTATCAGTATAGGAGGGAACTCGCTCACACAATACGGCTTGCCCACGCCGACAGCCGATGGTGAACGTATAAACAGGGAGTACGCCTCGGAGATTAGTTACAATCCCATAGAATTAGCAGAAACACTGCAAAATGGCTGCTCAAATTTGACACTGGAACAGCGTCAAATATTTGATCGAGTGTGCTACAGTGTGGAAAATACATCAGGAGAAATCCTGTTTTTAGACGCGCCCGATGGAACGGGTAAAACATTTCTAACCAAAGTTATTTTGGCTAGGGTAAGAAGCCAAAATAAAAATGCTCTATCTGTTGCCTCGTCAGGTATAGCGGCCACATTGTTGCCCGGAGGAAAAACCGCACATACAATGTTTAAAATCCCTATCGACTTGGAACGAACCGAAAGCCCGGTTTGCAATGTATCACGTAATAGCGATAGAGCTAGGGTTTTACGTGATTGTGTGACAATAATTTGGGATGAGCGCACGATGGCAAATCGCAAAGCTGTTGAAGCAGTAGACCGAACTTTGCGGGACATAAGGCAAAACAACCGGCCGATGGGAGGCATAACGGTACTTTTCTGTGGTGATTTTAGGCAGACACTTCCGATTGTATCCCGAGGAACGAGAGCCGATGAAATTAGTGCATGTCTAAAAAGTTCAATTCTATGGCGCAATGTCATATCAACTCATTTGAGTTTAAATATGCGAGCACATCTGGGAGGGAACCCAAACGCGCAAGAGTTCGCAGATTTACTATTGAAAATTGGTGACGGCACATTTCCCACTACACAAGAAGGTACAGTAATTTTGGTAGAGAACCTATGTTGTAACGTTGCTTCACGGCTGGAACTCATTTCTTCTGTGTATGGGGATCCAACTGATATCGGTAACCAAGGTGCTGTGCCAACGAGCTATTTTGATCCCCCGCAACGATCAAGCGGCAGCAATAAATACACAAAGAAGTAAGCAATATACTTCGGTTAACACTGTTACGGAAGAAGAAGATGCCACACATTATCCAGTAGAGTTCTTAGATTCCCTTAATACACCCGGTCTTCCGGCACACAATTTTTTTTTTTAAGTCAGCGTTCCAATAATTCTTCTTAGAAATTTAAGTCCTCCCAAACTTTGCAACGGCACTCGGATTATAGTCACCAATCTCCAACACAACCTCATCGAAGCCGAAATATTAACAGGTTGTGGCGCCGGTGATGTTGTTTTTATTTCCAGAATTCCGCTCATTCCCAATAATTTCCCATTTAGTTTTAAACGTGTACAATTCCCCATCAGCCTATGTTACGCCATGACCATTAACAAAGCTCAGGGCCACACACTGTCCGTTGCGGGGGTGGACCTTGATGATGATGATGATGATGATGGGACTCCCTTTTCCGCACGTAGACTCCCATTCGGTCCGTTGTGCGAGGGGATGCTGGCTAGCAGAGCCAGCCTAGCTCCGCCCAAAAGCACAGAAGCTTCCTGGGGGCTTCACAGGCTTCGCGGAGCGACCTCACTGTTCCGAGGATTTCTTCGCGTTGAGAAGCCACGGCCTCGCATTCCAGGATGACGTGGGCGGCTGATTCCTCGGCGTCAAGGCAGCCCCTGCAAAGCGGGCTGTCTGTGGCGCCTATGTTAAAAAGGTGTTTGTTAAGGGCGTTATGGCCCGTAATTGTTCCTATTATTATTCTAAGGTTATTTCTGCTCAGGCTGAGAAGTTTTTTGGTTAATCGCGGGTGTACAGTTGGTAAAGCCAATTTTGACTGTCTACAGTCTGTTGCCCGTGACCATCTGTTGTTATGGAGTTCGGTCGACCTTTGGCGAATCCACGCACGAAATTGTGAGAAAGGCAGGGGGAGAAGTGGGTACGGGCCTAGCACTTTCATATAAGAGCCTCTCTTCGCAAGTTCATCTGCGGCATCATTGCCTAAAGATCCACTGTGCCCTTTGATCCACTGGAGTGCAATACGATTGGACGTCGATAAACTCTCCAGGGCAAGATGGCACTCAAAAATTAGTTTGTTGTTAGTTTGTTTGTTTTCTAAAGCTTTGAGCACAGATAGGCTGTCGGATAGGAATTTAATGCCGTAGTTCCGGATGCCTAAGCGCTTTACTGCTGTAGCGGCTTGTGTTAAGGCAACACATTCACACTGAAAGATTGAACTGTGTGTGCCTAGCGGTATGTGAAAGTTGATGTTGAGGTCAAGGGAGTGTGCGCCAGCACCTGAACCGTTTTGTGTTTTTGAGCCATCTGTGTAGATGCGCACTTCATTGGCTCCCGACTGATCCCTTTCTTCCTCTACTGTTTGTATAATATAGTTTTTGTTGAACATAGGTTGGTTTGGTGTTCTATCACACGGGGCAGCGATGAGTGGCTGGTACTCAATCGCCCGGTCCAGGATTTTAGCGTGTGGGCTGGTTAAATTCTTGCCCCATATGCCCAGATGCATTAGCCTGATAGCAGCTAGTGGGTGGACCTTAGTATTGGTTGCTTTTCCCACGGCCAACTTTATGTAGCTCTTTCGCGTGTGAGCAACCCTAGCAACCTTTTTGTGTACGCTCCAGGTGGTTCCACCGCTAATATAGTATATAGAGAAGCGTTTACCTAAATAATAATGCTAAGCGATAGCCGTTTTGCGTGAATGTGACGCAAAACGGCTATCGCTTAGCATTCTTATTTTTGTATTCCTGTTCTTTTTGCGTCATATTTACCGCAAATAAACGTTTTTTTCTTTCTTCCTTTTCTAAATAATATAAATTTTATAAATAGTTTTGTGGCAGCTTTTTACTGGAAAAAAACCATTAGGTCTGGTCGATAGATTCTCCCTTATCAATGTAGGAGGTGGTACATCGTCTATAAGCGGCACAATGCTGTTTTACGACATCCACGTGAACGAAGTCGCGGGCACAGCTAGTCTTAAATAAAGCTTATTTTCAGCTTACTCAAGATTTTTCCCGAATCCCGGGAAAAAAAATAGTCCTAAGGAAGTCTCCGTTTCTTGACTCTGTTCTTCGAAGTTTAGGCAAATAGGCACTACCTATTCCTATCACTGGTGATGACCCAAAAAAAGTAAGTTCAAAAATTAAAACACGGGTACTGAAAAATCATGCTCTAAGAAGTATGGAACAAGAAAATATTATCACCTGAAAGCTGTGGTCGTATGCCACGTACTATAACAAAACAATTTAAATTATAAAGATAAATAAAAAATAAAAAAAACATTTATTTCAGGTACCATAGAAACCATAATAGAAAACATCTTTAAATACAAAACAATACATTCTAACAGTTATTAGTCTTATGATTCTTATGATTGTATAGATATAAGCAATAGAATAAGTTATGTAGTACCCAGAACAACGATATATCGAGGTGTGCGCGCACGACCGCTGTTTGCTGTAACCTCTTGTCGATCAAACGCAGGCTCGCGAGCACCCTTGCGGCGTGTTACCACGCAGTTCAATATGATTTTCCGGGATATCGAATTCTTTTCTGTTTCTGCTGGCAAATTTCGAAATGTTGCGCTTAAAATTGTAGCAGAATTAGGTAATTATCAATCCAAAATTCATAATTGTTATTAAAATATCTTCTTTCTGTTTTTATTATTTAACTTGTATTATTTTCAGATTAGTTTTATTTTATATTTAACTAGCTTTTGCCAGCGGCTTCGCCCGCGCGGAACTTTCATCCCCTATTTAACTCCCTTAGGGGTTGAATTTCGCACAACCCTTCCTTAATCCTTGTCTACATTATAAAGGGAATCTCTGTGCAAAATTTCAGCTTTCTAGGTCCAAAGGTTTGGGCTGGGCGTTGATGAGTCAGTCAATCAGTCAGTCAGTCAGGACTTTTCTTTTTATTTATATATAGATAGATCATACTCTCTGTTCAATGTTACTATTTATATCGCACGCCGTCCGTGTTTGTTTCAATTTTTTATATTATGTGGAAAATGTTGTTGGTTATACATTTGTACTCCCATTTTAGTTTTAAGTTCTATACCATAATACTGTTGCGCGGCACGATTAATGTTTGGTTGCCACTAGCGCCATCTCGTATCGAATAGCGGAACTAATGGTCAAGAGCTTTCTAGAAAGTTCGATGCTAGAACTTTCTGGAACTATCGACATGTGTTCGGTCAGGGCCGATATGTACTCGAACATTCTAGATGCTTCTACGGTAGAAGGTTCTGGAACTATCCGAGGGCCCTATATAAGCGGGAACGGAGCGCGTCTCGGGGTAGTTCATTGGAAGCGATACATGCGAGAACATCTAAAGCGATCTTCAAGTGCGACTTAAGAGTGATCCGTAGTGCTATTGTGTTGTGTTATAGTGTGTTTAATTAAAGTCTTATTTTTGGTAATTCATATCGGCAGTTTTTAATTGTCACGAACCCCAAGCTCGTAACAATTGGTGTCAGAAGCAAGGATTAAAATCATGCCGATTTTACCTAAAGACGACATGGAGGGTATCCGTACCCGGAGTCATCGCCAGCAGGAGACGGACCAGAGGCGATTTGGTGGAGCAATGCCACAGGCGTCGGAGGGCCAGCTACCAACCACAGAGGCCGGCCCGTCCACAGCTGCTCCAGCATCACCAGCACCAGATTTTGCTGCTCTGATGATGATGTTGCAGGAGCAGGCCCGCCGACAGGAGGAACAGGCCCGCCGACAGGAGGAACAGGCCCGCCGATTGGAAGAACAGCTCAAACGTGATAAAGAGGAGCAGGCCCGCCGACAGGAGGAACAGGCTCGCCGACAGGAGGAGCAGGCTCGCCGACAGGAGGAGCAGGCCCGTCAATTGGAAGAACAGCTCAAACGGGATAAGGAGGAGCAGGTGCACCGCCAGGAAGAGCAGATGCTCCTCATAAAGGACCTTCACGCAACCTTCGGGAAAGACATGAAGGAGGTGAAGGAGAAGGTTGCCCAGCATGACAACCGCTTGTCAGAAGCTGAAACTCAGATCAGCAAGTTTAGTGACGTCATTGCTGATGTGAAGCAAGAGTTGGGTAACCTCAAACTTGGGGATGGAATCGCAGCTCCCGTAGCTACAACACCTTCGCTACGTGGATTCAAAGTGCCGCCGTACGACGGGACTTCTTCCTGGTCGGCCTACAAAATTCAGTTTGCGGCTGTCATGAAGGCGAACGGGTGGAATAAAAGTCAGGCCATGACTGCCCTCACTCTAGGCCTGCGCGACCAGGCTTTAAATGTGCTGGAAGCTCTCGGTAAGGAAGTGACTTACGAGCAGCTCCTCGAGGCATTGGAGGCTAGATATGGCGACGCTCACCTGGAACACGTGTTTCGTGCGCAGCTCAAGGATCGTGTGCAACGCAGTAACGAAAACCTGCAGCAGTGGGCCCTTGAAGTGGAGAAGCTGGTTCGAAAAGCGTACCAGTCCGTACCTGCGCTTATTGATGGGAACCTGGTGCAAGCATTCATCGACGGCATCCGGGACCTTGAAGTTAGAGCTGCTGTGAGACTCGGTCACCACGGGACGCTTAAGGACGCCTTGGCCCATGCACTGGAGGTGGAAGCTGTGCGGCAGGATCATCGTTCCCATCGCGTCAGGGAGGTTGTAGCGGCTACGGTTCGCGATCGTAAAGGATACAGCCCTAGGTGCTACGGCTGTGGGGAAAGGGGCCACCTTCGATCCAGTTGCCCTAAACGAACTGCAGAAAGGGAAGATGGCCGGTCTCCAGAGGGTAGCGCGGCTAACAGCACTACCCAGCAGCAGCAGGGAAACGAGTAATAGCCAGGACTGCGGGGCGGGTGCTGGCTGATGTTCAAAGAGCCCCAAGGATTTCGATCACACAAACCCATGACGGGAACACCTTAATCATCAAGGGTGAGATCAACGGAATGCCCTGTAAGCTGACCATAGACACGGGAGCCTCTCGTACGGTCGTCAGTTCCAAAGTTATGAGTCGGCTCCTTGGGGACTCCACATACAACCGGGAATGCATTAATTTGGTGACAGCCACCGGTCAGCGCATACCTGTCCGTGGAGAGAAGGAAATGGAGTTGAAGCTAGGCAACAGGACCTACCTGCATAATGTCATCGTGGCTGATATAATGGACGATTGCATCCTGGGTCTTGACTTTATGAGGAAAAATTTTTGCGAGATTGACGTCAAGCAGGGAGTTATGAAATGTGGACGAGAGGAACTTTTTATGGAAGGGGCGTTATCAGGGAATGTGTACAGCCTTAAGGAAATTGTTCTTCCTCCGAGATCAGAAACGATTGTGCCGGTTAGTCTTCCTCGGAATTCTGGGCAAACTCATCGTTGTGTACTCGTGGAAAGGGTAGACAATGACCTTCCATGGAAAGTGGCACGAACTTTGGTCAGAGCCACCGACATCTCAGGGGTACGTGTGCTGAACCTTTGTGATCAGGAACAGACTATTGAAAAAGGCACACTGATTGGTACTTGCGAGGAAGTGGATTGGCTGCGTCAATGCCAATATCTATCGACTGGGACTTTTTTGTTGTTTTGTGTTGACTATCGTCGTCTGAATGACGATGACGTTACGAAGAAGGACAGCTACCCTTTGCCAAGAATTGATGACACGTTGGACATGCTTACTGGAGTAAAGTGGTTTAGCACGCTGGACCTGAAAAGTGGCTACTGGCAAGTTGAAATTGACCCCAAGGACAAGGAGAAAACAGCATTCTCGACAGGAAAGGGTCTGTGGCAATTTAAAGTTATGCCGTTTGGATTGTGCAACGCTCCGGCAACGTTTGAAAGGTTGATGGAACTTGTACTAACTAAGTTGATTGGAGATGCCTGTCTGGTCTACTTGGATGACATAATCATCGTAGGCCGTACGTTTGAAGAACATCTTCAAAACCTGGAACGCGTGCTCATGAAGATCCAGAGTGCCAACCTCAAGTTGAGTCCGAAGAAATGTTCACTATTCAAACGGCAAGTTAGCTTTTTGGGATATGTGGTGTCGGAAGAAGGTATCCGCACGGATCCAGAAAAAATCGCCGCTGTCAAGGATTGGCCAGTTCCAAAAGACAAGACGCAGGTCAGAGCGTTTTTGGGGTTGTGCTCTTATTATCGGCGATTTGTTAAGAACTTTGCGGATATTGCCAAACCCCTGCATAAGCTAACCGAAGAGAAGCGACATTTCTGCTGGGATGAAAGTTGCGATATCGCATTCCAGGAGTTAAAGGACCGACTATGCAAAACACCTATTTTGGGGTACCCTGATGCAGGCAAGGAATTTATAGTTGACACAGACGCAAGTGACATAGGACTTGGTGGTGTGTTGTCTCAACGGAATGGTGATCAAGAGGTTGTGATAGCGTACTTCAGCAAGTCGTTGTCAAAGCCGGAGAGGAACTACTGTGTCACGAGACGGGAATTGCTTGCTATGGTAAAGTCATTGCAGCATTTTAGCAAATATCTTCTGGGTCGGAAATTCCACTTACGAACCGACCATGCTGCACTGAAATGGCTATTACAGTTCAAAAATCCAGAAGGACAAGTTGCGAGATGGATTGAGCTACTGCAGGAATACGACTTTGTGGTCGAACATCGCAGCGGGAAATCTCATGGCAACGCAGATGCATTGTCAAGAAGACCTTGTCCTGAAGACTGCAAGCACTGTACTAGACAAGAGAGTAAGGAAGTGGTACCTGTGAGGATGCTCAGGACAGACCTCAGCAACGAGTGGAAGGAAAGCCTACAAAGTGCACAGCAGGAAGATTCGGACATCAAGCCGATTCTGGAGTGGATGAAGGCCAAAGCTCCTAAGCCCAGGTGGAGCGACGTCTCAGCAATGAGTTCCATCACAAAGAGCTATTGGGCCCAATGGGACAGCTTGGTGATTCAGGATGGAGTCCTGTGCCGTAAATGGGAAAATGCTCGGGGAAACAGCTGTCACTTGCAAATGGTTGTCCCTAAATCACAAGTACCGGATGTTCTGCAGCTGTACCATAATGGTTGTTCAGGAGGTCACCTGGGAGTAAAACGGACTCTACTGAAGATACGAGAACGGTTTTACTGGGTCCACTGTCGGGACGATGTCGAGGACTGGTGTCGCAAATGTACAAGTTGTGCAGCTGTAAAGGGACCTCAGACGCGTAGCAGAGGTGCATTGGAATTGTACAATGTTGGTGCACCATGGGAGAGGATAGCCCTTGACGTTGCGGGGCCGTTTCCGGAAAGTGAAAGTGGTAACAAGTATTTCATGGTTGTGATGGATTACTTCACTAAGTGGCCGGAAGTCTTCGCCATTCCAAATCAAGAAGCTTCAACAGTTGCCGATAAATTAGTTCATGAAGTCTTCTGTCGTTTTGGAGTACCTTTAGAGATTCACAGTGATCAAGGAAGGAATTTTGAGTCTCAAATATTCCAGGAAACTTGTCGAGTGATGGGTACTCATAAAACAAGAACAACTTCTTACCACCCACAATCGGATGGAATGGTGGAACGATTCAATCAGACATTAGAGAGGTACCTAGCCAAAGTTGTGGAAAATCGGCAACGAGATTGGGACAAGCACATACAACCGTTTTTGTTGTCATATCGAAGCGCTGTTCACGAAAGCACATCGGTGACACCAGCTTTCGCAAACTTTGGAAGGGAATTACGGCTACCTGCAGACCTGATCACCGGAATACCACCTGATGCCCCACGCAGTATAACCGATTATGCGAGTGACTTGCGGAACAAGATGAATGACATTTATGAGCACGTCAGACACTCAGGCCAGCAAATGTCTGAAAAGATGAAAACCCGTTATGACCGCAAAATGAACAATAAAGGGTTTGACGAAGGTTCACTACTGTGGTTGCACAATCCCGTCCGCAGCAAAGGGAAATCTCCTAAGCTTCAAGCTAACTGGGACGGACCGTACCGGATTGTGACAAAGATCAATGACGTTACCTACCGGATACAGAAAGGTGCAAGAGGTACCCCTAAGATAGTCCACGTGGATCGACTAGCGCGTTATTATGGGGCCGATAATGCTCGGGACGAGCATTTCTTAGGAGGGGGCAGTGTTGCGCGGCACGATTAATGTTTGGTTGCCACTAGCGCCATCTCGTATCGAATAGCGGAACTAATGGTCAAGAGCTTTCTAGAAAGTTCGATGCTAGAACTTTCTGGAACTATCGACATGTGTTCGGTCAGGGCCGATATGTACTCGAACATTCTAGATGCTTCTACGGTAGAAGGTTCTGGAACTATCCGAGGGCCCTATATAAGCGGGAACGGAGCGCGTCTCGGGGTAGTTCATTGGAAGCGATACATGCGAGAACATCTAAAGCGATCTTCAAGTGCGACTTAAGAGTGATCCGTAGTGCTATTGTGTTGTGTTATAGTGTGTTTAATTAAAGTCTTATTTTTGGTAATTCATATCGGCAGTTTTTAATTGTCACGAACCCCAAGCTCGTAACAATACTGTAATGTGTAACCGTTTATTTTCCCAAATAAAATAAAATTAGTAGTAAGTGATCATAAGCTTTAGGGCAAAGTGGCATACGACCACGGGTTTCAGAAGCCAATATCTTCTTGTTTCATACTTTTTAGAGCGTGATTTTTCAGCAGTCAGGTTTTCGTTTTTGTACTTACTTTTTTGAGGTTATTTGGCTCAAATAAGATCAGTCTATTCATGTATGTGTTTAGTTTGAACTCATCAAATCGAATTGCTTAAATTTAATATTTTATAATCAAGCTAAAATTCTAATACTCATAATAAATATCGAAGTATCTATATGTTAGTTTTCTTTTCCACGAAATCTTTTTCGCTTTTTCTGAGTATCGTAACTCAGAATTCTTGATTTATTTTTATAGATATTAGTATTCTTATGATTAAATAACTTCACATAATTGGACTGTAATCAATCAAACTGAAATTATTGCAGCTAGCAAAATTTAAACAAATTTTCAGTGATTGCACGATTTAAAAATTAATTAAGTTTTATAAAAGACATGGATAAAGTTTGGCCCAGCATGGACAACGACATAATTATATTTAAAAAAAATTACGTATAATATTTGAATTTCCAACATAGTTTTCACACATCACGCAGGCAAATATCAATTCAAAAAAGTATTACTTTGTTTGTATTATTTGATTTACGTCCGTGATTTACTAATATTGCAATTATTTTAAATAAAATGGTAATTAGTACAGTAGCCCCCACTAATGGTGCCCCAATCTCAAAAAGCAATAGATTGACACTTCGCTTTAACTTACGACCTTCTTATAATAAGCAATTTCTATAGGCTATAATACTATAGACACACACACTCTCATACGTTTACAAATGAATGTATTTCCTAAATTCAACCGATATAGCAAATGGCATGATAGCTGAGCGGTTACCGCACTTGATTATCGCGTTTGAGCGCAGCGAGTCACGGTTTCGAATCCCACTCGCTGTGTGATAGTCTTTTTATTGTTTTAAAAATCACTTTTGAGTATAGTTTCTTGTTCTGTTCGTCGTATTCACTAAACTCGTAAAACTTTATCATTATACCCACAGAAACCTAAATAAATTTAAATGATTTACGACTCATTCACCGCGACTTATAGAACGGTGTTGGTTGATATTGTGTGCTAGTGACGTGTGTTTCATCTATTAGCGTTCTTCTAATTCATTTTAAAATGTAAGCAAATTTAAATATAGAAATGAAAGCGAATATTATTGCGCTGCATAAAAGTGGACTTAATACCTATATCACAAATACCTATGTGATGAAACAGGACTGAGTGTGAGTATTATGATTTAAATATTTTATTAAACATTTATTTAATTAAAGTATAACTGCTGATCCTTGTAGTTATTTTAAAACGTTTTATAAATATCATAATGTCTAAATAGAATAAAAATATAAAATTTCGATGTAAATTATTTCCTAGATTATAGAACGATGAAAATAACATTATACTTAATATTTATGTGAAATTGCCCTTTCAAATAATTTTGTTTCTAAATAGTAGGTAATACATAAAGTGTGTATTTTGCTTAGTAGCCTAACAGTACCCCTTTTTTGTTTTAGTGAAATACTGTGAGTCGGTGGGTGAAAAGATACGAGGAAGGCGGTAGCCTTGCCCGTGGAAAGCAAAGTGGAAGACCCCAGCTCCTATAACAGGCACACGTTCAGCGAATTTGAAACAAGTGGTTTCAAAACGACAAGACATTTTGCCGAATTATTCGACACATCTTTACGAACCGTGCGCCGTGCACTCAACGCAGAAGGTTCAAGGCATCATCGAAAACCAGCTCGAGAATCTGCTTAAAAAACATAGTAATATAGAAAAAACATTAACATTAAGTTATAAATTACAAATATTTATTTATTTTAGTAATATTCAAATAATATTTTGTCTTATCCGTAATCTGGATTATTTTGAGGTTTAGTTTCAATCTTCTTTTCGGAATGAAAATGAACACTTAAGCTATAACCTCTTTAAGTCCTATTAAATACGATTTGTTAACTTTGATGTTTGAGTTAGAACGAACTCACTCACAGTAGAATAAAAGTAGTACTACTGAGTCATTTAATTGTATTGTGACAACTTGTCTGCATTTGTTACTTTTATGTGGGTAGATTTTTGTAGAATATTGTGATTTATTTAGAGTACCGACACACAGTAGTAATCAGCACAATATTATTATATTACTAAGATACAATAGCCTGATTATCATGGTTCACCAACTAGCTTATTTACCTCAATAAATTGTTCTTTATGAGAAAATAAACTGTTTTAACAAGAAGTTATTATTAGTTATTTTTATACATTCTTCATGAAGTTATAACGAATAAACATTTTGTAATCATTTATTATTGTTAAACCTTTATTTAAATAACAATACGAGTAATAAAAAAAAATTGTTACATTATTATTCTGGTATATTAATAAATCGAATAATAAAAGAACAGATGAAGATGATTGTTGAAAAGAAAAATTAAAGCTTCATCGCGAGATTTGAACCCAGACCTACGAGTTTCTTAATCCAAGACGATACGCTGCACGCTACCGGAACCCTAATTATACAAGTTAATTTTAGCAATGGTATGAACCGACCAAGGTCATGTCTGTGCGTCGCCGACGGTATGTATAAAATACAGAACGCTTGTGTGTGAGTGCAGCGGTGAGTTAGGCGTTCTGTGTTAATACATCACTTATACACACAGCTGTAGGTACGGCCTGGACCGCCACTTCATAGCAATATAGCCCTTAGTATGCGACTGCTATTGTGAATCTTGATTGTACATACCTACTCATTGTTCGAAGTGACATGTATTTATTTGTATTTATTGTATGGGAGCGTTAAACTTCTCCTGAAAGCTGTCTACACACCTAAGCGGCGGCACGAACCCGACAGGCAAGGCCAGCGGCCTGATTTTAACGATCGTGGCTTGGGCCCACCTACTCACTAATTGTGAACACTGCATGCCGCGACTGTCGTGCCGCCGGCGAAATTGTCCGGGTCGCAACTTCGAAAACCGCAGGCACTAACCCGCCGGTTTCGTGCCGGTGGCTTAGGTGCGTTTAGACAGCTAGCAGCTTTACACATATAAAGACTCTCAATGTAAACATACTATTAAAATGTATAATGAGAATTTGTATTGCATTAATAGAAAGACCGGCTTATAAAAACTAGATATTATGTTAATCGGATCGACATTAATTAAAATTTCATTTCTTCAATTTAAATGACTTGTCTTGTCAACCTTCTTGTCAACGAGGCCAAAAGTTTTTTTTTTTTTTGGCACAGTATTGAAATTTTTAAAAGTAGGTAAACACTCAAACTGAAAGCATTTATTTCAAATAATCCAATTACAGGCACTTTTGAATTGTCAAGGTCGGTGAGTTAGAAAAATGAAGCTAGTTCAACTGAATCAAGACCACTGATTGCTTACTAAATATTTCTTGCTCAATAACGTAAATGACGCGATAAATGTTGCTGAACTATCAAAATGAAATCCATTATTACTGTTAGTATGTTACGCAATTATTATTACCCAGCCCACACGCTTATGGAACATTCGCATGATATTGTACTGCAAACCTCAAACGTTAACAATCCAACATGTCTGCCGGAATAGCTTTGAAGATGAGTGTAATTAAATTTCCTAAGGGACTTGTGAAACAAACACTACTTGTAAGTATTTATTAGCTTTAGCCCGCGTCTACGCCCGCATGGATGTCGGAAAATATCCCACGTGAACGTACTACCGGAATTAAAAGTACCATTACCATACTCTAGGGCCATGGGGTCCGAGTGCCCACTTAGTTTTCCGAGACATTTCCAAGCGGCTGGTCGACTCTTCACGTGACCAAGCGGCTGGCCTATTTTTCGGCCAAAGAATCAGCATTGCCATATATTATTATTAAAAAAGCATTTTCTGCAAATTACAAACTATGAGTATGTACTTTTGTTTGATACACTTGCTACATCTTTAATTGTGATATTAACATATTATATAAAGAGTAAAGACTTGCAATATTCTTTGAATGTAAAACTTACAAACTTACCGTCTAAGTTTTTTTTTTTTTTTTGTAGTAAGTACCTATATTAAAAATATTTTTGGCAATGCTGCCAGCCTTTTGGGCACTTTTCCCATTGACAACGATGCGGACGTATTTTTTGATGCCTCATGATTATTTTCTTTTCATATACCTGTACATATTATAATATAAAGTTTTAAATAAATACATTGAGCAATAAATCTCGTTGGTAGTAGGTAGGTTCCTATTTAATAATAAACACGGACATTGGAATTCATTTGTAATAAAGGTCTAATCATAGTACCATTTGTGTTAATCCAGATTAAAAACTGTCTGCGCCAAATTCCATTCAAATCCGTTCAGCCGTTTTTGAGCCTACTCGGAACATACGAATAGGCGAAAAATAAAATGTCTTCGTTACTATTTTATTAAATGTAGAGATTGGTTCAGAACAAAACAACATCCGATTTTGTTTTTCCTTCTTAATTTTTAAACAAATAAACTTAGCAGGCGGGATGAAAATCACGCCTGTTTTCCCTGAAATGTGACAGAGTGTACTACAGTACATCCCACATGCTGCCAGCTATGTTAAAGTCCTAACTAATAGGGGTAAGCCTACTGCGAGACTCAATTAATCCAAACTCCGGGCTGGTACTGGGAAATTTCATTTAGAAATACACGAGAACACTATGCCAAACCTGGTAATTGAACCCACGACTCATGCCCAGAAGTAGCGCTAATTTAGACTCTTTTTGAACAATGAAATTTACCAAAGTGTACCTATTCTGTGTGCTAATTCTACTTTTTCTTTGTCCACAGAGTATAGTCTTCCGAGTCAAGCGTCACCCACAAGTGGCTGGCTTTGAGCAATGCGTATCTTTTGGAGCCTTCAACTCAGAACAACAAGAAGTAGTCTACAATATCTTCTGTCTCTGCGCGATGTACTTCTTACCACTGGTCGTCATCACTGTGTGTTACGTGTGTATCTTCTGCGAGATACACAGAAGCAGCAAAGAATTGGATGGTAAGGGAAAATACTTTAGTCATTGTTGTAAATGTGGCTATGTATTCTGTGTCTCCACGATGTACTGTTTACCGCGGCTGGACGTCAGCACCGTGTTTCGTGTTTATCTTCTGCGAGATACACAGAAGCAGCAAGGAACTAAATCGTTAGAGACAATACTTCTGGAACTGCAGTTCTTTTATGTACCATATCTTCTTCCTGCTGGTTGTCATTACTATGTGTTATGTGTACGTCTTCTGAGATACACAGAAGTAGTATGAAACTGGATGGTAAAAGGAAATATTTCAGTAACTGTAATTAATTTGTGCACCACAATATGTTTTGTCTCTATGCGCTGTATTTCTTACACCGCATAGATACAGAAAGACTATGACCGACCATAAGATACACACGATGATGAAGGCCCACTGTATTGTTCACGGCAATAAGGTTGATTAATGCTTGATTGAATTACTCGTAATAATACTTTGTGTGGACTGTTTGACAGTTTTATTTCTCACTAACTAATTTAGAGTAATGTGTACTGTAAATACATGCATAGGTACATATGAATAGCTATGGATATGCTACTAACACTTACATCATTCGCTGTGGCGTTTGGACAATATGCTATATATAATGTGTAACTTCTGTGAGATCGCTGCGTCCCATCCTTGTTCGAGCTTATTAATATTTTTCTTAATTACGCCCACAGCAATTACCAACCCTATATAGCCGAAATAAATAGCTGACTTGAAAAGAAACAACGAATTAAAATTCACATTTGAAACTTTGTCAAATCATCATCAATAGCCATTGTTTACATCGCATATTGATATCGCCAAATATTAAATATTTATTTTGATTTAAAGCCAATCTATGTCAGCTTTAATGAACTTTTATGGCTATTGGACAATTTGTTCAATTATAATGTACAATTTCCTGAACAAAGTAAATAATACTCATCATTGGCCAAGCCTTTGCCCAACGATATTGTGGTCGGCTTCCAGTCTAACCGGATGCAGCTGCCTATCTGACCTCCACAACCCAGTTACTGGGTAACACGATACCCCTTGGTAAGACTTGTTGTCAGACTTTCGGGGTTCTGACGACCCATAACGACTGTCAAAGATCCACGATTAACAATAAAGTAAATAATGTCCCGTATGTGTCGCCGGGCGTAAAAGAATAGCACCATCCCATTTCTTCCCGTGGGTGTCGTAGAAGGCTACCAAGGAACTTACTAGAGAATGGGCAGCAGCGTTCTCTATGCATTTTACCACCATACTGCGATCGCCAACCCGCCTGCCAAGCGTGGCGATTATGGCAAAACCCCCCAAATTACGGGTGGCCTATGTTCAGCAGTAGACGTCTTTCGGCTGAAATGATGATGATGATGATGATGAAATAATACTCATTACTGTTATTTGAAACAGTATCTTCTATCTGTGTAATATTACACATTTACAAAACTTCCGTTTTATATCAAACTTCAGAAAGGAGGCATTAAAATGTAATTACTAAGTTTGCCGACAAAACCACAATTCCGTGTGCCGCCAAGAGTAAATAAAATTATTGCGTTTGTCTACTTTCATCTCTTTCTCTCACATGGGTGTTAGTAGAATATTATATGTCTCTCTCTGTCTTTGTTATGAAAAAGACAAAAGTTTACCTGAAAAAACTTAAGAAATGTTTGCAGACTTTAATCTCATTGAAAAGGATCATAAAACATGATGTAGATTGTAGGGTGTGTTTATAATCTAATTTACAGTTTATATTTTAGGGAATGGCCTTTGTATATTTAGTACTTGAAAGGCAGGGACTTACAGGGAATTTTATTTCTTAGAGAAGCGAGAGAAGCGTTTATTTTCATGAAGTAGCAAATATCATAAGTATCATTAAATCGATTAATAATAAGACTAAATCTATACAAATAAATAAAAATGAAGTGTCTGCTTGTGATGATAAAATAACAGTTTTTTATAAATTAATATAAAGCGTATACTTAAGATACAGAGATAACAAAAAAATTTTTTTTTTTTTTTGGTGGTCTGGCCGACTGGTTGTTCCGGCTAATTTCAAAAACGGCTGAACCAAATTTGATGGGATTTTCATGTGCAGATATCTGAAGGCCAATTCTCGTAACACAATCTAGTCGCAGTGTTATCTCGGCGCCAAGCAAATGTCAAAAACTTGTCAAAAATGAATGGAAACTCGAGGTACCTAGTTTTGACAGATTGCGACTGAGATCAGACTGTGAACGTTCTTAAAATTACCAGAATTGCCCCTCTGATGTTATAGAAGGAGGAAGTAACATAGTCTACTTTTTGTCACGGGATAATTTTCAAAATTCACGCTGGCGTAGCCGCGGACGGCAGTTAGTCTGTCAATAAATAAAGTAACTGATTCGCTCTATCAACAACATTTTAATTTTTTTCTTACATATGAACCTTCTCGTGACAATAAGAAACACAACAAAAAAGAATTAGCAAAATTGGTCCAGCCGTTCACGTGTGATGCCGACCAAGGGAATTAGGGATTCATTTATATTGGTTGATTTTTTTGTCACCGTTTAAATTTTTCAGGGTGATAGTACCCGTGGAATTGAACAACTTTCTCCGAGGAACATGGGTCGAAATATTAAAAAAAAATTGGCCTTCCATACAAAATCAATAGTCAGCTGATAGGTTTTGTACCGCATGTCCGATTTTTTTTCCTTAATATTGGTAACAATAGCCTTGGACATGCACCAATTACAGGACAACCAGCATTTATGAAATAAATGAGAGGAACAACACATAATAATATTAGGTCTTTACCTATGAAATTGCCGTTCTGCAGTACTGGCCATTTCAAATCAAAATAATTTTTGTTTGGCTAAGAATTCTAATTTCAAATTAATTTTATTTTAAAAACATGGATTTTTTTTTCTAAAAGTAGTCATTTCTTTATTGATTAGTGTTACATTTTCATCGCATTTCAATCTTTTTCGTCATCATGGATACGTTAAAAATTCGAGTAATTATGGAATATGAGTACCGTCGTGGCAGCAACGCGGCACAAGCGGCACGCAACATCAACGACGTTTACGGAGCTAACACTACAAACCAACGCACCACCTGTTATTGGTTTGCTCGCTTCCGTTCTGGAAATTTCGACCTGAAAAATGAACCTCGCGGTCGTCCGAAGACTTTGGTCGACAATGACGAATTAAAGGCGATTGTGGAAGCTGATGATACACAATCTACGGCTGAATTAGCAGCAGCTTTCGACGTTAGCGTCAAAACAATATTGGTCCATTTGCGTCAAATTGGCAAGGTAAAAAAGCTTGACAAATGGGTGCCCCACGAACTCAATGATCGCCAGCGCGAAGTACGCGTCGAGACGTGCCTTGCACTGCTCAACAGACACACAAATGAAGGAATTTTGAACCGCATTGTTACCTGCGATGAAAAATGGATTCTGTTTGATAACCGTAAGCGCTCAGCAAGTTGGTTGGATCCTGGTTCAGCACCTAAACAATGCCCTAAACGAAAACTTACCCCTAGAAAAGTGATGGTCACTGTTTGGTGGTCTAGCGCCGGTGTGATTCATCACAGCTTCTTACCAAACGGGGTGAGCATTACTGCAGATGTGTACTGTGAAGAACTGAACACAATGATGGAGAAGCTGGCGCATCTCCAACCAGCATTGGTCAATCGCTCGTCTCCGCTGCTCCTGCACGACAACGCGCGACCTCATACTGCACAGCAGACGGTCTCCAAGTTGCAAGAACTGGGGTTGGAAGCTCTCCGTCATCCGCCCTACTCACCAGACCTTGCGCCTACAGACTACTACTTTTTCCAGAATTTGGATAACTTCTTGGCGGGAAAAAAATTTAATACCCGAGAGGCAGTACAAAATGCCTTTGAAGAATTTGTTGCCTCCCGTCCAGCTGATTTCTTTAAGAAGGGCATCAATAAACTGCCACTGCGATGGCAAAGATGCATTGATTGCATGGGTGATTACTTCGATTAATACAAATAAAAAATTCATGAAAAAAATTCGTTTAAATTTTTTCATACAAAACGGCAATTTCATAGGTAAAGACCTATTAATACCTACCATTAATAGCTCTAGAATTAATTGATAGAACGGAAAAATTGATATATTTGTCACTAAAATTGGAAAAGATAATTTACGAATAATAAAACAAAATGGATCTATAACCAGATCACGCACGTCGTGACTGTGACAAGAAGGCTTCTCAGCATGATACTGAAAATCATCGCTATGCTGTGGGTCCTCCATAGCATAGCGATGATTTTCAGTGGTCACTCGAAAACTGGAATTTCGTAAGGGTTTTATTCGACAAAAAAGATCCATGAATAGGCCCCTTTATATCAGAACTTTTTATGTCATAATATTATTTTGCATAACAGCGAATAGCATAAACTGAATTTCGTAGAAAATCGTTTGGCACACACTCTTATAGCATACATTCAAAACTCATAATTTTGTGAGTCAGAATCATTTTTTTTGCATAAATTTCATATCCATAATATTTAAAAAATGTACCGTGTGGTGCCGGATGTAAAGAATAGCATCATCCCATCTCTTCCCGTGGGTGTCGTAGGAGGCGACTAAGGAACTTACTAAAGAATGGGCAGCAGCGTTCTCTATGCATTTTACCACCATACTGCGATCGCGACCCGCCTGCCAAGCGTGGCGATTATGGCAAAACCCCCCTTTTAGGGGAGGCTTATGTCCAGCAGTGGACGTATTTCGACTGAAATGATGATGATGATGAATATTTAAATGTAGAACCATCTTAGGGCAGAAAGATCACATTCAGAATCGTCTTTTGGCATACGAGTACATTTCATGTCGATTTCATATCCATATAACCTAACCTAATCTACGCACGCATACACGCTTCCCTGACCAAGTAAAATAGGTAGAATTCGGTTCTGGTAGAATTCGCAGGAGGTCGCAGTTCTAACCTTTTTTTTTATTACGGGGGTAAATCCTCATGGATGTCCTCCGCCCCGGGGAGGGCGGCGGGGTCTGTCAGACTCTTACCGACTAAAACCACCCCGGTGTTCCGTCTCTCGCACCGAGAATCACGAGAACTAGTAAGCTAACCTAACCTAATCTTTTATTGCGATAATATTAAACCTAATCTAAATAGTTCGGTTCCGCAAGTGACTGTACACGACTGTACCAAATAATCGTCGCTCTAAATAAAAGTTATACTAAACAAAATTATGCGGAATGTTAAGTTTGCCAAAAGTAATTATGCCAAATGAAATTCTGCCATTTTAAAAGTATGCCATTGTAAATAAGGACACGTAAACATTCGGCCAAACAATAATTGTAATAAATAATTATTATGCCTTAAAAATATTCGTTAAAAGAAGATTATGCCAAATGTGTTATGCCAAATTTTCGGAGCATCAAGATTCTGCCAGATAGAGGGAACCCATTGTGGAATCGTGGTCAGCTCACTACAAAACCTTGCCATAAATATCCAATAGCCTACTCAAATATTGGGGTCGTACTACATAGTGCACATAGACGTATATAGTAGTCAAAATAGAAGAGCGATACAAGCTATTTCACTTAGCGGTCACTTAACGTATAGTTAAACGCACTCGACTGGTATCAATTAGACATTGACAGCGCCTTCATGTCGTAACAGTAAGGGTGAATTTCGTAGTACAAGTGACCCTCTGATGTACGGCTGACTGTACATTGTACAACAATAACTTTTTCGTAATGGCAGCTATTAAGGCCATTCTATCATCGTTTAGATACTATCTATAAAACAGCCGAAAAACTGTTAGATAACATTTTCTACCGAATAGCGTGTCTGTACGCAAAATACACGCTTTGACGTAGGGTTGCGGACCAGTGCCCATATTGCCTTGTTATAACGATATTTTCTGCGAATGGCTTATGTCAAAGCTACCAGTTTCAATATCAAAGGATTTTTTTCGCACGGCCGGAGTTTTGAACTTTTTACATAGGTACCTAACCTTTTTTTAAACTAATTTATTGGGCGTTTTCCAAAAATTGCTGGATGGATAAAACATGACTCGATTTTCAGGAATTTGTATTAAAAAAAAATAACACTTTTTAATTCAGGTATATTTGGGCCATACATATTGTTAGTAGAAAGACTTAAAACTATGTTAGTATTTAAAATCACAATTTAATTTAAGTATTTGCCACCCTCTGGGGCCCCGGGCACACGCACTTGTGCTTGAACCCAGAGCCCCAGAAGAGGGCTGTTCAGCTTGTAGCTGAGCAGATATAAAATATATTTGTAAACACTGCCGCTTTAACGGTAATTTTGTTTGGAGAACCTATAATAGAGGCCTCTTTGCAATACAGTAAATCTACGTTTGTTTCTTATATTTTTAACTTTATCTTCTCCGTAGCGTATCGCTGCAAGAAGTTCAAATATTTTTACCAAAAATTCAGATGCACGAACTTCGCTCACTGACGCAGTCATAAGATCATCAAATGCACACGTAATAGGATGCGGCACAAGATGGAAGCTGGGTCATTGTTTAGAAAGTGCCGCAAACGCACTTGAGATCTCAGCCTCTGTCAATATCTGTGAAGAATGTCTTTCCCACGACCGACTTGGGTTCGAAGTCTATTTAGAGATTTCCAAGTCGTCCATGGTAACAACTGCCCAGGCCCCGCCTCGTTGGTCTAGTGATGCCTATCAAGCGCTACTGTTGAGGTCATGGGTTCGATTCCCAGGTTATTGCCAGCCAAGTGTTATTGAGTTTTTCCATATAGAATTTCTCAGTTGCAGCCCGAAGTCTGCATATGTGCTCGGTTTATGGCAAGAGGCTCGACCTATTACATGGGACTTAAAAATAACTGGCAAATTGTGAATGTACAGACGCCAGTACATCAAGCTACCCCAATCTGTCAAATTTATTTGATAGGTTTTCAACTTTATTACGTAAGCATAAGGTTTATATTCAGTTGGGAAAATTTGACGGTTTGGGGTCGTTTGATGTGATGGCGTCTGTACTATAAGAACAGCTCTGCTTAATCATACGGGAAACAAGGCGTTGTGTTATGTGTACTTATTGACGCATGGCCTAATATTTAATTACGCCGCCTTCTCTTTTTAACGACACCTCCCCGTTAACATCATTCAAGTACTAAAATGTCTTGGAACCACTCTACGTACATTTTTTATTGTAACTCAGTATTTTCTTCCTCAGAAAAACGTGATCATCGCAGCACTGTGGGACACGTGCGTCTGCGCCGATCCGATCGACGTGTGTTAGAGCGCGCACGGCGTCGCACGCTACGGATGACCGTCACGATAGTTGCTGTGTTCGCGCTCTGCTGGTTGCCTTACGCTACTATCACCATGTGGTCAGTATATGTGAACACTGTGACAGTGTGACGTCATACGACGTGAGTTGCAGCGACGTAGTACGTAGCGCATTACCGTACCGTCTTAAATTATGGTCAGTGAAGGCCTAATATAAGTATGGAATCGACATTTGGCCTTGAGCAAGCGTGGTGATAAATACCGATGCCATTTCTGTATGACAAGAGACCATTAACCTGCAATGGGACAGTGTAAGCTGGCATTATTAAAGTTGCCAAGATTTGTTAAAAATTACAGATGACTTTAATTATATTCATATCTGTCCACAATTTAGAGCATTGTTCCTCAATCATATTTCAAAATCTATTGTTTCTCCAGGTACATGGTGGACCGTGAATCAGCAGCCCAATTATCTCCAAGGTTCCAAGACCTACTCTTCGTGATGGCAGTCTCCAACTCCTGTATGAACCCTCTGGTCTACGGCTCCTACACCCTGGACATCAAAGGACTACTCCGGAGGTTGCTGAAGAAGGCCTGCTGTCACTCATCAGCTGCCTCTGATACGATAGGTAATAGAACGAAACACAGGTTAACCAGAAAAGTTTTCGGCTTCGGTAATATTCGTCTGTCCGAATTAGTAGCAATGTTGCACCACAAAGCAACCCCCCACAAAAGCGAAACTTTTAAGATTTTCAATGCCGCGCTTTGTGGTAGTGCACCCATCATTTCGCGTTTTTATGAAACTCTCTTTCTTTTTACCTACACCGGTCACAGATCTGCCATTTGAAAGTTTTCATAAATTGCAAAAACAACACGAACTGCAGGCTGATTGTTTTTTAATAGTTTTTAATCTCTAGTCTTGTACGCAAGATAATACATAAGTAGTAAGTGATTTCATGGTTTTAACAGCTCTATATTTAAGTGTATATTAGACTAGCTTCTGCTTACGACTTCGTTCGCGTCAAATTTCTTGTTCCCCGACCCACCCCATCGTTTCGAATCGCCCTTGCCCGTGCGAGTACTGCGTATTCGTGACTTTTTTTTCTCTTTTCTCGGTGCCTAAAGGCCTTAGCGTGGTGTTATATAGCCTATAGCCTTCCTCAATAAATGGGCTAACCAACACTAAAATAATATTTCAATTCGAACCAGTAGTTCCTGAGATTAGCGCGTTCAAGCAAACAAACGAACAAACTCTTCAACTTTGCTAGCTGCTGGGGAGTTTGTTGCGCCACTTCTTCCCAGCTAAAGCACTAGGAAGTGTCGAAGGGTGGGCGTTTTTGGGGGACTGTCTTATGTAATTTTGACGTTCGAAAAGTGCTGACTCTCAGCCTAGTTTGAATAAATTACTTTTGATTTTGATTTTGACTTTATAATATTAGTATAGATTACTTATCACGCGTTAGTATTCCCTAAGACAGACGATGATTGCCGAAGTGCATACTTTTGCCGGGATGACCTGAAATCTAGATTTGATTAATTATTCCAAGACGCAAGATAAGTCAAGTGCTTCTAATTGTCCATTGGCAACACTAATTGGTGCTTGAATATTAATTGATAGTGGTTTATGGTTTTGCTATAAGCCCGCTTCCGATAACATGGCACTCACACGTAGATATCAGGTGCACACGTATCAAACGCCGAAAAAAACAAGTTTCTTGTAGATTTCCATACAAGAAGCGTGTTCTCTCGGAGTTTTTTTTTTTTTTTTATATAAATTTTCCTGCATTTAATTTGTATTACCTGTGACACAAATACACATTTTATTCTTATTACCTGTCTCGCACAGGCTTATGGATTTTTCTTGCCTTAGCAATATTAATTGCAAATCGACACGCTTGGCAGGCGGGTTGGCGATCGCAGTATGGTGGTAAAATGCATAGAGAACGCTGCTGCCCATTCTCTAGAAAGTCCCTTAGTCGCCTCCTACGACACCCACTGGAAGAGATGGAATGGTGCTATTCTTTACGTCCGGCACCACACGGATTTTTTTTATTATAGTGGCAAAGACAAACTCTGGTCTACCTATTACGGTTCATGAGGTACAGTCACGAGCAATAATATGTATACGCTTACCAACTTTTAAAAGTGATTTTCTCCACTTTTACTCATTGTAATCCTATTTTATTTTGAAAATAATATTTTGCAACCCACACTACAATTAAATACCCAAGTTATCTCAAGGTGGCAATCGCTATTTAAAAGAAAATCGCTTTTGAATTTGGCGATGTGTATAGGTACATATTAATGCTCGTGACTGTACAGCCCGCTGATAGGCAAACGGAAGGACGGACGCACGGGCAGCGGACGCTTAGTATTAGGGTCCCATTGGCACCTTTTAGGTATAGAACTTTTAAACCACAGTTATCCCGTAAATGACAAATTAACCTTAGGTAAATTCTAACATACAAAAGTAATCACTTAGCAGCAAGTTTTAATTCGCAAAACACTTATCCTCTATTATTCAACTACCACTTTTGTAGACAGTAATTTCGGTAGAATTCTTAACCTGCACCCTAATTGCGTAACTCACGATTAATCATAATCTGTTTCAATTTGACAATTCAACAATATTCATTGCGTTATTTACGTTGCTGAGCAGACACGTTTTTCGAACATATGATGCAATGGACTAACAATCAGTTCCAAAAAGATTCAGATTATGATGAATCGTGAATTACGCAATTAGAGTTCGCATTCAGGTTATGAACTGGAATTTCTATATACCAAAAAGCAAATCTTATTTTAAATGTATTTATTTGGACAAACAAACAATTTTACAATGTGTGTTACAATAAAATATGGTATGACATAAATTATGGGTAAATGTACAGTCCCGGACTTTAATTGATGAGCCACTTTTAAACTTTCCAATTTTGCAGTTTTATGCACTCACGAGATTACAGAAACAAGATGAAATCGGAGATAGTCTTAGTCATAGAGGTTGAAGGTTGACTAATAAGTTGTCAATGAATGTTACGTCAATACACTGTTGTATACGTTTATCCAATCTATTTGATACTGACCTCCTTTGAATTAGAGCTCATTAAATACTCGTTATTTCTGAAAACCTATCCGAAGACAGCGACAGTTGAAATGTCAACTACAAAACAGAAATAGTAAATAAAATTCGTGATCAATTGTTCCAAGATGGCGGCAGTTAGGTGTTATTTATGTTTATGTGCAACAGTTATCATGATTGTCATGAACGTTATCTTGGGCGCTACGCGTTTGGATAAAATCGTGGATGTTTTTCCGATGTCGAAATGACCAATCATAATATTTCTCCGTACGGTAACGTTACTATCACTATGATAAAACAATTGTCGCTAGGTTACGGTTGCTAGCCCTGCAATTGGTTGACTTTGGGTTGTCACTGTGGACTATATACGAGTATAACCGACTAAACCTGATTTGTATTACACGGCTAAAATAGGAACTGTGGCAAGTGGCTCATCAATTAAAGTCCGTGACTGTACATATTACAACGTTTCCACATGTTACTAGTGTGCTTTATTAATTAGGTAGGTAAGTACAATTACACTTAAATACTTACTATCTTAAACATTTAGCTTAGGTACTCATCAAAGGACATCGTCGAAAATGGCCCCAGGACCAACAAACATCTGACCTACTTAGTAATTATAAATATATTTTATTAGACTAATTGCGAGTATCTGTATGAAACGGACATTCTGCGTTCCTTAGTGAATAATTAAAAGAGCGACTATTGACATCCTATACAATATGCCGCCATCTTTGGCCGCATTCCGAATTAGAAAAATAGCGCTGTGAGCGCTCACATCGATATTTTGCGTTCCGAGTTAGATATCACGATTCTGAAAGCTAGGAACCGTCATTTTTGTCATCAAAACGGAACGCTCGTGACTGTCTAAGTTAGCTAAAGATTCGATGCGACTCAAAACAAAACAGCACAACTGTCATTTTTGACACCGGTCACGGTGATATTATAGTATCGCAAGATGGCGCATGTCATGACGTCATCTATGACGATTCGTGGGACATCGTTATCGCGCTCACGCCATGCCAATTCGGAAAGGGCGTGAGCGCGCTCAAATCGATATTATCGTAACTCGGAACGTGGCCTTTGACAATTAGATTAGATGACAATTAGTGATGTCCAATCTTTCATTTTACACACATCGAAAGCGAGATTACTTGTGTTCGCCACTTGCTCAAGGATTTTACACGCATCCAAACGTACTTTCTTTCAACCTTTTTCGCTGTAGATTGGGTGACTCAGAAGTGTATGACACTTCTGTAGGAACTTTTGCGCCGCTTTTAATGATACCGTACTATATACTCTAGGTACGAAAAGAATTCAACGACAAAACCGATTTTCATATATTAATCCATACATCATAAATAATAATCCTTTTAAACAATTACTACACATAAGTGAGATGCATTGTAATATTCCAAATAGAAATAACACGCTGAGTACTAAATGGTATCGATTTTATTTAAAATAATCGATCTAATGTATTGGCATCCTTATGGATCATCATCATTGTCATATCTGTCAATCAACTCAACTGTCAAAAGTGTCAAAGTGGTAATGCAGTCAAGTCACACTCGCGCGCATTTCTTCGTGATTGCTTTGTGTACCTAGTGATTTCAATTTGCTTTTATTTTCGGAATACATTCGACGACCTTGCTATTTTTTACGGACTCTGATTGCTTTCACTAACGTGTTACAGGCATTTATTAGCATGTATTTCGAAGTATTGAAAGCATTGTTTCTTACTAAATATAACCTCAAAATCTTTATTTTCTTTTGAAATATATCCTTTCTGCAAGTTGTCCGTCATTAAACTTTGTCTTCATGGGCATATACTTGTAATTTAGAACACGCAAAGTAGTTTTCCTTTGCTGTTGGTTCTGGGGCGAACGATGTATGGATGCAGAACAATCTCCAAATATTTTATTTTTAACCGTCGCACAAACTATATTTTCTTTTGTCTTGAAATTGCTTTGAGACTGAAAGAAAGAAATCAAAAGTCATTTATTCAAATTAGGTTGAAAGCGGTGTGAAGCGAAGAGGAACCCAAAGGTGGGACCGCTCGTCAGGGCTTTTGCCTTCAAGCCAATGACGTAGCGGCCAAAAAGTAGGTTGCGGTGAGGTGCACCGCAACTGAGGCGGGCCGCGATGTCGAATGGGAGGCATCGCGGCTGAGGGTTACGGGCTGCGGCAGAGGAGGAGTGCCGGTGCTTCTGAGCAGCGCTCTTCCCTTCCGTGGCCTGGACGGGGCCGCCATCGTTTGATGGCGGACGCGGTGGGGCCGCAGGGGAAGAGGAGTGTTGATATAGCGTTGGCCGCTCTCCCTATCCCCTGCAGTTCAGAAGTTGTAGGCGGGACGGCGCATTGTGTTTCACGCGCGCCGGGGTGCGGGTTATTCGAAAGAGACACCATCGCCCCTGGCACACAGGCAATTGAGGGAACACGGGTGGGTTTTAGTCAGTAAAAGTCTGACACGCCCTCCTGCTCTCTACCCAGAGCGGGAGAAGTGATTTGATGATTTCCTAACCACCAAAAACAAAAAAGAAACGTAACTGGTGAAATATAGATCTACTATAGTTATACATCTGCTATCCCTTTGGGGATTACGGGCGTCATTTTATTTTATGTGATGTTCAGCCTATCTATACACGGCGTTGTAAATGTAGACAATACAATATTTTACTCGCGGCGTTTCACAAATTGCTTTATACAGCGTGTATTTTTTACCGTATCAACAGTGGGATTATACCACCTCGTGTAAAATTATGTTTTCAGAACAATACAACGTTGTGTGAACGAAGCTTAGTAGTGAAACTATTCTTCTATATTTGAACTTTACTCATACTCAAAATTTGTGTTGTTTGGAAATTTGTACTGAATAGTTGTGGATTTTACGTGATAGTTATAATCTGAGAATAGTTTTTAGTTATGTATATCTTGTCGAAGTAAAATGATTTCCATTGTTCAGTGTTTTTCTCAATATTATTGTTGGTTGACACTATATACGTTACGTCATGATGACGATTACGGAAGGTAATAAAAACCTCGCATGCAAGTTTGACTTTGAAATGTAATATTGAAGCGTGATGTAGTCACGCTTGTTTTCTCCGAAGGGTTAAGCAGAGGGTGGGCCTATAAAATGTACTGTATGAAAGGAAGGAAGTTAATTAATAAAATAGTAACCACCAACTTAAATTGTCCGTATATTCAAACCAGAACTGTAATTCTTTTATGTTTGTAGAAAATCGCTATAACACGGAAAATAAACATAAGCCGTCTTATTTCAAAACGCGATCTAACTTTAGTTCTAGCCTAAAACTCTGTGAGCATTACCAACTTTTCTTTCTATTTGGGTAAAGTTCTTAGTACAAAAATTACTATTTAGCACTGGACTAAGTTGTCAGTTTTGTAAAAGGAGCTGTATTTCGATTTCAGTTAGGTTCTCATTTCAAAAACAGGCTCGATGGTTTAAACCGTGCCTAAAGAAAAACATTGTTTTGTAATAAGGGGGATTATGTCAAAAACTCGTCCAATGGCAATGCTTAACAAAGTTCTAAAATTTATGAATGAATAGAGGACATAGGGAATTCACGCGTAGGAAGCGTAGCCACCTCGTAGCCGATGCTACGCCGTAGCAACATGACATGACAAAACTGTTTTTCGGAAATTGTACCGAGATTGACAAACGTTCGTTTGGATCGACAATACTTTGTTCAAAGAATTGTATTTATTCATTTACATGTTAATATAAATCAATTAATTAGGCCTGCCAGCTTAACACAAAGGTACACAGCGATAAACCACAATCTTTGTCGAAATTATAAATCTTGCAGTGTCCAATTAAAGGGCAGCACGGCACAATTAATTAGTGTACTTGTACAATATACAAATGAAAATATTTTTACAGGACAACTAATTAGAGACACTTGTACTTTTAGAGTAAAGTAAAAAACAAGTGCATTTTTTTTTTACTTCGTTCAACAAAAAAGATGGTCGATTTCACTCGTTCGTGGGCGTTTGATCGTATGTTAATGTTTCATATTTACTAGTCCCATAAATTAATTAGACGTACGTTATTTGAAAAAACGTCCTATCAACTAACTAAACCACCAATATTCACTATAATTGTATTCGTAATAACTTTTCAACGTTAAGATACACACGTAAGAGACTCGTATACTCAGGACACTCACAGAATTGCCTTAACTTAAAAGAAGTCACAAGTTAGCTGCTTGTATATCAGTTTGTTTGGTCTACTGTATATTTGTATGTGAATATGGGAATGCGCCCAATATACAGGAGTAATACCTAGTAGCGTATTTTTTAAGAGAAGTGGTGGTAACGGCCCTGGCTTACGAGTTGTAGGTCATAAGTTCGTACCCAGACTGGCGCATTAAATAAATAAAATAAAAAGCCTTTTATTCCATGCAAATTACGTTTGACAAAGCAGTTCACTATACCGTTACAATTTTTGTTTTTGCCAAGTAAATTTAAATTTTTTTTCTTTGACAGGCGCGTTACTTTGTGTAAATTATTTCATCACCGCTGCTCTCAAAACGGTGAAGGAAGACGTAATGAGAAAAACGAAAAGTCGAACCAAAAATTTGAAGACATTTATGTGATGTCTACCAACCCGTAAATTACAGCCTATTCCCTCTCGAAGAAAGAAAAGTTGTGTCCCAGCAGTGGGAACATTATAGGATGTGTATGAGTTTACTTCTTTATAGCCGCACACGGTGTCATTAAATAAGGACTTATTGTATTATACTGTCATTAAATACTTATTATTCTTTACACAGGTATCGACGGCTCTGGATCGAGTTCAATGAAGAACAGAAATATAAACTTGGAGACGCCTCTGATGAAATCTGCCAAGGTAAATATTTGTTTAAATGGTTTTTCACTATAAATTACCGCCTGATACACGTTTCATAACAATCCCTTGAATATGAACACGACCCAAACAATCTACCTAGTCTTTAGTCCTAGTCCTGGACAGCTGAATATGCGTGCTAAAAGGAGCGACTGCATATTTGAGTTCCGCAATCCAGTTAAAGGGTAATACGATACCCTTTGGTAAGAATGGTATGATGACCCGTAACGACTTTGACAGTCGTCAGAGCTACGAATGACAGCCGGAACCAACGGCTTAACATGGTCTCCGAGGGACAATGGAGTCTCGATAAGTAATACCATTCTATTGAAAGGGTATCTGTGATATTGTACTGTTTGCTGATGATGCCTCTCTTATAAAGATAAAACATTAAAAAAAATAGATAGACAAGATTTTGACGACGTAAACAGTGCACTCGCAATGGTTACGGATTGGTTTACCACAAATAACCCCATTCTCAACACCAAGAAAACGAAATGTATAAAGTTCGCCTTACCGAATGTTAGTGCTACTGACATAATCTACTCATTACACTGTATTTTTTTAATAATGAGTTGTATTGCAAAATGTAGCTAGCTAGCAACCTTGACAATTGATCATATTATTCTTGCCTGAGCAACCGTCAGTAAGTTCGTCATGCTCCCTTAGATATCACTGCTTGTAGTAGCGTAGGGGGTCGGGTTGCCTCCTTCCCTCAAATATGGTGAGGGGTTATGGCTGATCTTTGCGTTATGCTCATGAACGGGTGCTGCTAGTGGTGACTTGCTGATCATGTTTTTGTATTAGTTTTTAACTGTTTGTTTATTTTACTCCGAAGGTCCTAGTTTAACATTTGTTACTTCTAGCTACAACTATGTGAACATGATGCCGCATTGCATACGTTAGCGAACACGCCCTTTATGCCTGGAGGATTTAATTTATGTTTTAAGTTCTGTTAATATTTTTGTTTTTAGTATTTATTTCTGCTTGAGTTAATTTTTCAATGTTTTGTTAGTATATTGGCGTTCTGTTGGTACCCGATCGACCCAAGCAGCTGTAATTATTTTTCCACATACTTATTTTACATAATTATTTTTCCATATGCCTCAAACATTCATAACAATATTTCTATACCGAAAATTATGTCAGCTTCTCTATTGAAATATCTTTCATTGTCTCACACGGAATTGACGTACGATATTCAGGAACAGACATGAATGAGGAAGATATCTCATAATTGTGGCCCCTCGTACGCGGAGGAACAGTAATGAAGTTTGTCACAATGAATATTATATATATGTGTTTCTATTCAATCGCAGAAACAATACAGAATGTAATTGAAACAGCTGGAAAGTTCATACGGGATTACTGTACTCAATATTATGTACAATTTGTACCTCCCGGAAACGTACAGTTTGTTGAGTTATGCGGACATAAATGTACCTATTATAATGAAAAACACTATTTTCTAATCGTAGGATTGGTACTTTTTGAACCGACGAAAAAACGGAGGAGGTTACTCAATTCGACGCGTATTTTTTTTTTTTTTTTTTTTTATGTATTACCACTCATAACTTTTTCCAGAGTAGTCCGATTTTGATAATTATTTGTTGGAAAGGGTATACCTCGAAGTTGGTCCCATATAAATTTCGAAGAAAAATTCCAACCCTAAGGGTAAGAAAACAGGGGATGATTGATTGTTTACTCACAGATTTTAATACTGAGTTGTGTATTAAATCAAAAATTAAGCATGTAGTAATTAGTAGATTATAGCCACAAAAAATTATAAAATAAAAACTTTTTAATAAAAAAAAAACCGCCGAAAAACCGAAAAATTAATAATAAACTAGCTTTGTCCAACCCCAATATCTAAGTTCGGGTTGGACAAAGCTAGTTTATTATTAATTTTTCGGTTTTTCGGCGGTTTTTTTTTTATTAAAAAGTTTTTAAACACACTACTGTACCCTTTCACAATCCAACAACGACTTACTTTGCACTACCTTTTACTATTATAAAATAAATTTTGCCCCCAATAATGACGATAATAATTTGATTACCGTCATCTCTAACTGTTGCCAAATTCACTTGTTATAATGAAATACATTTAAAGTTTGCTATATTATACGTATAAGACCAATATATTAATAATACAACGATTCCAGAACAAAGTGCTAAGGGAAATTGTAAACGCAACTTGGTAGGTACACACGAAATTATGACCTCGATCGGGACCTAAAAGTTGAATTCATCGAAACAGTGATCCAAAAAATTACAGAATCTCACGAAATAGACTTAATCAGCATGTGAACGTCGAGGCAACCCAGCTTTTCGACCACACAAAAATAAATAGAAGACTAAAAAGAATAAAACCGTTCGAAATTTTGTTTTACATAATTATCTTTACTTCTAAAATTATTCTGTCATTGCACTGATCGCCTACCCACCTGCCAAGCGTGGCGATTATGGCAAACCCCCGCATTTTTTGGGGAAGGCTTATGTCTAGTAGTGGACGTCGATCGGCTGCAATGATGAAGTCGGTAGAAGAAAAAATATTGCCCGCGTGTCATATACCTAACTCGTATCTACTTATCGACTCAGAGAAGTTCATAACAAAAGCTTTGTAATACAAATTTGTTTTAAGGATATTGTTAGGCTAAATAAACATTAAATAATTTAAATTTAGGACTTACAACTTTTATTGAAAACGGTTTTATTTCTTTTGTATATTATTGATAGTAAAAAGTCACAATTATTCTTGCCCGGGTTTGAACCCACAACATAATGCATGGGCGAGAATGTAACCACTCAGCTATCACGACAAACATTCCATAAATAAATGACACAACAGCATTTTAGAGGTATCAGAATTGGTTCCATAGTAAAAGTTATCACAATGATGAGTTCAATTACTCCTAAGAGAGTTTCAGTTATTGCAATATCACCTTGATATTGCACCCCCCCGAGTACTTCCCGCATTGTAGTTGCGGGGGGGCTCAGTAACCGTGGATTCCGGCCACGGTGAAGCCAAGAGGAACCCAAAGGCGGGGCCGCTCGTCAGGGCTTTTGCCTTCAAGCCATTGACGTAACGGCCAAAAAGTAGGTTGCGGTGAGGTGCACCGCAGCTGAGGTGAGCCGCGATGTCGAATGGGAGGCATCGCGGCTGAGGGTTACGGGCTGCGGTACAGGAGGAGTGCCGGTGCTTCTGAGCAGCGCTCTCCCCTTCCGTGGCCTGGACGGGGCCGCCACCGTTTGATGGTGGACGCGGTGGGGCCGCAGGGGAAGAGGAGTGTCGGTATAGCGTCAGCCGCTCTCCCTATCCCCTGCGGCCGAAAAGTGGTAGACGGGACGGCGCGTTGTGTTCCACACGCGCGCCGTCAAAGATGTCAGCAACCACTAGTGGGGTCCGCAAGGGCCGATGCCTGCCAGGGGTGCGGGTTTGTTCGAAAGAGATACCACAGCCCCTGGCATACGGGCTACTGAGGGAACACGGGTGGGTTTTAGTCAGTAAAAGTCTGACACCCCCTCCTGCTCTACTCAGCAGGAGAAGTCATTTGATGATTTCCCACCCAAAAAAAAAAACCTTGATATTGCAATAACTGAAATGACTGAACAATAAATGACTGTTTCAGCTATTTCAATAACACCTAAAGTCAATATACGAGTACTCTTAGGGGTCACTGTGTAGAAAAACAATTGCACATAAAAAACAAGAAAAATAAAATATGACCTACACAATATTGTAATAAAGTCCCTTTACAAAAGACACGTATTCTCATTAAAATCCTACTCTGACCTCCCCCGAGCTAAATCTAGATTTGATACAGACAAATTAGAAAACTTTTTGGCTGAAGTGTTCCACCGTCTTTTGTAATTCTAAAGACACACAAGGTCAAACACTAGTTGCTTTATGCGTCTTTCCAATTGTCTTACGTACATACGTTTTAACATTATAAACCACTCTGCTAGTGTGTTTTTCTGTTGGTGTTTTTGGGTTCTTCCATCAAAAATATCTCAGAAGCAGCGCAGAGTCTGAATTTGTGCCCTGTTGATGGCAATGGGCTCGCCCCTATAACATTGAACTTAAATATAGCTGGTGAAATGTAGGTGTACTTACTATGGGTACATCTCTGGCTTACCCATCGAGTATCTGCCAGGGGTGTGGGTTGTTCGAAAGAGATACCGTGGCCCCTGGCACACAGGTAACAGGCAGGCAGGCAGGGGGTTTTAGTCAGTAAAAGTCTCACACGCCCTTCCGCTTCACCCAGAGCGGGAGAAGTTTGATTTCCCATCCTCAAAAACAAAAGCCCTTCGAGTATAATAAGGCGTATTACTCGTATCTAACATCATAATCAAAAGGTCACAAAAAGTCTCTTATTTCTTTTCCCTGTATCTGTGTATACTTCTATAAATGGATTAATTTTAATCACAAAAGCGTAGCTAACGTACTTAAAAATTAATGTTAAAGTGTTAATAGGTACATTTTATTTGTATAATATTGAAAAAGAAATCATAAACATTTAAAAATAAAATATAATGAAAACCTCTCAAAATAAGTTTGCAGTTTTTTAATTCAAAACCTTTTAGTTTAAAAACAGCATTTTGCTTTTGTCCTACTATCCTACTAATATTATAAAATTAAATGTGAGAATTTGTATGTTTGTATTATGTAGATTTTTGTTTTTTTACTCAAGCGCGCAAAAATGACAGACTGAAACTGACTTAACAACTGATTTTGCACACAGATAGTTTATAAATTAGATTAACACATGGGATACTTTTTTATCCCGGTAGTACCTACATTCCCGTCAATCGTGTAATAGGTTTTCATAATTAAAATTTCTTTTAGCTCCCTTTTAAATTGTATTGTAGTCATATTTTTTATACTATTAGGTACTCTATTATTGAGTGGGGCAATACCAAAAATACTTTTTTGCATTAGTGCAGTTTTACATATTACTTGACATAATTGATTAACGTCTTGGGTTCGTATCGGATTTTTCCTGACCTCTGATAATCGTAACAACTAATAGAAAGACCATGGCCTGACACTGAATCAAACTAAGCACAGTGGAACAAACATGCAACTTGTACACGCGAAAAAAAGAATGCAAACATACCATAACCATACCTGAAAACAACTCTCTAGTGTGTACTCTGGAATTCCCCTGAACCCAATATACAGACTAACTGGCAAATAAAATATTTTAACCTAGCTTTTGGTAGCATTTAAAGCTACTCATGTCGTCTTAACCTGCTGTTAACCATTTAACCTGCTTATACTTTATTACTTGCACAATAAAATATTATCTCTGAACTAATAATATGAAGGGGTAAAATTATTTCGTTATATATAAGAGGGTGGTAAGAGTTAATCTCAGGAAGTACAGATACGATTCCAAAATTTCTTAGTTAATACTGTTTATCCTGATATGCCCACTAGATTGAGACTTATGCGGGTGAAACTGGGCGCAGCAAGTATCTAATATTACTCTTTGACTGACAGCCACAGATACATATCAATACATAATGTTGAGTCTGTAAGCACAATCCATTACCTCTAAGCCGTTCGCTTGACTGCTTATTGATTGAGCCCCGCAAGTCGAGTATCCACTTACTTCCACATAGTTACACGTATTTATAAACCAACAAGGAAAATACGACCGTAATGTTATTCTTTAGTTAACAAGTACAAACTGGCATCAGTCTCACACTTCACACAATCTCCATAAATTAGGTATATCTGTATTTCTTATTAACTAGCAACTAGGCCGCTTATGATTTTTTTTAAAATTACGCTTAGAACGAGGATATACAACATGTATCAGAAAGTTGTGTTGTCCAATTAAAGCCTCATATCTACCAGGCAACACTTGACGCGCGATATATTGCACAATATGTCGTTCATCATAAAGTCATTACAACGCAAGACTTTCGTGACCCACAAGCTCCTAGATCCCATATTTTTTGAGTTTATTCATATAAAAACGTCTACACTGGTGATCGAATTAAACGCAACCGAACCTAACTATACCATTTGTTTACAGAGCAACAAGGTTCGGACCCGCCTCGGGGTTCGCTTTGCCGAGACCTCGCTGACGGCCGTGCCCTCTCGTCTCGAGGTTCCAAAGGTGGTGCGAGGTCCTGCCTGACACCCGCCCCCACGCCTCCGCTGCGCTGAACACGAGCGCTGTCGAGTGCTACATCAGTATTACAGCGATAAAATCGCTACTGTTTAAACCTCAGATTACAGTACCCAACAGTAGACCGTGTTCATGAAAAGGATAGCTGCACAGCGTGGTTTCAGCAACATGATTGTGTGTTGCGGTAAAAAGTAAGGTTCTATGGTCTGTTCCAAACCTATCTAATGAAAGTGTAAACAAACCCTGTTCAGGTTAAGTTATTACGCAATCAATCACCAAAACGAATTAGTAGGTATTGATCTACATTAAGAAAGATATATCCTCATCCCTTATTCGGCAACAATGATTGTTTGAATACCATTATTAACTGAAATTGAAAATCAATCGTCGGAAATTGAGGTTATATGAAATTAACTTCAATTGTCTAACGAAAAACATCTTTAAGGTGATTTCAAATAATAATATTGAACTAAAGTATCAAACCACTCGATTTATAAGTGGCCCTACAAATTGGCATCGAAGGTACGTTTTCTGATCGATTTGTTGACATTTTTATTTGATACTTTGGGACAGTCTATACATATACAGTTTGATTATGAAATAATCATAGGTATGTTACCAGCAACACAAAATGATATTGCTCAAACAATGTAGCGCAGCTTTTGTTTACGGGGCATTGTTACACATCGAACTGTAGGCATCTGTCCCACCGCCATTGAGTAACGAGAGGTGACTAGAGCTAGCGTATAAAAGAACAGCTGGCAAGCAACCAGGGCCTAGAGACAAAACACATTTCTGTTAGCGTTCACGCCACGCTAAGGACACGACGTAACCTTTCCGCAGATAATGTCATTCCCATACATTTTGGCGTAGCGTTTGGCGTGAACGCTAACAGAAATGTGTTTTGTCTAGGCCTGCAGAACCGATTGCCTAACTGCGACGAGCGAATACTCGGTATGCATATGTACCAAGCGCCAAGTGAGCGTCGTTGAGCGAGTCGTGTCTTTGATAGCTCTTGTCGCTGCAACAAATAAGTACACTGAAAAACCGAATAGGTTGTTTTAACCTTTTTTCAACCTTTATTTTAGGTTAACATAGCACCTACCGACATGATTTGTTGAATTAACAAAATAAAAATAGTTGAACTATAAAGGTAAATTTAACCTGTGTTCAGATTGGTTGTTTCAACATATAAAATAATAATAATAACATATTTAATAGTTGTATTTATCAAATGTTTAGTTAAATGGACTTAATCAGTTTGTTAACTCAACTTTTATATGCAGTAATTTCAAATCTATGATAAATAGTTAAACTGATTATATATATTTAACTTAGTTATTTTGTTGACTCTACTTCGTTAATATGTTGACTTGACTATATTATCAGTTAGACTTACTTACATTCGAATATTGTGTCGTTTTATCCTCTTTTACCTACTACCTACCTAACCTAGTAATTTTTGTAGAAATAAATGTCATACAATAGTTGTTTAAACATAATATTAGGTTAACGCAACTTATTAGGTTAACGCAACTTACATGAAATCAACATTATGTAATTCAACCTTCTTTCTTAACTCCGTGAATTCAACCTATTCGGTTTTTCAGTGTACCTACTCTCTGTGAACAGTCAGCGTCTCCTACTAATATATGTCTATCTCTTTTGCTCAGACGGTCCTAAAATCTTTTACACGTTTCATCAGCGCTAAATTCGTTGATAGCTAGTCGGTCCGTCGGCGATGGTGACACAGGTGTCTTAGAAAGACACAGATATTAGTGACAACGACTCTTGAAAACGCCATTTTTTTCTAAAAGTAGTTGTGCCGACCAAGGGAGGCTATTACGGGGAATGGGAGAAAAGATAGATAATGGGACAGAAAGCTTTAAACGCATAATTACTGAAAGACCTAAAGCCCATGTGTAAGTTGTGTCCAGTACCAGTGAACCTACCTTACTGATCTTACGTGTTAATACAACGAAAGAATATGAATGCAACCTATTCTGCGCCCTAATTGCGTAACGCACGACCAATCATAAAGATCAGCAACCTGAAAAATGATTCAGATACTGATCCATCGTTTCATATGTTCGAAAAATCTGTCTGCTCAACAACGTAAATAACGCAATGAATATTGTTGAACTTTCAAAATGAAACAGATTATGATTGATCGTGTTTTACGCAATAAGAATGCGCTTTTTAGGATTTTTATATAAAGTGTGAAAATTTTAGAGATGGTAAGGGTTAAGGATACTGAAGAAATTTTGTATTTTTGGGAAATAAAATTCATATCTCAGACATAAATGTTTTTGTGTACTCGTGTTTGAAACGCTCGAAATTGTGTTTTTAAAATGTTCGTGACTTGAATTCGTAAAGTTCTCAATTGATGGGTCGGACAAGTATTGTACTCGTCTGGCCCATCAAATGAGAACTTTACGATCACTAGTCTAACCACTTTTTATCAACCCTGATCTAAAGTGTCCTAGTAGGGAATCCCTAAAAAAATAGAAAATATATAAAGTCCAACTCAAACCAGTTAAAGTGGAAACCAAATGTTGAAACACCAGCCGATTTATTCGTAAAAATCTTACCATGAACACTTAGGTGAAGTGGACTATCAAGGACAAAGACATTTATTCGTAGGATATGGTAGGTAGGTACATGGTACAAAGTTGGTTAGTAAAGATATGTTCAGAAAACATCTGCCGCTAAAAGCGGCATACGAGTATTTACAATAGTACTCGTGGGTATAAAACCTATGTACTACTTATAGTTTCACAAATAATACGAAACACTTAGATGTCATTCTACTTTATGAGCAGAATCACTATGAGAGTGACGATTAACACTATTAATAGCTCAGCAATTCACCTACGTCTTCACGGTCAGATTTTTGCAAAATTGATCGGCGGGATATAATATAACTGACAGTACGACATATTAGTAAAACAGTTATAAAATTAAAATATTTTCATATTAGCAAAAAGTCTTGTAAAATTATCGAATTGTTAGATTTTCTCCTGTCACCTCTCGCCTCTTGGTTTTATTAAATAGTGTAGCAAGGGATTAACTCATGCTATTGTACCGACTATGCCTAACCGAATCGAACGATTTTATTGCAAGATTCTAGGGTGCTACACTCCAAGTCCGTCAAGATGATAGAAAGAAGATACGGGCCCGTCCGAAAGTAGTTGTACCGTCAATATTCATGTGTCAAATTCAATTTTTCGGACGCGAATATATATATCGGTTGTAGGGACAACTGTCACATCGTGTTATCATTGTTAGTTCTGGCTCCAACCTAATGATTTGCCTGATAAGCTTCAACTTACTAGATTAACGTACCCATCACATGCTGCCATAATGTCCAATTACAGACCAGTTTTTGATACCTTAATGTCAAATATTAGTAAAAATGACAGGTTTTCATGACGTCCGTTATAAATCATAATTTCAGCCCAAAAACGTCCACTGCTGGACATAGGCCTCCCCGAAGCAGTGTCACTTCGATCGGTTCTGTGCTTCTCGCATCCAGCAGAATCCTACGGCCTTTTCATCAGTCACCACTTTGTGGGAGGCCTTCTTACACTACGTCTTCCAGTACGTTGTCGCCACTCCAAAAACTTTCGACTCCATCGGCCATCTGTTCTGGTAGCATTGTGCCCTGCCCACTGCCACTTTAGTTTGGCAATTCTTCGGGCTGTGTTGGTTAGGCCGTTATAAATATTACATTATGAATATATTATATAATGAGCTTAAATCATACAAATTTAAAGATCGTAACTCCTGCCGAAACTTTGGATTCCGTGTTTAGCGAGTAGACTGAATGATTATTGTCGGTACGATGAGGCGTTCCTCAGTAATTGCAAGACGTTACTCCAATGTTTCTTTATGATAATTGTTAAATATTGTGTTTGTATTAAGGTTCACTTTCGCTTGTTTGGGTTTCTGATGAATGAAATACGTGTTGTTTGTAAGCAAGTGTATTGGCGACTGGTTCAAATTATTATAAGAAATGCTTTTAAAGGCAAAACAAGTTAGGTAAACATATAGCGATGTATGTGGATATGTACAAAGACCATTCTCAATCCAACATACCGCCCACCAAAAGGACTTTAATATTGTTATATAACATAATAAATAATATAATAAATATCCATGTGTTATTGTGCAATTATGTGTGTACAATATTATGTGCATAGGAAGCAGGAATGATTATAATTATATCAATTGCAGAATTTTATATATGTAACACGTGTAACACATATCTATATGATTCTGCAAAAATAAGTTATTTCGGCAGAACGAAATTTCTATATCATAAACTGTCAAGTTTCAAGTAATTAACACAATTACTTTTCTATTGTTTTAAGACTCCTGCCTAACAGACGGGAGGAAATTGTATCCCCATTATTATTTAATTCAAACCCTCTTGTTTATAAGTGTTGCATAAATGTTTAAACGGCAAAAACGAATGGTTACGCTACTTAAAATTAAGTAATGATTAGTGTCTGTTTACACTAATCATTACTTAATTTTAAGCAGCATTTATAAATTTGGAGGAAAATGCTGACGATACGTCATAGTCGGATAAAACAGCTACAAGTGAAAATGATTAACATAACAATTCCTTGACCGTACTTTGTCTTAATTATACTAACCAAAATACAATCGAATTGAATACTTAAATTTTCAATTATGAATTCTGTAGAAATCACTTAACAAAACGTGTGTCGCCATGGTTTCATATTCTATGATTGCAGCATTTCTTTTTTTTTTTTCATTAAAATTTTAGCCGTTGCTTACCGTCTTGCAGATGTGAAAAATCGAACTATCATATTATGTTATTGAAAGAGGTGTAACTGCTGTTCCTCTTTTTTTGTAGACTTTCTTGAAGTACCATAGGTTTCTTGACACGGGTAAATAAAACTGCAGAGTTTCAAGACAATGCTGCGAGTGAAGTGTAAAGATGTGTTGCGTGGGCGGCGCGCGGCGATAGAATGAACGCCGGGACTACGCGCGCCTTATATTTATAATGTTCGCCGCTGGGCGGGCGTTGTTAGAAATGTGCAGTGTAGGGAAGGCAGCACTTTATTTTCATAAATCACTTAAAACTAGACAGAATGCCGAGAAACATAAAAACTTATAGCTTATATTATTCTAGTCTTATGATAACAATTTTATACTTTAGTAATCCTAGATTCTAATAAGTTTCTGGTATACTTTTAGTTTACAACAGGTTTTCATGTATTTAACTCTAGATGCCTAGCTTTGCATGCTTATAATTTATTACATAAGGAACTTAACACATAGGACTAAATCTGTTTAAATAACTAGGGCTAATTTTTACATTCTACTTAAATATCTAAAGCTGTTATTTACAATCTCCCCCTCGTGCGCAAGCACCACCACAATTAGTGATTAGTCCGTTGTTGTTATCACGACGAGGCGAGAGGCCGGGCGGCGAAGTAATCCAGCAGCAGTTCTGATCTCGGTTACTCGAACCCGCCCGTCCGGGCCTGGGTAAACTTTAGTTACTTCTCCTCTTGGCCATACTCCTCTAGGCATTGTATTGTCAACTATTATGACGATGTCACCGACTTTCACATTCTTATGCAGGGAATTTGAACTTGGTCGGGGTGTCAGCAGAGGTTTGTATTCCGCCGACCATCTTGCCCAAAAAACGTCGGCTAACGCCTGGGTGGCCTTCCACGTATTCAAGTCTGTTTTATTATCTTGAAAGGAGCCAAACGGAGACATCCCACTCGAGCGTCCCATTAAGAGGTGATTGGGAGTTAACGCTTCTTCTTCTAGGTTGGGATTTACTGGGGTCAATGGCCGTGAGTTGATCACATGTTCGGCCTCTAGCAGCAGTGTATGCAGTACTTCGTCTGGTGGGTATTTTTCTTTCAGTGTGACTTTTAGAGCTGTCTTCACTGATCTGACGAGGCGCTCCCAGGCTCCGCCCATGTGAGGAGCACCTGGGGGTATTTTCTTCCAGGTGATCAATTTTTCTGAAGCGAAGGCTCTCAGGCTCTGATCGTTGCTTTGCATGGCTTCTGCGATTTCTTTTTCAGCGGCAACGAAGTTGGTTCCGTTGTCGCTGTATATCACGGTCGGCGTTCCGCGGCGCGCTATCATTCTTCGTAGACTCATGATCATGGAAGAGGCCGTGAGGGATGTGGCCATCTCCATGTGCACTGCGCGCGTGGTGAGGCATGTGTATAATGCGCCCCACCTTTTCTCGCGTCTTCGCCCGACTGTTACTTGCATGGGCCCAAAATAGTCCACCGCGGTAGCAGTAAATGGCGGTTGATTTTGGGCCAGCCTTTCAGCAGGTAAGTCGCCTAAGGGGATTTTTGAGGGGATCCCCTTATAGGTCCGACACCATTGGCATTGGTTGCATATGTAGCGTATAACATTGCGCAGTCCTATTATGTGGTATCGCTGTCTTAGCTCATTCATGACAGTTTGATGGTTGCCATGGTTGAAGGTTGCGTGCGTGTGATGCACCAACAGTCGTGTGAAGCCTTCTTTGGCATGTAGGACTGGCATGTTTTGCTCATCTTTTATTCTGCTATCCAAGCACAGGATCCCGTTGCGGTCGATCTTCACGGAGAGTTTGGAGAACGGTGACTTCTTCGGTGGTCGCCGCCCAGCCTCTATGGTCGTAATGTCTTCAGCAAACGAGTTGTATTGACTCCTTCTTACTAGCAATAGCTCTGCTAGTTTTATGTGGTTTGGTGCGAGTTCTATTCTTGTGTTTCTTTTGAGTAGTTTGGCCTTAAATACCTCGGCGGCGAGAAGTACGGTTGCAGCAGCACGAATTAACCGAATATACTTCGAGAAACGTTCTAACTTAGGTAAGTAGTCGCTGACGTCATGTCTAATGGTTACGTGAACTTGTTTTATAATTCTTTCTTCCCCGGAAGGGGGTGAATGCGCCACTATTGGCTTTTCCTGTGGCCAGGACGTGGGACTGTTCCTTATGAACTCGGGTCCCTTAAACCACCTATGTTCCGAGTTGAAATTAACAGGAATACCCTTGGTGGCATCGTCCGCGGCGTTATCGGTACTGGGTACCCATCGCCAATTCGCTGGCGTGGTTAAGCTTTCTATTTCGGCTAGCCGATGTGCGACGAATGATTTAAAGGTGCGCGGGTCGGATTTTATCCAAGCTAGTACCGTTTTTGAGTCAGACCAATAGTGACATTTTAATGTTTTGTAATCGGACTCGCGCTTGACCGATTCTGCTAGTCGGCTACCTAATACCGCGGCCTGTAATTCTAAACGCGGTATAGATATAGGTTTTAGCGGAGCTACCTTAGCTTTGCCTACAACCAATCGTGATGTTTTGGTTCCGTCGGTTTTGGTACTGACGAAGTAAATAGCGGCCGAATATACCTTTTCACTTGCGTCGCAGAAAACATGTAACTCCCCCTCGCCTTGGGGAGTAGCAGGTATGTACCGATTTATTTCTAACTTTTTTAGTAATTGCAAATTATTTATAAACGATAGCCATGTCACGTGATGTTCGCTTGTGATAGGGTCATCCCATCCTATGCCGCTGCGCCATATTTCTTGTATAAGACATTTACCCACCATAGTAATTGGCGAGACTAAACCTAGCGGGTCAAATACCGACATGACCGCGCTGGTAACTTGTCGCTTGGTAGGTAATGAATCGCCTCGAATGACGCTTGCGGGTGTATTTCTGAGGTTGACGTTGAAGCCCAACGTATCGCGTGCGTGATTCCATGTAAGACCTAACGTACGCTCGGTGTCGCTTTTACCTAACGTGGTCGTCTCGCTGCTACGCGTGTTTGTAACGTCGCTTATTATTTCGGGTACGTTTGACGCCCATCCCCTGAGTTCGAAGGACGCCGCTAAATGGACCTTATGCATGGCGTTGATTACTCGCTTCGCCTCGCTTTCACTGTGAAAGACGCCTAAATAATCGTCCATATAGAAATTGCGTATTGTGGCCCTCGCGACCTCGGGATATTGTTGACCGTGCCTTTCGGCGTTTTTATTTTTAACGTACATAGCGGTACACGGTGATGACGCCGCCCCGAATATTAATGAAGTCATTCGGTACTCCTTTGGCGGCTTTTCCCGTTCTTCGCCCCTCCATAAAAATCGCAGACTGTCGCGGTCTTGCTGGGCTATTTTGACCTGTAGAAACATTTCCTTTATGTCGGCTACTACCGCGATTCTACCTTCTCTGAATCTAATCAAAACGCCAAATAGCGATTGCAGCAAGTCGGGGCCGGCTAGGAGAGCGTCATTAAGGCTCTTGCCCCCACACTTGGCTGCCGCGTCGAATACGAGCCTTGCTTTTCCTTTTTGTGGGTGAATTACTGAAAAATGAGGCAAATACCAACTACGTGGCGATGACGTCGCGGACTCTACCTCCTCCGCGTAGCCCGCCCTTAACAAGTTGTCTATTTGTTTGGAATATTCAATTTTTAAGTTTACGTCTTTATCTAACTTTTTCTCCAAGTTGAATAGACGGCTGAGGGCCTGGTGTCTATTTTTCGGCATTACCTCGGCGTCCGAGCGCCATAACAGACCCGCCTCATACCTATTGCAATTTTCTAATTTTTTACACGTTTTCTCTAAGATCGTTAAGGCGCGCTGGTCTGGGTCGGAAGTAGGCTTACGCGGCTCGATACCTAACGATTCGATACTGAAATAATCCCTTATCAACTGGAGCGCGGGGTCTTCTGATAACGCGGGTCGTACGTGATTTATTACCGCGACGGTATGGCGCGGCCTTAAATCTTGTCCATGCAGCACCCATCCCAACTTGGTTAGCGATGCTACGGGTTGATTTTTGTTGCCTACCCTTAACTGCCTGGAGGTAATTAAGTGCCAGTTATCTTGGCCTATTAATATGGTCGGTTTGGCCAACTCGTAACACAACTCTCCTTCCAGTTCGGTTAGGTGGTCGCATTTGCGTACTAGGTCGCTGCTTACCTCCTGTGGGGACAGATTTAAGTTACATATTGTACGCGCGTTCATAGTTTCTAAGTTCCTATTACATAAGCCCCTTATAGATAATTTTACGTAGCAAGATTCCGATTCGTTAATTCGATTACCTCCTACGCCTTCTAGGGATAAGGGCTGACCGCGCCCCCTTGTTATCACCTCGTCCGCCGTTTCCTGTTCGACCAAGGTCATCGTTGAACCTTCGTCCAACAGGGCATGGGTAGATATCGTTCCTATCGGTCCGCTCAACTCGACCGGCACTATTTTTAGGTAGGTATTCGATCTGTGAAGATGATTTATCGAGCTCACGTTGCCGCGGGTAGGCAGAGACGCAGGTGGTCGTTTGTCATCTTTTTTATAGCAGCCGTGTAATAGCTTATGGTGAGACGCCTCGCACCCGCTCTCGCCGCACGGTATGTACTTACACTTGTACATTCTTATATGCGCGTTTTTTAGGCATCGAAAGCATAACTTGTTATTTTTAACCGAATCCCATCTTTCGACTACGCTTAATTTCGCGAAATCGGCGCAATCCGCATTGTTATGGCTACCTGCGCATATTACGCATTTATTATTATCCGACTGGGTCGGCTCGGCCGCCGCTCGCGGCGCATTTGACGCGTTTTTCTTGGGTGCGTGTTTTTTAGTGGAATGTTTGTTTACTGTGGCTACGGTTTTTTTATTTTGTATGTCCGATTGGCACGAACTGTCGCTATCGTAATCGCACGAGCGGTCGCGTCTACGATTCTTTTCGTGGGCCGTATTTACCGCGCGCGGTTTCTGTTTCGATTTTCGGTCTTCCCGGGCAGTTTCGTAGGCGAACATAGCGCCGCACCGGTCTGCCGTGATATTTAGGAATCTAGATAGCAACTCTAGCTCGGGCGCTCCAGTGTGGTCGGACTTGAACTCGTACCATTTATATTTTAAAATAATGCTCAACTTTTCCACTATCCTATTAACTAACTCGGGCGAGTATAGGTATTGCGGTTGTTTAAGGGATTTTATGGCCGCGACTGTATTCGCTACTTTACTCGCGAAACTACCTATGTTCCGCCCATCGTCTGTCATGCGAGACATGCGTTTGATATTCTCTAGCTCGGAAAGTATCAGCAATTCGGGTTTTCCGTATCGTCTTTCTAGCGTATCTATTATCTCGTATGGATCCGATACCGTGAACAATAACGCCCTGGTCGTTTCGCGGGCTGCGCCCCGCAGCGCTTTTCGTAAGCGGGCCACGTTCTGTACGTCCGTGAACATGGCCTCTGTGTCATTATAGACTGCTTTAAAAGCCATCCATTCCGCGACTGTCCCGTCAAAATGAGGTAACTCATGGATGAACTTTGGTACCGACGCGCCTGATTTGTTCGAGTTTACCGCTTGCACTATCGCGTTGGCCAGCATTGACATGTCACTAAGATTATTATTCGCTGACACGTTTTTTCCTACGCGTGGTTCACTCGTATTCGCATCGAGCGGCTGCGCGGGCTGTCCCGGGACATGAGTTTTATTCGCTATTTCCGGCCTACTAAAAACGTGTTGATCCGAGATCCAACCTTCAACGCGGGACTTTTCTACACTGGGTGGCTCCGCGCCGTTTGAGCTTTCCAGTTCTATTCTGGCTATCTCCAAACGACTTAGCGCAACCGCGGACGCCGCCCTAGCCCGCGCTAACTCGGAATTGTACAACTCTAATTCGGCTTTTAATACGGATAAACGGCTACTCGCTCTGTCCGTGGGGACATTTACAACTGTGCCCGGCGCACTCACTGGCTGAGGAATATTTAAATCGGCTATCGCATTTTCGTTATTGGTTATTCTATCTGTGCGCGCGCTGCTGTCACCGGACGTAACCTCTGTGCTGGTGCCCTTACTCCACGTTTCTGTTTCCGTGGAGCCTGTTTGGCCCGACGGCGGTGTGGCGTCTGTGGTAGGCGTAGATTTGCCTGAACGCAATACACGTGCGTTTTCCATTTTGCGCACGGGGGGGCCCTACACCTAATTAACTTAATTCTAACACTTTCACTTTCACTTTTCACTTTTCACTGATTGTTTCTTGACGCCTAACTTGCCTATCTGCCTGGCCGGACTCCTACCGCGGTGATGCCGGACCAGGAATGGGAACGAGAAGGTAAGGAAGGGTAGGAACCTCCCGGCAGAGGATGCGGGCGCTTATGGGAGCATCAGAGTGCGGTGGGAAACCCGCACCCGTCGTTGCGTGCCAACTTGTGGCCCCTAAGCGTTCCACACCGTACCGGCGGGGTCTGACTGAGACACCTGGTAGGTGCGTGGAGTCGTCAGGTCGTCCACTATGCTTCCGTACGTAAAGGCCGTTTATCACCGCTAGGTGGCCGCGTACGTAAATGATGATTGCTTCCAAGTATCTTAGTGTGGTTAAGCAGACCAACACTAATAACTCGCGCGTACTTGTTTCTTTCTTGCGATTTCTTGAAATCTTGATTATTCTTGCTTGATTTCTTGAAATCTTCTTGCTTGATTCACGAAATCTTGATAATTCTTGCTTGATTTCTTGAAATCTTCTTGCTTCTTGCTTGATTCACGAAATCTTGATAATTTTGCTTGATTTCTTGAAATCCGACGACGAAGGACCATTGAAAGAGGTGTAACTGCTGTTCCTCTTTTTTTGTAGACTTTCTTGAAGTACCATAGGTTTCTTGACACGGGTAAATAAAACTGCAGAGTTTCAAGACAATGCTGCGAGTGAAGTGTAAAGATGTGTTGCGTGGGCGGCGCGCGGCGATAGAATGAACGCCGGGACTACGCGCGCCTTATATTTATAATGTTCGCCGCTGGGCGGGCGTTGTTAGAAATGTGCAGTGTAGGGAAGGCAGCACTTTATTTTCATAAATCACTTAAAACTAGACAGAATGCCGAGAAACATAAAAACTTATAGCTTATATTATTCTAGTCTTATGATAACAATTTTATACTTTAGTAATCCTAGATTCTAATAAGTTTCTGGTATACTTTTAGTTTACAACAGGTTTTCATGTATTTAACTCTAGATGCCTAGCTTTGCATGCTTATAATTTATTACATAAGGAACTTAACACATAGGACTAAATCTGTTTAAATAACTAGGGCTAATTTTTACATTCTACTTAAATATCTAAAGCTGTTATTTACAGTTATAATAGTTCGATATCTATTGTATTGAAAACATGCATGAAACAGAGGCTTTCAAGGAAATATAAGATATTGCATAATCAATATAAAAATACTCTATTTTTATATTTCGACCCGTCTGATCCGCCTCATTAGACGTTTTACATCAAAAAACTACTTTTCAGAGAAACCTAACGAGCGCGACACTGAACGATCAATTATAAGGTATTTTAATGTAAAAAAGACTGAATAATGATTGTTCCGAGAAGTAGATAGTGTTGAAAATAACTTGTAAATATGAAATTAAATGTTTGTAAACAGAATAGACCCCGTGGCCTAACACAAGCGATGCCCCGATCATCGCGTTCATTTTGTTCGCGAACGCATTGTTGTGCCGACCGAAGGCGCATTTTTTTTAAACTGACATTAAATCTCGCTCCCTATATTCGTATGTATTTTCCGCGATATCTCCGGCAATTGTGGATGGATTTTTAAAATTATTTTCTGATGCCTCCGCCGTGGTCCCATATATTTTTATTAACTTTGCTTTGCTAATTTTTCCGTTGGTCTCGATAATTCTATTTATAATCCAGTTTGTGTAATTTTTCTTGATGTAATTTTACTGCTTCCTGTCACTGCTGTTTACATTGTGCTTTATGTATTGGTGTGGGGTAGGTACCTTAGCTAAAAAGTGAAAAATAAAAACTTGTTTAAAAAAACAACCGACTTCCGAAAAAACACCTACTTACTAAAAAAATACATAATTTTGGAAGTCGGTGACGAAAAATTAAAATATATATCCAAAGACACCGACTAAACAACAGTAACTTATCGTTTTACATCATCAGCATTCATACACAAAGAGGATTTCATACGTATACGAAACTAACTCAAAAACCATAATAGCAAAGTTAATAAAATTAAAATGGGATACCGCGTAAGCTTTCTCTACAAAACGATTTTTTTTTAATGTATAAAAATTTAGACGACACATACAGACGAAAATAGAACCTTCCCATTTTTGGACTACTGTTGCACACTCCAAGTCACCAATTCCTCGGACATTAACCGCTATTTAACGCTCTCCTGAACTCGAATATGGATCTCGATATGTTTGCGAATGAATGGAAGAAAATGCTGTTAGAATGTTTGAATTTTTGTGAGAAGAATGCATGCCTGTATTAAATGGATTGTAATGTATGTACATAATGATATGTTTAAATAGTGTAATTGGCTTCTACCGTTCTGTTTAAAATAAATAAATAAATGATCGCGACGATCGTGTATTCGAGAAACGATCGCTTTTGGTTAGAACGCGGGGTTAGTGAGTGACAAAATGGTCGCGTCGCTCGCTTATAAATATTAGAACAGGGCTTATGAGTCAATTTGCACTAAAGTTTCAATACAAACCATCTGATATTACTTCATCAGAACCAAAGGTATGAATGAAAGCTTCATCAATGTTTCAACATTAGGTAAATGCTTTTATTCTTATGCCACTTCATAAACGACCAGTATTATAAACAGAACCCTGATGATGTCGTCTAATGTATGAAGTAAGGGTTCTTGAGTTATTATAAATTGTTTTTATACAGAATTCGAGCAAAAGCGTATCAAAAGACATTTCCGAAAGTGTTAAATTAACAAACATCAATCGACACATGAATGATAATGAATTCAAGCTAAATGTTGTGTAAATTATTTGTATTTATTAAATGTTTTATTTTATTATTTAAGTTTAAGGCTTACATTAAGCCCCTTTGTTTATAAGTGTTGAATAAAGTTTAGAGAAGTTTAATTAAAACTCAACAATGTATGGTTATACAGTCGCTACTCCTTTACTATAAGCAGTTTATAAATAAAACCCTATTGTTTAATTATTAGATTTGTACTAAACACTTTTTACTGGGATGTATTGAAATTGAACCCTATTTGCTATATTGTTAATTATCACTAGTTTTTAAGTCGAGTGCATACCTACTAAGCAAATGGACTTTATCTGTGGGTCCGAAATATAAGTTTATTTTTGTTAATGTTAGGACGTTGCATTCAAGCAAATAAAAATACATGTTCAATGTTGTGCATTTTTTACTCAATCTCGAAGGAAATATGGAAATAAAATTGACGTCAAATCAGATACTTTGTTGTTTCATTTAAAATTAGCTTCTTCTTCTGACAATCAATTCGGATTGTACTTTGCTTGTAATAATATAAGGTAAACGCAGGTATTAACGACCCCCCTAAGGCAATTTTAAAATCAACACTATTTTTTTAGTGTACTATGGTTCCTCTAAAGATTAATAGTTTAATTTTATATGCTAGTGTTATGTATAAAAAATGTATTTACTGAATCAAATACATATAAATAAAGGATTATCTTATAAAAAATAATTTACAATGTGACTTAGTCGATTGTTGCAATTACCGACCCATAAAAAAGGCTGTGAAGCTATTAACGATTTTTATGCAGCTATTCCCGATCGTGTTTAAGAGGAGGCCTTTTTTCAGCAATGGAATGTATATAAGCTAGTGATGTTGATGATTACCGATCTTAATAAAATAAAACAACATAAAAATGCAAATACTTATTCGTTTTTTTTTAATCGTTATTTTTAATAAATTAAATTAGTACTTCTTAGTAATACCTATGAACTAAATAATTATAAACTTTTAAATTAATCAACATAATACTATTAATACACATATATATTTTAATATAAGGATTTCAAACTCTAGGATATTTCCTTATGCTATTGAGATCATAATCATTTTTGCTTCGGCGAGTTGTGTTTCACTGTATACTTTTCGCCGCTTTTGTGGCTCCATAATTCTGGAAAAAAATATAATTGTATGTTTTATGTTGCTTTAGCCAAGAAGTAGCATTTATTAATAGGTACCTACCTATTATGTCATAAAAGTAGGTGACAACCTAAATAATCTATATACGATCGGTAATAGCTTCTTATAGTTGCTATTGCCGACCCTCATGGGTCGGTAATAAAGTATGTAAGTATAAACATAAATTGTATTACCGACTCATAAAAATATGGTTATTTTAATTCAATTGACCTACGGACTATAAAATAGATTATAATTGATTAATGTCACAAAAATATGGACAAATGCACACTGTTTTATACACAAAAACAATGATTTATTACTGTAACTATTCAATATCGATCCTCGAAAAATATTATAACTTTGGTTAAATTGACAACGCTAAAAGGTGAAAACTAGACAAAAAAGTTTGGTCGCTAATAGATTTTTATAAAGACTGATAGCTTAGATTTAAACTGGTACATAAAAATACTTGTGTTAATGTGAATTAGTAACATAAAAGTAAAATAAAACGAAAAGTAACGTTGCTGCAATTGCCGACCTATGGGTCGGTGATAGCTGCCACGACTAAAACTGATGAAGCTAACACCATCCCATTTTAATTTAAAATTTTATCGTTTCAAATTACTTTTTATTAATAAAATGCCGTAAGAAATCAAGAGTTGACACTTAAATGAATACATTTATTAATATAAGATAAAGTATATATGTCATTTGTTTGTATAAATGTCTTAAATAGAAAAGTCACGTACTTACTTGAAGGAACAAGGGAACAGTACGACACTTCCTGCGTCCACGCTGCCCCGCAGTAACTGACGTATTTTATCTCTTTTTTTCACAGCTACTCACACTAACTTAAAAGTATACGATGCTCAAGGAATAAACGCGTGTGTAACTTTGCCTACCTATAGCTAGAATAGTTCTGGAAACGTAAAAATTTCGAATTACTTTTATAGGTCTAAGGTAACTGCAGATTTTCGATGGGTCGTTGATAGCTGCGTTTACCTTAATTGAAACATGATTACTTAGGCCTTTTCAAAAAACGATGCGATTTTCATAATCTGAATACACATAGTAAAGATGAAATTGTCCAAAATTTAGATTGATTAAAACTAGCAAGTCATTTCTAATAAACAGTATCCGCTTCTATAACAAGTTGCCAAAGTCAGTTACAGAACTTAGCGATGGAAAGTTTAAAGCGCACATCAAACGTGTCCTTATCAAAAAAGCATATTATAAGATAAAAGACTACGTTGAACACGGGGAAGTTTGGCATTAATTCCTTCTGCATAGTGGCTTCCATGGTACCTCATTAACAGCATAACTATGTGAAAGTCTATTTACTGCTCTCAAATACAATGTTCTTTTTTATTCTTTTATTTTTACAATGCTGACATAATATTCTCGTCATTATTTGACATTATACATCAATTGTATATCGACAATTTTTAGTGATCGTCATGGAAATCATGTCACTATGTTTAAATAGGTTCATTTTATTTATGTAGATTATTTTAATAGTTTCCGCCCGCGGCTTCGCCCGCGTGGAAGTCGTAAATTATCCCGCGGGAACGTACTACCGATATAAAAGGTATCCTGTGTGTTAATCTAGGTTATAATCTATCTGTGTGCCAAATTTTATCCAAATCCGTTCTGCTGTTTTTGCGTAATTGAGTAACAAAAATTCAATCATCTTCACAAACTTTCACATTTATAATATTACGGACTACCCTATGTTTGGAAACTACTCCTTTGGGAGTAGATTTTCGAAAAACTGTGAAACACGTTATTCTTTATATTCGATTTTAGACATAAATACTAATTTTCGAGTTAATCAGACAGCGCGTTAAAATTCTTCCATACAAACTTTGACCCCCCCCCCAATCCCCTTTAGGGGGTAGTTTAGAAAAACAATATATTACCAACTTTATAATTTACTTAGATAAGTATTTGTGCCAAATTTCAAGCTTATTAACTCAAGGAATAAGATTTTACATACAAACAAAATCCCCCTTTTTCACCCCCTTAAAGGTCACATTTCCAAAAACCCCTTCTTAGTGCTCCCCTACATTATAAAAGGAAGCTGTGTGCAAAATTTCACGTTCCTGGTCCTAGCAGTTTCGGCTGTGCGTTGATTGATCAGTCAGTCAGTTTCTCCTTTTATATATATAATAGGTCTTTACCTATGAAATTGCCGTTTTGTATGAAAAAATTTAAACGAATTTTTTTCATGAATTTTTTATTTGTATTAATCGAAGTAATCACCCATGCAATCAATGCATCTTTGCCATCGCAGTGGCAGTTTATTGATGCCCTTCTTAAAGAAATCAGCTGGACGGGAGGCAACAAATTCTTCAAAGGCATTTTGTACTGCCTCTCGGGTATTAAATTTTTTTCCCGCCAAGAAGTTATCCAAATTCTGGAAAAAGTAGTAGTCTGTAGGCGCAAGGTCTGGTGAGTAGGGCGGATGACGGAGAGCTTCCAACCCCAGTTCTTGCAACTTGGAGACCGTCTGCTGTGCAGTATGAGGTCGCGCGTTGTCGTGCAGGAGCAGCGGAGACGAGCGATTGACCAATGCTGGTTGGAGATGCGCCAGCTTCTCCATCATTGTGTTCAGTTCTTCACAGTACACATCTGCAGTAATGCTCACCCCGTTTGGTAAGAAGCTGTGATGAATCACACCGGCGCTAGACCACCAAACAGTGACCATCACTTTTCTAGGGGTAAGTTTTCGTTTAGGGCATTGTTTAGGTGCTGAACCAGGATCCAACCAACTTGCTGAGCGCTTACGGTTATCAAACAGAATCCATTTTTCATCGCAGGTAACAATGCGGTTCAAAATTCCTTCATTTGTGTGTCTGTTGAGCAGTGCAAGGCACGTCTCGACGCGTACTTCGCGCTGGCGATCATTGAGTTCGTGGGGCACCCATTTGTCAAGCTTTTTTACCTTGCCAATTTGACGCAAATGGACCAATATTGTTTTGACGCTAACGTCGAAAGCTGCTGCTAATTCAGCCGTAGATTGTGTATCATCAGCTTCCACAATCGCCTTTAATTCGTCATTGTCGACCAAAGTCTTCGGACGACCGCGAGGTTCATTTTTCAGGTCGAAATTTCCAGAACGGAAGCGAGCAAACCAATAACAGGTGGTGCGTTGGTTTGTAGTGTTAGCTCCGTAAACGTCGTTGATGTTGCGTGCCGCTTGTGCCGCGTTGCTGCCACGACGGTACTCATATTCCATAATTACTCGAATTTTTAACGTATCCATGATGACGAAAAAGATTGAAATGCGATGAAAATGTAACACTAATCAATAAAGAAATGACTACTTTTAGAAAAAAAAATCCATGTTTTTAAAATAAAATTAATTTGAAATTAGAATTCTTAGCCAAACAAAAATTATTTTGATTTGAAATGGCCAGTACTGCAGAACGGCAATTTCATAGGTAAAGACCTAATATATACTAGCTTCCGCCCGCGTGGAAGTCGGAAATTATCCCGCAGGAACGTACTACCGGGATAAAAAGTATTCTATATGTTAATTTAGGTTATAATCTGTCTGTGTGTCAAATTTCATCCAAATCCGTTTAGCCGTTTTTGCGTGATTGAGTAACAAACATCCAATCATCTTCACAAACTTTCACATTTCTAATATCACGGACTACCCTTTTTTACTTTTAGGGGTGGATTTTCGAGAAACCCTGATACATGTTATTCTTTATTTTTGGTTTAAGGTATAAATACTGAGTTTGGAGTTAATCAGACCGTGCGTAAAAATTCTTCCATACAAACTTTGACACTCCCCAATTCCCCTTTAGGGGGTAGTTTAGAAAAACAATAAATGGCCAACCTCATAATTTACTTAACTTAGTATTTGTGCCAAGTTTCAAGTTTATTAACTCAAGGAATAAGATTTTTCATACAAATAAAATTCCCCCTTTTCACTCCCTTAAAGGTCGAATTTCCAAAAACCCCTTCTTAGTGCTCCCCTACATTATAAAAGGAAGCCGTGTGCAAAATTTCACGTTCCTAGTCCTAGTAGTTTCGGCTGTGCGTTGATTGATCAGTCAGTCAGTTTCTCCTTTTATTTACATAGATATATATAAATAGACAGAAGATAGATACTGTGAATGAGAGAACGTTGTAGGCCTTACAGTCTAGACGATTTTCTATTATGATTCGTCTAAGTACCTGGTACTTATTGACAGGCCTGCACTGTCCTCCCATACATTTTATCTCTGTAATTTGAAAACATTGTTAAAGCCAATTATTTTTAAAAGAGTAACCGTGGAGTTTCTTGCCGACTCTTCTCCATAGGAAACAACAATTTGGAACCGTGCACCTAGCTTCTGACGTTTCATAAGTGCCCATGCAGGTTTTAAGAAATAAAATATTTTGATTTGATTTGATTCGAAAGACACATTGCGCCACATACGAACGTTATTGTGGTTTTCCTCCGAAACAGAACTTTTTTCGGGATAAAATCCTATATCTGTTTGTCCGGTACCCTATGTCCGTTTCTGTACACCTGACAACGTTTATACAATTTTTTAAGATGATCGGTTGAGTGATTTAGGCGTGAAAAGGTAACAAAGAAACTTACTTTTGAGTTTATAGTATTAATTAGGATCCTAGATTTACTTACGTACGGGTGGTGTCTGCAGCCAACATCTTATTAACAACTAAAGTTTCATGAAGTTCCACGCCACTGATATTAATGAGCACTGTTATTACGAAACAAACTTTTAGTGGCAATGCTTTGTGGTTTGAAAATTGAACAACAGTCTTACGTCGTCGAGAAGACGAATAATACAAACAATTCCAATTTATTTATATAGCTTACACAAGGTTCTTAATTATATGAATAGTACCTAGTAATACATGAATTGCAAAAGTAAAAGTGCGAAATTATCACTAACAGAAGACTTAGGGCTGATTTTTTAATAGTTAGATAACATCTATCTGAGGAATAAATATTGTGGTTTGACAGTTTTTGTATAGAAAATATGTACGTATAGACGCCAGCATATCAAACTACCCCAAACTGTGAAATTTTCCCAATTGAACATGAACCTTATGCTCATGTAATAAACTTGAAAATCTATCAAAGAAATTTGACAGATTAGGGTAGCTTGATTTGCTGGCGTCTGTATATTCTTTTTTTTATTTTTGGGTCGGAAATCATGAAATAAATTCTCCCGCTCTAGGTGGAGCAGGAGGTCGTGTCAGACTTTTACTGACTAAAACCCACACGTGTTCCCTCAGTAGCCTGTGTGCCAGTGACGGCGGTATCTCTTTCGAACAACCCGCACCCCTGGCAGGGTCTGTATATTCTTCAGATAAAAGTTATCTGACTATTTAAAAATCATCCTTTAGACAAATTAAGCAATCCATCCCAAACTAAACACACAGCCTATATAGTAGTGACCCAGACACTACCCAAACTTAATAATTCTGTTGGCGCAAGATGGTTATTCATAAGTGCATAGTAAAACTTAGATTAACCCGAATGTGAGTATAAGGAAAATAAATATAATAGATTATACATACAAGACAGTATAGGTGAGTGTGTGGTGTAAATGTGAGTGAGAGTATGTTCTATCAGAGTGTGTGCTAACATGTGCTGCAAAGTAAACTTTCTGTTTCCTCATAAGTTCGGCCTAGCGACTATTCTTTTAGTTTAGTTTGGCCTCAGCGTAGTTGTTCGGTACAGGGAAAGTTTTGCTTATGGCATTAAACATACGAAAGTATAAATACAACGAAAATCGAATCACTAAGAGGGTTTCTGTTTTTGGAAGAGGGATTCTTTCAGCTGTTTCTTACCCCTCTTTCTGCAGTTTAGAATTAACCCTAGGATAGACTGATGTAGATAGATAAGCAGGCGTATGCGTAAAACCTCAGATTCCGTATACAGTTGGTATTTATGTATTATTTATGAAGCAACGGATTTATGATTTCTCTAAAAATCTTTCAGGTTCTGATGGAAAGATCTTTTGCAATATCGGTTCAAGCAAAAATTTAAGAGAATGTTGTGTTTAACTTTTACTAAAGAGAATTTAAAATCAATGAAGCAAAAGGTAATATATATAAAAAATGCTTCAATGTGTTTTTTAATAGAGCCTTCACGTAAATGTTAAACTAAAATTATTTTACATAAATCAATATAGTTCGCTCTAGACTCTTTAGATTTCACAGAAAAGATATGCATTACTCCACGCGAAATATACGATTATACACACAGTTCACTGTAAACATTCCATTGATGTAGGTACCATTTTTGCGAGGAACATGTATTCGAGACAACGACAAACTTGAACGTTCAAATTCTCCAAAGATGTCACGATATTTTTATCAGTAAATTGCTTATAGCTGAAACTCTTCAACTTTACTTTTACTTGAAACCCTTTAGCAACTGCAAGCATGTCTATTAAAGTTCAGAATTTTGAACCGCTGTCGTTAAGAACATTTTCGAACATTCGTATACGTTTGCGATTCTTCAAAATCTTTCCAACTTCGCCAACTCAGGTTTGCTTAGGAAAAGTCGAGAGAATTTCTTGAGAAGTACCTACTTACTTCTTATTAGTATGTTTCAATAGTAACCTTGGAGGAGATGTTTCAATAGTAAACTAGGAGGGGATCGTTCAATAGCAAACCTGGAGGAGTTTTAAACGAGTTGATATTGGATGTGCGTTTTGCAATAGCTGAAGGTTGTTTGAGTTGAGAGTTTTGATATTTGTAATCCAAATTGCTTCATAGGTGAAATAAACTCGTCAGCTCAACAACGTAAATAACGCAATGAACGTGGACAAACTCTTAAAATGAAAGAAAAAATGCTGAAAATTATCAATTGTTGTAACGGATCTCTCGAACCAACCCCGCACCGCATGTCGTGCTTTTTCGTCTGATCATCCGCGAGGAGACTAGGATCATATTGAGCCTTTCTCTGCAATATTCAGTACATTCCCGCTCCGCCAAACGCACCTTTGTGTTTGGTTACCCAGTGTAATCAGAACTAAAACTATATTCTAATATACTAATGTTAAGATATACTAATGTTAAGATATTGTTTTAATTTTGTTTAAGAATATAATAATGTATAATTTTCAATTTTAAATGTAATTATTAATATTAATAATTTTGTAACTTATTCAATAATTTGTAATCTATTTTAATTGTATGATCCAATGTTGATTGAAATAAATAAACAATAATAATACTGGTCGCGCGACCCGCGTCGTGATACTCTGCTGTGCGATAGTCGAAGGAGATTGGATCCCGCTGGCCTACCCCTGGTGAGAATATCGTGGCTGATGGCGTTAAAGGCATTAGAGAAATCAATAAATACCAGAACGATAACCTTGGTATCCTCCATGGCTTCTCTAATGTCACCAGTCACTTTAAGAAGAGCGGAGGATGCACTGTGCCCAGGCCTGAATCCAGACTGAAAAGAGCTAAAATTTACATTTCACATTTATTTAGCAAATACTAAAAGGCACACAATATACAGCAAAATAATAAAAACATAAAACCAACAAAAAAGTGTAAAGTGCGTCAAAGTGTGCCTCACGGCTGCGCTAAAAAGGCCCAGTTCAGCATAAATGCCAGACAACTAGTGCCTGAAGCTGGTTTTTAATTGAAAGTATGAGGTGACGGATGTAAATCAGCTTTACACCAATACTGCAACGTGACGTGTGTAATAAAATAAATTTGTGTCAGATAAAATAAATAAAAATAGTAACGAGTAGTACATAAATGGTGAGAATATGGATTTTATATATAGTTTGTTAGCTAGTAATTAAGATTAGTAGCTAGTATAAAATACTCATTGGTGTCAAATATTGTAAAATAAAATAGAGGAGACGGACGCATGATAGACCTTCGATAAAATGTAAACAAAGATAAGAATACCATGAAAGGAGTACAGCAAAAACACCAGTTCCAAACAATGCGACGACAACTCCACGATCCAAACACATTTTATAATTTATTAATCCATGCACTTCATCGCACAATACGCAGCAAGCAGCTGTGCGCGACGGACTGTTTAGTTTGCAACTTTTTGTCTTAGCTATGGTTTACATTGGGATTGAATATGCCGATGGCTCAGGCTGATGGTTTTGACATATTTATATAAGTCAGCTAAACATTTTTGGTGAAAGTGGAAATGGAATTTAAAAACACGCCAGATAGACCAAGAATGGGTGAAAAGGTAAGCTCTATAGTCAAAAATGAATAGTAGGTATTATTTGCAGAAAAATGTTGTGACGTATTCTTTACAATGTGGAGGCACCTACCCTCTTTTAATTTTCCGTTTCCTCTGTCTGCAGTCTAATGCTTGTCTATGGGGATGATAAATCCCAAACTGCACGAGTTTTGTTACTGCCATATGTCTTGGTGAAGGATGCAAGATGAAATGGTGCCATCACGACATCGTACATCTCAGTCGTGTGCAAGTAGACCAGGCACATTAGGTACGTTGAAAAACAAACGTGAATCAGCAATGCATAAGTTGGAGATAAACGCCTCGCCTCTGCGACTGGGACGCAGTAATGCCGCTGGCATAACAATAACAACCTCCGGGCCGAGGACACAGACCAGGCTGCCGAGCCAAGCGTGATAAAGAGCAGGAGTGATTTCTCAGCAAAGAAACCGTATGGTATTACATCAGCCATTTACTATTTCGTGCAATATTCATCGACAGAAATACTACCACATACTCAAGTGGGTAGGTAGATGGGTAAGTAGCTACATAGATTATATGATTGACACATTTAGTGTGACCATATTCAGCTTCCGTTGCGCTTCTATGAGGTTAACAAGCTAACAAGGTTGTTCCGGTGAACAAACCCCGTAAACTGCTTGTGTACACAGGCCTCAAGCACTTTAGACAAGAATGAAAGAACGGAAATGGGTCGAAAGTGACTGGGCAGGGAGGGATTTGAAATTATAGGGAGTGGGCGGACATGAACCAGACGCCACAGGGATGGGAATTGTCCGGAGTCAAGAGAAAAGAGACGGTTGATATCATCAAGGCCAATGGTATTAGGAAAATCCACATGTCGTGGTCTGCCGATACTAAGAGTACCTAGGAACTTCCAGATAGCAGCAGGTGAAGAAGAAGATATGTTCTCGAGAATATAGCGGCGTTTAGTGTTGCGTATCCATCTGAGTGCACCGATTTCTAGCAGCTTTGGAAAAGTTGAGATTTTCTTCACTGCGATCCTTCTTAAATTTACGAAATGCCCGATCCCTGCGTCTCATTGCCATACGAACCCTTGTCGTCATCCAAGGAGCAGGCGGACGCCGAAGTTTGATCTTCTTAACAGGAGCGTATTTGTCATAGAGAGCAAGGGCCCTGCGATTAAAAATGTGAAGTTTTTCGTCTACAGCTGACGCCGCTGCCAGGTGTTCCCAACAGAAGTCAGACGCATCTTGAGGAAGCTTATCAACGTCCATGCGTCCAATCCAAAACACTGCATGTGCAGAACTTTAGGGACAAGTTTAGGCGGTTTAAGGACATAAGAGAGGTTAATGAACTCATGATGGAAAAACCCAGGAGCGGGGCACTGACCATGAGAGGAAACAAGAGAGGGTGCAGATGTAAGGATTAAGTCGAGCCAAGTGTCATTGCCTGCGATATTAAAATGGGTAGGTTGCGGTGACAGAATATGGAGACTCACGGACTCAATGATGTGATGGAGTTTACTGGAACGAGGAAAGGGGTGAGGAAGGTCCGTGTTGAAATCGCCCATGATGAAGCTATGTGCATACTCCGACGTCACACAAACCAAAAAATGCCGACAAAACACGTTAACGGCAACAGATATACTTACACCCACGGACGGACGGCTGGACAGCGTAGCCTTAGAAATAGGGTTCCGTTGTCACCATTGGATAGGGAACCCAAAAAATGGTACCCTTATAGGTTCACTTCGTTGTCCATCTATCTATCAAATACGTAGAGATAGGTCCACGGTGCTCGGAGCTCTAAAAAATAAAATCAAGTCAATGCAATAAAAATACAGCCATTACACCCTAATTGCGTAACACACGATTTATCATAATCGGTTTCAATTTGACAGTTCAACAATATTCATTGCGATATTTACGTTGCTGAGCAGACACATATATGGAACATATGAAGCAATGATTTAATAAACTGTTTCAAAACGAAATAGATTATGATTAATCGTGAGTTACGCAATTAGTGTTTTGGACGTATTTCGGTACTCGCAAATAAATATCAACACCATGAAACTTGGCAAAAAACAAGGTTTCCAAAAATTGTTAAATTGTAGTTTTATTAGGTACTGTTTTTCCCACTACTCAATCAGGTAAATTTTCAGCAGTCACAGTTGGAGAATTGACCGTGACGTAGGTACTACATCAATGTATGGGAGAACGTGTTTTACAATTACAATGTTAAGTTTGTTCATGGGATAAATTCATCCCAACTGTAGTCCGACACGAACAGTGCAGCTCTGCCAAACCTCTCGGGGTTACAAGCGTGATGTTAAGTGTATATTTCCGCAAACAGCCATTATGTGACGTCAGAAAATTTACTGATACACATAGTCATTATGTGTTATTTTCATCAGAAACAAACGAGTTGGACCAATTACAAATGGGGACAAAAGACTACGTGTATATTGTTCAATCAGTTAAGCAGTCATGGCCTCTCAAGGTCAACCGCGAGATGCCATTACCAAAAAATAAAATCCATGTTCAACTCAGTTGAAGAGCGTTGACGCACTCAGGCGCACGGTTGTGTAGAATCGAATTTCAAATCCGCGAATTGAATGAGTCTTGTATTAAGTGACTGTAATTGAAGTAAGTGGGTGTTTTTGTGTTATACAAATTATTCTAGAATTATGTAGTGTAATTTGATGCTTGCGTAGCTGTGTTAACGAGGTTGGGTATTTATTTAGATTTCACAAATGTTTTAGTATTGAATAATAGTGGATAATTATTTATTGAATGAAGTCTTCTAACCTGAATGAATATCAAGTATCTAATAAGAAAATTGATATTCATTAAAGTGTTACAAGACTTTGATTTTGGTTTTTGTTTGGAACCTTTTTCAAACTCAAACTCAAACTCAAAGCATTTATTTCAAATAAACCAATTACAGGCACTTTTGAATTGTCAAGGTCGGTGAGTTAGAAAGATGAAGCTAGTTTTTTCTCTGGGTACGGGGCTTTGAGAACTCTAAAACAAAATGAAAAACTAATTCAAATAAGTATCTAGGTCAGGGGTCGGCAACCTTTTGAGTCGGAAGAGTCAATAATTACGATTTAAAACATTTTAAAGTTTTTAAAGAGCAACAATTTTTTTTAAATATCATACACATTACGAAACAAGTCACAGTTTTTATTGGTTTCATAGTAAAATTGCGTGAAATCGGAGTTTAAGAGCAAGGTGACCGAAAAGGGGCGTGGCCTAATCTACGCCATTTGCAAACTCGTCATTTTTTTATTTGATAGCTCACCAGGTGAAGGGAAAATAAGTTATATTTGCGTATGGAACTAAAGAGCCGCAGCGCCACATCCAAAGAGCCGCAAGTGGCTCGCGAGCCGCAGGTTGCCGACCCCTGATCTAGGTACTTAATCCGCAACTATGGAATGAATGTGACCTTTTTTCAATGCATTTAAAATTTATTGAAACTAAAGCTGTATTTCAGTCTTGCTGAACTTAAAAAGGATTTAAAAGAAGACATTTAAAAGAAAATAATTTTCTTCTGTAATAAAGTGTATTGCGTACTCGATCACTCAAAATAAATTTAACGTTTCATCATCATCATCATTTCAGCCGAAAGACGTCCACTGCTGGAAATAGGCCTCCCCCAAGCTCCGCCACTTCGACCGGTTCTGTGCTTCCCGCATCCAGCGGACTCCTGCGGCCCTCACAAGGGCCGTTTAATGTAAAACATTTTTAAACTGGGTAGGTTGGGCTGGAAAAATGTGAACTTTCAATACGTATTCAAAGTCAACAATGTTTTTCGAGGGTTTCTGACCTATATCTACAATCCAATTTCAGTCAAATTATTAGCTATATACGTTTTCTGAATAAAAACATTAGAAACTTATGTCACAAGTATTTTTGCATTCCTTCCTTTTTTATTATAATATAATTAGCATTTTTAAACTAAATAATTTACATTATTCAAGTAAAATATTTTTTGAGATCAGCGTCCTAATTCCTTAACGAACGTCAATCAGAATCTATTCGATAGATCCATTGCTTTATATGTTAGAAAAATTTGTCTGCGGAACGTCATAAATACCGCAATGAATGTTTTTTGCATTCCTACTATTAGTACCTACATAAGTTAATTACCCCGTAGTTATAGGTAGATGTATCGGGTGTATCCAGATTTACAATGGACATGGGTGCCTCGCGTTTAATTTTTGCACTTGTCTTGAATCTCGAGACCAAATTTAACGAACCAACACAATAGGAGATCACGGTCGGACAGTTTAAAGGGTAAATTAATTAGACCAGCCACTTACACAAGTGGCTGGTCTAATTGATCTAACTCACACACGTTTTGAACGCGTAAAATGTTTAGCACTGCTGCCCATTCTCTGATAAGTCCCTTAGTCGCCTTCTACGACACCCACGGGAAGAAATGTGATGGTGCTATTCTTTTTACGTCCGGCACCACACGGATCCATGTATATACTGGACATAGGTACTGGTACTCCGCTGCATCCGGTTAGACTGTTTTATCTTGGGGGCAGTAGCTGGATACGAGAGCAGGATCGATCTAAATATACTATAAGATTGATATATTATCTAGCACTACGATTAGATACTCTTTCTTTTTTTGTCTTTCTATCGGCTTCCCAAACAGATTTGTAGATGCGTTGTGTGCTTGTTGGAAACTCGTGCACAGTCCTCCAGTGAGGGCCGAACCTCTTCCTGTTGTTTGAATAGAAGCCATGTTCCATGTGTGCCGTCTTATCAGACGACGGTGTTCCAGTGGGCTGGTCAATACAAAAGCCAAGCTGTTGACTTGCTTTTCATTGCGCACCATCTAAAGTTTTGTCTGTGCTTAATCTTATATTTCCCTGTATTAATTTCAAGACAGATATGTAGCTCAGACCTTTTGATAGTACCAGCATAAGTGAATTAATAATGAGGTTCAAATCTAATCTTTCAAAAGAATCTCTGGTCTTGGCAGCATTTCAATATTAGGATGTTTTTCATTGATGTGTCGGACGGTTATACAGGCGTCTCAAATTGCGGATAAGTGATAGATAACGTCTTTCTCAGAATGGTGGCCCGATTCTAACGTAAATGAGATATTGAGATGGATGTTATCTCATCCGTGATAATAATATAATAAAATACAAATATTGTCGCTGGTTTAACTAGAATTTTTGTACAGATTTTTTTTATTTTTTTATTTATTGAAAGTAAAGCTACCCACCAGTGTTTATCTTTTTCCTATTCAGGGTAGCATGGACATCGACGCGCGACTTGTTACCATGGGTTCAGTATACAATTGTGAACTCCGCTGCGTTGACATTTTTCATCGATTATTTAAAAAAAATGATTTTACATAATGAAAAATGTCTGCGCTGCGTTGTCTACAATCATGTGCTGACTTGATGGTACAGTTTGCACATTGTTATCCCTGCCACCCTGTGTACTTTTTAGATTACTTTCTTTAAATTTATTTCTATATACTTTAGATTTAGTCTCGGCAGATATTAACTAATACAAAGTTGCAAGATTCATTTAGGTACGTTTTTCAAAGGTACCTAAATGAATAATGGGTTCATTCTCACGCTCATTTTCTTGATGAGATCGGCAAGCCTAGACAAAACACATTTCTGTAAGCGTTCACGCCAAACGCTACGCCAAAATGTATGGGAATGACATTACCTGCGGAAAGGTTACGTCGTGTCCTTTCCGCAGGTAATGTCATTCCCATACATTTCTGCGTAGCGTTTGGCGTGAACGCTAACAGAAATGTATTTTGTCTCTAGGCCCAGAACGGAGCTCTTGAGGACATATTTCTCGTAGTTAGTGAATGTTTGTGAAATGTTTATATTTAGAAACCATTACAAATAGGCACGGAGACAGGGCAAATTAATAGAATTTCGTGGTAAATGAGGTCGCTGAAATTGTTTGCTACATTTAGTTCTTTATTTTCTGGTGCTGAATGGATATATATTTTTTTTTTTTACATAATGGCCATGTGATACGAAGCAATGAGGAAAATGTGAGGAAAGTTTTGAGTAAGAATGCCGATGGCTATAAGAGTAGGGAGAGACCAAAGAAACGATGGATGTACTGTGTGAATGATGATACGGTTAGAAAGGGTGTGACTACGGAGATGCCGACTAATAGAGAAGTGTGGCAAAAAATGACATGCTGTGCCGACCACAAATATACAAGAAAATTGATGTTTATTTTCTGCTGCTTCCTGTAATTTTTGTAATGTATACGAACGTCCATCATAATCATCATTTTAGCTGAAAGACGTCCACTGCTGGACATGGGCCTCCCCCAATCTCCGCCACTTCGACCGGTCTTGTGCTTCCCACATCCAGCGGATTCCCGCGGCTTTCACAAGATCCATCTTGTCCATGTTGTGGGAGGCCTTCCCAGTCTATGTCTTCCGGTACGCGGTCGCCCCTCCAGAACCTCTCGGCCCCATCGGCCATCTGTTCTACGAGCAATGTGCCCTGCCCACGAACGTAGATAAGACTAAATAAAAAAATAAAAAAAATACGTTTTGTATGTTTGAAGTTAAGACACGTCTGTAGTCTCTATCAGTTCAATAATGTCATATCAGAGTATTATGATAAAACGTTATCACAACAATAACGGTTACATAAAATATTAGACATGTGTAGGTACAGTCAACAAAAGAGATAATTAACCAGGGTCGTCGGTTATAGTGGGTGCTTAGTATGAAACTGAGGGATGTTGTCGAACCAAATTTAATTTGATAAATGAACGGTTCGTTTTCTTTTATTTAATTTTTAATTAAAACTTCATCGGTTTCTTAAAAACTTCAATTATATTTGACGACCCTGGTTACTTATTTCTTTTGGCGACTGTACCTACAAACGTACTCAGGAAATGGCAAAGTTATCTTCGATAAAACTTGAACTTAAAGGTTGACCTTGGAAGCCCAAGTAGAACTATGATTTATTGGGGGTACCTTTAATCTGACCCAAACAGTTTGTTCAAATATTAAAAAAAAAAAACAACATGATTGTTCTTTCATGGTTTTTTATTAAAGTTTGTGTGATATGAGTAATTTCTAATCTTAATTATTATATAATATTAGCGATTTAGAGTCAATGGATTTTTGAGTGACCACCACGTGCAACGGCTGTCAACAATTGAATGCATTCACACGACGTCTATATATAGCATGTAAAGTTGAGGAGTTTGTTTGGTTTTTGTTTGTTTGAATGCGCTACTAAGGTAGTAGTAAAATTCTTAGCCGACAAACTGTTGCCTAACGGTTTGGCAGACTATGTAAGTTTTTGTTAATATTGTTTTTGATTAAATAATAAAAACATAAATGAACCTCCGCACCCCAAAATTCAAACTTACACCAATTTAAGGAAATTAGGGGTTGGAAGGTAAAGTTACAAATTTCTTAATATTTAATTGTATGTGAGCAAATCCTAGCCTGGGTTTTGATGAGTGTCAGTGAATCACTGACGAAATCAAAGAATTTTAGGGATTAATAAAATCCAAATTATTGATCTAGCTAGAAGCTAGACCAATGAAACTTTATGTGTTTTATAAGTCTGACATTTTATCATGAGAATTTGAAAAGCCAGGACGAATTCTATTATGTTCTGCGTCATTGTGGACACAAAATTTGAATACATACGAAAATATTAGAGCACGACCACAATTTACAACACATCTTCATCTTTTCCCTGAGTTCATAGAGATACCTTACCTCGGGTTTAATATGAATCAGGCAATTCTTAGCTAATCTAAACAAAATAAAAAATTGGTATGTAATGTGCACGTTTGCGTACCCTACAAGGAATACAGGCGTAATGTTGTGTTATTATAATATAACATCAACCGATATTATCAGGGGTAATTATCACGGGTAATTGCGTACAAATCAACAGTGGATATCACTTTCATTTCGACAGTTCAATAACATTCATTGCGTTAGTTACGTTGCAGACAATTTTTTTTAACACATTATATGATGCCATGGTTTAGCAATTTCCTTCGAAATGTTTCAGATGCTGTGATAATGTTTTACACAATTAGGGTGCTGATAACAAGTGTATCAGTCTAATGAATCTGGGGACACAATAGTGCTTCCAGGAACACGTGCCAAAAACAAAAAGCAGGGAACACTATCTACCTAATTATTTTTCTCGAAGCGATACGTCGTATTTTCATACCCTGAATTCGGCCTGGCTTTTCAAATTCTCATGATAAAATGTCAGACTTATAAAACACATAAAGTTTCATTGGTCTAGCTTCTAGCTAGATCAATAATTTGGATTTTATTAATCCCTAAAATTCTTTGATTTCGTCAGTGATTCACTGACACTCATCAAAACCCAGGCTAGGATTTGCTCACATACAATTAAATATTAAGAAATTTGTAACTTTACCTTCCAACCCCTAATTTCCTTAAATTGGTGTAAGTTTGAATTTTGGGGTGCGGAGGTTCATTTATGTTTTTATTATTTAATCAAAAACAATATTAACAAAAACTTACATAGTCTGCCAAACCGTTAGGCAACAGTTTGTCGGCTAAGAATTTTACTACTACCTTAGTAGCGCATTCAAACAAACAAAAACCAAACAAACTCCTCAACTTTACATGCTATATATAGACGTCGTGTGAATGCATTCAATTGTTGACAGCCGTTGCACGTGGTGGTCACTCGCAAACCCATTGACTCTAAATCGCTAATATAATAATTAAGGATTGCAGCAATCTGCAATCCTTAATTGTTTGAGTAATTTATGTGTCTGTATAATTAAAATAGTGTACAGTCAACGCTACAGTGTATTTATTTCAACGTTTCCTGAAGTTTAACGCCCACTATGGATGCTCGTTCTGACGAGGTCACGAATCAGGAATCAGATGCAACAGCCTCCCGATCTTCCGTTATATAGATTCGTCCTTTCAAAGAACGAATTATTGTCGTCCTTTTTTACGCTAAAGATTGCTTTTGTGTGTCCCATCAATCATCTAGAAATGAACACAGTATATCATAATTATCATCATCTGCCTAGCCTTTTCCCAACTACGTTGGGGTTGGCTTCCAGTCTAACCGGATGCAGCTGAATACCAGTATTTTACATGGAGCGACTGCCTATCTGACCTCGACAACCCAGTTACTGGGTAATACGATACTCCTTGGTAAGACTGGTTGTCAGACTTTCGGGCTTCTGACGACCCGAGCCGACTATCAAAGATCCACAAATGACAGCCGGGACCAACGGCTTAACGTGCTTTCCGAGGCACGGAGGGGTCTTGGTATGTATCGATCGACCCGCGTAGCTATTATTACTTAGCCACAAGCCCCTCCGTATATCATCAACAATTCAGCAAAATATTACGACATTCGAGACGCCCATAAGTGTTCAACCCTTGGCGCATGGTTTTTGGCCAATAACCAAGGGGCTCGTACTACCTATGGGTTGTGAAGGTCAGATAGACAGTCGCTCCATGTGACCAATTGGTATTCAGCTGCACCCGGTTAGACTGGAAGCCGACTCCAACATTGTTGGGAAAAAGCTAGGTACTAGGTAGATGGTGATGGTTATTCTTCTATTCGTTCTTCCAAATAACGAATTATTTGTGTTCTCATTATGACGTACTTAATACGAAACGTAAGAGATTTCTTTTGAGTGTCATATCAATCATCTCGAAATGAACACAATAGAGTATATCATTAATAATTCAGCAGTATATTACAACGTTTGAGAAGCACATAAGTATACGACCCTTGGCGCATGGCTTTGGGCGATAAAAGGATTGGGGGTATACAAATATTAAAAGGTTCAAAGTGGTTTATATCCGCCTCATAAAATTTATGTTGATCATGATAAGGTGTTGCTTGTTTACAATAAGTTGCCAAAACATTGGAGAGAATTGACATCTGAAAAAGTTAGAAATAGATTATAAAGCCTTCTGTTAGAGAATAGTATAATATGATACAAGTGAGCTAAGTTGCTAATTATACACGAGGCTGTGGGTTGCAACCCGAGCCGTAGGCGAGGGCGTAAATTAGCCGAGTGTCTAGTGAGCAAGCTGCTCACGAGTTTCATACGCACTTTTTTAACACACTTGCCAGGAAAAACAAACCAGCACCCTAATTGCGTAACTCACGATTGATCATAATTGGTTTCGTCTTCACAGTTAAACAATATTCATTGCGTTATTTATGTTGTCGAACAGACACATTTATCGAACATATGAAGCAATGGTTTAACAATCCGTTTCAAAACGATACAGATTATGATGAATCGTGAGTTACGCAATTAGGGTGCTGTATTGCATAAATCGTTTTACCACACAGCAACAAATGCGTTCCAAACAAAATTTGAAAACTATGGGAAATGGCACGCAAGTATTTTTTTTTTTTTGCACGCGCCACATGCAAGGTGATTGATTACATATAGCCATACGGCCTACTTCAAAAATATCATTTTAGTGATAAAATGCAAATATTTTACAACAAATTATTGTGAATTAAAAATAATTTGATGACTATGATGAATTTTTTTTTGTCTTAATTAAGGACACATTTATTTATCCCAAAAAATATAATGGATTTTCAGCAGCATAAAACCTCTTTGTTGTTACAAAAAAAAACTATACTACCCGGTTAAATTGAAAATGCTCTGTTTACTCGCATATAATTTGCAGTTAGGTACTAACTAAACTTTGTAGGGATAATTATATTATGCACTAGTGCGTAATATAATTATGCACGTGTGTGTTATAGTTCGGTTTATGGCCCTAAGAACGATGTAATAAGGCTCACTTTACGAGTAAGTGTGTTGAAAAGTCTATTACAGCACTGACGAATTTCTGACAACTGACAAATTAATTTGACTTTTATGCTGACATCCTAATTTTATTAATAATTGCAACATTTGTATTTTTTTGATTTGTATTATTTACTATGATGAGTTTATGACACTATTTTATTGTATTTCTGTTGTACCATTTATTTAAGTATGGTCTAAATTGGATTGTTAATTGCTATATCATTTGCTGTGTGTAATGGACGAATTTAGAATCAATTGATGCTGTGTAGCGTACGACATCTTATATTGTACGCCGTTCAGGCAAAACATGACTGTCATAATCATAATTTGATGTAACATCTTCCATGCTATGTGTGTGTATAACACGATACAAAACATGAGGTTTTGGACAAAAATTTTTTCTTACCTTATCTTATGATTTACAAACTGTTTACATTGTCCACAGATTTTCTTCATTAAAGCAACATGTTGTTTGAACTGCTAATAGTCGGGGTCGTAGCCCTGGTGATATGGCTGTTATTCTTCAAAGAGGATGAGAATCCACTGGACCAGCTCCCTGGGCCTCCTCGGAAGCCAATCATAGGCAACACTTGGGAACTGATCCGATCGCCACCTGGTGAGCATTGTATATATTTGTTATTGTTTAAATTAGCTATAGCCATTTCACCTGCCTTCTTAAGGAAATACTTTGTTATTGAAAAAATGAATATTGATAAAAAAGAAACAGATAAATTTAAGATATCATACTGAGTTTTTAAAATATAACTTTAAGTTCCTAAATGGTACTATTAACATTTCAAATAGATACTGTTACGAGCTTGGGGTTCGTGACAATTAAAAACTGCCGATATGAATTACCAAAAATAACACTTTAATAAAACACACTAATAACACAACACAATTGCACAATTAATCACTCTTAAGTCGCACTTGAAGATCGCTTTAGATGTTCTCGCATGTATCGCTTCCAATGAACTACCCCGAGACGCGCTCCGTTCCCGCTTATATAGGGCCCTCGGATAGTTCCAGAACCTTCTACCGTAGAAGCATCTAGAATGTTCGAGTACATATCGGCCCTGACCGAACGCATGTCGATAGTTCCAGAAAGTTCTAGCATCGAACTTTCTAGAAAGCTCCTGACAATTAATTTCGCTATTCGATAAGAGATGGCGCTAGTGGCAACCAAACATTAATTGTGCGGCGCAACACTGCCCCCACCTAAGATATGCTCGTCCCGAGCATTATCGGCCCCATAATAACGCGCCAGTCGATCCACATGGACTATCTTAGGAGTACCTCTTGCACCTCTCTGTATCCGGTAGGTAACGTCATTGATCTTTGTCACAATCCGGTACGGTCCGTCCCAGTTAGCTTGAAGCTTAGGAGATTTCCCTTTTCTGCGGACTGGATTGTGCAACCACACTAGTGAACCTTCGTCAAACCCTTTATTGTTCATTTTGCGGTCATAACGGGTTTTCATCTTTTCAGACATTTGCTGGCCTGATTGTCTGACGTGCTCATAAATGTCATTCATCTTGTTCCGCAAGTCATTCGCATAATCGGTTATACTGCGTGGGGCATCAGGTGGTATTCCGGTAATCAGGTCTGCAGGTAGCCGTAATTCCCTTCCAAAGTTTGCGAAAGCTGGTGTCACCGATGTGCTTTCGTGAACAGCGCTTCGATATGACAACAAAAACGGTTGTATATGCTTGTCCCAATCTCTTTGCCGATTTTCCACAACTTTTGCTAGGTACCTCTCTAATGTCTGATTAAATCGTTCCACCATTCCATCCGATTGTGGGTGGTAAGAAGTTGTTCTTGTTTTATGAGTACCCATCACTCGACAAGTTTCCTGGAATATTTGAGACTCAAAATTCCTTCCTTGATCACTGTGAATCTCTAAAGGTACTCCAAAACGACAGAAGACTTCATGAACTAATTTATCTGCAACTGTCGAAGCTTCTTGATTTGGAATGGCGAAGACTTCCGGCCACTTAGTGAAGTAATCCATCACAACCATGAAATACTTGTTACCACTTTCACTTTCCGGAAACGGCCCCGCAACGTCAAGGGCTATCCTCTCCCATGGTGCACCAACATTGTACAATTTCAATGCACCTCTGCTACGCGTCTGAGGTCCCTTTACAGCTGCACAACTTGTACATTTGCGACACCAGTCCTCGACATCGTCCCGACAGTGGACCCAGTAAAACCGTTCTCGTATCTTCAGTAGAGTCCGTTTTACTCCCAGGTGACCTCCTGAACAACCATTATGGTACAGCTGCAGAACATCCGGTACTTGTGATTTAGGGACAACCATTTGCAAGTGACAGCTGTTTCCCCGAGCATTTTCCCATTTACGGCACAGGACTCCATCCTGAATCACGAAGCTGTCCCATTGGGCCCAATAGCTCTTTGTGATGGAACTCATTGCTGAGACGTCGCTCCACCTGGGCTTAGGAGCTTTGTCCTTCATCCACTCCAGAATCGGCTTGATGTCCGAATCTTCCTGCTGTGCACTTCGTAGGCTTTCCTTCCACTCGTTGCTGAGGTCTGTCCTGAGCATCCTCACAGGTACCACTTCCTTACTCTCTTGTCTAGTACAGTGCTTGCAGTCTTCAGGACAAGGTCTTCTTGACAATGCATCTGCGTTGCCATGAGATTTCCCGCTGCGATGTTCGACCACAAAGTCGTATTCCTGCAGTAGCTCAATCCATCTCGCAACTTGTCCTTCTGGATTTTTGAACTGTAATAGCCATTTCAGTGCAGCATGGTCGGTTCGTAAGTGGAATTTCCGACCCAGAAGATATTTGCTAAAATGCTGCAATGACTTTACCATAGCAAGCAATTCCCGTCTCGTGACACAATAGTTCCTCTCCGGCTTTGACAACGACTTGCTGAAGTACGCCATCACAACCTCTTGATCACCATTCCGTTGAGACAACACACCACCAAGTCCTATGTCACTTGCGTCTGTGTCAACTATAAATTCCTTGCCTGCATCAGGGTACCCCAAAATAGGTGTTTTGCATAGTCGGTCCTTTAACTCCTGGAATGCGATATCGCAACTTTCATCCCAGCAGAAATGTCGCTTCTCTTCGGTTAGCTTATGCAGGGGTTTGGCAATATCCGCAAAGTTCTTAACAAATCGCCGATAATAAGAGCACAACCCCAAAAACGCTCTGACCTGCGTCTTGTCTTTTGGAACTGGCCAATCCTTGACAGCGGCGATTTTTTCTGGATCCGTGCGGATACCTTCTTCCGACACCACATATCCCAAAAAGCTAACTTGCCGTTTGAATAGTGAACATTTCTTCGGACTCAACTTGAGGTTGGCACTCTGGATCTTCATGAGCACGCGTTCCAGGTTTTGAAGATGTTCTTCAAACGTACGGCCTACGATGATTATGTCATCCAAGTAGACCAGACAGGCATCGCCAATCAACTTAGTCAGTACAAGTTCCATCAACCTTTCAAACGTTGCCGGAGCGTTGCACAATCCAAACGGCATAACTTTAAATTGCCACAGACCCTTTCCTGTCGAGAATGCTGTTTTCTCCTTGTCCTTGGGGTCAATTTCCACTTGCCAGTAGCCACTTTTCAGGTCCAGCGTGCTAAACCACTTTACTCCAGTGAGCATGTCCAACGTGTCATCAATTCTTGGCAAAGGGTAGCTGTCCTTCTTCGTAACGTCATTCAGACGACGATAGTCAACACAAAACCGCATGCTGCCGTCCTTCTTCCTTACCAGCACTACCGGTGAACACCATGGACTAGATGAAGGTTCAATAACACCATCCTTCACCATTCCCTAAATCATGGTTTCTACTTCCTTTTCACGCGCTACCGGCAATCTCCTTGGCCGCTGACGGATAGGCAACTCGTCTCCTGTATTTATTTTGTGTTGAACTAGGCCAGTCTTCCCAATGTCACTATCGTTTAGGGAGAAAACTTCGGCGTACTTCAGTAATATCTTCTTTGCCTTGCCCATCTCATTTTGAGACAGAGCGCTGCGACACTCTTCTAAAAGTGTGGTCACTCTCGTTTGTGCATCCTTGCTGGGGGTCCCAGTCGATAGATATTGGCATTGACGCAGCCAATCCACTTCCTCGCAAGTACCAATCAGTGTGCCTTTTTCAATAGTCTGTTCCTGATCACAAAGGTTCAGCACACGTACCCCTGAGATGTCGGTGGCTCTGACCAAAGTTCGTGCCACTTTCCATGGAAGGTCATTGTCTACCCTTTCCACGAGTACACAACGATGAGTTTGCCCAGAATTCCGAGGAAGACTAACCGGCACAATCGTTTCTGATCTCGGAGGAAGAACAATTTCCTTAAGGCTGTACACATTCCCTGATAACGCCCCTTCCATAAAAAGTTCCTCTCGTCCACATTTCATAACTCCCTGCTTGACGTCAATCTCGCAAAAATTCTTCCTCATAAAGTCAAGACCCAGGATGCAATCGTCCATTATATCAGCCACGATGACATTATGCAGGTAGGTCCTGTTGCCTAGCTTCAACTCCATTTCCTTCTCTCCACGGACGGGTATGCGCTGACCGGTGGCTGTCACCAAATTAATGCATTCCCGGTTGTATGTGGAGTCCCCAAGGAGCCGACTCATAACTTTGGAACTGACGACCGTACGAGAGGCTCCCGTGTCTATGGTCAGCTTACAGGGCATTCCGTTGATCTCACCCTTGATGATTAAGGTGTTCCCGTCATGGGTTTGTGTGATCGAAATCCTTGGGGCTCTTTGAACATCAGCCAGCACCCGCCCCGCAGTCCTGGCTATTACTCGTTTCCCTGCTGCTGCTGGGTAGTGCTGTTAGCCGCGCTACCCTCTGGAGACCGGCCATCTTCCCTTTCTGCAGTTCGCTTAGGGCAACTGGATCGGAGGTGGCCCCTTTCCTCACAGCCGTAGCACCTAGGGCTGTATCCTTTACGATCGCGAACCGTAGCCGCTACAACCTCCCTGACGCGATGGGAACGATGATCCTGCCGCACAGCTTCCACCTCCAGTGCATGGGCCAAGGCGTCCTTAAGCGTCCCGTGGTGACCGAGTCTCACAGCAGCTCTAACTTCAAGGTCCCGGATGCCGTCGATGAATGCTTGCACCAGGTTCCCATCAATAAGCGCAGGTACGGACTGGTACGCTTTTCGAACCAGCTTCTCCACTTCAAGGGCCCACTGCTGCAGGTTTTCGTTACTGCGTTGCACACGATCCTTGAGCTGCGCACGAAACACGTGTTCCAGGTGAGCGTCGCCATATCTAGCCTCCAATGCCTCGAGGAGCTGCTCGTAAGTCACTTCCTTACCGAGAGCTTCCAGCACATTTAAAGCCTGGTCGCGCAGGCCTAGAGTGAGGGCAGTCATGGCCTGACTTTTATTCCACCCGTTCGCCTTCATGACAGCCGCAAACTGAATTTTGTAGGCCGACCAGGAAGAAGTCCCGTCGTACGGCGGCACTTTGAATCCACGTAGCGAAGGTGTTGTAGCTACGGGAGCTGCGATTCCATCCCCAAGTTTGAAGTTACCCAACTCTTGCTTCACATCAGCAATGACGTCACTGAACTTGCTGATCTGAGTTTCAGCTTCTGACAAGCGGTTGTCATGCTGGGCAACCTTCTCCTTCACCTCCTTCATGTCTTTCCCGAAGGTTGCGTGAAGGTCCTTTATGAGGAGCATCTGCTCTTCCTGGCGGTGCACCTGCTCCTCCTTATCCCGTTTGAGCTGTTCTTCCAATTGACGGGCCTGCTCCTCCTGTCGGCGAGCCTGCTCCTCCTGTCGGCGAGCCTGTTCCTCCTGTCGGCGGGCCTGCTCCTCTTTATCCCGTTTGAGCTGTTCTTCCAATCGGCGGGCCTGTTCCTCCTGTCGGCGGGCCTGTTCCTCCTGTCGGCGGGCCTGCTCCTGCAACATCATCATCAGAGCAGCAAAATCTGGTGCTGGTGATGCTGGAGCAGCTGTGGACGGGCCGGCCTCTGTGGTTGGTAGCTGGCCCTCCGACGCCTGTGGCATTGCTCCACCAAATCGCCTCTGGTCCGTCTCCTGCTGGCGATGACTCCGGGTACGGATACCCTCCATGTCGTCTTTAGGTAAAATCGGCATGATTTTAATCCTTGCTTCTGACACCAATTGTTACGAGCTTGGGGTTCGTGACAATTAAAAACTGCCGATATGAATTACCAAAAATAACACTTTAATAAAACACACTAATAACACAACACAATTGCACAATTAATCACTCTTAAGTCGCACTTGAAGATCGCTTTAGATGTTCTCGCATGTATCGCTTCCAATGAACTACCCCGAGACGCGCTCCGTTCCCGCTTATATAGGGCCCTCGGATAGTTCCAGAACCTTCTACCGTAGAAGCATCTAGAATGTTCGAGTACATATCGGCCCTGACCGAACGCATGTCGATAGTTCCAGAAAGTTCTAGCATCGAACTTTCTAGAAAGCTCCTGACAATTAATTTCGCTATTCGATAAGAGATGGCGCTAGTGGCAACCAAACATTAATTGTGCGGCGCAACAATACTAAACCCTAATACCAGTGTTATTACAAATGTTTTAATAATAATGTTTCAACAATTTAGTGTGATGTATATTTTCTTACGTTTAACATGTTTAAATATCGGTACATACGTTAGTTTGGCAAACCATGTAAGATCATAAAATAGGTAATTCTTATAATAACATCTTGAAGATATTTGAAAGGAAATAAAAACAATAACTATTCTATTTACTCGGATTAAAAGTATTTTATGTTTTAATTCAGGACATGCTTCATTTGTATGCAAAAAATCGTCCAAATCCGTCGAGCCGTTAATGCGTGATTGAGAAAAAATACAACAATATTTACTTTCAATTTTCAAATTTATAATATTAGTGAGAAATTAAGTAGTCTAGATCAAACAATTTGCTAGTTTTCTTTGCAAAATTAGGTTCTCTCTGAAAATTAATTCCTAAATTAATGTAGGCACCTTGTTACAAAGTGTTTTCAGTGTTCAAAGGATTAGTTTCGTAATCTTTATAATATTCATAGATTGAGATGAACGATGATGACTGTTTTGTTGGTTATTAAGTATTTATTGTTTTTTATTTACTGCTAAGTTAACATACTTCACAGTTGAACTAAAAACAAATCGAAAAATAAAAAAAATGCTGACCGGTTTTAATAAAAAACACAACCAATTTAATTACAGTTTTATATTTCAATCAACATATCTTTTAACTTAACATCATAACTTAATGCCTTTTGATCTTACCTAAATAAGTAATTTTCCTAAGGCACTTTGGCAACTCGGCTTACGGCTTCCCAAAAATGTATTTTTTATTTTTTTATCCTGTACTTTTCCGCTGCTAGGCTCTACCCCAAGCCTCTGTATTTCCATATAGTTTATATCTCATCAACATCCACAGTACCATCCTTTTTTTTTTTTTTTTGATGACGGGGGGAAATCCTCATGGATGTCCTCCGCCCCGAGGAGGGCGGAGGGGTCTGTCAGACTCTTACTGACTAAAACCACCCCGGTGTTCCGTCTCTCACGTACACCGGGGATCACGGGAACTATTGAGTCTTCCGCGATCCCCGACTAGTGCCGGCCCGCCTATGCGGGCCACCTCGCGATAGGGGGGAGTGAGGTGTTAAACTCCTCCCCACATCAAAGAGAGGCGCGCGTGGAACACTACGCGCCGCCATCTCGGGTCCTAAGAAGTAGGGGGCGACGGATTCCCCAGTCCGTCGCCCCTGGACCCATTTAGGGGGGCTGGAAGAGGGCGTTGTCCGCCCTCCGCCGACGCCCGGTGCGTCTGCTGCGGATCGGGTTAGCTGAAGCAATCTCCCACTCCCTCTCCGCAGCCTCCTTCTGCGAGATGACTGTTTCGCAGAAGGACACCACCGCGTCCCAGGACTCCTCGCTGTCGACCATCGAGTCGACAACGGCCGGCAGCGACAGGTCACTGCCTACTCCTGAGATGAGGGCACGGCGTGGCTCCGTCCAAGCGGCACACTCTGCCAGCGTGTGCCACGCCGTGTCCTCCCGACAGTCGACGCAGTGGTGACACCGAGCGTCCGGCTCCCTGTTTATGCGACACAGGTACTTCCCGAAGCAACCATGCCCCGAGAGCACCTGTGTCACCCGAAACGACAGGGAGCCGTGCCTCCTCCCGAGCCAGCGCTCGAGTACTGGCCGGATCGCCCCGATGGTGGCGGAGCCGGCGGTAGGGCGTGAAAGCCTGTCCCGCCATTCCGCCACCAGGGCTGCGCGAAGCTGTGACCGACGCAACTCCAAATGTCGCGGCGTCAGCCACTCGCCCCGCGCCCTCGAGAGTACAGTACCATCCTAATCCAAGTTTTTCCCGCGATGGCATCAATTTCTTCCGCCCATCTCACCGCCGGATGACCGACATCTCGTCTTCCAGTTCTTGGACGCCACTCTATCAAAGTCTTACTCCACCTGCCATCAATGTGCCTTGCCAGATGTCTAGTTTTTACCAACATCATCATCATCTGCCTAGCCTTTTCCCAATCACGTTGGGGTCAGCTTCCAGTCTAACCGGATGCAGCTGAATACCAGTATTTTACATGGAGCGACTGCCTATCTGACCTCCACAACCCAGTTACTAGGTAATACGATACCCCTTGGTAAGACTGGTTGTCAGATTTTCGGGCTTCTGACGACCCGTAACGACTGTCAAAGATCCACAAATGTCGGTTTAAGATCATTTATTCTCATAAGAATAACACTATTCACTTACATGAGAATATTAAAACTAAATACTTAAAAATTGCATAAAGTTGGGGGTATTACAAAGTTTAGACCTCGATTATCTAAAATGTTTCGAGGGTAGGTTATAAATCTTTTGGTCACTCAAAATGTTCGTTCGATACATGCAAACAAGTATCCGTGTAACACTCAATAAACGCCAACTGGATGTGGCTCGACACTATAGTAGCGAATGTGAATTTTTTTCTATAAATTGTTTAAGTAGCTTTTTAAAAGTTGTTTTGGATTTAGATTCCTTGATGTCTCTAGGTAATTTATTAAATATTTTAGATCCTTCGTACACGATAGTTTTTCTTCCGTAGTTTGTACGGGTTGGGTGTAGTTTTAAAAAGTCTTGTTCACGTCTCAGTTTCATTTTGTGTTTTTTAATATTTTTTGTGAAGGTTATATTTGTGTGTATATTTTTATTTACTATTTTTCGAATTAGTATGCATGTGTTATATATGTATGTTTGTGTTATATTCATTACTTTAATTTTTTTGTAAAGAGTTTCTGTTGGAGTTAGATAGTCATAGTTTTTTTTTTTTTTTTTTTTTTTTTGGGTGGGAAATCATCAAATAACTTCTCCCGCTCTGGGTGGAGCAGGAGGGCGTGTCAGACTTTTACTGACTAAAACCCACCCGTGTTCCTTCAGTAGCCCTTAAGCCAGGGGCTGTGGTGTCTCTTTCGAACAAACCCGCACCCCTGGCAGGCATCGACCCTTGCGGGTCCCATCACTATTTGTGCTGACATCTCTTTGAGGCGCGCGTGGAACACAACGCGCCGTCGACTTGGGCTTGGTCCTTACCGGACAGCGAGCTACCCATTACTCGCCGTCCGCAAGCCCATGCCTACGGTGGGAATCGGCCTGGGATTCCCGACGCCCAGGGCGTCTCCGTATCCTGCGGCGGCTGGGGTCGCGAGGGCGCATATGCTGCCTCTCCCTCACGTGCGCCGCCTCCCTCTTCGCGAGCATCACTGCTTCGCTGAAGGAGGTGACGGCTCCCCATGCCCTCTCGCTCCGTACCATGGCCTGGACCAGGGCCGGACGCGAGAGATCGCCGCCGCCGATCGCCTCCACGAGGACACGGCGGTGCTCCGCCCAAGCAGGGCAGACCGCCACCGTGTGCTCCACCGTGTCCTCAGGGCGATCTTCGCAGTGGAAACACCCGGGCGTTTCCTCCCGCCCTATCCGAAACAGGAACCTCCCGAAACAACCGTGTCCGGTGAGGACCTGCGTCAGGCGGAAGGTGAGGACGCCATGCCGCCTCTCAAACCACTCCTCAAAGAGGGGACTTACCGCCGCAATCGTGGCGTGCCCAGCACTGGGTTGCGACAATCGCTCTCTCCATGTCACCATGAGATCCCGCCGGAGCTCTGTCCGCTGTGCCGCGATTTCCTGCGGCAGCGGAGTTACGCCCCGGCGTTTGGCCTCCTCGCGCCACTCCCAGATTTGCGCGAGGACCTTTGCCTCCAGATCCCATGGCGGTAATCCGGCAAGGAGGCCCGCCGCCTCGCCGGAGATCGTGCGATATCCCCGGATCATTCTGATCGCCATGACCCTATGGGACGCCCTCAACCGGCGAGCTGGTTGGCGCCTCAATGTAGGCGCCCACACCGGAGATAGTCATAGTTAAATAACGTTTTTAGTAGTTTATTTTGAGCAGTTTGTAGTAGGTTCGTATGTGATTTAGCAGCGGTACCCCATATTTCCACTAGGTAGTCGATATGTGGCTTAACAAGGGAGAAGTAGATTAAAAAGCGAACTTGGCGGGGTAAGCAACGAACGATACCTCGTAGGGCACCCATGAGTGATTGTATTTTTGATTTAATTTTTTGAATATGTGGAAGCCACGTCAATTTACTGTCCAAAATTAGTCCTAAATATTTTTCTTGATCTACTTTATTTATGGTTTGATTATTTATTTTTAATGGTGTATAATTGCCGATTTTTTTATTTTTTGCAGTGAATATCATGTAATTTGTTTTAGCTGTATTAATCGTGAGAAGATTTTGTTGAAACCACAGGTTGAGTAAGTCCAAATCGTTCTGTGCTTGCTTAACAATAGTATCGATTGAGTGGCCGAAGTAGAACAAACATGTGTCATCTGCGTATAATGTTAGGTCAGCTTTTAGACCAATTTTGTGGACACTATTTATGTACAGTAGGAATAACAGAGGAGCCAAAATTGAACCTTGGGGTACACCGTATGTAATAATTTTGGGATCACTCTGAGTGTTACCAATTTTAACTACTTGGTATCGGTTTGACAGGTAAGATCTAAAAATTTCAAGGGCAGGTCCTTGTATTCCGATTTCCATTAGTTTTCCTAGCAATAATTCATGACTGACTGTGTCGAATGCCTTTTTCAGATCAATAAAGACACCCATGGCCACTTTCTTTTTATCAATGTTAAGCTTTATAGTTGTCACCAGGTCTATTGTAGCTGAGAGTGTATTCGATTTCGGTCTAAAACCGTATTGCTTTTCATATATGAAGTTTAGAGATGTTAGGTACTTTTCGAGGCGATTGTATAGGACCCTCTCAAAAATTTTTGATAGTACAGGGAGAACTGAAATGGGACGATAGTTGCCCGGCTCTGATCTAACTCCGGATTTGTAAATTGGCGTAACTTTTGCAACCTTAAGACTATTTGGAAATGTTCCCGATTTCATACATTTGTTTATGCAACTGGTGAGTTCATCAAGAATTAGGTTTGCAACACATTTTAGTGATTTTGTAGTAATACCATCTAAACCTGCGCTGGTGTTGTTATTTAAATTATTAATTATTTTTAAGATTTCATCTGTTGTGGCAGGTTCCAAATCACTAAGAGAAGACGAGCCAGATCCAGATAAATTCGTTAAAGCACTACCTGATGGGTGATATTTTATGGGTATTTGATTAGCCAATATCGAACCAACATTTGCAAAAAAAACGTTGAAGCATTCACAGATGTCCTTTATGTCAGTAACAGTGCCATTTTGTGACTGAAGTTTTCGCGGGGCGGATTTTTCTGTGACTTTGTTGCAGGACAGGCTGTTTATCAGTCCCCACATTTTCAATGGCTGTTTCTTGCAGTTTTCAAAGGCTTTCATGTAGTAACTTGATTTCGTTCGTTGTATAGATTCTGTTAGTTCGTTTCTTTTCTTTCTGAATGTGTCTTCCTTTTGCTTGTCATTTGGGTTTTTTTTGTGTTGGTTCCATAAAATGTTTCTTTTATTTATTTCACTAATGATTGATCTATTAATCCAGTCTTGTCGTGGTGAATTTAGCATTTTGTATTTGGTCTTTTTGCTTGTTTCTATACTTTTCATTAGCTTTTCTTCCAGGGTTTCAAATATATAATCACTGTTTTCGGTGTGGGTATCTAGGATGGTCTTATAGAGCACTTCATAGTCAATATTGTGGTAGCAAATTTTCTTCAGAGGTTCTGGTTTATATCGTTTTAATTCTAAGTAGATTTGTTTATGGTCTGACATAGGTGTATCGATAATGGCTAGGTGGAAATTATTCAGTTTGAGATTTGAGCAGATGTGGTCAATTATACTCTTGGATGTTGTTGATTCTCTTGTACAGTGATCTTCATCTATTTTGTTTAAAAAATCATAGCCGTTTTCTTTGACCACTTCTTTATACATGTCTATTGCACGTTCTGCATTTAATAGGTTGAAATTAAAGTCGCCAAAGACCACACCCCGCTTGTTTTTATTTAGCTGTTGGGAATAGATATCCAAAAAGGTTTTGGTGTTTGATTGTTCTGGTTTTCTGTATACTACACCTATATCCAGAGTATAGTTTTCTATGTGAATCCAAAGATAGTGGTTGTAGTTTTGACAAATTTCCTCAGTCAGACTATGTTTCAAGTTATTTTTCACAAATATTGAGACCCCACCGCCTCTCGTATCAGTTCTAAAGTTGTAATAATGTGTGTATCCTGGAATCTGATATCTTTTTCCTTCTTCGTCTGATTTTATTAACCCCCGACGCAAAAACGACGGGGTGTTATAAGTTTGACGTGTCTGTGTGTGTGTGTGTGTGTGTGTGTGTGTGTGTGTCTGTCTGAGGCAACGTAGCTCCCGAACGGATGAACCGATTTTGATTTAGTTTTTTTTGTTTGAAAGGTGTATTAGTCGAGAGTGTTCTTAGACATGTTTCATCAAAATCGGTTCAGCCGTTTGAAGATTATCAGCTCTTTTCTGGTTGAAAAAGGGATTTTAGCCTCTGACCAACTCAAAATTTGGGATTCTATAACTTCAATGATATTAGACGAATAAAATAACCTTGAACTGGCTGGAGCAACACCTGGAATTTCCAGGAAACCCAAGTTATTCACCAACAAACAGCAGAAGTATCGTGTTTGGGCTCATTGAAAAGGTCTCAATGAATAGATTATAGATAAATGGTGATTTAAGGGAGGCATTAAGTTTAAAAAGCAAGAAATAAAAATTAAATTTAAAATTTAAAAAACCCCCGACCTAAACAAAAACTCAAAAAAGTAAAAAATAATATTTATGGGCCTTTTAATTTTAACGTAATATTTTGATCAGGGCATTGTCAAGTCGGGGGACGGCTAGGCCTCTGTTTGGCGTTTTCATTGACCGTCCCCCGACTTGACAATGCCCTGATCAAAATATTACGTTAAAATTAAAAGGCCCATAAATATTATTTTTTACTTTTTTGAGTTTTTGTTTAGGTCGGGGGTTTTTTAAATTTTAAATTTAATTTTTATCCATGTTTCTGTTAGAACCACTGCGTGTAAGCAAGATGGAAAAGCTTTTATCACACATTTTAATTCGTCAAATTTACCAGGTTTTACAATACTCCGCATGTTTGCGTACAAAAATTTAAAAGAATTGTTTGAGGTTACAATGTTACTGTAGTTTTCGACAACTTGATAGGATATTTTCTCGTTATTAGGATCCGTGTACGTATTTGTAGTAGGTGCGGTGGTTATTCGTTTTTTGAAGGTAACACCACAATTTTTGGTATGCCGTTACTGTATCTTATTGTGAGAGTTTTGTCTTCATTAGCCTGTCGGCGATTAAGTTCATCTTTGAGATTTTGCAGGTATTCACGCTGTTTAGGTGTCTGATCAGAATACATTTTAATATTGTTCTGTTTTAAATTACTTTGGTTACGCAGTATCGATTTTGCAATTTCCTGGGAATTCAAATATACTTTTATTGGACGAGTTTTGTTTGCATCATACTTTCCCAATCGCATGATCCTTTTAGGTTCGGGATAGTCCTTATCAATCGACTCGAGTAGAATCACGACCTCTTTTTTGTCATTGTTTATACGTTCTTCCTTGTTGGATGATGATGGTTCTGGTATACCATTAATAATAATATTCTTGCTTCGGAATTCTCGTTCATTAACTTCTGCAATGATGCTTTCTTGTGTTTCAGTGGGGAAAGAAACTTGAGGAGATTGTCTATTTGAATTTAGCAGTTGAATAGCCTGGTTAATCTCTTCAACTTTTTTCTCGGTTTTAGTGTTGTCATTCCGTAGCGATATTATATCCGACTTGATATTGCTTTGTTCAGCGGCAAGATTATCAGTAGTGGATTTAATACCGTCAATTTGTTCCTTAATCGTTTTCATATCTTCAGTGATTTTTGTTGTGAACTCGCTTTGTGTAGTCGTTATGGTTTTTAGCATTGTCATCATCTCAGACATTTGTTTACGCATTTCACTTAATTCAGTTCGAATATATTCATTATCATCCAACTGCTTACGTTTATAGTTGCGCTGGGTGACTTTCGAATTATCCGAAAATTCAAGTTGAGAAACGCTTGATGACAAATTTGGTTGCGAGTCACTGCGTTCGAAGCCGAGGCCACTTCCAGTTGGCGAGCGTACTTCACTCATGATATCTTTGTAAATATTACTCACTCAGTGCGTGGTGTGACTGTTGCGCTGTGACGTCTTGCGAATGCTTGTGCGAGGAGGTGAGAAAATAATGAGCCCGTCTCTTTCTTGCGGGGGCGAAGAGCTGCTCTCGCGCCAGTGAACCGTCGACGATGATAGTGTTCTCAGAATAATAGCGTCGTACACACTTATACGCGATACAGTTTATTTTGACCCTTGTCACTAGTATAGTTTAGGTGCACTTTGGACTACCTTTAGTTATTTAAATCAGTGATAATTTTCTCGACACGTCTGCTTTGTAAGTCGTCCCAACGTAAACTGAAATCACAAATGACAGCCGGGACCAACGGCTTAACGTGCTTTCCGAGGCACGGAGGGATCTTGGTATGTAAAGATGGTCACCCATCCACGGACCTAGTTTTTACCAACAAATATAAAAAAAAAACTATCTTTTGTCCGCAACTTTGCCCGGTAGCGGTTCTTAAATCATTCCATGAGAACCTAGTAATTTATCCTATGTCCTAACCCAGGCCATGCCGTTCAAATGTTAAGGAGTGAAAAAGTAACAAACGGGCAGACAGAATTACTTTCTAGTTTATAATATTAGTATGGAAGACCTAGAATTAACACATTTAACTTACCTTCCTGTTTGAGTAAAACAAAAGTTTTATACATTCACAGTTAATTAATATAAAATAAATTATTTTAATCTATGATTTTACAAGGAACAAATAGTTGCTTTTGTTAGAAAAGTGAACTTTATAAGACTTATGGTAGCAGTGTTGCTAATTTTTAAAATATTTTTTACTATAATGTTGCCAATGGCAAATAATTGAGGTATTATCTTAATCGCTCAAGATCGGTGTCGGAGACACAATTGATTTTCTATTGTAACGGAGCCCCAAGGCTCCGCGCCTATGTCAACCGATTAAACGTTGTAAACACTTCCTCTTTCAGACAAGCTCCTGGATGTCCTGGCAGACTACACGAAAAAATATGGCGATCGCTACGTGTTCAAAGTGATGGGCATGAGATTCCTTCACATTTCCGGACCGGCTGACATCGAGGTACGTTAAATTCTTCTTTATTTGCCTTATTATTCAACAAATGTGCCATCTATACTATTACTAATATTATAAAGAGGTAAAGTTTGTGAGTTTGTGAGGTTGTCGGAGGTAATCTCTATTTCTAGTTGTAAGCTTTCTTCCTGTTTACGCACGTCTTTCAGTATAACGTTGTATTTTCTTTCCTTCCAAGAAGCTTATTATTTACTTTAACTTACCTATCGTAAATTTCTTCCTTAAATACGTCACGTTTGTGATAGGTATATAATATACCTACTTTGGCTTATCTTCCTTTGAAAGCAAATAGCGCAGAAAGTATTTTTACCATTAAGATATTATTAATACGGTAAAAAATATATTTACACAGGGAAGGTAGGTAAGGTCTCATGCCATAGTAGGCTTAGCTTTTTTTATGTTAATTGTGTCACTACCCTATGTTAAAACAATATTTTTAATGTATATATTTTAGATAAGTATTCGTTTTGATTATGGTTTTGGTTACGTCGTTCCAATATTTATTTGGATTCTAATTAGTCTACGGCCTTAAGGACTATATGACCAGTAAATTTGTATCTTTTTCAGACATTTTCGTGCTGCTTGTTTGATACCAGGAGCAGCGAAAAACCGAATGTTTTACTTTTGCTCGAAATCGGGAGACAATTTCTCGAAATGTTTACATTGTTACCAAAATTCTAATCAACCTACATACTAAACTAAAGTTAAGACCGCTTAGGGGGAGGTTCTTGAAATTGGCAACACCATTGCACTAAAATACGCCATTTAAAAATAAGTGCAATAAAATCAAATAAATCACTAATTAAATACAAAATATTCACTCCACACGATTTCGAACCTGGGAACTAAGAAAAGTTAAAAAAATATTTTATAATTCATGAGTATATTTTTATGGCCATACTCTTAACCTTTAAAGCGATATTGATTTTGGTCAATGTCCTTTATCATTCTTCATTGAAATATTACGCCATTATATTGAAACAACAAATATTGAGGACTTGAAAAAGTACGTACTTTTGGTTAAACGCCAAAAATATGTGACAGCGCTCTTAAGCTCTACAACTTTTCTCTAGAACTCAATCATAATATATCTCGCATGGAGGCAGCGTTCGTAAGAAACGTTTACGTTCGACCGTTTTTTCTCCGACTTACTTCTGCAAATCCGACTACCACGAAAAAGGCTTTCATTTTTCGGGTTAATATATAGCCTATGACACTCACAAATAACGTGGCTTGCTATTGGTAAAAAAAATTTCAAAATCGGTTTAGTAGATCCTGATTGGGTTCGGTTTAATATTTTTCAGAAACCACCATGTTGGTCCTCAACATCAAAATATTTTATTTCACTTAAAGTACATAGGCACGTATGAAACGTCAGAAAATAGGTGCTCGGTCGTTGGTCGTTTTTTATGGAGAAATAATGAAAATACATTTATTTAGCACAGACTACAAAGCACACAATATATTTACAGCAGTTAAAACGTGTAAAGGGCGATGTATGAAATTAGCGAAAATTTTCCTCACGGCTGCGCCAAAAAGGCCCAATTTAGCTACATGCCAGCCAACTAGTGCCCGACGCTGGAGATGAGCTGGCAAGAAACTCCACGGTTTCTCTTAAAAATAACTGACTTTTACAATATTATCAAATACGTGAGAGGACAGTGTCCTGGAATGATGATATTAACGTCAGTACTCATATTAGTACTGAAGATGATGATGATGAAAGCCTAACGTCACAATGTTATGATAATATTGCTAAAACAATGATTTGTTCCAGGTGGTACTAGCCCATTCGAAGAACATAAAGAAGAGTGCTCCGTATCAATTCCTGAAGGGCTGGCTCGGCGATGGACTGCTGGTGAGCACAGGTTGGTTAAATTAGTCATGGAACCCTAAAAAGCCCAATATTTTATTATTTACTAGCTGCTGCCCCAGGCTTCGCTCGTGTGGATGTCGCTAATTATCCCACGGGGACATGCAACCGAGACAAAAAGTTAGTCTATGGCACTCATTACAACATCAAGTATCTGCCACTGAAAGGTAAAATCGATGCAGCCGTTTCGGAGATTAGCCGAAACAAACAGAGTTTTTTTGTTGTTATAAGTACCTACCGTTTATTCTTTCATATGTATTTAGTAAAAAGGCTTATTTTGACATTACAAACAGACACTTCAATTTTATTTATTTGCTTAGATTTTTACTTAATCCACAAGACGTGTCTCCAGGATTTTGTTTACTTATTTTTTTTCTTTATTTTTTACCATATTTATATTAATCTCTCTAGCTATTGTCTGTCTGTATCTCTATCTGTTTGTTACCGTTTAATGCCTAAATAGGTGGATGGGCTCACAATTAGACTTTGGCCCGGGTTGGGATACACGAGTATGATACTTTAACCCAGACTACCAGGATAAAGTATAAAAATAAACGTAACCTAACGTTAAAACTAACTTAGAATCATTTCCGTTCATAAACTTAAAGCTGGTGACCTTCCGCGGAAATAGAGATGGCAATGTATATCTATCATGGACAGCCAACTTTAAATAGACAACGAATGATTTTTGAATGCAAATCAATGCACAGATTTTAACGAATAAGTATAAAAAAAAATTTGCTCGTGGCAATTTCGCGGAAATAGAAATGGCGGTATCGATATCTGTCATAGCCAGGAAGCTTCATTATAGACAACACTGTTTGAATACAAATCAACACACGTGGCAGAATGTAAAGAGGTTACTCATACCTACAGTTAAACCGGATATACAATATTTTTATTACATAATTTAAGACAAGCCCTGAAGCTTTCCAATCTTCCCTGGCGGGTTCTTTGTACAAAGCCTCAAGGTTCGGCCTACTTTACGGGCCTTCTTAATCTTTTTCCGGGATATTCTCTCAGGTTACCGAGTACAGAATGCTGTTATAATATATCCAAACACGTTGTACCCACGTCAAACAAAGTAAGCAACTTGAACATTGAGACGTAAAACCGCCCGTACAGTCACAAGCAAAAGTACCTAAAATAATAATTGAAACTTTGAGAAATTAACTACTTCATAATACATGGTATGCTTTCGATAACATTTTGTTCGTAATACCACAAAGGAGAGCGGAGGGGGCTATGCTTGGAGAGATCAAAGGCTGTCGGCATAGACCGAAGAATTTCCAAACTTAAGTGTCAGTAGGCAAGGCACATTGCTCGCAGAACAGATGGCCACTGGGGCCGAAAGGTTATGGAATGGCGACCGTGTACCGGAAAATATAGCGTTGGAAGGCCTCCCATAAGGTGGACCGACAACCTTCTGAAGAACGCAGTAATCTTTCCGCAGTAAATTTAATAATAATAAGGCCCCTAAAATCCTACCTTACGTCCAAGCTGAACACCTGGCTACGTGGGGGGCGGACACGCGTACTGTACAACTGTACAAAAAACTTATGCGGCTAACAAGGAAAGGTAACCCTTTATGGAGATGAGTAATAAGAGAGTATACAATTTACGGTCGCTTCCCGGGGAGCGCCGGGGCGCACCTGGAGCCGATGCTAGGTGCCACAGCATGCGAACCATCGGCGGTGAGGAGTTGAGCAAGCGGGCTCCCACCGAAAAAATTGTTACAGCTGGTCGTAGTGAGTTGAACAGGCGGGCTCACTACGTAGAAGCCACAGCCGATTCTACGGGCGATGATACTATTTCATTATTTTCATCCATCCCTTCTTCTCGCCCCTCCTACATGACAAGAAGAACAACTAGCTTGTCCACCACCAGCACGCTTGATAGTGTTGTGCAGGAAGTCAACCTTGACTATGAGCTTGCACCCACTACAAGCGCCCCAAGTACGCGCAGACGATGGACACCTGAAATGAATAAGTTCATACTGCGCACTTATTTTCAATTGACCGCACTGGATACAGACAGAAAAACTTACCTTGAACCGCTCCACCTAAAATTTCTAGAAAAATACCCGAACATGCAGGTTAGTCGACAGAGAATAGGAGACCAACGTAGAGCTATAATAAACAACAAATTATTACCACAAAAAACTATACAGGAGATACGAAACGACGTAAAAGTAGAATTAGATCTCCTACAATTTAATCACTCCACCCAACAGTCACAAAACTGTATCAACCATGTACAACAAATACTTACACCCACACAATCTACCCAAATGCAACCTAGAACTCCAGAAACACAAACTACTAAAAATAGAACACAGACTCGAATGAGGTGGACCAATGAACAAAATGAAGCTATAATGCGATCCTATTATCGAGTAACAGATTTGGGTAGAAACAAAACAGTTTATAGAAGACGAATGTATGAACAATTATAAACAATAAATATGTCACTACTGACAGATTAAACTCATTAAAACTAGAAATATCTGAAGAATGACGACTAGATAATCTTAACTTTAGCAACTTCACAAGTGAAACGACAATAGTAAATCCAAACTGCAACAGTAATTCTGAACCGCAATTTATAAACAGCATTGATATTAACTCCACCCAAGAATCTACATTTACTGTAAATCATACTGAAATTAACATTGCACAAGAAATTCTACCTAACCAACAAGCTAACCTAGATAGGGACCCATTAATAGATGACACGTTCCAACAAGCACTGCAATATTATAAAGATACTAGCCCTATAAATAGAATTTTTATTCCCAAACAAAAACCTTCTAAAAAACTTGCCCGAATTGTGAGCTACCTAAACAAAATAATTTTACCGGAAAACGTTAATAAAGAAACTGAGTTCTACACTTTACAGACTAATATATATTGTGCGGCATGGACCGCGGCAAAAGTTAACGGAGCAAAACTGAACCTTCAACCAAGACAAGTGTCCCAAAGGGCAAAAAAAGAATATAAACCTAACTGGGAGACACGACTAGAACGAAAATTAAATGATTTACGATCAAAGATAGCTAGAATGACCCAATTCATCAATGTCAATATAAGTAGGAAAATAATTAAACACGTTAACAAGATAATAGAACAATATAAAATTCACACTGTTCATGAAGAACCAAATACACAAGCAGCTCACACATTAGACACACTTAAGCAAAAACTATCAGTCGTATCAGGCCGACTACAGCGATATAAAGCATGTACCCAAAGAAAATTACAAAACACTCAATTCACCCACAATGAAAAACTTTTCTACCGCAATATTAGACAGGCGACATCTAACGTTCAGGATAACAGCCAAAATGATGATGATCATAACAACCCTGACTCAGAGACGTTACAAAACTTCTGGGCAGGAATTTGGGAACAACCAGTCGAACACAATGCCCAAGCAGATTGAATACAAGCTGAACTGACCAACAGCCAAAACAATATTCAAGCAATGGCATTAGACCACATATCCCCAGAAATTTTCCATAAAGTACTTTCTCGTTTACATAACTGGAAAGCACCAGGTTCAGATAACATTCATAGTTATTGGTACAAAAAATTTACATTTATCCATAGTTTTCTATATAATCACATAAATACATTCATACAGGACCCTAAAACAATACCATCCTACATAACTTCAGGTACAACTTTCATGATACCTAAAGATCGTAATGATCTCTCAAATCCAGCAAAATATCGACCTATAACATGCTTGCAGACCTTGTACAAAATTATCACATCTTGTATTTCTGAACTAATATATCAACACATCGACACTAATAATATCTTAGCTGAACAGCAGAAAGGATGCCGTAAATTCAGTCAAGGCTGCAAGGAACAATTAATCATAGACTCAGTAATTCTTAAAAACATTTTAAAATCCAAAAGCGATCTGTTTAGCATGTATATTGACTACAAAAAAGCTTACGACTCTGTACCCCATTCGTGGCTTGTAAAAATCTTAGAGATATACAAAATACATCCAACTATAGTATCATTCCTAAAGGCCACGATGACGTCTTGGACCACTGTCCTAAGACTAACTTCCCCTACTAAAACAGTGGATACCAGCCCAATAAAAGTTCAGAGGGGTATCTTTCAGGGAGATGCTTTAAGCCCACTGTGGTTCTGTCTTGCTCTAAATCCCCTATCTAATATATTGAATGCAACTACTTTAGGAATCCCATTAAAACATCTAAGTACCGAAGGACATACTGAGGTTCAAAAAATAGAAATAAATCATCTATTGTACATGGACGATATCAAATTATATGCCAAAAGTGAGACCCAACTCCATGAATTAGCAAAATTGACAGAACAATTCTCAAACGACATTAAAATGGAATTCGGCATAGATCAATGTAAAATAAATTCAATTAGAGCAGGACAAAACTACCAACACCAATACACTTTAGGTACAGGAGAACAGATAGAACCATTAGAGGAACAAGACAGTTATAAGTACCTAGGCCACACACAATCACGACAGATACACTACAAAGAAACTAAACAAAAATTAACACTTCAATTTCAACACAGACTGAACACAATTTTGAAAACGCAACTATATTCTCGAAATACTATCAAAGCGATTAACACCTTCGCCATACCGATTCTTACATATTCTTTTGGGATAGTCAATTGGACCAAAACCGACCTGAAAAACCTTCAACGAAAAATTAATACCACATTGACAAAATTCCGCAAACACCACCCACGATCCTGTCTTGAGAGATTAACACTGCCGCGGAAAGAAGGAGGTAGAGGACTTATTGACATTCTTAACCTACACAATAGACAGATAAAGGCACTTCGACAATTCTTTTATTCAAAAATTGAAACTTCTATTCTTCACAAAGTGATAACACATAACGACCAAAACTTAACACCCCTAAATTTAAAAGATACATCTGAACAGAGAAACGAAAAAGCAATCGACGACAAAATTAAGCTTTTAGAATGGACCCAGAAATCTCTACACGGAAGACACCGCCAAGACTTAAACCACATAAATGTCGACAAAGAAGCGTCGAACGCGTGGCTAAACCGAGGCGAACTCTTCCCGGAGACTGAAGGGTTTATGCTTGCTATACAGGACCAGGTAATTGAAACCAAAAATTACAGAAAGTTCATCATAAAGAATTTAAATAATGACACATGCAGGAAATGCAATAGTTCTCCAGAAACGATCCAGCATATCACAGGCGCGTGCAAGTCGATTGCCCAAACGGACTACAAACACAGACACGATCAAGTAGCCAACATTATACACCAAAAAATAGCACACCAATTCAAACTCATAGATTCCGTTACACCATACTACAAATACAATCCAGAAACTGTATTAGAGAACCCCTCAACAAAACTATACTTTGACCGCGCCATTCTTACCGATCGAACCATTCATTTCAATAGACCAGATATTACACTTATTAATAAGTTAAACAAAACTGGATATTTAATAGATATTGCCATACCAAATACACACAACTTGCAAACAACAATAGCAGAAAAACTGAGCAAATACACTGAATTAAAAGATGAAGTAACCAGACTTTGGCATTTGCAAAAAGTTACAATAGTACCAATAGTATTGTCTACAACAGGAGTAATACCGAAACAACTTCACCAATCCCTTAATTCCCTTAACTTACCTCCAAATACTTACCACCTGCTGCAGAAGGCAGCGATACTAAACACATGCAGACTCGTGAGAATGTTTCTGCAATGTGACTCAGAAAACCCACATCAGAACACAAATACTGTACCATCTTCTGTGCAATGTTCTGCACGTGACCGCACTTAATCCAACTGATAATCACTTGGCTTAGGCCCGTGTTATCAGCTTTTCCGGCTAGCCGAGAATATAAAATATATGTCAAAATAATAATAATAATTCTTACTATGCGGAAGAGCAAATACCCGATTACATTCAAGCTAAGATTGCATGTTTTATTGGGAGATTTACCCAAGTGAGTTCCATTCAGATTAGCAGGCTGACTCGTCGTGGTGTAGATAGACTGGCGAAGCGAAAGCTAAGCCGATAAGGCTGAACCCGCCTGTATGGAGGCGTGAAAATGCCAATATACACAGAACACAGAAGGATTAGGGTTTTTTTTTTTTTTTTTTTTTGGGTGGGAAATCATCAAATGACTTCTCCTGCTGAGTAGAGCAGGAGGGCGTGTCAGACTTTTACTGACTAAAACCCACCCGTGTTCCCTCAGTAGCCCGTATGCCAGGGGCTGTGGTATCTCTTTCGAACAAACCCGCACCCCTGGCAGGCATCGGCCCTTGCGGACCCCACCGGTGGTTGCTGACATCTTTGACGGCGTGCGTGTGGAACACAACGCGCCGTCCCGTCTACCACTTTTCGGCCGCAGGGGATAGGGAGAGCGGCTGACGCTATACCGACACTCCTCTTCCCCTGCGGCCCCACCGCGTCCGCCATCAAACGGTGGCGGCCCCGTCCAGGCCACGGAAGGGAAGAGCGCTGCTCAGAAGCACCGGCACTCCCCCTCTACCGCAGCCCGTAACCCTCAGCCGCGATGCCTCCCATTCGACATCGCGGCCCACCTCAGTTGCGGTGCACCTCACCGCAACCTACCTTTTGGCCGCTACGTCGTCGGCTTTGAGGCAAAAGCCCTGACGAGCGGCCCCACCTTTGGGTTCCTCTTGGCTTCACCGTGGCCGGCATCCACGGTTACTGAGCCCCCCCGCAACGACAATGCGGGAACCCACTCGGGGGGGGAAGGATTAGGGTCGGTTACGCTTCTGGTGAGACGCAATGCAGAAAATTTCTAATAGCGATATGATTTATAGACGCAAAGTCCATAAATCGTATGGCTATTAGAAGTGTTCGTGCGTATAAATAATATCGAAAAATAATTAACACTAGGCATGGGTTCGATATATCAAAACGTAACTTAAATCGGATATGTGTTTATTATCATACCATATCGATATCTAAGTATACATAACCGTTTTCACAAAAACTTCATCGAGCTATGGCTTATCCAAAGCGCAACAACGAGAACGAACTACGAATAATGTCGAATAAGTAATAACGAACAAAACGCAAACTTCACATCACGAGCGATATGACATCGACGGTTTTTATTCGCTTTGTCTCTGTCTTACCATTCAATGTTTTACTGGCGTAAAAGTGATGAAGCGAATATTACGTAACTTCGGCTAGTGATTGGTTATTTGGTTAATAATAGTGCGTGCGTAATATCTATAACCTAACTAAATAAATAGAAACTAGACCTTATCGCTAAGGTCTAGTTTCTATTTATTTAGTTACAACAAATATTCCATAAGTTAGCAACTTTCCGGCGGCGGCGGCTACTCGATATCAGGGAGAAATTCATTCTTTAAACTAGCCCTACGTTCAATAGATTTAAGGTTGAATTTATGTTGTTGGAATAAGAAATTGCATCGAATGAATTTTGATTTGTATTTTTTAGACAGTTTTGTTTTGAGTTGCACTTGACCTTGGTGACACGTGCCCTACTTAACGATAATTATTTGCCTTTTTTTCGTTTTATAGTTTGTATTTAGGTACTTATTGTAAATAAAAAGTAATATAAAACTTTTAGTGTGTGTATAAAACCATAAATGAGTGAAGATGTCGTCTATAGCCAGAAAAAGTAGAGCAGCTTGCATTAATGCAAATTCTTAATTCATCCAGAATGAATCATACAATTACGTAGAAAAAAGAATTATAATATTCAATCATTGTAAATAAGACGATTTTTAAATGCGCCAGAAAAGTTAGCTTTTAATAATTGACATAATTAAAGTATGTTTTCAAAAACTTTTCTGCTAGTCCTAAGCCTAAATTAAAGCATGAAGGGAAATCGTCGTACTTACAAGAAGCTAAACTGATAAATTTATTATTTTTAAACTTTAAAAAACGAAAGCACTTAAATCAATGTAGTAACGGTAAAAGTGTGAGTTTGCGTTTCGTTCGTTTCAGTTACTTGTGCAAATCGTACTACTGATATCGATATCTGAAAACGGTTTTCGATATCGATATGAAAACTGAATATCGGTTACATATCCGTTAGCAACTAAATACGAAAACGCCCATGTCTAATTAACACAGCTACTATCCTTGCTTGACGAGTGGCTCCACCTTGGGTTTCCTCTTCGTTTCTCCGTGGCTGGAAGACCATGGCTACTGAGCCCCCGCAACGACAATGCGGGAACCCACTGGGTGGGTAACATTTCTACTTGATGGCTATTTTTAAGTGTACATTTTTTGAGAATTTTGGCGTTGGTAGCCGAAATACAGGCTTTCGCCTAGTTCGGCTACAGCTTACTTACTAAAAGTCACAATGTTAGTGAATTACAAAGAATTGATCCCAGTTCCCAAACTAGGCCTAGGATTTTGGGGGGTAAGTGTTCAGCCATGGGATCTGTTAATACAAGACAATATTTTTATTAGAGAGGAGTGTCGCCACTTCATTAACACGCTGTTTGTAAAGACCAATCATTGAACTGATCATCGAAATGTTTGAATTTGAATTTAATTTAATTGTACGAATGTAGTTTTACACAATATATGGTGTTAATATAGTATGTTGACCAAGAGAGTCATTTATCTATCAATACCCAATACGTCATCTTCATTTATCTTCTCTCCCACCAGGTGCTCACTGGCACAAGCGTCGTAAGATCCTCACCCCGACTTTCCACTTCAATATCCTGAAGAACTTCGCGACTGTCATCGAAGAGAAGACCCAAGTTATGGTGAAGATGCTGAAGGAGAAGAAGGGCGAAGACATCAGCCTGATGCCCTTGATCAGTGACTTTACGCTGTTCACTATCTGTGGTAAGTAATTTGAACAAGATACGATTTTGCTCTTTTTAGTCAGTAGTTTTTGACATAGGTGAAAATAGATGTAAATCGGCCACCCCGGTTTACGGTCTTTCGGCTGAAATGATGATGATTTATCATCGTCATCATTTCAACTGAAAGACTTCCACTACTGGATATAGGCCTCGTTCATTTGTATATGTAGACGATTTTCTATTCTTCATTCTTATTTCTCTTATTAAGTATCTGGTACTTATTGACAGGCCTGTCAGGTACTGTCCTCCCATACCTGTTGTCACTGCAATTTGAAAACATTGTAAAAGCCAATTATTTTTAAAAAGTAACCGGGGAGTTTCTTGCTGGCTCTTCTCCATAGGAAGTGACAATTGGAACCGGGCACCTAGCTTCTGACGTTTCACAAGAGTGTCCATGTAGGTTTATGTGAAATAGAATATTTAGATTTTTAAAATTAATTGTGTCTAAAAAAAAATTTTTAAGTAAACTTTATGCAATTCGTTTAATAAGAACTGCATACTTGTAACGTGTTTGTAAATTGTACCTTAACTTACTTTGTATGCAATTCAGCTTGACAGGTTTAAGGTCTGGTTATTAATCTTAGCTTTTTATCTCTTATCGATTTTAATAAAATTCGGGGTCACAGCCCTTCAGTTGTACTTGACACAAAAATGCATTTGTTTTTATTATTTATGCGATATCTGGTAAGTAAAACCTACCTGATATCGCCATCAGCGGGTGTGAAATAATAGGTCTTTACCTATGAAATTGCCGTTTTGTATGAAAAAATTTAAACGAATTTTTTTCATGAATTTTTTGTTTGTATTAATCGAAGTAATCACCCATGCAATCAATGCATCTTTGCCATCGCAGTGGCAGTTTATTGATGCCCTTCTTAAAGAAATCAGCTGGACGGGAGGCAACAAATTCTTCAAAGGCATTTTGTACTGCCTCTCGGGTATTAAATTTTTTTCCCGCCAAGAAGTTATCCAAATTCTGGAAAAAGTAGTAGTCTGTAGGCGCAAGGTCTGGTGAGTAGGGCGGATGACGGAGAGCTTCCAACCCCAGTTCTTGCAACTTGGAGACCGTCTGCTGTGCAGTATGAGGTCGCGCGTTGTCGTGCAGGAGCAGCGGAGACGAGTGATTGACCAATGCTGGTTGGAGATGCGCCAGCTTCTCCATCATTGTGTTCAGTTCTTCACAGTACACATCTGCAGTAATGCTCACCCCGTTTGGTAAGAAGCTGTGATGAATCACACCGGCGCTAGACCACCAAACAGTGACCATCACTTTTCTAGGGGTAAGTTTTCGTTTAGGGCATTGTTTAGGTGCTGAACCAGGATCCAACCAACTTGCTGAGCGCTTACGGTTATCAAACAGAATCCATTTTTCATCGCAGGTAACAATGCGGTTCAAAATTCCTTCATTTGTGTGTCTGTTGAGCAGTGCAAGGCACGTCTCGACGCGTACTTCGCGCTGGCGATCATTGAGTTCGTGGGGCACCCATTTGTCAAGCTTTTTTACCTTGCCAATTTGACGCAAATGGACCAATATTGTTTTGACGCTAACGTCGAAAGCTGCTGCTAATTCAGCCGTAGATTGTGTATCATCAGCTTCCACAATCGCCTTTAATTCGTCATTGTCGACCAAAGTCTTCGGACGACCGCGAGGTTCATTTTTCAGGTCGAAATTTCCAGAACGGAAGCGAGCAAACCAATAACAGGTGGTGCGTTGGTTTGTAGTGTTAGCTCCGTAAACGTCGTTGATGTTGCGTGCCGCTTGTGCCGCGTTGCTGCCACGACGGTACTCATATTCCATAATTACTCGAATTTTTAACGTATCCATGATGACGAAAAAGATTGAAATGCGATGAAAATATAACACTAATCAATAAAGAAATGACCACTTTTAGAAAAAAAAAACCATGTTTTTAAAATAAAATTAATTTGAAATTAGAATTCTTAGCCAAACAAAAATTATTTTGATTTGAAATGGCCAGTACTGCAGAACGGCAATTTCATAGGTAAAGACCTAATATTTATTCTTTATGCTCATTAAAGTCGGTGATTATTATTGATATGTTACCTATATGATGTAGTCTCTTTCTTAGTTTTTATGTTTGGTGGGCTCTTAAGAGTCGTAGCGTGATTTAAGCCGGCCTATAACCATCCTTAAGAATTGGGCAATTAAATGTAAAAATACATTTTCAAATCAGACTGGTAATTCCAGAGATTAGCGTGTTCAAACAAACAAACTCATCAGTCTCTCGTCGCAGCTCGAACAAACAAACGAACTCATCAGTCTCTCGTCGCAGCTCGAACAAACAAACTCATCAGTCTCTCGTCGCAGCTCGAACAAACAAACGAACTCATCAGTCTCCCGTCGCAGCTCGAACAAACAAACTCATCAGTCTCTCGTCGCAGCTCGAACAAACAAACGAACTCATCAGTCTCTCGTCGCAGCTCGAACAAACAAACTCATCAGTCTCTCGTCGCAGCTCGAAGAAACAAACTCATCAGTCTCTCGTCGCAGCTCGAACAAACAAACTCATCAGTCTCTCGTCGCAGCTCGAACAAACAAACTCATCAGTCTCTCGTCGCAGCTCGAACAAACAAACTCATCAGTCTCTCGTCGCAGCTCGAACAAACAAACAAACTCATCAGTCTCTCGTCGTAGCTCGAACAAACAAACTCATCAGTCTCTCGTCGCAGCTCGAACAAACAAACGAACTCATCAGTCTCTCGTCGCAGCTCGAACAAACAAACTCATCAGTCTCTCGTCGCAGTTCGAACAAACAAACTCATCAGTCTCTCGTCGCAGCTCGAACAAACAAACAAACTCATCAGTCTCTCGTCGCAGCTCGAACAAACAAACGACCTCATCAGTCTCTCGTCGCAGCTCGAACAAACAAACTCATCAGTCTCTCGTCGCAGCTCGAACATGGCAGCTAGCTAAACTAAAAAATTAATAAAAGACGATAAAAGTTGTCTGTGACTAGAGAAGAAGATGCAAAAATTTGCACTTTATTATGTAAACCTCTTCTTTGATCACCCTTTAAGAATATGTCGATATTGTAGAGCCATATTTTTCCAAAACCGTTTAAAGCCAGAAAAATATGAACAGAAATAACGGATTTAAGGCGTGGTATGCCATCTCAACGAATGCAATCAAATATCTTTCTATATCAATTACTTCCAACTGTTGGAGATGTCTAGAAAACGAATCGTTCTAGACCGCGTATAGCGTCTCGTATTTCCTTGTTTCGCTGAATGGTTTTCCTTGAAAATATTGTTACTATCAATGTTATTTCCAGAATGTCTGTGCTGCCAAATTCTTATAGAATTTATAGTTCACTAAATATAGCAACCATCACTTACTATTTCTTTTGATTGGTCTCTCTTTAAACATTAAAGTAATGGCAAAGGCAATTAATGAAAGTTTTTACCCCAAAAACAGGGTCCCTTTTTAATGCAGGGTTGAATTTACCTTCCCGAATTTTGTAAAGCGACTCCCGAACAACTTGAAAAAGTAAATATGTTCCGTATATTCCTTTCAAAGTAGAGAGCCTCACAAAATTCGTTACCCTATCCCTAAATACGTAAACAAAATTCATTTTACATCAACAGAGACTGCAATGGGGACTAAGCTGGATGGTGACCAAACAGCAGCTATCGTAGACTACAAGAACGCTATCCTGAATATGGGCATGCAGTTGCTGAGCCGGGTCACGAAGATCTGGATGCACAACGAGCTCATATACAAGAACTCTCCTCAAGGGAAGGAGTTTGCCAAAACTCTCTCTGTAGCTCGCTCGTTTGCAGACAATGTTATAATGGACAGAAAAGCGCAAAGGGATCAGAATAAAGGAGTTGAGGAAGCAGAAGTAACTGATGGTATTGGAACTAAGAGGAGACTGGCCATGCTGGACCTGTTGCTGGAGGCAGAGGAGAAAGGGCAGATCGATATGGAAGGCATCAGGGATGAGGTCAACGCGTTTATGTTTGCGGTGAGTACCACAATATTTCGAAAGACGTTGATTAAAATCAATCCAATCTTTTTTTAAATATTTCAAACTATCATGTTTATTCTAAAGATAAAAGTTGTAGAAATTTTGATTAATTCTTTTTGGTTTACTCTTTCTGTCTGCTTAAGGATCCTACGACCGAAGCTCGCAACTAGGATTCGGGCGGAGACAATATTTCGTCTGAAAATTGCTATCGTTGCGCTAGTGTTAGTACCTGTCGAGGATACATACCTACAGTGAGCAGTACGATCACACACACATTGACAATGGCTTGACGCGATAGCGCTACTAGCTACTGACCATTTATGATGAATTTGGATGTGTTCCGTAATACCAAAAATGATGAATGAAAACTTATTGTTTTTTAATATGTTTTTCGACATTTTACAACTTGATAATATGAGCTATGCTTCTGAGACAACAATATTACGGAAATTGTTGGTTATAATACCAAAAAAACAGTGAGAAAACATGTCATTTACGCTGTAAAAATGTGCGAAATGCAATTCGCTTAAACTTCATTTCAGGTAAGTGTTTTGGAAAAAAAAACCCCTACGAGCCTAGATAAATACTGTCTGAATCCGAATATCATCATAATATGATGGGAATATGCTCAAGTTGCAAATGATTTAGGTATTACGTATGTATGGACAGTTCATTGTACGTAGGCCTCTTAAGTTTAGATAAGTCGAATTAGTGAAGCAGAAATAAAAGGTGTTCTATTTCCAGGGTCACGACACCACGGCTTTAGCTCTCACATACGGTCTGATGCTGTTGGCGGATCACGAAGATGTTCAGGTAGTATTTTTTTTGTCTTAGTAATAATTATGTGATGCGTTTGTAGGTACTAGGGTATGTATGAATTTTCAAAAGCTTTTCAATTTTTATTAGTTTTATTTCATCTACTAATGTCATACGCAGTGTCAGTTTGCACGATTCGGGCGAGTAAATTCATGCAAATCGACTAGTAAGCCGTTTTGCCATTCACCACCTACTGTGACTCTTTGGAGATTATATATTATTGTGTATCGAATTTTCTTTTGTAGACTGAGAATGTCATCAGTTACATAATATATATTATGTATATGAAGTATATTTTACTAGAGCTTCTGTATTTTTTCGAAGACCTTCGATAATTTTTTGCACCCACGTAAAGTGAACATTACCTATGGATTTTTGACGAGCTGTGAAATTTATGCAGAACCTAGCACTACCTTGATGTTTATCCGTTGAGTGAAGCTCAAGACATAGTAACTCCACGTCCATTCGTCCGCTTTTTAATGCGACACTTTTTTATCGTACTTTGGATTTTCAACTCTCGTCATCAAGCCGAGCGCTGAGAATCCAGAGTACGATAAAAACACGTCACCATAAAAACCCACCTGTCCTGAAATGGAAAAACGGAGGTAGAGGACGTATAGGGCATACGTATAGGGCTCGCGATACCATAAGATAAATAAATGATAAATGAGTAAATGAATAAATAAATAAAAAATAAAAAAAAGATGTAACGCTCATTCTTGTGACTCTTCCAGCGTGTTCTATGAAATGCATTACGGTACATGAATTTAAATTCCATATTTATTTTATTTTCCCTCCTGCAAATTAGAACATGTTGCACTAATAAAAAAGAGACAAGACTTACCGGTTGCGCTTTTAATGAAACCTTTGTAGAGGCAAGCAGAAATGAAATTCCATTGAAGGTCTCTCAAAGAAAATGCAAAAACTATTTCGCTATCTCTAACAACGGGTAACTGATATTGCTTGTTTATTATACTAGAGGAAGGTAAATTTATTTGAAAATAGTCTTTCGTGCGGCTGTTTCCATGAAAGAACAATGATCTAACTAAATATCTACTTGAACTTCCTAAGTGGAGAAGATTCTCTATTCTATGGGATTTTAATCGACTATGTGTGTATTATCTGTTTCCTCATAACTCCTAAACCACTCGATCTTGTTCCGCAAGGTACACGGTATAACCGCTTTTCGGCTTTACGGTTTATGCCCTAATTTAATGACATAATCATTTATGCTCGATTCCTGTAAACAAATACGTATCGTTTTTCTTAATAATGGTAGCATTTTTTTTTTCATCAAACTGGGCAAATGAATACTTTCATAAGGTATTTTTACCTGTGATAGCTACTTCCAAATAGCTGTCTACTATGCGAAGGTATTAGGTATTTGCTTCATTATTGCTACAAGAGTCTTAATTTTAACCTACAACTGTTCGTAAATCATAGGAATCGGTCATTACTCAGTATCATACTCACAATTCAAAATTGCCTGTAAATGATTTAATTTAAATGAATGCTTTGGGTTTGAGTAATGACTCGTGACTTGTCTAACTACACAATGTGTAATGGATAGGGTATATACAAGTACATACCAAGGGCACGGCTTCATTGGATGATATCAAACGATATTGGTAGGTTTTTTTAATCCTGTCTCTACATGTTCAGAAGTTATGAGAAATTTTAATACATAGATACCAGAACCGAAATTTTCAAATTGAAATAAACACATCACTCGGAAGAGATTTATCGTGATATAGGCAAGTAACGTGGAAAGTTATTGACCTATGTAGTCCGGCGTGTTTACGTTTGTTATGATTTGAATTTTAGAAACATATGGAACCGAAAATTTGGTATCAATTCTTAGAGTATTTTATTTTGAGCTGAAACTATGTAAAGTGATTCTATACCAGCTGGTTTCTTTAGTGCCTAAGGATAGCAATAGGGTTTCTGTTACACCATGTATATACCAAACCTGATGTTATTTATAACTTAACTTATAAAAACCTAATTCAATCTCAAAACGGTAAAAGAGGACATCCGTCATGGGTAAACCAGCATGTCCTACTTAGAACCATAAATTGGAAGACATGTGACATCTAACAACTCGCACTGGGCCAGCGTGGTAGATTACTGCCCACTACCTCGCGAAGGGTGGAGACCTGTGTCCCGAAGCATGCAGCATGAATTAAATTGTTAGACAAGCATCAAAAATACATCTTTGTTTTGGTTAGTTGGCGCAATCGGGTTTTAGTTTTTTCTTTCTTTTCCACCTTTATTGGCATCCCATCCTTTTCCAGGATCGTATCTGCGAGGAGGTTGAGAACATCCTGAACGGTGCAGAGCACGTGACCATGTCTCACCTGGCTGATATGAAGTACCTGGAGGCTGTGATCAAAGAGATCATGCGGCTGTACCCTAGCGTGCCCTTAATCGGACGAACTATTGAAGAAGACTTCAAACTGGGTAAGACTTTTGACTCTTGACTTATTTGACTTAGGCCACGTAGCACGGACGTAAAAATATCACGGCGGGAATTTCGGAACGAATTTTTTTTTTACGCAGCTTGTGGTAAGAGTAACATTGTATAAATCTTCACGTAACGGAAAAGGAGTCCAACGTGGGCGCGAGCTTGCGGATGGCGAGTAAGGGACTACGTCACACTTATACAGCTCTGCGTACCGCATATTTGTCTAAGTACCTGGTACTTATTGACAGGCCTGCACTGGCCTCCCATACATTTTATCTCTGAAAACATTGTTAAAGCCAATCATTTTTAAAAGAGTAACCGTGGAGTTTCTTGCCGGCTCTTCTCCATAGGAAACAACATTTTGGAACCGTGCACCTAGCTTCTGACGTGTCATAAGTGCCCATGCAGGTTTATATGAAATAGAAATATTATGATTTTGATTTTGATCCGTTCAACCGCGGAAAGCTGAATCATCAAATAACTTCTCCCGCTCTGGGTGGAGCAAGAGGACGTTCACACTTTTACTTACTTAAACCCACACGTGTTCCCTCAGTAGCCTGTGTGCCAGGGGCGGCGGTATCTCTTTCGAACAACCCGCACCCCTGGCAGGCATCAGCCCTTGCGGGCCCCATTAGGTTGTGCTGACATCTCTTTGAGGAGCGCGTGGAACACAACGCGCCGTCGACCCGGGCATGGTCCTTATCGGACAGCGAGCTACCCAGTACTCGCCATCCGCAAGCCCGCGCCTACGGTGGTCGGTGGTCGGGAATCAGCCTAGGATTCCCGACGCTCAGGGGACGTCCTGCGGCGACTAGGGCAGCATGGTGGGGTAATGTGGAAATTTGAGGGTGGTTTTCTGGACATGGTGTTGGACCTGTTAAGCTGACAGAAGCAATTACCAAACTGGTCAACTATACAATACTGATTCATCGTATGCATATTTTGCATAGTTATTTGACATTACAGTATCTACAATTGCTGAGCGATTACTACGTGGCGTGACTTTAGACTCATATTTGTGTGGTCGTCTTCTTTTTCTAGCTGTTTGTGTATGCGAGGTTTGTAAACGCACCATTCACTATGGAAGGCAAAGTTTAAAAATATCCTGTCCCAGGGATTATTTAAGGATTATTTCTTTTATCAAACTTCATAATTATTTAGGCAGTATAGAAGTTCCTAATAAACAGTTACGACTCCGTTCAGACGAGCATTTTTCAGTACTTATTTAATTTTGAATTGAATTCTATAGAAAAATGTTTGAACACTAACCAACCTTCTATTACCTCAGATCTTAGACTGATCAAGTGGCATTTTAGATAGCCTGCTCTCTTCATTAATTATATCTTCAAACCTGTCAAATCTTTGGGTGCACCGAGACGGAAAGTGTTTTGGAGATTTAATTCCATAAGTACCGAATTTATAATCAGATTAATATTGAAGTACTTCTTTCAAGCTTGTTCGCGGTAAATACTGCTTTTATTGTAGATATTTTAAAAGTTATTAGTACCTCTACCTACCCACCCTTTCATCAAACGAAATAAATCGATAGAGTGTGAGCGTAAAGTGCAAAAGGATGCCTTTCCAGGCAGCTTTTGCGTCTAATATTCTGCTTCCTTTGATCCGTGAGCTTTGATATTATAATTTCCTAGACTAGGAGTTAATTTTCTACTACATTCCTTTTTCCGTAGCATCTTGTCATTAATGGAGTTAAGTGGCAATTGCCAATACGTCTCTGCCTCTCGTGTTGCATGTCAGTGTATCAAAAACGTTGTGTAAAAGAACTATATTTCGCTTTGAAGTAGCTAGGACTCGGGACTCTTTGAAATTTAATCGTCTTCTTTGAAAATATACGTTGCTTAAGAAGGAGCTGTTATTTCCTATCGGTAGCTGTGCCGGGTCTTCTCGAAAAATAATTATATATATTAACTTCAGTCATCTTAAAAAAATATTGCTTTGGAACAACTAGGTCCACTCGTCTAAAAATGGCTCCAATAGTAAGAAATTATAAGAAATGTTATATAAACAAAAACCCACTCTGATGGGGCCACATATCACGGAGAGGAGGCAATGGGTCCCAGCAAACATAAGTAATACAAAAGTCCTTACAATACCAGCCTATACTAGTCCCAATCCAGATCACAGGCGTCTTTTTATACAGAAAAGGCACGAGCATTTATCACCACTCTTCCTGAAGATGGACAAGCGATCTCAAACTTATATTAATTATAGGTCCAGGTTTCCTCACAATGTCTTACTACATTGATTTCTGTTATGTCCAAGACAAACTCAGAAAGTACATACGAATTGAATAAGTCACATTGGTACTGCCCGTATTTTAGCCCACAACCTGGCATTTGAGAGCTAAGGCATTCAACTCATCCATCACGAAAATCCCAAAATCAATGCCAATAAAATGAAACCTTCACCAGGTGACCTGCTAGTGAAGAAAGGCACAACGGTGGACGTGCACATCTTCGAGCTGCATCGGCGTGAGGACCTGTACCCTGAGGCGGAGAAGTTCAAGCCGGAGCGGTTCCTGAGCAACGAGCTGAAGCATCCCTACGCTTATGTGCCGTTCAGCGCCGGGCCTAGGAACTGTATTGGTTAGTTGACGGTTTTGTTTATTTTAAACTTGAATTCTCCTGCTCTTAGCCTACTTTATTTAGGGTCGGAGCAACATGTGTTTTGCTTCCTTACTTCTCTTTTAGTCATCATCTCAGTAGTCAGCACCTTTCTAGCAATGTCATCTGTTGCATAATTTTGTCACACATTGCATCCATTGTTTCTTTGGTCTTCCCCTACTCTTAAATACAATATTCAGTCTTATTCTTCTTTTTAAATGCTTCGTTATACTAGTGGTTGGTAAGCACTACTGCTGAGCAAAAGGTTCTGGGTTCGATTCCCAGACTCAGTAGTCTGGATTTGTGCTCGCTTGAAGGCAATAAGGCTGGCCGTCTATTACATAACACTTAAATAAAACTGGCGACATGTAGCCGTACTATCGGTAGGTTTACTTCACAAAGTCAAAGTCAAAGCATTTCTTTCAAATAAACACTTAAAAGGCATTTTTGAACGTCAACATTTACATTAAAATATAATTGCTTCTAGTCGCCCCATCCAAAATGTAGATTCGTATGGAGAAGAATGGGCAAGAAACTCCACCGTTACTCTTTTAAAAAGTTGTACTACAATCTAATATATAAAATTTTCATGTCACAATGTTAGTTACCGTACTCCTCCGAAACGGCTTTACCGATTTTTACCAAATTTTATATCCGTAAACAGTAGGTCTGAGAATCGGCTACTATCTATATTCCATACCCCTAAGTGATAAGGGTTAAGGCAAAACAACGTTTGCCGGGTCAGCTAGTATCTACATAAATAAAAAGAAAAGTCCTGACTGACTGACTCATCCACGCACAAACCCTTGGACAGATAAAACTGAAATTTTGCAAGAGGTTCCCTTTATAATGTAGATAAGGAATAAGGAAGGATTTTTCGAAATTCAACCCCTAAGGGAGTTAAACAGGGGATGAAAGTTCCGCGCGGGCGAAGCCGCTGGCAAAAGCTAGTGTAAACTAGAAAGAGGAATGGACTCAAAATTGAACCTTGAGGAACGCCTATTGCCATTTCAGAACCTAATGAGTCAATGCCGTTTACTTGAACTTTTTCCTTTTTGTCTTCCAGGTATGATCTTAGTAAATCAAGAGCTGTATTTCTAATCCCATAGTGCTCCAGTTTCAGTAGAAGTGTCTCATGGTTTACGCAATCGAATACCTTGGAGAGGTCGCAAAAGATTCCAATGGCATCTTTTGCTTCTTCCCAGGCGCTAAAAAAATGAGCTGTTGCGAAATTCCTGGCCACATGTGGGAACGTGGGGTAACTCTGCGAGAGAGTCGCAGATTTTCGACCGTGTGGTCACGCATCGCCATACCAACAACCGGTCTGACCCGCCGCATTAAAGGTTTTACATAAAATATTTGAAGTACATACAGCTCAAATTGCGAGTAGCAACTAGTTTTTTTACTAAAATAATTAACACTCCCATTTTATTCACAGGCCAACGTTTCGCCATGCAGGAAATGAAGACTACCCTCAGCGAGATCTGTCGCAACTTCAAGATTGTGCCGAAGGTGAAGGAAGCCCGACCCAGGCTCATGATTGACATGGTGCTAAGGCCCGTCGACCCCATATACGTCAAGTTTATTCCACGTAAAGCTAACGCCTAGTTATCATGTTCAGAGGCCCTAAGTACGAATGCGCGTAGAACACGAAACGTAAATTCGATCAAATTAGACTTGAAAATACAACTATCCTTTACCATTTTGGTTTAAATTTGCGACAAACAGAATGATTATCACCCATAGATATGAATGAAGTCTTAATAAAAATAAAAAAGCCTTTTATTCCATGCATTTACAAAATAACTTTACAAAATTGAATTCAACTCACTTTTTCCCTATTATCGATTATGGTGATATGTGTTATTACGATCTGAATTCTGATCTCCTCGACAGACCCCGTCTTCTCAATTACTGCACTCGTTTCGTCTTCAATCTGCGTAAGTATGACCATGTCTCTGCGCTACGATTGCTTCTGAAATGGTTGCCCATTCGCCAGCGCAGAGAGCAAAGGGCGTTGACCACCTTGTTTTCTTTTTTTGACTCTCCCACTTCCCCTAGTTATCTAGCCCCCCACTTTCAATACATTTGTGTCAACCACAACAAAAAATCTTCGATCATCTAATAATCGCTTTCTTCAATGCCCCACTCACGCACAGACTTTATCCACTCTTCCTTCTTCGTTCAGTCTATCCCTCTGTGGAATACGCTCCCCCTGGCAACCAACCGGTTATACCTTTATAGTCAAAGTTCGCGAGCACAATCAAAAGAAGCTGGCAGTATCTTCACAACGATCATGTTTTCCCATTGTTTGTCTTATTTATTATATTTATGTATGTTTATTTGTGCCTATATGTATACATTTATTATATATCATATTTATAGTCTGTATATTTATATAGGTATAATATGGTGTACCTATATTTACTTATATTTGAATGAATATTGTTACACGACTTACGTGATAGCACCTACGAGTACCACTGTTTGTCTCTGCATCACCCAAAGATCGACTGGTAGAAAATGCTTATGGCATTAAGTCCGCCTCTATACATTTTTGTGCGTGAAGTATTAAATAAATAAATTTCCACGTCTGGCAAGCACAATGTAAGACATGGTAAGATGCAAGTGTCCATCATGTTTTGCTATTAATATATTTAATTACCAATGGTGCAAGAAGGCCAACTTATATTGTGCCTAAGTACTGCAAGCGCAAAACAAATGAAGGGATTGGAATGAAAATTTGAAAAAAGAATGTGCTACACTGTGGTAAAACTCTTTTGAAACTACAGCGCCCTCTGGCGATGAGGCTAGGTACTTATTGAATGCACCTCGTAATATAATAGTTTTTTCAACACACTTGCTCATAAAATGGCTCTAATTTCACTGCAATTAGGCACATAATGACACCTATTATCAAACTGTGACTTTTTCATTACTATTATTCACTAGTGAGTTATAGAATTGGTTGAGTCGCTTTGTTCTTAGTGAGTTATAGGTTGTATTTTAATTGGTTGAGTTGCTTTGTTCTTAGCGAGTTATAGGTTGTTTTTTAATTGGTTGAGTTGCTTTGTTCTTAAAAACAATGATGATGATGATGATGATGATGATGATGATAATGATGACGATGACGACGGTGATGATGACGATGATGATGACGTTGACGTTGACAATGACGATGACGATGACATGACGATGACGATGACATGACGATGACGATGACATGACGATGACATGGCGATGACGATGACGACGACGATGATGACGATGATGATGATGATGACGATGATGATGACATGACGATGTCGATGACGATGACATGACGATGACGACGATAACGATTACGATGACGATGACGACGACGACGACGATGACGATGATGATGATGATAACGATGACGTTGACGATGACGATGACATGACGATGACGACGATAATGATGACGATGACGATGGCGATGACATGACGATGATGACGATGACGATTACGATGACGATGACGATGACGATGATGATGCTGATGATGATGATGATGATGATGATGATTTTGTAGTATTATTTTCTTCGCAAGTGTGTTGAAAAACGTCGTATGATACACGTGTGTATTGATGATTATCGTCCTCGGCTCTCTTAAAGACCAACGTTACACACTCGTACCATAATGTATTATAATTCATAAAATTGTTTTCGAAAATGTGATTATTTCTAGGCAACATGATGACATTTAATTGTCATCTTAAAATAGTGTTGACACATTAAAAATTATTATCGATGAAATAATAGTCAAGTGAGAGTCGTATTCGTCGTTTATGAAGAAGTTTGTACAAATCACAGTTTTCTAAGATTCTTTTAATCAGTTTCATCCATATCAACTATGATATTTCCTCTGCACCGAACTGTGTTCGCTACTATCATATCCTACATTAATATTACGTATTATACAATATCTCTGGTTGTCGGTTGTCTACTAATAATATAAAGAACTTTCAGTCTGACACCAACAGAGAAAGTAGGAAAAAATTAGCTCAGACAAAAGTGCTATAGTAGCAATAGTTTCGACAAATTATAGCTGGAGCAGTAGGTACGTCACTAGACAATAAAGTACGGCAATTGTTCCTTCATATGTAGCTCACAATATTTACGGTTCTTTCTGAACGATAGCAAACACCAAAAACAAAAGAATATGGTTACAGTCTAACCGAAACAGTATGACCATTTAAGCGTATTCTACTTGATAAAAATCTGAAAATCAGGATCTTCGAAACCTCTGCCACCAAAGATGTAAATAAAAAAAGTGGATGATTTGTATGGAAATCCACCATTTTGAAGAAGAGAAATACCGTCGGACACACAGCTTGTCTACTTTATGAATTCTTGAATTCACTGACAACTTACGCTTTGCTTAACCTCTGGGAACCTCTGAAAATAAATGTTTTTTTAATTCGAAATCATGCTTCCAGAAGCATGATTTCGAATTAAAGACATTTGTTTTCTGCACAAGGTTATTTTTTTGTTTTTAATGGGAAATCATCAAATAACTTCTCCCGCTCTGGGTTGAGCAGGAGGGCGTGTCAGACTTTTACTGACTAAAACCCACCCGTGTTCCTTCAGTAGCCCGTATGCCAGGGGCTGTGGTGTCTCTTTCAAACAAACCCGCACCCCTGGCAGGCATCGACCCTTGCGGGTCCCATCACTTTTTGTGCTGACATCTCTTTGAGGCGCGCGTGGAACACAACGCGCCGTCGACTTGGGCTTGGTCCTTACCGGACAGCGAGCTACCCATTACTCGCCGTCCGCAAGCCCATGCCTACGGTGGCCGGAAATCGACCTGGGATTCCCGACGCCCAGGGCGTCTCCGTATCCTGCGGTGGCTAGGGTCGCGAGGGCGCATATGCTGCCTCTCCCTCACGTGCGCCGCCTCCCTCTTCGCGAGCATCACTGCTTCGCTGAAGGAGGTGACGGCTCCCCATGCCCTCTCGCTCCGTACCATGGCCTGGACCAGGGCCGGACACGAGAGATCGCCGCCGCCGATCGCCTCCACGAGGACACGGCGGTGCTCCGCCCAAGCAGGGCAGACCGCCACCGTGTGCTCCACCGTGTCCTCAGGGCGATCTTCGCAGTGGAAACACCCGGGCGTTTCCTCCCGCCCTATCCGAAACAGGAACCTCCCGAAACAACCGTGTCCGGTGAAGACACATTTATTTAGGTTCATTTTGTTTATGTAGATTATTTTACATATTGTGAATGAGAGAACGTTGTAGGCCTTACTGACTGTAGATTTGTAGACGATTTTCTATTCTGTATTCGTCTAAGTACCTGGTACTTATTGATAGGCCTGCGCTGTCCTCCCATACATTTAATCTCTGTAATTTGAAAATATTGTTAAAGCCAATTATTTTTAAAAGAGTAACCGTGGAGTTTCTTGCCGGCTCTTCTCCATAGGAAACAACAATTTAGAACCGTGCACCTAGCTTCTGACGTTTCATAAGTGCCCATGCAGGTTTATATGAAATAAAAATATTTTGATTTTGATTTTGATTTTGACCTTCTTATTTGGGGTATATTTTTGTCATTTCGTTAAAATTTATATTCCCATACTGTTTAAATATTGCTAATTAGTTTGCAAAGTAAAGCTGGGCCTAGAGACAAAAAACATTTCTTTTAGCGTTCACGCCATACGCTACGTCAAAATGTATGGGAATGACATTATTTGCTTTGGTTACATCGTGTTCTTTCCGCAGGTAATGTCATTCCCATACCTTTTGGCGTAGGGTTTGGCGTGAACGCTAACAGAAATGTGTATTGTCTAGGCCTGCAGATCACGTCGACGAGTTGAAAAAACACCTACTTACTAAAAAAAACATAATTTTGGAAGTCGGTGACGAAAAATTAAAAAATATATCCAAAGACACCGACTAAACAACAATAACTTATCGTTTTACATCATCAGCATTCATACACAAAGAGGATTTCATACGTATACGAAACTAACTCAAAAACCATAATAGCAAAGTTAATAAAATTCAAATGGGATACCGCGTAAGCTTTCTCTACCAAACGATTTTTTATCATGTTTAAAAATTTAAATGACACACATACAGACGAACGTAGAACCTTCCTATTTTTGTACGTCCCTTAAATATGATATTTGCCGTACTGTTGTACACTCCAAGTCACCAATTCCTCAGACATTAACCGCGTAATATAGCGCTTTCCTGAACTCGAATACGTTTAAATAGTGTAATTGGCTTCTTTCTGTTTAAAATAAATAAACAAATGATCGCGACGATCGTGTATTCGAGAAACGATCGCTTTTGGTTAGAACGCGGGGTTGTGGAGTCGGGAGTGAGTGACAAAATGGTCGCGTCGCTCGCTTATAAATATTAGAACAAGGCTTAAGAGTCAATTCGCACTAAAGTTTCAATACAAACCATCTGATATTACTTCATCAGAGCCAAAGGTATGAATGAAAGCTTCATCAATGTTTAGTAAGGGTTCTTGAGTTATTATAAATTGTTGTTAACAAACATCGATCGACACATGAATTCAAGCTAAATGTTGTGTAAATTATTTGTATTTATTAAATGTTTTATTTTATTATTTAAGTTTTTATTAATAAATTTTGATTATAGTTTAGAGACGAATAAAGGTCAAAAATGTATGGTTAACAGTAGCTACTAATTTACTTTAAGCAAATTTTATAGATAAAACCCTATTGTTTAATTATTAGATTTGTACTAAACACTTTTTACTGGGATGTATTGAAATTGAACCCTATTTGCTATATTGTTAATTATCACTAGTTTTTAAGTCGTGTGCATACCTACTAAGCAAATGGACTATACCTGTGGGTCCGAAATTAAAGTTTATTTTGGTCAATTTTAGGACTTTGCATTCAAGCAAATAAAAATACATATTCAATGTTGTGCATCTTTTTACTCAATCTCAAAGGAAATATGGAAATAAAATTGACGTCAAATCAGATACTTTGTTGTTTCATTTAGAACTAGCTTTTGCCCGCGGCTTTGCTTGCGTTAATATAGAATTTGACAATCAATTCGGGATCTACTCTGCTTGTAATAATATAATTGAATCAAGATTCGAAAGACACGTGGCGCCACCTATTATCATAAGAACGTTAATGTGGTTTTCCTCCAAAACAGAACTTTTTTTCGTGATGATATTCTATATTCGTTTGTTCCATACCCTTTTCCCTTTCTGTACACCTGACAATGCAAATTTTTAGGATGATCGATTCAGTGGTTTAGGCGTGAAAAGGTAATGAACAAACTTACTTTTGCATGTATAGTATTAATTAAGATCCTATATTTACTTACCTGCAGCTAACAACTTATTAACAACTACAGTTTCATGAAGTTCCACGCCACTGATATTAATGAGCACGGTAATTGCGAAACAAACTTTCAGTGCTTTGTGGTTTGAAAATTCAACAAGTCTTACGTCGTCGAGCAGACGAATAATAGAAAGAATTCAAATTTATTTATTTAGCTTACACAAGGTTCTTAAATGTAGTTAGTAATACATGAACTGAAAAAGTAAAAGTGTGAAATTTTGACTAACAGAAGACTTAGGGCTGATTTTTTAATAGTCAGATAACATATAGCCTACATCTTTAACCTCTGCATTCAGTCAGGAGTTTTCCCGAATGCTCTTAAAAAAGGCATTCTGCACCCAATTTTCAAGGGAGGGGACAGAAACTTTGTTAACAATTACAGACCCATATCTGTACTCACTTCACTGTCTAAAATTTTTGAAAAGATTCTCAATAAACAACTTAGAAACTTCCTAGACAAATTTCATCTTATAGCTGACAACCAATATGGTTTTCGTTCAGGGGTGTCGACTGAAGACGCGGTACTAGATCTTATGCAATTGATTGCTAAAAAACTCGATGAGAAGACGAAGTGCTTGGGAATTTTCTTAGATCTTTCCAAAGCGTTTGACACGGTTTCTGTGCCCAAACTTATCTCCAAGTTGGAATCCTTGGGTGTTCGTGGCAAAGCTCTTGAAATTTTCATAGATTACCTTACCAACCGTAGTCAACAAGTCCAAATTGGTCCTAATTCGAGTAACGAGGAGCTAGTGTCTTACGGCGTACCACAAGGTAGCATACTAGGGCCGACACTGTTCCTAATTTACATAAACGATCTCTGCAATATGTCACTTCCAAATTGCAACATGTTCACCTATGCTGATGACACCGCAATTATCGCCCATGGTACATCTTGGGAAGCCGCTAAAAGCAACGCTGAGTCTGCCCTAAGTAGAATCATGCACTGGTTTAACTCTAACCTACTGACATTAAATCTGGCCAAGACTTCTTATGTTCCTTTCGCCATTCGGTGCAATATGAAACCACCAAGTACTTTCTCCTCAAGTCCTTCAACACCTTGCTCCTGTCCAAAATTAAGAAGAGATGACTGCGTAAAATACCTCGGCATCCATATAGACAATGGACTAAAGTGGGACAAACACCTAGACACACTGACCACCCGAACAATGCGTCTTATCCCTATTTTTAAAAAACTCAGAGGGTCAGCTGACCAGGATGTTCTTAAAACGTACAGTAATTGAATGGCTGCTAAAACAAGACTATCATGGTACAGAATCTCTTTTAACCTACATCACCTAACAATCACCTCTTTATGTGTAATCCACCTATTATTCGCACACGCACTAATCACTCGCACATCCATAACACACTACAAACGCACACGCATTTCATTCACTACACACAAAACTATCACAAAACACCCTATCCACTTCCCCACACATTCATCAAACATTTACTCTAATACAATACAATTCACTCTTCACTCTCTCACACATTTTTTAATCTTACCACAAGATAATAAATGCACCCACTTGACACAGTCCACTGGCACGTCTGCCAAAATTACATCGTATAGCATATCCTATTTCCGGGTACTGCCCCCTAAGATACAGGCCTAGCCTAGTTTAGGGGACAGGGTTGAACCTATGGTGCTTACCTACCAAATGCTAAATTAAGATCTATAATCTGTATACAGTGCGATGTACTTGAACTTTGTGGCAATAAACAATTTATTTATTTATATATCTGAGGAATAAATATTGTGGTTTGACAGTTTTTGTATAGAAAATATGTATGTACAGACGCCAGCACATCAAGCTACCCCAATCTGTGAAAATTTCCCAATTGAACATGAACCGTATGCTCATGTTATATAACTTGAAAAAAAGAAAGAAATTTGACATATTAGGGTAGCTTGATGTGCTGCCGTCTGTATATTCTTTTTTTTTTGGCTCGGAAATCATCAAATAACTTCTCCCGCTCTGGGTGGAGCAGGAGGTCGTGTCAGACTTTTAATGACTAAAACCCAACCGTGTTCCATCAGTAGCCTGTGTGCCAGAGGCGGCGGTATCTCTTTCGAACAACCCGCACCCCTGGCAGGGTCTGTATATTCTTCAGATAAAAGTTATCTGACTATTCAAAAATCATCCTTTAGACAGATTAAGCAATCCATCCCAAAGATTCATTCAGCTATTTCCTACCCCTCTTTTTGTAGTGTAGAATTGACCCTAGGATGAGCAGCTGTACGCAGTATGCGTAAAACCGCAGATTCGGTATACAGCAGGCTTAGCAGGAGCACCGATTTGTCGACGGAAGAATAGACATGACTATTAAATAAATGATGTACAATAGGATAAGATAGCTATGTTTTTCTATTCATTATCACAGTTATGCGTTCTACACGAATCATGATTTTGTAGATAATGGTATGTACTTTGTGGCCGTCGAGTAGAAAGTTTTGTTGTCAGTGTGATTTTGACAGTTTGGGAAGAAATATTCTTCTCAAATAGTTTACATTTATAAAGACCTAGACAAATATCGTTAGAAACGAAAGACTAAATGACAGATTGTAGAAGGACATATACAGTGCGATAACAAAAATGTAGGAACGAAATGTTACTTTGTATTGAAAAAGCACTGTCTATTCTTCGTAGAAATACAAAGCGTCATGCTAAGCCCTCAGTTGGTATTTATGTAGCAGTAGTATTTATGAAGCAACGGATTTATGATTTCGCTAAAAATCTATCAGATTCTGATTGAAAGATCTTTTGCAATTTCGGTTCAAGCAGAAGAGTAAGAGAATTTAAAAATGGTTTAATATGTTTTTTTAATAGAGTCTTCACGTAAATGTTAAACTAAAATAATTTTACATAAATCAATATAGTTCGCTCTAGACAAAGATTCCATGCATGGCTCTCCACAAAATCAAATTATTTGACCGTCAAATAATTTGATTCTTTGGCAAGTCGTGCACCACCGTTCATTAGGTAACACTACTGTGTATAGTATCTATCGTGATAGTTTTCTGAGCGGCAAACAAGAAAAAATAAACCAGGCCCGGGTCGACTCCGCGTTGTGATCCACGCGCGCCTTAAAGAGATGTCAGCACCAATTAGTGGGGTCCGCAAGAGCCGATGCCTGCCAGGGGTACGTGTTGTTCGAAAGAGATACCGTGGCCCTTGGCACACAGGCAACTGAGGAAACACGGGTGGGTTTTCGCCAGTAAAAGTCTGACACGCCCTTCTGCTCCACTCAGAGCGGGAGAAGTTATTTTATGATTTCCCACCCTCAAAAAAAATCGATAAACAAATATTATGCCGTTTTATCTCCCGCGGTAATTGTAGATTTTGTTGGGCCACATCTCTCAATATAATCTAAGAACAATGGACTAAGGGATCACTTTGTTCAGTGATATCTCCATAGCAAGACAAGGACAATTTCGTAAGTACAACTATTTATTTTAATATTTGTAGACACATCTGTATTCAATACGGTGATTGTGAGCCTAGAGCGAGGCGTGCATAGTTCAAATGTAATATTAATAATTCATTATTGAGACTCACCTTTAGATTTCACAAATGAGATATGCATTACTCCACGCGAAATATACGATTATACACACAGTCACTGCAAACATTCCATTGATGTAGGTACTATTCTTGCGAGGAACATGTATTCGAGACAACGACAAACTTGAACGTCCAAATTCTCCAAAGATGTCACGATATTGAATCAGTAAATTGCATAGAGCTGAAACTTTTCAACTTTACTTTTACTTGAAACCCTTTAGCAACTGCAAGCATGTCTAGAATTTTGAAGCGCTGTCGTTAAGAACATTTTCGAACATTCGTATACGTTTGTGATTCTTCAAAATCTTTCCAACTTCGTCAACTCGGGTTTGCTTAAGAAAAGTCAAGAGAATTTCTTGAGAAATAGGAATCTTCTTAATAGGATGTTTCAATAGTAACCTTGGAGGGGATGTTTCAATAGTAACCTTGGAGGGGATGTTTCAATAGTAAACTAGGAGGGGATGGTTCAATAGCAAACCTGGCGGAGTTTTAAACGAGTTGATATTGGATGTACGTTTTGCAATAGCTGAAAGTGTTTAGATAATTGTAATCCATTGCTTCATAGGTTAAATAAACTCGTCAGCTCAACAACGTAAATAACGCAATGAACGCGGACAAACTGTTAAAATGAAAGAACAAATGCTGAAAATTATCAATTGTCGTTGTATGTGTTTTACGCATTACCCCGCGGGATAACCTTCACTTTAATCCGTAGAATGGATTCCACTATACCGCAGTTTAATCTCTCCGACCTTTATTACGGTAAGTAAGCTTTAGTTAGCCTAGCGCATGACAGCGAGGTAGGTAATTATTTCAGTCCACGTACAGAAAAACGAACCTACTGTAGCGTAAAACCGCTACGGTTAAAACCTCTTCCATTTCTATTCCAAACTTTTCAATAAAAAATTTCTTCACCTCGATGAAGAAATTTTTTATTGAAAAGTTTGGAAATTTAATCACATTTAAACTTCGAAATGGTGAAAAAAATTGTCGGTTGTTTGCAGTCTGACGGCGGCACTACGTTTTGGGACCCGATGCGTGATGGTCTTCTTTACTTTCGTAAATAATATTGAAATTTTGAATTAAGTTAAGTGATGAATATAGAGACATCAAGTTTGGAAAACTATAAAATACCGGTGCACGTGTGTACCGGTGTTCGTGTTGTAATTTTCCGTATTAATTTGGTATGTATTGTCGCCTAATTTTTCTCTTTTCGATCTAATTCTCTCTAGATTCATAATTAATCAAAGATTCAGCTTGTACCGGTGGTTTGAAGTTTCCTTTTTGTCTAGATCCCGATATAAGCCAATTTTTGGCTTCACCCTACGGGTATAACGACGTTACTTACCCACGGCGGAGGTTGAGGCGCTCTCGCCCAAAATCCAGGCGCGTGACGTGCCGTGACGTCCATCTCCAAGGATTGAGACGAGTACGAGGTAGACGCGGGCTCTGCAGCTCTGTGACTCCGTGTTTTCTACGATTCTCCCGACAGACGTGTTCTGCCGTCCTGGATTTATCCGTGATTACATAGCAAGAGTTTTATTTTAAAAAGTGCACCTGATTTAAATATTTCTTTTCTAAAATTTTCGTGTCTAAAACTCTATATTTCTTTTCAAAAATTTTCATGTCTAAAATTCTAATAACTCTAACCTGAAGCCTATCAAGACGCGTTGGATTCGCTTAGTGTTTTGTTCTTCAAATTACCTTTTTTTGCTTATTCGTCTAGACGTTAACCGATTGCAATCGATTTTTTGTTAGGTCGAATTAAAATAAACTTTTACGTAAAATTTAAAAAAATAAACAGTTACCTCACTAAGTTGACCCACGCCAAAGGAAAGGTCCCAAAAATTACGTTTTTTTTAAGGAAAAACTTAATTTTTAACCTTTTTTTTTTTATTTCTTGTTGAAGAACAAGAAATAAAAAAAAAAAAGGTTGAAACGTAAAATACAGTAATACGTTTAATTTTGATTTAGAAAAAAAGGTAGAAGTACCTTTTTTTCTAAATCAAAATTAAACGTATTAAGTAGCGGTCTGTGTTTCACTTAACACTTATTTTTTTAACGCTACACTACCTACATTAATTCTATTTCGAGTTCTATTTCGTTTTTTTATTCTTCGTTTTCTCTACTAAGTAGGCACCTGTCCCACCGCCGGCGAATAACGAGAAGCGAGTAGAGCTGCGACTAATGGCCGATTCCTATAATTTACGGCCAGTTGGAGGTTAAAATTAAGACTCCTGTATCTTCTATAAATCATCATCATCATCATTTCAGCCGAAAGACATCCACTGCTGGACATAGGCCTCCCCCAGGCTCCTCCACTTCAACCGGTCTTGTGCTTCTCACATCCAGCGGATTCCCGCGGCTTTCACAAGGTCATCGGTCCACCTTGTGGGAGGCCTTCCCACTCTACGTCTTCCGGTACGCGGTCGCCACATCACCACTTCTATACATATGTATGTCGCATCCGGTCATTAGTACGGACACGAAACGAATCGCAAGTGCGCCACTAGCGACATTACGTATTCTACCCACACCAACTGACAGCGCGCTTCTACCGAGTCGTGATGCTTTAAGCCGACGGCGAGGAGGACATTCAATTTCAGAGTCCGATCGCATTGGAGTTAAGACGCCGCGGAACTGTACCCGATTCGTTGTGCCCAGTTATTATAATTAGTAATTTGTGATTTTAATAAAATCAGTATATTGTACAGTCGCCAGCACATCAAGCTAAACCCTATACATAACTATAACTACGACGATGCATGGAGTGTTAGAAAGAAAGTATCTTTGGCGTGATTGGAAGAATTTTAAACGTTTCTAAAATTGCCCAATTGCTGCACATACTAATATTTGTGAGCCAATTACCATGTTTTACTAGGATAAGCCACACCCACACCCCACTGCGCGTACGTCACCGCTCCCGAGTTTCACTCATTCACAACGTTCGTTAATTCGTTTATTCTTTACGTCAGTGATTAAAAGTTCGTGGAGCCGTACTGTAGTCGTCCTGTGCGTGATATTAGTAACTCTAAATCTATTAAATAATATTAATATGGCGACTGGCGCCTCAGTTGACGCAAGTTGAAAGAGAGTGTATGATAGCGCATCGATTGAGTGGGTGACAGAGATTTGTCGGCAGACGGGCATAACGGTGAGTAATATTTTTTATTATTATTATTTTTTATTTAAAATAAACATAGGCTAATAAAAAATGTGTCTTAGGTGTTTTTCTATAGAATATTCGAAATAAGTTAAAAGAAGGGTTAATTACGTAGGTAACGTTTTTAATTGTGAGCGTTCTTCCAAGTAGCATATAAAAAGTTATTTTTTTCATATTTAACTATTCTAGGAAAACGCAGAAGTAGGTAATTCGTTTCTATTTCTTAGGTTATGTGTGTGTATGTCAAGTTTAATGTTGGTTTGTGTAGTGTTATCTAAAATATTTTTTATTATTATGCAAGTATTATAAGTTGTATAGTTGATAGAGATTGAATTGTTTGATTTTTTCGTATAACTGTTTGGAAGTCATAACAATATAACCGTTTTATGATTTTGTTTTGGGTCCTCTGTTTGGAATTGAGGTTAGTCTTGGATGCTGATCCCCAAATCTCAATCAGGTATTCTAGATTAGGTTTTGCTAAAGAATCGTATATAGTGCGTTTAATCTTATGTGGTAAGCAGTTTCCCATTTTGCATAGAGCTCCATAAAGTGACATAAGTTTGGCTTTTACGTGCTCAGCTCGATATGAGGTTTCCAGACAGTTTGTCATCTAATAGTAGACCAAGATACTTTTCTGCACTGGACTGCTTGATAGTAAGATTATTAACAATCAAGGGGCATGGGGTGGAATCTTTTTGTTTTTGGCTGCAAATATCATGTTTAAGATGTTTTCGAAGTATTTATAGTAATTTATGTAGAAACCACTCATTTATTACGTTTAAATTGTTTTGCGTCTCACTAATGATATCGTGTATGGATTGACCACGGATGACCAAAGTAAAATAGACTTGTATCATCTGCGTAAAGTGTTAAATAACCTTAACAGGTTATTTAACACACTATCTGATTGATGTTGTTCACATAAATTAGAAATAATGGTAGTCCCAGAATGGATCATTGTATTGTATGTTGTTGTTGTGTTATGTATTACCTAGTAACTGGGTTTTAGAGATCAGATAGGCAGTCGCTCCATGAAAATAGTGGTATTCAGATGCATCCGGTTAGACTGGAAGCCGACTCTAACATAGTTGGGAAAAGGCTAGGCAGATTATATTTTCTAGGGAATTATATTTAAGTTTTAATACATGTTTGCCTGTAGTAATAAATTAAGTAAAAATGTGTAAATAAACTAGAGCTATTTATTTCGTTCCAGAAAAAAGAAAACTTTTTACTTCTGGCTTCGGGCGGCGGTGGCAAGAAAGCGGAACCTTAGAAGCCCACCACCGCCAACTCTAAGCGAGAACCACGACGGCGGCAGACGATGCGATTATGGTCGGTGCCGATCATTTTTTGAGCAGACGAGCGTACAGCGTGAGTCCATGCATAGCTTAGCTTGTAATCACACTTATCACATTAACTTATTCATCATTTACTTATAACATGGTGTTCCTAAGAAGTGAATAACAAACTTGATTAATATAGGTAATACCTACTACTTGATAGACATGTATTAGTAAGAACGCTCGGCGCGCACTCAAACTGGGTTTACGCGCGCCGCCAGACCAGACTCAGTAAAAATTATTAATATTAGACAAATGTTCAGTTGTTTACAACCTGCCTCAACAAAGGTGGAATTTCTCAATACGACAGATTATTTATCTGTATGTTTATATTTTGAAGAATAATATTTTTAACCGTCCCATACCTACTCATTCAGTTAAGTTGGCCCGTCCCGTACAATTTGTCAAAATAAAGAATTTTATGTAAGTATTGAAATTGAGCAGTGGTGACCAAGTGGTAACGGCCGCGACTTACGAGTTGAAGGTCGTGAGTTCGAACCCAGACAGGCGCTTTACTTCGTGTAAATTATTTCATCACCACTGCTCTCAAAACGGTGACGGAAAACATCGTGAGGAAACCGGCATGTCCTAGAACCAAAAATTCGAAGACATGTGACTACCAACCCGCACTGGGCCCGCGTGGTGGATTACGGCCCAATCCCTCTCACCGAGAGGAAGCCTGTGTCCCAGCAGTGGGAACATTATAGGCTGATGATGATGATGATTGAAATTGACAACATTTATTTGTTTCAGATTTCAATAGACACCATCAGAACGCACCTAAAGAACGTCGAAAAGAAATGCCGCCGTACTGCCAATATTTTAATGACCTAGGCGCAGAAGGAAGCACACTCTGTGCCGGACACTGAGTGCACGGTGTATAGTGTCGTAGCCTTAGCTTTAGATGACGAACTCCGATTCTAGGGCACTAGTAAATAATGCTCTTTATTTACCCGGGTTTCTGTATGAACCAATCCTATACAGGTCATGGTCAATTTAAGTGCCAAGTTTCACTAAAATCCGTTTTTCCGCTAGCGTGAAAAAGTAACAAACAATATCTATCCATTCTCACAAACTTTCACAATAAACAGTAGCACAGTTTTACAATCCTTATGTAGTATTTTAATTTTGTAATTATCTTATTTATAAAAATAAAAGAATTAAGGTATTTCTAAGCATTGTTTTTCAAACACTGATTCTTTCTTCCATTGCTCGATTTGGGAAAGACGCCAGTCATGACGTTCGTTGATGTTGTGTCATAATTAGAGATCGGATAATCGGATGCATATTTAAAATTAATTTTTAGTTATGATAGTATGAAAGTGGCTTCTTAAATTATTATTTTAAAAAAAATATCCTGGGATTCCAGGAACACCGGGAATTTATAAAGCTTTCTAGTCAGGTATTTAGTATGGAAGTGACTTAAATGATCAGGATTGCATAAGTATTCACATGCATATTTATTTAAAACTAGCAGCGCTCCGCGGTTTCACTTCCGTAGTTTCCATTCCCGTAGGAATACGGGGATAAAATATAGCCTATGTCACCCGGGGATAGTGTAGCTTCCCAACAGTGAAATTTTTTTTCAAATCGGTTCAGTAGTTTTGGAGCCTATTCAATGCAAACAAACAAACAATCAAATCGTTCCTCTTTATAATATTAGTATAGATTAACCCCGATGCAAATAAAATACATGTTTGTGTATGTAGAGTGTAAGTCTGTAAGAGAAGGAATGGTGTGAGTAGTTATGTGCCGTTCCCGGGAATATTACCAAAAGAATATTTCCAGTGCCCGGGAATATCAATTGCTGGGAATGGGAACGTGTCGTTGAAACCACATAGAATTATAATACAAGTAAAAATATAAGTACTAAGTTACTGGTAAGATTTTGTAAGTAGAAGTGACATGTAATAAGTGCTCATTTAGTAACTTGTCGTTCAATTTTGCATGCTATACTTAATCAGAAAACATAGACCGACCTTTTTCCATGGAACTTTTTGAAGTTGACCGCGCTATCTGTATTACTAATGAGCGGCAGGCTAGATAATAGAAGTTTACATTTCTGGAGTTGCCTATTACCTATTATGTTTGCTTCTTTTGTTACGCCGACCCGGTTATTTGTGGCCATAAATCATGCACAAAGGATTAGTAAATACTATTTCTCAAAATTAGTATCACACCTGCACAGTTAAAAGGATGTTTTTTTTTTTGTTATCAGTAAACTGTCGAAAATTCTCAGTAACACATTGTGGGTGTTAAATATATGCATTTAATTTCTATATTTTATAATTTTACTAAGAAACATGCGATAAGAAAGCTAATCTAAAAAGTTCAAAATTGAAAAAAAAAATCTTTAACTTATGTGTTAGTATTCCCTCTAACTGGGAATGTTCTCGGGCACCAACCCAGTCAAATTATACTAATCTATCCTCCGTTTGAAAGAACATTAGACAGTTAAATAAACCCTTTTTTACAGTCCGTCGAACTGATTTTGACCTCTATTGCGTTGTAGGCATGATAAATGGTATCTGCAGTAAATAGTTGGTATTGTAACCACTTTTTGCTTTTAATGCCATCCTTATGCCTACGGAATAGAAGTCACAATCGGTTGAACCGATTGTAAAAACGGTTTGTTTAAATGTCTAATCTTATTTCAAATGGAGTATAGGTAACATTTTACATTTTTTTCGCGGCAGCATTTAATATTGCTTGGTAGTCATTGATAGACTGTATAATTAATATGTTACAAATATCAATAAAAAAACTTGTAAAAAATCGTTTATCAACTTGTTTTTAATCTATTGCCTATTTGTATAGTTTGGTTTTATAAATTTTGTTGTAAGTATATTTTCATTTAGAGTAGGTGTAGGATTTGTTTTTAAGTTTTAAATTATATTAATATTTAAAAATAAAAAGGTTACGATATTTTTCTGCATTTTATTTTAATACTTTTCCCGCGGTTTCACACGCGTTTCCGTAAGAACGTATCCTTTGTCCTTTTCTGATAGGTAGGTTCCCTCTCACCGAGAGGAGGCCTGTGTCCCAGCAGTGGGAACATTAAAGGCTGATTATGATAGGAGGCAGATAGGCAGGTAGGTTTGCAAAATTCCATGATGATCGGTTGTGTAGTTAAGGCGCCAGAAGTAGCTCTAGCTACCACTGAATCTATTATTCGGGACCCCGACGCCGACGGTATATTTATTTACTTAAAAAACGTCACCGTCCATTTTGCAAAAGACCCCGCCAAGATATTTTTAAATGGGGCTTTATAGCTAGCCCCATAAGGGCTAGCTACGCCACTGCGTAAAAACTAACAAATAAACACTCACTGTAGTATTTTATGCGGCTTCATCCGAGTCCTCACAGGAATAGGTATTCTTATGAGAATTCGGGTGTAGCCGCATAATGAACCTCGTATGGGAACCCACGTCCTTCATGATGATGCGTAACAAACAAAGAAACTCATATTCTTATTTACAAAATATTTTGAATGTAATGAAGTAACGATAAAAAAAAATATAAATAGATTCGAATTTTATTTCCCTAGAAATCGTATCTTATTTCTTGCGCAATAAGTTTGAACTTTCATGTAAAAGCAAACTTCGGTAGGTATAGGTAATTCCGTTACTAAGTTCAACCTACCTTATTACTTTGGGAATAAGATCGTATCAAACGTTAATCTCAAGCAAGGCGGACTGACAAGAGGCGTTTTGTAGGTATTATGAATTAAAACTTCGTCCACGTTTGTGGTGGGTAATCATCAATCTATATTGTTTTCGAAATTTCAAGCCGATTGTGTCATGGGTTTTTGCATTGAACTTCGTAAAAATACTTAGAATAGAAGAGCATGGAACGCACGAAAACAGGTGACCGCCAGCCCACCAGTAAGTAGGTAACAAAACTCGGAAAAGTAATTAAAACTGCCGTGAAACATCGATCACTAATAAAGAACTAGATACACAATCAGCGGCAAAAAATGTCCTCACCGAATGAGCACCCACTTGAACATTTGGGTGCGCTTTTCATTTAGTAGCATTCGAACGCTCCGACAGTGTCGCCACTTCATTAACACGCTGTTTGTAAATACCAATCATTGAACTGATTATCGAAATGTTTTAATTTGAATTTAATTTAATTGTACAAATGTAGTTTTACATAATCACCATCATCATCATCATCATTTCAGCCGGAAGACGTCCACGGCTGGACTTAGGCCTGCCCGAATTTGGGGGCTTGCCATAATCGCCACGCTTGGCAGGCGGGTTGGTTTTACATAATATATGGTGTTAATATAGTATGTTGACCAAGAGAGTCATTTATCGATCAATACCCAATATTTCATCTTCATTTATCTTCTCTCCCACCAGGTGCTCACTGGCACAAGCGTCGTAAGATCCTCACCCCGACCTTCCACTTAAATATCCTGAAGAACTTCGCGACTGTTATCGAAGAGAATACCCAAGATATGGTGAAGATGCTGAAGGAGAAGAAGGGCGAAGACATCAGCCTGATGCCTTTGTTCAGTGACTTTACGCTGTTCACTATCTGTGGTAAGTCATTTGAACAAGATTTTGCTCTTTTTTAGTCAGTAGTTTTTGACATACTTACGTGAAAATAGATGTAAATCGGCCACCCCGATTTACGGTCTTTCAGCTGAAATGATGATGATGATATATCATCCACTCCACTCGACGACGTACACTGCTGGATACAGGCCTCGTTCATTTGTATATATGTATACGATCGCCAACCCGCCTGCCAAGCGTGGCGATTATGGCAAAACCTTTTGGGGAAGGCCTATGTCCAGCAGTGGACGTCTTTCGGCTGAAATGATGAGACGATTTTCTATTCTTCATTCTTATTTCTCATAATAAGTACGAGTATCTGTTACTTATTGACAGGCCTGTACTGTCCTCCCATACCTATTGTCACTGTAATTTGAAAACATTGTAAAAGCCAATTATTTTTAAAGAGCAACCGGGGAGTTTCTTGCCGGCTCTTCTCCATAGAAAGTGAAAAATTGGAACCGGGCACCTAGCTTCTCACGTTTCATAAGAGTGCCCATGCAGGTTTATGTGAAATAGAATATTTAGATTTTTATAATTAATTGTATCTAAAAAAAAAAAATTTGTAAACTTTATGCAGTTCATTTAATAAGCACTGCATACTTGTAACGTGGTGGTTGTAAATTGTACCTTAACTTACTTTTCGTGCAATTCACCTTGACAGGTGTAAAGTCTGGTTATTAATCTTAGCTTTTTATCTCTTATCGATGTTAATAAAATTCAGGGTCACAGCCCTTCAGTTGTACTTGACACAAAAATGCATTTGTCTTTAATATTTATGCGATATCTGGTAAGTAAAACCTACTTGATATCGCCATCAGCGGGTGTGGAATAATTATTCTTGATACTCAATTAAGTCAGCGATTATTATTGATATTTTACCTATATGTAGATCAGCATTTTTCCTTGTTTTTATGTTTGGTCGGCTCTTAAGAGTCTTAGCGTGATTTAAAGCGGCCTATTACCATCCTTAAGAATTGGGCAATTAAATGCAAAAATACATATTCCAAAGATTAACGTGTTCAAACAAAAAAACTCATCAGTCTCTCATCGCAGTTCGAACATGAGAGCTAACTAAACTAAAAAATAAATAAAAAACGATAAAAGTTGTCTATGACTAGAGAAGAAGATTTGCACCTGATTATGTAAACCTCTTCTTTGATCACCCTTTAAGAATATGTCGATATTGTAGAACCATCTTTTTCAAAGCTATCCAAAGCCGTTTAAAACCAGAAAAATATTAACAGAAATAACGGCTTTAATGCGTGGTATTCCATCTCAACGAATGCAATCAAATATCTTTCTATCTCAATTACTTCCAATTGTTGGAGATGTCTAGAAAACGAATCGTTGTAGACTGAATATAGCGTCTCGTATTTCCTTGTTTCGGTGAATGGTTTTCCTTGAAGATATTGTTACTATCAATGTTATTTCCAGAATGTCTGTGCTGCCAAATTCTTCTTGGATTTTATAGTTTACTAAATATAGCAACCATCACTTACTCTTTCTTTTGATTGGTCTCTCTATAAACATTAAAGTAATGGCAAAGGCAATAAATGAAAGTTTTTACCCCAAAAACAGGGTCCCTTTTTAATGCAGGGTTGAATTTACCTTCCTGGATTTTGTAAATCGACTCCCGAACTGCTTGAAAAAGTAAATATGTTCCGTATATCCCTTTCAAAGTCTTTCAAAGAGCCTCACACAAATGTGTTACCCTTTCAATGAATACGTAAACAAAATTCATTTAACATCAACAGAGACTGCAATGGGGACTAAGCTGAATGGTGACCAAACAGCAGCTATCGTAGACTACAAGAACGCTATCCTGAACATTGGCAGGCAGTTGCTGAGCCGGGTCATGAACATCTGGATGCACAACGAGCTCATATACAAGAACTCGCCTCAAGGGAAGGAGTTTGCCAAAACTCTCTCTGTAGCTCGCTCGTTTGCAGACAATGTTATAATGGACAGAAAAGCGCAAAGGGATCAGAATAAAGGAGCTGAGGAAGCAGAAGTAACTGATGGTATTGGAACTAAGAGGAGACTGGCCATGCTGGACCTGTTGCTGGAGGCAGAGAAGAAAGGGCAGATCGATATGGAAGGCATCCGGGATGAGGTCAACGCGTTCATGTTTGCGGTGAGTACCACAATATTTCGAAAGACGTTGATTAAAATCAATCCATTTCAAAATATTTCAAACTGCCATGTTTATTCTAAAGATAAAAGTTGTAGAAATTTTGTTTAATTCTTTTTGTTTACTCTTCCTGTCTGCTTAAGTTTAGATTAGTCGAATTAGTGAAGCAGAAATAAAAGGTGTTCTATTTCCAGGGTCACGACACCACGGCTTTAGCTCTCACATACGGTCTGATGCTGTTGGCGGATCACGAAGATGTTCAGGTAGTTTTTTTTTTTTTGTCTTAGTAATATTTATTTGATGCGTTTGTAGATACTATGTATGAATTGTCAACAGTTTTTCAACTATTATTTATTCATTTCACCTACTTATAGCACACGCAGTGTCAGTTCGCCCGATTCAGGCGAATAAATTCATGCAAATCGACTCATTAGCCGTTTTGCCATTCAGCAACTACAGTGACTCTTCGAAGATCATATATTTTTTGGATCGAATTTTAGTTCGTAGACTGGAAATGTCATTAGTTTTGTATATGAAGTTTATTTTAATTTTGTATTGAAAGCGTCTGTATTTTTTCGAAGACCTTCGATTTTTTTTTTTTTGCATCTAACGTAAAATGAACATTACCTATAGATTTTTGACGTGGTGTGAAATTTATGCAGGACCTAGCACTACCTTGATGTTTATCCGTTGAGTGAAGCTCTAGACATAGTAACTGTATGGTGCACGTACATGGGTTTTTAAAATATATTTATTGCAATAAGTTAGCCAGTAGGCTCGTGTATTTGCACTTTGGACGCGACCTATTTGGCAGTGCATTGACACTGACACAGTGCATTATTCTATGCATTTTATGCATATTATATTTTAGTGTTCAATTAGACGTGGTTTGAGTCGGATAACTTGCATTTTTATTTAGATTCATCCCGTTCAGCATTCATTGACATTTTACATTTGCATTGACATTACTTATGTTAGGGATGCACCCTACAGTAACGCCACGTCCATTCGTGCAATAGCTGAAAGTGTTTAGATATTTGTAATCCATTGCTTCATAGGTTAAATAAACTCGTCAGCTCAACAACGTAAATAACGCAATGAACGCGGACAAACTGTTAAAATGAAAGAACAAATGCTGAAAATTATCAATTGTCGTTGTATGTGTTTTACGCATTACCCCGCGGGATAACCTTCACTTTAATCCGTAGAATGGATTCCACTATACCGCAGTTTAATCTCTCCGACCTTTATTACGGTAAGTAAGCTTTAGTTAGCCTAGCGCATGACAGCGAGGTAGGTAATTATTTCAGTCCACGTACAGAAAAACGAACCTACTGTAGCGTAAAACCGCTACGGTTAAAACCTCTTCCATTTCTATTCCAAACTTTTCAATAAAAAATTTCTTCACCTCGATGAAGAAATTTTTTATTGAAAAGTTTGGAAATTTAATCACATTTAAACTTCGAAATGGTGAAAAAAATTGTCGGTTGTTTGCAGTCTGACGGCGGCACTACGTTTTGGGACCCGATGCGTGATGGTCTTCTTTACTTTCGTAAATAATATTGAAATTTTGAATTAAGTTAAGTGATGAATATAGAGACATCAAGTTTGGAAAACTATAAAATACCGGTGCACGTGTGTACCGGTGTTCGTGTTGTAATTTTCCGTATTAATTTGGTATGTATTGTCGCCTAATTTTTCTCTTTTCGATCTAATTCTCTCTAGATTCATAATTAATCAAAGATTCAGCTTGTACCGGTGGTTTGAAGTTTCCTTTTTGTCTAGATCCCGATATAAGCCAATTTTTGGCTTCACCCTACGGGTATAACGACGTTACTTACCCACGGCGGAGGTTGAGGCGCTCTCGCCCAAAATCCAGGCGCGTGACGTGCCGTGACGTCCATCTCCAAGGATTGAGACGAGTACGAGGTAGACGCGGGCTCTGCAGCTCTGTGACTCCGTGTTTTCTACGATTCTCCCGACAGACGTGTTCTGCCGTCCTGGATTTATCCGTGATTACATAGCAAGAGTTTTATTTTAAAAAGTGCACCTGATTTAAATATTTCTTTTCTAAAATTTTCGTGTCTAAAACTCTATATTTCTTTTCAAAAATTTTCATGTCTAAAATTCTAATAACTCTAACCTGAAGCCTATCAAGACGCGTTGGATTCGCTTAGTGTTTTGTTCTTCAAATTACCTTTTTTTGCTTATTCGTCTAGACGTTAACCGATTGCAATCGATTTTTTGTTAGGTCGAATTAAAATAAACTTTTACGTAAAATTTAAAAAAATAAACAGTTACCTCACTAAGTTGACCCACGCCAAAGGAAAGGTCCCAAAAATTACGTTTTTTTTAAGGAAAAACTTAATTTTTAACCTTTTTTTTTTTTTATTTCTTGTTGAAGAACAAGAAATAAAAAAAAAAAAGGTTGAAACGTAAAATACAGTAATACGTTTAATTTTGATTTAGAAAAAAAGGTAGAAGTACCTTTTTTTCTAAATCAAAATTAAACGTATTAAGTAGCGGTCTGTGTTTCACTTAACACTTATTTTTTTAACGCTACACTACCTACATTAATTCTATTTCGAGTTCTATTTCGTTTTTTTACTCTTCGTTTTCTCTACTAAGTAGGCACCTGTCCCACCGCCGGCGAATAACGAGAAGCGAGTAGAGCTGCGACTAATGGCCGATTCCTATAATTTACGGCCAGTTGGAGGTTAAAATTAAGACTCCTGTATCTTCTATAAATCATCATCATCATCATTTCAGCCGAAAGACATCCACTGCTGGACATAGGCCTCCCCCAGGCTCCTCCACTTCAACCGGTCTTGTGCTTCTCACATCCAGCGGATTCCCGCGGCTTTCACAAGGTCATCGGTCCACCTTGTGGGAGGCCTTCCCACTCTACGTCTTCCGGTACGCGGTCGCCACATCACCACTTCTATACATATGTATGTCGCATCCGGTCATTAGTACGGACACGAAACGAATCGCAAGTGCGCCACTAGCGACATTACGTATTCTACCCACACCAACTGACAGCGCGCTTCTACCGAGTCGTGATGCTTTAAGCCGACGGCGAGGAGGACATTCAATTTCAGAGTCCGATCGCATTGGAGTTAAGACGCCGCGGAACTGTACCCGATTCGTTGTGCCCAGTTATTATAATTAGTAATTTGTGATTTTAATAAAATCAGTATATTGTACAGTCGCCAGCACATCAAGCTAAACCCTATACATAACTATAACTACGACGATGCATGGAGTGTTAGAAAGAAAGTATCTTTGGCGTGATTGGAAGAATTTTAAACGTTTCTAAAATTGCCCAATTGCTGCACATACTAATATTTGTGAGCCAATTACCATGTTTTACTAGGATAAGCCACACCCACACCCCACTGCGCGTACGTCACCGCTCCCGAGTTTCACTCATTCACAACGTTCGTTAATTCGTTTATTCTTTACGTCAGTGATTAAAAGTTCGTGGAGCCGTACTGTAGTCGTCCTGTGCGTGATATTAGTAACTCTAAATCTATTAAATAATATTAATATGGCGACTGGCGCCTCAGTTGACGCAAGTTGAAAGAGAGTGTATGATAGCGCATCGATTGAGTGGGTGACAGAGATTTGTCGGCAGACGGGCATAACGGTGAGTAATATTTTTTATTATTATTATTTTTTATTTAAAATAAACATAGGCTAATAAAAAATGTGTCTTAGGTGTTTTTCTATAGAATATTCGAAATAAGTTAAAAGAAGGGTTAATTACGTAGGTAACGTTTTTAATTGTGAGCGTTCTTCCAAGTAGCATATAAAAAGTTATTTTTTTCATATTTAACTATTCTAGGAAAACGCAGAAGTAGGTAATTCGTTTCTATTTCTTAGGTTATGTGTGTGTATGTCAAGTTTAATGTTGGTTTGTGTAGTGTTATCTAAAATATTTTTTATTATTATGCAAGTATTATAAGTTGTATAGTTGATAGAGATTGAATTGTTTGATTTTTTCGTATAACTGTTTGGAAGTCATAACAATATAACCGTTTTATGATTTTGTTTTGGGTCCTCTGTTTGGAATTGAGGTTAGTCTTGGATGCTGATCCCCAAATCTCAATCAGGTATTCTAGATTAGGTTTTGCTAAAGAATCGTATATAGTGCGTTTAATCTTATGTGGTAAGCAGTTTCCCATTTTGCATAGAGCTCCATAAAGTGACATAAGTTTGGCTTTTACGTGCTCAGCTCGATATGAGGTTTCCAGACAGTTTGTCATCTAATAGTAGACCAAGATACTTTTCTGCACTGGACTGCTTGATAGTAAGATTATTAACAATCAAGGGGCATGGGGTGGAATCTTTTTGTTTTTGGCTGCAAATATCATGTTTAAGATGTTTTCGAAGTATTTATAGTAATTTATGTAGAAACCACTCATTTATTACGTTTAAATTGTTTTGCGTCTCACTAATGATATCGTGTATGGATTGACCACGGATGACCAAAGTAAAATAGACTTGTATCATCTGCGTAAAGTGTTAAATAACCTTAACAGGTTATTTAACACACTATCTGATTGATGTTGTTCACATAAATTAGAAATAATGGTAGTCCCAGAATGGATCATTGTATTGTATGTTGTTGTTGTGTTATGTATTACCTAGTAACTGGGTTTTAGAGATCAGATAGGCAGTCGCTCCATGAAAATAGTGGTATTCAGATGCATCCGGTTAGACTGGAAGCCGACTCTAACATAGTTGGGAAAAGGCTAGGCAGATTATATTTTCTAGGGAATTATATTTAAGTTTTAATACATGTTTGCCTGTAGTAATAAATTAAGTAAAAATGTGTAAATAAACTAGAGCTATTTATTTCGTTCCAGAAAAAAGAAAACTTTTTACTTCTGGCTTCGGGCGGCGGTGGCAAGAAAGCGGAACCTTAGAAGCCCACCACCGCCAACTCTAAGCGAGAACCACGACGGCGGCAGACGATGCGATTATGGTCGGTGCCGATCATTTTTTGAGCAGACGAGCGTACAGCGTGAGTCCATGCATAGCTTAGCTTGTAATCACACTTATCACATTAACTTATTCATCATTTACTTATAACATGGTGTTCCTAAGAAGTGAATAACAAACTTGATTAATATAGGTAATACCTACTACTTGATAGACATGTATTAGTAAGAACGCTCGGCGCGCACTCAAACTGGGTTTACGCGCGCCGCCAGACCAGACTCAGTAAAAATTATTAATATTAGACAAATGTTCAGTTGTTTACAACCTGCCTCAACAAAGGTGGAATTTCTCAATACGACAGATTATTTATCTGTATGTTTATATTTTGAAGAATAATATTTTTAACCGTCCCATACCTACTCATTCAGTTAAGTTGGCCCGTCCCGTACAATTTGTCAAAATAAAGAATTTTATGTAAGTATTGAAATTGAGCAGTGGTGACCAAGTGGTAACGGCCGCGACTTACGAGTTGAAGGTCGTGAGTTCGAACCCAGACAGGCGCTTTACTTCGTGTAAATTATTTCATCACCACTGCTCTCAAAACGGTGACGGAAAACATCGTGAGGAAACCGGCATGTCCTAGAACCAAAAATTCGAAGACATGTGACTACCAACCCGCACTGGGCCCGCGTGGTGGATTACGGCCCAATCCCTCTCACCGAGAGGAAGCCTGTGTCCCAGCAGTGGGAACATTATAGGCTGATGATGATGATGATTGAAATTGACAACATTTATTTGTTTCAGATTTCAATAGACACCATCAGAACGCACCTAAAGAACGTCGAAAAGAAATGCCGCCGTACTGCCAATATTTTAATGACCTAGGCGCAGAAGGAAGCACACTCTGTGCCGGACACTGAGTGCACGGTGTATAGTGTCGTAGCCTTAGCTTTAGATGACGAACTCCGATTCTAGGGCACTAGTAAATAATGCTCTTTATTTACCCGGGTTTCTGTATGAACCAATCCTATACAGGTCATGGTCAATTTAAGTGCCAAGTTTCACTAAAATCCGTTTTTCCGCTAGCGTGAAAAAGTAACAAACAATATCTATCCATTCTCACAAACTTTCACAATAAACAGTAGCACAGTTTTACAATCCTTATGTAGTATTTTAATTTTGTAATTATCTTATTTATAAAAATAAAAGAATTAAGGTATTTCTAAGCATTGTTTTTCAAACACTGATTCTTTCTTCCATTGCTCGATTTGGGAAAGACGCCAGTCATGACGTTCGTTGATGTTGTGTCATAATTAGAGATCGGATAATCGGATGCATATTTAAAATTAATTTTTAGTTATGAAAGTATGAAAGTGGCTTCTTAAATTATTATTTTAAAAAAAATATCCTGGGATTCCAGGAACACCGGGAATTTATAAAGCTTTCTAGTCAGGTATTTAGTATGGAAGTGACTTAAATGATCAGGATTGCATAAGTATTCACATGCATATTTATTTAAAACTAGCAGCGCTCCGCGGTTTCACTTCCGTAGTTTCCATTCCCGTAGGAATACGGGGATAAAATATAGCCTATGTCACCCGGGGATAGTGTAGCTTCCCAACAGTGAAATTTTTTTTCAAATCGGTTCAGTAGTTTTGGAGCCTATTCAATGCAAACAAACAAACAATCAAATCGTTCCTCTTTATAATATTAGTATAGATTAACCCCGATGCAAATAAAATACATGTTTGTGTATGTAGAGTGTAAGTCTGTAAGAGAAGGAATGGTGTGAGTAGTTATGTGCCGTTCCCGGGAATATTACCAAAAGAATATTTCCAGTGCCCGGGAATATCAATTGCTGGGAATGGGAACGTGTCGTTGAAACCACATAGAATTATAATACAAGTAAAAATATAAGTACTAAGTTACTGGTAAGATTTTGTAAGTAGAAGTGACATGTAATAAGTGCTCATTTAGTAACTTGTCGTTCAATTTTGCATGCTATACTTAATCAGAAAACATAGACCGACCTTTTTCCATGGAACTTTTTGAAGTTGACCGCGCTATCTGTATTACTAATGAGCGGCAGGCTAGATAATAGAAGTTTACATTTCTGGAGTTGCCTATTACCTATTATGTTTGCTTCTTTTGTTACGCCGACCCGGTTATTTGTGGCCATAAATCATGCACAAAGGATTAGTAAATACTATTTCTCAAAATTAGTATCACACCTGCACAGTTAAAAGGATGTTTTTTTTTTTGTTATCAGTAAACTGTCGAAAATTCTCAGTAACACATTGTGGGTGTTAAATATATGCATTTAATTTCTATATTTTATAATTTTACTAAGAAACATGCGATAAGAAAGCTAATCTAAAAAGTTCAAAATTGAAAAAAAAAATCTTTAACTTATGTGTTAGTATTCCCTCTAACTGGGAATGTTCTCGGGCACCAACCCAGTCAAATTATACTAATCTATCCTCCGTTTGAAAGAACATTAGACAGTTAAATAAACCCTTTTTTACAGTCCGTCGAACTGATTTTGACCTCTATTGCGTTGTAGGCATGATAAATGGTATCTGCAGTAAATAGTTGGTATTGTAACCACTTTTTGCTTTTAATGCCATCCTTATGCCTACGGAATAGAAGTCACAATCGGTTGAACCGATTGTAAAAACGGTTTGTTTAAATGTCTAATCTTATTTCAAATGGAGTATAGGTAACATTTTACATTTTTTTCGCGGCAGCATTTAATATTGCTTGGTAGTCATTGATAGACTGTATAATTAATATGTTACAAATATCAATAAAAAAACTTGTAAAAAATCGTTTATCAACTTGTTTTTAATCTATTGCCTATTTGTATAGTTTGGTTTTATAAATTTTGTTGTAAGTATATTTTCATTTAGAGTAGGTGTAGGATTTGTTTTTAAGTTTTAAATTATATTAATATTTAAAAATAAAAAGGTTACGATATTTTTTCTGCATTTTATTTTAATACTTTTCCCGCGGTTTCACACGCGTTTCCGTAAGAACGTATCCTTTGTCCTTTTCTGATAGGTAGGTTCCCTCTCACCGAGAGGAGGCCTGTGTCCCAGCAGTGGGAACATTAAAGGCTGATTATGATAGGAGGCAGATAGGCAGGTAGGTTTGCAAAATTCCATGATGATCGGTTGTGTAGTTAAGGCGCCAGAAGTAGCTCTAGCTACCACTGAATCTATTATTCGGGACCCCGACGCCGACGGTATATTTATTTACTTAAAAAACGTCACCGTCCATTTTGCAAAAGACCCCGCCAAGATATTTTTAAATGGGGCTTTATAGCTAGCCCCATAAGGGCTAGCTACGCCACTGCGTAAAAACTAACAAATAAACACTCACTGTAGTATTTTATGCGGCTTCATCCGAGTCCTCACAGGAATAGGTATTCTTATGAGAATTCGGGTGTAGCCGCATAATGAACCTCGTATGGGAACCCACGTCCTTCATGATGATGCGTAACAAACAAAGAAACTCATATTCTTATTTACAAAATATTTTGAATGTAATGAAGTAACGATAAAAAAAAATATAAATAGATTCGAATTTTATTTCCCTAGAAATCGTATCTTATTTCTTGCGCAATAAGTTTGAACTTTCATGTAAAAGCAAACTTCGGTAGGTATAGGTAATTCCGTTACTAAGTTCAACCTACCTTATTACTTTGGGAATAAGATCGTATCAAACGTTAATCTCAAGCAAGGCGGACTGACAAGAGGCGTTTTGTAGGTATTATGAATTAAAACTTCGTCCACGTTTGTGGTGGGTAATCATCAATCTATATTGTTTTCGAAATTTCAAGCCGATTGTGTCATGGGTTTTTGCATTGAACTTCGTAAAAATACTTAGAATAGAAGAGCATGGAACGCACGAAAACAGGTGACCGCCAGCCCACCAGTAAGTAGGTAACAAAACTCGGAAAAGTAATTAAAACTGCCGTGAAACATCGATCACTAATAAAGAACTAGATACATAATCAGCGGCAAAAAATGTCCTCACCGAATGAGCACCCACTTGAACATTTGGGTGCGCTTTTCATTTAGTAGCATTCGAACGCTCCGACAGTGTCGCCACTTCATTAACACGCTGTTTGTAAATACCAATCATTGAACTGATTATCGAAATGTTTTAATTTGAATTTAATTTAATTGTACAAATGTAGTTTTACATAATCACCATCATCATCATCATCATTTCAGCCGGAAGACGTCCACGGCTGGACTTAGGCCTGCCCGAATTTGGGGGCTTGCCATAATCGCCACGCTTGGCAGGCGGGTTGGTTTTACATAATATATGGTGTTAATATAGTATGTTGACCAAGAGAGTCATTTATCGATCAATACCCAATATTTCATCTTCATTTATCTTCTCTCCCACCAGGTGCTCACTGGCACAAGCGTCGTAAGATCCTCACCCCGACCTTCCACTTAAATATCCTGAAGAACTTCGCGACTGTTATCGAAGAGAATACCCAAGATATGGTGAAGATGCTGAAGGAGAAGAAGGGCGAAGACATCAGCCTGATGCCTTTGTTCAGTGACTTTACGCTGTTCACTATCTGTGGTAAGTCATTTGAACAAGATTTTGCTCTTTTTTAGTCAGTAGTTTTTGACATACTTACGTGAAAATAGATGTAAATCGGCCACCCCGATTTACGGTCTTTCAGCTGAAATGATGATGATGATATATCATCCACTCCACTCGACGACGTACACTGCTGGATACAGGCCTCGTTCATTTGTATATATGTATACGATCGCCAACCCGCCTGCCAAGCGTGGCGATTATGGCAAAACCTTTTGGGGAAGGCCTATGTCCAGCAGTGGACGTCTTTCGGCTGAAATGATGAGACGATTTTCTATTCTTCATTCTTATTTCTCATAATAAGTACGAGTATCTGTTACTTATTGACAGGCCTGTACTGTCCTCCCATACCTATTGTCACTGTAATTTGAAAACATTGTAAAAGCCAATTATTTTTAAAGAGCAACCGGGGAGTTTCTTGCCGGCTCTTCTCCATAGAAAGTGAAAAATTGGAACCGGGCACCTAGCTTCTCACGTTTCATAAGAGTGCCCATGCAGGTTTATGTGAAATAGAATATTTAGATTTTTATAATTAATTGTATCTAAAAAAAAAAATTTTGTAAACTTTATGCAGTTCATTTAATAAGCACTGCATACTTGTAACGTGGTGGTTGTAAATTGTACCTTAACTTACTTTTCGTGCAATTCACCTTGACAGGTGTAAAGTCTGGTTATTAATCTTAGCTTTTTATCTCTTATCGATGTTAATAAAATTCAGGGTCACAGCCCTTCAGTTGTACTTGACACAAAAATGCATTTGTCTTTAATATTTATGCGATATCTGGTAAGTAAAACCTACTTGATATCGCCATCAGCGGGTGTGGAATAATTATTCTTGATACTCAATTAAGTCAGCGATTATTATTGATATTTTACCTATATGTAGATCAGCATTTTTCCTTGTTTTTATGTTTGGTCGGCTCTTAAGAGTCTTAGCGTGATTTAAAGCGGCCTATTACCATCCTTAAGAATTGGGCAATTAAATGCAAAAATACATATTCCAAAGATTAACGTGTTCAAACAAAAAAACTCATCAGTCTCTCATCGCAGTTCGAACATGAGAGCTAACTAAACTAAAAAATAAATAAAAAACGATAAAAGTTGTCTATGACTAGAGAAGAAGATTTGCACCTGATTATGTAAACCTCTTCTTTGATCACCCTTTAAGAATATGTCGATATTGTAGAACCATCTTTTTCAAAGCTATCCAAAGCCGTTTAAAACCAGAAAAATATGAACAGAAATAACGGCTTTAATGCGTGGTATTCCATCTCAACGAATGCAATCAAATATCTTTCTATCTCAATTACTTCCAATTGTTGGAGATGTCTAGAAAACGAATCGTTGTAGACTGAATATAGCGTCTCGTATTTCCTTGTTTCGGTGAATGGTTTTCCTTGAAGATATTGTTACTATCAATGTTATTTCCAGAATGTCTGTGCTGCCAAATTCTTCTTGGATTTTATAGTTTACTAAATATAGCAACCATCACTTACTCTTTCTTTTGATTGGTCTCTCTATAAACATTAAAGTAATGGCAAAGGCAATAAATGAAAGTTTTTACCCCAAAAACAGGGTCCCTTTTTAATGCAGGGTTGAATTTACCTTCCTGGATTTTGTAAATCGACTCCCGAACTGCTTGAAAAAGTAAATATGTTCCGTATATCCCTTTCAAAGTCTTTCAAAGAGCCTCACACAAATGTGTTACCCTTTCAATGAATACGTAAACAAAATTCATTTAACATCAACAGAGACTGCAATGGGGACTAAGCTGAATGGTGACCAAACAGCAGCTATCGTAGACTACAAGAACGCTATCCTGAACATTGGCAGGCAGTTGCTGAGCCGGGTCATGAACATCTGGATGCACAACGAGCTCATATACAAGAACTCGCCTCAAGGGAAGGAGTTTGCCAAAACTCTCTCTGTAGCTCGCTCGTTTGCAGACAATGTTATAATGGACAGAAAAGCGCAAAGGGATCAGAATAAAGGAGCTGAGGAAGCAGAAGTAACTGATGGTATTGGAACTAAGAGGAGACTGGCCATGCTGGACCTGTTGCTGGAGGCAGAGAAGAAAGGGCAGATCGATATGGAAGGCATCCGGGATGAGGTCAACGCGTTCATGTTTGCGGTGAGTACCACAATATTTCGAAAGACGTTGATTAAAATCAATCCATTTCAAAATATTTCAAACTGCCATGTTTATTCTAAAGATAAAAGTTGTAGAAATTTTGTTTAATTCTTTTTGTTTACTCTTCCTGTCTGCTTAAGTTTAGATTAGTCGAATTAGTGAAGCAGAAATAAAAGGTGTTCTATTTCCAGGGTCACGACACCACGGCTTTAGCTCTCACATACGGTCTGATGCTGTTGGCGGATCACGAAGATGTTCAGGTAGTTTTTTTTTTTTTGTCTTAGTAATATTTATTTGATGCGTTTGTAGATACTATGTATGAATTGTCAACAGTTTTTCAACTATTATTTATTCATTTCACCTACTTATAGCACACGCAGTGTCAGTTCGCCCGATTCAGGCGAATAAATTCATGCAAATCGACTCATTAGCCGTTTTGCCATTCAGCAACTACAGTGACTCTTCGAAGATCATATATTTTTTGGATCGAATTTTAGTTCGTAGACTGGAAATGTCATTAGTTTTGTATATGAAGTTTATTTTAATTTTGTATTGAAAGCGTCTGTATTTTTTCGAAGACCTTCGATTTTTTTTTTTTTGCATCTAACGTAAAATGAACATTACCTATAGATTTTTGACGTGGTGTGAAATTTATGCAGGACCTAGCACTACCTTGATGTTTATCCGTTGAGTGAAGCTCTAGACATAGTAACTGTATGGTGCACGTACATGGGTTTTTAAAATATATTTATTGCAATAAGTTAGCCAGTAGGCTCGTGTATTTGCACTTTGGACGCGACCTATTTGGCAGTGCATTGACACTGACACAGTGCATTATTCTATGCATTTTATGCATATTATATTTTAGTGTTCAATTAGACGTGGTTTGAGTCGGATAACTTGCATTTTTATTTAGATTCATCCCGTTCAGCATTCATTGACATTTTACATTTGCATTGACATTACTTATGTTAGGGATGCACCCTACAGTAACGCCACGTCCATTCGTGCAATAGCTGAAAGTGTTTAGATATTTGTAATCCATTGCTTCATAGGTTAAATAAACTCGTCAGCTCAACAACGTAAATAACGCAATGAACGCGGACAAACTGTTAAAATGAAAGAACAAATGCTGAAAATTATCAATTGTCGTTGTATGTGTTTTACGCATTACCCCGCGGGATAACCTTCACTTTAATCCGTAGAATGGATTCCACTATACCGCAGTTTAATCTCTCCGACCTTTATTACGGTAAGTAAGCTTTAGTTAGCCTAGCGCATGACAGCGAGGTAGGTAATTATTTCAGTCCACGTACAGAAAAACGAACCTACTGTAGCGTAAAACCGCTACGGTTAAAACCTCTTCCATTTCTATTCCAAACTTTTCAATAAAAAATTTCTTCACCTCGATGAAGAAATTTTTTATTGAAAAGTTTGGAAATTTAATCACATTTAAACTTCGAAATGGTGAAAAAAATTGTCGGTTGTTTGCAGTCTGACGGCGGCACTACGTTTTGGGACCCGATGCGTGATGGTCTTCTTTACTTTCGTAAATAATATTGAAATTTTGAATTAAGTTAAGTGATGAATATAGAGACATCAAGTTTGGAAAACTATAAAATACCGGTGCACGTGTGTACCGGTGTTCGTGTTGTAATTTTCCGTATTAATTTGGTATGTATTGTCGCCTAATTTTTCTCTTTTCGATCTAATTCTCTCTAGATTCATAATTAATCAAAGATTCAGCTTGTACCGGTGGTTTGAAGTTTCCTTTTTGTCTAGATCCCGATATAAGCCAATTTTTGGCTTCACCCTACGGGTATAACGACGTTACTTACCCACGGCGGAGGTTGAGGCGCTCTCGCCCAAAATCCAGGCGCGTGACGTGCCGTGACGTCCATCTCCAAGGATTGAGACGAGTACGAGGTAGACGCGGGCTCTGCAGCTCTGTGACTCCGTGTTTTCTACGATTCTCCCGACAGACGTGTTCTGCCGTCCTGGATTTATCCGTGATTACATAGCAAGAGTTTTATTTTAAAAAGTGCACCTGATTTAAATATTTCTTTTCTAAAATTTTCGTGTCTAAAACTCTATATTTCTTTTCAAAAATTTTCATGTCTAAAATTCTAATAACTCTAACCTGAAGCCTATCAAGACGCGTTGGATTCGCTTAGTGTTTTGTTCTTCAAATTACCTTTTTTTGCTTATTCGTCTAGACGTTAACCGATTGCAATCGATTTTTTGTTAGGTCGAATTAAAATAAACTTTTACGTAAAATTTAAAAAAATAAACAGTTACCTCACTAAGTTGACCCACGCCAAAGGAAAGGTCCCAAAAATTACGTTTTTTTTAAGGAAAAACTTAATTTTTAACCTTTTTTTTTTTATTTCTTGTTGAAGAACAAGAAATAAAAAAAAAAAAGGTTGAAACGTAAAATACAGTAATACGTTTAATTTTGATTTAGAAAAAAAGGTAGAAGTACCTTTTTTTCTAAATCAAAATTAAACGTATTAAGTAGCGGTCTGTGTTTCACTTAACACTTATTTTTTTAACGCTACACTACCTACATTAATTCTATTTCGAGTTCTATTTCGTTTTTTTATTCTTCGTTTTCTCTACTAAGTAGGCACCTGTCCCACCGCCGGCGAATAACGAGAAGCGAGTAGAGCTGCGACTAATGGCCGATTCCTATAATTTACGGCCAGTTGGAGGTTAAAATTAAGACTCCTGTATCTTCTATAAATCATCATCATCATCATTTCAGCCGAAAGACATCCACTGCTGGACATAGGCCTCCCCCAGGCTCCTCCACTTCAACCGGTCTTGTGCTTCTCACATCCAGCGGATTCCCGCGGCTTTCACAAGGTCATCGGTCCACCTTGTGGGAGGCCTTCCCACTCTACGTCTTCCGGTACGCGGTCGCCACATCACCACTTCTATACATATGTATGTCGCATCCGGTCATTAGTACGGACACGAAACGAATCGCAAGTGCGCCACTAGCGACATTACGTATTCTACCCACACCAACTGACAGCGCGCTTCTACCGAGTCGTGATGCTTTAAGCCGACGGCGAGGAGGACATTCAATTTCAGAGTCCGATCGCATTGGAGTTAAGACGCCGCGGAACTGTACCCGATTCGTTGTGCCCAGTTATTATAATTAGTAATTTGTGATTTTAATAAAATCAGTATATTGTACAGTCGCCAGCACATCAAGCTAAACCCTATACATAACTATAACTACGACGATGCATGGAGTGTTAGAAAGAAAGTATCTTTGGCGTGATTGGAAGAATTTTAAACGTTTCTAAAATTGCCCAATTGCTGCACATACTAATATTTGTGAGCCAATTACCATGTTTTACTAGGATAAGCCACACCCACACCCCACTGCGCGTACGTCACCGCTCCCGAGTTTCACTCATTCACAACGTTCGTTAATTCGTTTATTCTTTACGTCAGTGATTAAAAGTTCGTGGAGCCGTACTGTAGTCGTCCTGTGCGTGATATTAGTAACTCTAAATCTATTAAATAATATTAATATGGCGACTGGCGCCTCAGTTGACGCAAGTTGAAAGAGAGTGTATGATAGCGCATCGATTGAGTGGGTGACAGAGATTTGTCGGCAGACGGGCATAACGGTGAGTAATATTTTTTATTATTATTATTTTTTATTTAAAATAAACATAGGCTAATAAAAAATGTGTCTTAGGTGTTTTTCTATAGAATATTCGAAATAAGTTAAAAGAAGGGTTAATTACGTAGGTAACGTTTTTAATTGTGAGCGTTCTTCCAAGTAGCATATAAAAAGTTATTTTTTTCATATTTAACTATTCTAGGAAAACGCAGAAGTAGGTAATTCGTTTCTATTTCTTAGGTTATGTGTGTGTATGTCAAGTTTAATGTTGGTTTGTGTAGTGTTATCTAAAATATTTTTTATTATTATGCAAGTATTATAAGTTGTATAGTTGATAGAGATTGAATTGTTTGATTTTTTCGTATAACTGTTTGGAAGTCATAACAATATAACCGTTTTATGATTTTGTTTTGGGTCCTCTGTTTGGAATTGAGGTTAGTCTTGGATGCTGATCCCCAAATCTCAATCAGGTATTCTAGATTAGGTTTTGCTAAAGAATCGTATATAGTGCGTTTAATCTTATGTGGTAAGCAGTTTCCCATTTTGCATAGAGCTCCATAAAGTGACATAAGTTTGGCTTTTACGTGCTCAGCTCGATATGAGGTTTCCAGACAGTTTGTCATCTAATAGTAGACCAAGATACTTTTCTGCACTGGACTGCTTGATAGTAAGATTATTAACAATCAAGGGGCATGGGGTGGAATCTTTTTGTTTTTGGCTGCAAATATCATGTTTAAGATGTTTTCGAAGTATTTATAGTAATTTATGTAGAAACCACTCATTTATTACGTTTAAATTGTTTTGCGTCTCACTAATGATATCGTGTATGGATTGACCACGGATGACCAAAGTAAAATAGACTTGTATCATCTGCGTAAAGTGTTAAATAACCTTAACAGGTTATTTAACACACTATCTGATTGATGTTGTTCACATAAATTAGAAATAATGGTAGTCCCAGAATGGATCATTGTATTGTATGTTGTTGTTGTGTTATGTATTACCTAGTAACTGGGTTTTAGAGATCAGATAGGCAGTCGCTCCATGAAAATAGTGGTATTCAGATGCATCCGGTTAGACTGGAAGCCGACTCTAACATAGTTGGGAAAAGGCTAGGCAGATTATATTTTCTAGGGAATTATATTTAAGTTTTAATACATGTTTGCCTGTAGTAATAAATTAAGTAAAAATGTGTAAATAAACTAGAGCTATTTATTTCGTTCCAGAAAAAAGAAAACTTTTTACTTCTGGCTTCGGGCGGCGGTGGCAAGAAAGCGGAACCTTAGAAGCCCACCACCGCCAACTCTAAGCGAGAACCACGACGGCGGCAGACGATGCGATTATGGTCGGTGCCGATCATTTTTTGAGCAGACGAGCGTACAGCGTGAGTCCATGCATAGCTTAGCTTGTAATCACACTTATCACATTAACTTATTCATCATTTACTTATAACATGGTGTTCCTAAGAAGTGAATAACAAACTTGATTAATATAGGTAATACCTACTACTTGATAGACATGTATTAGTAAGAACGCTCGGCGCGCACTCAAACTGGGTTTACGCGCGCCGCCAGACCAGACTCAGTAAAAATTATTAATATTAGACAAATGTTCAGTTGTTTACAACCTGCCTCAACAAAGGTGGAATTTCTCAATACGACAGATTATTTATCTGTATGTTTATATTTTGAAGAATAATATTTTTAACCGTCCCATACCTACTCATTCAGTTAAGTTGGCCCGTCCCGTACAATTTGTCAAAATAAAGAATTTTATGTAAGTATTGAAATTGAGCAGTGGTGACCAAGTGGTAACGGCCGCGACTTACGAGTTGAAGGTCGTGAGTTCGAACCCAGACAGGCGCTTTACTTCGTGTAAATTATTTCATCACCACTGCTCTCAAAACGGTGACGGAAAACATCGTGAGGAAACCGGCATGTCCTAGAACCAAAAATTCGAAGACATGTGACTACCAACCCGCACTGGGCCCGCGTGGTGGATTACGGCCCAATCCCTCTCACCGAGAGGAAGCCTGTGTCCCAGCAGTGGGAACATTATAGGCTGATGATGATGATGATTGAAATTGACAACATTTATTTGTTTCAGATTTCAATAGACACCATCAGAACGCACCTAAAGAACGTCGAAAAGAAATGCCGCCGTACTGCCAATATTTTAATGACCTAGGCGCAGAAGGAAGCACACTCTGTGCCGGACACTGAGTGCACGGTGTATAGTGTCGTAGCCTTAGCTTTAGATGACGAACTCCGATTCTAGGGCACTAGTAAATAATGCTCTTTATTTACCCGGGTTTCTGTATGAACCAATCCTATACAGGTCATGGTCAATTTAAGTGCCAAGTTTCACTAAAATCCGTTTTTCCGCTAGCGTGAAAAAGTAACAAACAATATCTATCCATTCTCACAAACTTTCACAATAAACAGTAGCACAGTTTTACAATCCTTATGTAGTATTTTAATTTTGTAATTATCTTATTTATAAAAATAAAAGAATTAAGGTATTTCTAAGCATTGTTTTTCAAACACTGATTCTTTCTTCCATTGCTCGATTTGGGAAAGACGCCAGTCATGACGTTCGTTGATGTTGTGTCATAATTAGAGATCGGATAATCGGATGCATATTTAAAATTAATTTTTAGTTATGAAAGTATGAAAGTGGCTTCTTAAATTATTATTTTAAAAAAAATATCCTGGGATTCCAGGAACACCGGGAATTTATAAAGCTTTCTAGTCAGGTATTTAGTATGGAAGTGACTTAAATGATCAGGATTGCATAAGTATTCACATGCATATTTATTTAAAACTAGCAGCGCTCCGCGGTTTCACTTCCGTAGTTTCCATTCCCGTAGGAATACGGGGATAAAATATAGCCTATGTCACCCGGGGATAGTGTAGCTTCCCAACAGTGAAATTTTTTTTCAAATCGGTTCAGTAGTTTTGGAGCCTATTCAATGCAAACAAACAAACAATCAAATCGTTCCTCTTTATAATATTAGTATAGATTAACCCCGATGCAAATAAAATACATGTTTGTGTATGTAGAGTGTAAGTCTGTAAGAGAAGGAATGGTGTGAGTAGTTATGTGCCGTTCCCGGGAATATTACCAAAAGAATATTTCCAGTGCCCGGGAATATCAATTGCTGGGAATGGGAACGTGTCGTTGAAACCACATAGAATTATAATACAAGTAAAAATATAAGTACTAAGTTACTGGTAAGATTTTGTAAGTAGAAGTGACATGTAATAAGTGCTCATTTAGTAACTTGTCGTTCAATTTTGCATGCTATACTTAATCAGAAAACATAGACCGACCTTTTTCCATGGAACTTTTTGAAGTTGACCGCGCTATCTGTATTACTAATGAGCGGCAGGCTAGATAATAGAAGTTTACATTTCTGGAGTTGCCTATTACCTATTATGTTTGCTTCTTTTGTTACGCCGACCCGGTTATTTGTGGCCATAAATCATGCACAAAGGATTAGTAAATACTATTTCTCAAAATTAGTATCACACCTGCACAGTTAAAAGGATGTTTTTTTTTTTGTTATCAGTAAACTGTCGAAAATTCTCAGTAACACATTGTGGGTGTTAAATATATGCATTTAATTTCTATATTTTATAATTTTACTAAGAAACATGCGATAAGAAAGCTAATCTAAAAAGTTCAAAATTGAAAAAAAAAATCTTTAACTTATGTGTTAGTATTCCCTCTAACTGGGAATGTTCTCGGGCACCAACCCAGTCAAATTATACTAATCTATCCTCCGTTTGAAAGAACATTAGACAGTTAAATAAACCCTTTTTTACAGTCCGTCGAACTGATTTTGACCTCTATTGCGTTGTAGGCATGATAAATGGTATCTGCAGTAAATAGTTGGTATTGTAACCACTTTTTGCTTTTAATGCCATCCTTATGCCTACGGAATAGAAGTCACAATCGGTTGAACCGATTGTAAAAACGGTTTGTTTAAATGTCTAATCTTATTTCAAATGGAGTATAGGTAACATTTTACATTTTTTTCGCGGCAGCATTTAATATTGCTTGGTAGTCATTGATAGACTGTATAATTAATATGTTACAAATATCAATAAAAAAACTTGTAAAAAATCGTTTATCAACTTGTTTTTAATCTATTGCCTATTTGTATAGTTTGGTTTTATAAATTTTGTTGTAAGTATATTTTCATTTAGAGTAGGTGTAGGATTTGTTTTTAAGTTTTAAATTATATTAATATTTAAAAATAAAAAGGTTACGATATTTTTTCTGCATTTTATTTTAATACTTTTCCCGCGGTTTCACACGCGTTTCCGTAAGAACGTATCCTTTGTTCTTTTCTGATAGGTAGGTTCCCTCTCACCGAGAGGAGGCCTGTGTCCCAGCAGTGGGAACATTAAAGGCTGATTATGATAGGAGGCAGATAGGCAGGTAGGTTTGCAAAATTCCATGATGATCGGTTGTGTAGTTAAGGCGCCAGAAGTAGCTCTAGCTACCACTGAATCTATTATTCGGGACCCCGACGCCGACGGTATATTTATTTACTTAAAAAACGTCACCGTCCATTTTGCAAAAGACCCCGCCAAGATATTTTTAAATGGGGCTTTATAGCTAGCCCCATAAGGGCTAGCTACGCCACTGCGTAAAAACTAACAAATAAACACTCACTGTAGTATTTTATGCGGCTTCATCCGAGTCCTCACAGGAATAGGTATTCTTATGAGAATTCGGGTGTAGCCGCATAATGAACCTCGTATGGGAACCCACGTCCTTCATGATGATGCGTAACAAACAAAGAAACTCATATTCTTATTTACAAAATATTTTGAATGTAATGAAGTAACGATAAAAAAAAATATAAATAGATTCGAATTTTATTTCCCTAGAAATCGTATCTTATTTCTTGCGCAATAAGTTTGAACTTTCATGTAAAAGCAAACTTCGGTAGGTATAGGTAATTCCGTTACTAAGTTCAACCTACCTTATTACTTTGGGAATAAGATCGTATCAAACGTTAATCTCAAGCAAGGCGGACTGACAAGAGGCGTTTTGTAGGTATTATGAATTAAAACTTCGTCCACGTTTGTGGTGGGTAATCATCAATCTATATTGTTTTCGAAATTTCAAGCCGATTGTGTCATGGGTTTTTGCATTGAACTTCGTAAAAATACTTAGAATAGAAGAGCATGGAACGCACGAAAACAGGTGACCGCCAGCCCACCAGTAAGTAGGTAACAAAACTCGGAAAAGTAATTAAAACTGCCGTGAAACATCGATCACTAATAAAGAACTAGATACACAATCAGCGGCAAAAAATGTCCTCACCGAATGAGCACCCACTTGAACATTTGGGTGCGCTTTTCATTTAGTAGCATTCGAACGCTCCGACAGTGTCGCCACTTCATTAACACGCTGTTTGTAAATACCAATCATTGAACTGATTATCGAAATGTTTTAATTTGAATTTAATTTAATTGTACAAATGTAGTTTTACATAATCACCATCATCATCATCATCATTTCAGCCGGAAGACGTCCACGGCTGGACTTAGGCCTGCCCGAATTTGGGGGCTTGCCATAATCGCCACGCTTGGCAGGCGGGTTGGTTTTACATAATATATGGTGTTAATATAGTATGTTGACCAAGAGAGTCATTTATCGATCAATACCCAATATTTCATCTTCATTTATCTTCTCTCCCACCAGGTGCTCACTGGCACAAGCGTCGTAAGATCCTCACCCCGACCTTCCACTTAAATATCCTGAAGAACTTCGCGACTGTTATCGAAGAGAATACCCAAGATATGGTGAAGATGCTGAAGGAGAAGAAGGGCGAAGACATCAGCCTGATGCCTTTGTTCAGTGACTTTACGCTGTTCACTATCTGTGGTAAGTCATTTGAACAAGATTTTGCTCTTTTTTAGTCAGTAGTTTTTGACATACTTACGTGAAAATAGATGTAAATCGGCCACCCCGATTTACGGTCTTTCAGCTGAAATGATGATGATGATATATCATCCACTCCACTCGACGACGTACACTGCTGGATACAGGCCTCGTTCATTTGTATATATGTATACGATCGCCAACCCGCCTGCCAAGCGTGGCGATTATGGCAAAACCTTTTGGGGAAGGCCTATGTCCAGCAGTGGACGTCTTTCGGCTGAAATGATGAGACGATTTTCTATTCTTCATTCTTATTTCTCATAATAAGTACGAGTATCTGTTACTTATTGACAGGCCTGTACTGTCCTCCCATACCTATTGTCACTGTAATTTGAAAACATTGTAAAAGCCAATTATTTTTAAAGAGCAACCGGGGAGTTTCTTGCCGGCTCTTCTCCATAGAAAGTGAAAAATTGGAACCGGGCACCTAGCTTCTCACGTTTCATAAGAGTGCCCATGCAGGTTTATGTGAAATAGAATATTTAGATTTTTATAATTAATTGTATCTAAAAAAAAAAATTTTGTAAACTTTATGCAGTTCATTTAATAAGCACTGCATACTTGTAACGTGGTGGTTGTAAATTGTACCTTAACTTACTTTTCGTGCAATTCACCTTGACAGGTGTAAAGTCTGGTTATTAATCTTAGCTTTTTATCTCTTATCGATGTTAATAAAATTCAGGGTCACAGCCCTTCAGTTGTACTTGACACAAAAATGCATTTGTCTTTAATATTTATGCGATATCTGGTAAGTAAAACCTACTTGATATCGCCATCAGCGGGTGTGGAATAATTATTCTTGATACTCAATTAAGTCAGCGATTATTATTGATATTTTACCTATATGTAGATCAGCATTTTTCCTTGTTTTTATGTTTGGTCGGCTCTTAAGAGTCTTAGCGTGATTTAAAGCGGCCTATTACCATCCTTAAGAATTGGGCAATTAAATGCAAAAATACATATTCCAAAGATTAACGTGTTCAAACAAAAAAACTCATCAGTCTCTCATCGCAGTTCGAACATGAGAGCTAACTAAACTAAAAAATAAATAAAAAACGATAAAAGTTGTCTATGACTAGAGAAGAAGATTTGCACCTGATTATGTAAACCTCTTCTTTGATCACCCTTTAAGAATATGTCGATATTGTAGAACCATCTTTTTCAAAGCTATCCAAAGCCGTTTAAAACCAGAAAAATATGAACAGAAATAACGGCTTTAATGCGTGGTATTCCATCTCAACGAATGCAATCAAATATCTTTCTATCTCAATTACTTCCAATTGTTGGAGATGTCTAGAAAACGAATCGTTGTAGACTGAATATAGCGTCTCGTATTTCCTTGTTTCGGTGAATGGTTTTCCTTGAAGATATTGTTACTATCAATGTTATTTCCAGAATGTCTGTGCTGCCAAATTCTTCTTGGATTTTATAGTTTACTAAATATAGCAACCATCACTTACTCTTTCTTTTGATTGGTCTCTCTATAAACATTAAAGTAATGGCAAAGGCAATAAATGAAAGTTTTTACCCCAAAAACAGGGTCCCTTTTTAATGCAGGGTTGAATTTACCTTCCTGGATTTTGTAAATCGACTCCCGAACTGCTTGAAAAAGTAAATATGTTCCGTATATCCCTTTCAAAGTCTTTCAAAGAGCCTCACACAAATGTGTTACCCTTTCAATGAATACGTAAACAAAATTCATTTAACATCAACAGAGACTGCAATGGGGACTAAGCTGAATGGTGACCAAACAGCAGCTATCGTAGACTACAAGAACGCTATCCTGAACATTGGCAGGCAGTTGCTGAGCCGGGTCATGAACATCTGGATGCACAACGAGCTCATATACAAGAACTCGCCTCAAGGGAAGGAGTTTGCCAAAACTCTCTCTGTAGCTCGCTCGTTTGCAGACAATGTTATAATGGACAGAAAAGCGCAAAGGGATCAGAATAAAGGAGCTGAGGAAGCAGAAGTAACTGATGGTATTGGAACTAAGAGGAGACTGGCCATGCTGGACCTGTTGCTGGAGGCAGAGAAGAAAGGGCAGATCGATATGGAAGGCATCCGGGATGAGGTCAACGCGTTCATGTTTGCGGTGAGTACCACAATATTTCGAAAGACGTTGATTAAAATCAATCCATTTCAAAATATTTCAAACTGCCATGTTTATTCTAAAGATAAAAGTTGTAGAAATTTTGTTTAATTCTTTTTGTTTACTCTTCCTGTCTGCTTAAGTTTAGATTAGTCGAATTAGTGAAGCAGAAATAAAAGGTGTTCTATTTCCAGGGTCACGACACCACGGCTTTAGCTCTCACATACGGTCTGATGCTGTTGGCGGATCACGAAGATGTTCAGGTAGTTTTTTTTTTTTTGTCTTAGTAATATTTATTTGATGCGTTTGTAGATACTATGTATGAATTGTCAACAGTTTTTCAACTATTATTTATTCATTTCACCTACTTATAGCACACGCAGTGTCAGTTCGCCCGATTCAGGCGAATAAATTCATGCAAATCGACTCATTAGCCGTTTTGCCATTCAGCAACTACAGTGACTCTTCGAAGATCATATATTTTTTGGATCGAATTTTAGTTCGTAGACTGGAAATGTCATTAGTTTTGTATATGAAGTTTATTTTAATTTTGTATTGAAAGCGTCTGTATTTTTTCGAAGACCTTCGATTTTTTTTTTTTTGCATCTAACGTAAAATGAACATTACCTATAGATTTTTGACGTGGTGTGAAATTTATGCAGGACCTAGCACTACCTTGATGTTTATCCGTTGAGTGAAGCTCTAGACATAGTAACTGTATGGTGCACGTACATGGGTTTTTAAAATATATTTATTGCAATAAGTTAGCCAGTAGGCTCGTGTATTTGCACTTTGGACGCGACCTATTTGGCAGTGCATTGACACTGACACAGTGCATTATTCTATGCATTTTATGCATATTATATTTTAGTGTTCAATTAGACGTGGTTTGAGTCGGATAACTTGCATTTTTATTTAGATTCATCCCGTTCAGCATTCATTGACATTTTACATTTGCATTGACATTACTTATGTTAGGGATGCACCCTACAGTAACGCCACGTCCATTCGTGCAATAGCTGAAAGTGTTTAGATATTTGTAATCCATTGCTTCATAGGTTAAATAAACTCGTCAGCTCAACAACGTAAATAACGCAATGAACGCGGACAAACTGTTAAAATGAAAGAACAAATGCTGAAAATTATCAATTGTCGTTGTATGTGTTTTACGCATTACCCCGCGGGATAACCTTCACTTTAATCCGTAGAATGGATTCCACTATACCGCAGTTTAATCTCTCCGACCTTTATTACGGTAAGTAAGCTTTAGTTAGCCTAGCGCATGACAGCGAGGTAGGTAATTATTTCAGTCCACGTACAGAAAAACGAACCTACTGTAGCGTAAAACCGCTACGGTTAAAACCTCTTCCATTTCTATTCCAAACTTTTCAATAAAAAATTTCTTCACCTCGATGAAGAAATTTTTTATTGAAAAGTTTGGAAATTTAATCACATTTAAACTTCGAAATGGTGAAAAAAATTGTCGGTTGTTTGCAGTCTGACGGCGGCACTACGTTTTGGGACCCGATGCGTGATGGTCTTCTTTACTTTCGTAAATAATATTGAAATTTTGAATTAAGTTAAGTGATGAATATAGAGACATCAAGTTTGGAAAACTATAAAATACCGGTGCACGTGTGTACCGGTGTTCGTGTTGTAATTTTCCGTATTAATTTGGTATGTATTGTCGCCTAATTTTTCTCTTTTCGATCTAATTCTCTCTAGATTCATAATTAATCAAAGATTCAGCTTGTACCGGTGGTTTGAAGTTTCCTTTTTGTCTAGATCCCGATATAAGCCAATTTTTGGCTTCACCCTACGGGTATAACGACGTTACTTACCCACGGCGGAGGTTGAGGCGCTCTCGCCCAAAATCCAGGCGCGTGACGTGCCGTGACGTCCATCTCCAAGGATTGAGACGAGTACGAGGTAGACGCGGGCTCTGCAGCTCTGTGACTCCGTGTTTTCTACGATTCTCCCGACAGACGTGTTCTGCCGTCCTGGATTTATCCGTGATTACATAGCAAGAGTTTTATTTTAAAAAGTGCACCTGATTTAAATATTTCTTTTCTAAAATTTTCGTGTCTAAAACTCTATATTTCTTTTCAAAAATTTTCATGTCTAAAATTCTAATAACTCTAACCTGAAGCCTATCAAGACGCGTTGGATTCGCTTAGTGTTTTGTTCTTCAAATTACCTTTTTTTGCTTATTCGTCTAGACGTTAACCGATTGCAATCGATTTTTTGTTAGGTCGAATTAAAATAAACTTTTACGTAAAATTTAAAAAAATAAACAGTTACCTCACTAAGTTGACCCACGCCAAAGGAAAGGTCCCAAAAATTACGTTTTTTTTAAGGAAAAACTTAATTTTTAACCTTTTTTTTTTTTTATTTCTTGTTGAAGAACAAGAAATAAAAAAAAAAAAGGTTGAAACGTAAAATACAGTAATACGTTTAATTTTGATTTAGAAAAAAAGGTAGAAGTACCTTTTTTTCTAAATCAAAATTAAACGTATTAAGTAGCGGTCTGTGTTTCACTTAACACTTATTTTTTTAACGCTACACTACCTACATTAATTCTATTTCGAGTTCTATTTCGTTTTTTTACTCTTCGTTTTCTCTACTAAGTAGGCACCTGTCCCACCGCCGGCGAATAACGAGAAGCGAGTAGAGCTGCGACTAATGGCCGATTCCTATAATTTACGGCCAGTTGGAGGTTAAAATTAAGACTCCTGTATCTTCTATAAATCATCATCATCATCATTTCAGCCGAAAGACATCCACTGCTGGACATAGGCCTCCCCCAGGCTCCTCCACTTCAACCGGTCTTGTGCTTCTCACATCCAGCGGATTCCCGCGGCTTTCACAAGGTCATCGGTCCACCTTGTGGGAGGCCTTCCCACTCTACGTCTTCCGGTACGCGGTCGCCACATCACCACTTCTATACATATGTATGTCGCATCCGGTCATTAGTACGGACACGAAACGAATCGCAAGTGCGCCACTAGCGACATTACGTATTCTACCCACACCAACTGACAGCGCGCTTCTACCGAGTCGTGATGCTTTAAGCCGACGGCGAGGAGGACATTCAATTTCAGAGTCCGATCGCATTGGAGTTAAGACGCCGCGGAACTGTACCCGATTCGTTGTGCCCAGTTATTATAATTAGTAATTTGTGATTTTAATAAAATCAGTATATTGTACAGTCGCCAGCACATCAAGCTAAACCCTATACATAACTATAACTACGACGATGCATGGAGTGTTAGAAAGAAAGTATCTTTGGCGTGATTGGAAGAATTTTAAACGTTTCTAAAATTGCCCAATTGCTGCACATACTAATATTTGTGAGCCAATTACCATGTTTTACTAGGATAAGCCACACCCACACCCCACTGCGCGTACGTCACCGCTCCCGAGTTTCACTCATTCACAACGTTCGTTAATTCGTTTATTCTTTACGTCAGTGATTAAAAGTTCGTGGAGCCGTACTGTAGTCGTCCTGTGCGTGATATTAGTAACTCTAAATCTATTAAATAATATTAATATGGCGACTGGCGCCTCAGTTGACGCAAGTTGAAAGAGAGTGTATGATAGCGCATCGATTGAGTGGGTGACAGAGATTTGTCGGCAGACGGGCATAACGGTGAGTAATATTTTTTATTATTATTATTTTTTATTTAAAATAAACATAGGCTAATAAAAAATGTGTCTTAGGTGTTTTTCTATAGAATATTCGAAATAAGTTAAAAGAAGGGTTAATTACGTAGGTAACGTTTTTAATTGTGAGCGTTCTTCCAAGTAGCATATAAAAAGTTATTTTTTTCATATTTAACTATTCTAGGAAAACGCAGAAGTAGGTAATTCGTTTCTATTTCTTAGGTTATGTGTGTGTATGTCAAGTTTAATGTTGGTTTGTGTAGTGTTATCTAAAATATTTTTTATTATTATGCAAGTATTATAAGTTGTATAGTTGATAGAGATTGAATTGTTTGATTTTTTCGTATAACTGTTTGGAAGTCATAACAATATAACCGTTTTATGATTTTGTTTTGGGTCCTCTGTTTGGAATTGAGGTTAGTCTTGGATGCTGATCCCCAAATCTCAATCAGGTATTCTAGATTAGGTTTTGCTAAAGAATCGTATATAGTGCGTTTAATCTTATGTGGTAAGCAGTTTCCCATTTTGCATAGAGCTCCATAAAGTGACATAAGTTTGGCTTTTACGTGCTCAGCTCGATATGAGGTTTCCAGACAGTTTGTCATCTAATAGTAGACCAAGATACTTTTCTGCACTGGACTGCTTGATAGTAAGATTATTAACAATCAAGGGGCATGGGGTGGAATCTTTTTGTTTTTGGCTGCAAATATCATGTTTAAGATGTTTTCGAAGTATTTATAGTAATTTATGTAGAAACCACTCATTTATTACGTTTAAATTGTTTTGCGTCTCACTAATGATATCGTGTATGGATTGACCACGGATGACCAAAGTAAAATAGACTTGTATCATCTGCGTAAAGTGTTAAATAACCTTAACAGGTTATTTAACACACTATCTGATTGATGTTGTTCACATAAATTAGAAATAATGGTAGTCCCAGAATGGATCATTGTATTGTATGTTGTTGTTGTGTTATGTATTACCTAGTAACTGGGTTTTAGAGATCAGATAGGCAGTCGCTCCATGAAAATAGTGGTATTCAGATGCATCCGGTTAGACTGGAAGCCGACTCTAACATAGTTGGGAAAAGGCTAGGCAGATTATATTTTCTAGGGAATTATATTTAAGTTTTAATACATGTTTGCCTGTAGTAATAAATTAAGTAAAAATGTGTAAATAAACTAGAGCTATTTATTTCGTTCCAGAAAAAAGAAAACTTTTTACTTCTGGCTTCGGGCGGCGGTGGCAAGAAAGCGGAACCTTAGAAGCCCACCACCGCCAACTCTAAGCGAGAACCACGACGGCGGCAGACGATGCGATTATGGTCGGTGCCGATCATTTTTTGAGCAGACGAGCGTACAGCGTGAGTCCATGCATAGCTTAGCTTGTAATCACACTTATCACATTAACTTATTCATCATTTACTTATAACATGGTGTTCCTAAGAAGTGAATAACAAACTTGATTAATATAGGTAATACCTACTACTTGATAGACATGTATTAGTAAGAACGCTCGGCGCGCACTCAAACTGGGTTTACGCGCGCCGCCAGACCAGACTCAGTAAAAATTATTAATATTAGACAAATGTTCAGTTGTTTACAACCTGCCTCAACAAAGGTGGAATTTCTCAATACGACAGATTATTTATCTGTATGTTTATATTTTGAAGAATAATATTTTTAACCGTCCCATACCTACTCATTCAGTTAAGTTGGCCCGTCCCGTACAATTTGTCAAAATAAAGAATTTTATGTAAGTATTGAAATTGAGCAGTGGTGACCAAGTGGTAACGGCCGCGACTTACGAGTTGAAGGTCGTGAGTTCGAACCCAGACAGGCGCTTTACTTCGTGTAAATTATTTCATCACCACTGCTCTCAAAACGGTGACGGAAAACATCGTGAGGAAACCGGCATGTCCTAGAACCAAAAATTCGAAGACATGTGACTACCAACCCGCACTGGGCCCGCGTGGTGGATTACGGCCCAATCCCTCTCACCGAGAGGAAGCCTGTGTCCCAGCAGTGGGAACATTATAGGCTGATGATGATGATGATTGAAATTGACAACATTTATTTGTTTCAGATTTCAATAGACACCATCAGAACGCACCTAAAGAACGTCGAAAAGAAATGCCGCCGTACTGCCAATATTTTAATGACCTAGGCGCAGAAGGAAGCACACTCTGTGCCGGACACTGAGTGCACGGTGTATAGTGTCGTAGCCTTAGCTTTAGATGACGAACTCCGATTCTAGGGCACTAGTAAATAATGCTCTTTATTTACCCGGGTTTCTGTATGAACCAATCCTATACAGGTCATGGTCAATTTAAGTGCCAAGTTTCACTAAAATCCGTTTTTCCGCTAGCGTGAAAAAGTAACAAACAATATCTATCCATTCTCACAAACTTTCACAATAAACAGTAGCACAGTTTTACAATCCTTATGTAGTATTTTAATTTTGTAATTATCTTATTTATAAAAATAAAAGAATTAAGGTATTTCTAAGCATTGTTTTTCAAACACTGATTCTTTCTTCCATTGCTCGATTTGGGAAAGACGCCAGTCATGACGTTCGTTGATGTTGTGTCATAATTAGAGATCGGATAATCGGATGCATATTTAAAATTAATTTTTAGTTATGAAAGTATGAAAGTGGCTTCTTAAATTATTATTTTAAAAAAAATATCCTGGGATTCCAGGAACACCGGGAATTTATAAAGCTTTCTAGTCAGGTATTTAGTATGGAAGTGACTTAAATGATCAGGATTGCATAAGTATTCACATGCATATTTATTTAAAACTAGCAGCGCTCCGCGGTTTCACTTCCGTAGTTTCCATTCCCGTAGGAATACGGGGATAAAATATAGCCTATGTCACCCGGGGATAGTGTAGCTTCCCAACAGTGAAATTTTTTTTCAAATCGGTTCAGTAGTTTTGGAGCCTATTCAATGCAAACAAACAAACAATCAAATCGTTCCTCTTTATAATATTAGTATAGATTAACCCCGATGCAAATAAAATACATGTTTGTGTATGTAGAGTGTAAGTCTGTAAGAGAAGGAATGGTGTGAGTAGTTATGTGCCGTTCCCGGGAATATTACCAAAAGAATATTTCCAGTGCCCGGGAATATCAATTGCTGGGAATGGGAACGTGTCGTTGAAACCACATAGAATTATAATACAAGTAAAAATATAAGTACTAAGTTACTGGTAAGATTTTGTAAGTAGAAGTGACATGTAATAAGTGCTCATTTAGTAACTTGTCGTTCAATTTTGCATGCTATACTTAATCAGAAAACATAGACCGACCTTTTTCCATGGAACTTTTTGAAGTTGACCGCGCTATCTGTATTACTAATGAGCGGCAGGCTAGATAATAGAAGTTTACATTTCTGGAGTTGCCTATTACCTATTATGTTTGCTTCTTTTGTTACGCCGACCCGGTTATTTGTGGCCATAAATCATGCACAAAGGATTAGTAAATACTATTTCTCAAAATTAGTATCACACCTGCACAGTTAAAAGGATGTTTTTTTTTTTGTTATCAGTAAACTGTCGAAAATTCTCAGTAACACATTGTGGGTGTTAAATATATGCATTTAATTTCTATATTTTATAATTTTACTAAGAAACATGCGATAAGAAAGCTAATCTAAAAAGTTCAAAATTGAAAAAAAAAATCTTTAACTTATGTGTTAGTATTCCCTCTAACTGGGAATGTTCTCGGGCACCAACCCAGTCAAATTATACTAATCTATCCTCCGTTTGAAAGAACATTAGACAGTTAAATAAACCCTTTTTTACAGTCCGTCGAACTGATTTTGACCTCTATTGCGTTGTAGGCATGATAAATGGTATCTGCAGTAAATAGTTGGTATTGTAACCACTTTTTGCTTTTAATGCCATCCTTATGCCTACGGAATAGAAGTCACAATCGGTTGAACCGATTGTAAAAACGGTTTGTTTAAATGTCTAATCTTATTTCAAATGGAGTATAGGTAACATTTTACATTTTTTTCGCGGCAGCATTTAATATTGCTTGGTAGTCATTGATAGACTGTATAATTAATATGTTACAAATATCAATAAAAAAACTTGTAAAAAATCGTTTATCAACTTGTTTTTAATCTATTGCCTATTTGTATAGTTTGGTTTTATAAATTTTGTTGTAAGTATATTTTCATTTAGAGTAGGTGTAGGATTTGTTTTTAAGTTTTAAATTATATTAATATTTAAAAATAAAAAGGTTACGATATTTTTTCTGCATTTTATTTTAATACTTTTCCCGCGGTTTCACACGCGTTTCCGTAAGAACGTATCCTTTGTCCTTTTCTGATAGGTAGGTTCCCTCTCACCGAGAGGAGGCCTGTGTCCCAGCAGTGGGAACATTAAAGGCTGATTATGATAGGAGGCAGATAGGCAGGTAGGTTTGCAAAATTCCATGATGATCGGTTGTGTAGTTAAGGCGCCAGAAGTAGCTCTAGCTACCACTGAATCTATTATTCGGGACCCCGACGCCGACGGTATATTTATTTACTTAAAAAACGTCACCGTCCATTTTGCAAAAGACCCCGCCAAGATATTTTTAAATGGGGCTTTATAGCTAGCCCCATAAGGGCTAGCTACGCCACTGCGTAAAAACTAACAAATAAACACTCACTGTAGTATTTTATGCGGCTTCATCCGAGTCCTCACAGGAATAGGTATTCTTATGAGAATTCGGGTGTAGCCGCATAATGAACCTCGTATGGGAACCCACGTCCTTCATGATGATGCGTAACAAACAAAGAAACTCATATTCTTATTTACAAAATATTTTGAATGTAATGAAGTAACGATAAAAAAAAATATAAATAGATTCGAATTTTATTTCCCTAGAAATCGTATCTTATTTCTTGCGCAATAAGTTTGAACTTTCATGTAAAAGCAAACTTCGGTAGGTATAGGTAATTCCGTTACTAAGTTCAACCTACCTTATTACTTTGGGAATAAGATCGTATCAAACGTTAATCTCAAGCAAGGCGGACTGACAAGAGGCGTTTTGTAGGTATTATGAATTAAAACTTCGTCCACGTTTGTGGTGGGTAATCATCAATCTATATTGTTTTCGAAATTTCAAGCCGATTGTGTCATGGGTTTTTGCATTGAACTTCGTAAAAATACTTAGAATAGAAGAGCATGGAACGCACGAAAACAGGTGACCGCCAGCCCACCAGTAAGTAGGTAACAAAACTCGGAAAAGTAATTAAAACTGCCGTGAAACATCGATCACTAATAAAGAACTAGATACACAATCAGCGGCAAAAAATGTCCTCACCGAATGAGCACCCACTTGAACATTTGGGTGCGCTTTTCATTTAGTAGCATTCGAACGCTCCGACGGTAAACATGTCTCGGTGCTCGTTTTAAAATATTAAAATCACACATCTAGGACGCTAAAAAAGTATAGAGTTTGATATTTTCGGTAAGTATTAATATTATCATTACATAATTGTTATCACTGTATTATAAATGCTGTTATTTTGTCAAGAAATCATCGTAAAAACATTTTTTTAAATAAATCGTTTTAAATAGCAGGTGATATAAAGCATCTCAATTCTAAAGACTCATACTAAACGTATTAACCATGCTATAGCATGCCCACTTAAATTATTCGAGTTATGTGCGTTGATTCTGTTCCATTTGTTGGAGACGCTATTGTTTTTTAAATTTTATTATTAATCAAAGAATTATTGTTTTTTTTTTTTGTTTAATGAGAGTACTTGGCTGTTTCTGTCAATATAATAGTAACATTTTATGGATTTAATTTTGACTATGTTCCTAAAGGGGGGTTGGGGGGTATCAAAGTTTGTATGGAAGAATTCTAACGCGCTATCTGATTAACTCGAAACTCAGTCAAACTGAAAACCAAAAATAAAGGATAACGTGTATCAGGGTTTTTGGAAAATTTACCCCTGAAGGGGTAAAAAAGGGTAGTTAATTTTACAAGGGATGATTTTACTGCGTGTCATGATTAACTGAAAAATTGGTATAAATAACCTATAAGTCAAATAATGTTAAAGAAACAAAAGACTTAAAAAAAAATTACCCCTTTGAGGGTGAAAAGGGGGATTTATTTTGTTTGAAGAGTTTTCTGTGGAAAAGTAAATAATATACACATACCTGAGCCATATATTAATATAAACCTGAAACTTGCTGAGGTGGTTTTGTGTGAAAGATAGTGATCACATCACTTTATATTGTTGACGTCAGAAGAGAAATATTTATCCTACTAATATTATAAATGTGAAAGTTTGTGAAGATGTTTGGATGTCTGTTACTCAATCACGAAAAAACGATTGAGCGGATTTGGATGAAATTTGGCACACAGATAGAATATAACCTAGATTAACACATAGAATACTTTTTATCCCGGTGGTACGTACCCGCGGGATAATTTCCGACTTCCACGCGGGCGAAGCCGCGGGCGAAACCGCGGGCGAAACCGCGGGCGAAGACGCGGGTGGAAGCTAGTTAATAAATAAATGTGGTGGCCTATACAAAAACATTTACATTCAAGTAAACTATAATCATTACACATATACACCATAGAATATAATAACATTTATGTACATGTTTTTTTTTTAAATACATTAACCACGAATTTAAAAAAGGCCATTTATTATTACAGTACAAACAAAAAATATTGGACAGTTCGACTCCACTCATTCCTTGTCCTAGCGGAGAGCCTGGATCGTAAAACTTTATTGCTGTTTATTAGCACTTTTTAATTCAAACTTTAGGACATGCGTGTAAGGTTGATTTTTTTAAATTTACGTTGACCAGTGAGTATCGGTCGTAAAAATTTATTGCTTTTTGTACATAGCTTTGTGAAATAAACTTTAAGCATTGCGTTTAAGGTTGAATTTACATTACTGTATATTTATTTCAACTAGCATTACCTAAACACAATTTGGTGACAGTTTTAAGAGAACTTTTGCTTGGGATTGTGTATCTAGTTCTTTATTAGTGATCGATGCCGTGAAATAATAAAAAAAGTGTTTTTCTCACATCAGATTACCTACCTGTCTACTTAACATTATTCTCCGAGAGCGTGAAATTTCGCTACCTACCTGTTTAAATATATGAGTAGGTAACACCTACTTAATACTTACAGGTATTTCCAACTATTAAGTAAAACTGAAGAAATAAAATATAAAAACGATTATATCTAAGCTTTCTTAAGTAGTTTAGGCAATGCGCCGTGCACGGGCCGCTTCTTTCATTACCACGCTATTATTTGGATTCTATTCAAGTATTCAACCAGCTACGCTATTTCTTATCGCAAAGCATCTTATTCTACACCACGACGCGCATACGCACACACTCTCACGTACGCACTGCAGCACGAAACGTTACGAGTAAGAGCGAACAAAAAGCTATATATCTCTTTCACACGTTTCTCGTTGTTGCTGCTTATAAAGCGTTCAAGGTCAAAGTGGGGTAACTTGATGTGCTGGCGACTGTACCCAGTGAGTTTTCATTGCACGAAACCCATCTTCTGCCCACATGATGCCCGAATCGAACGGAATAAATCCTGTCGATTCTACATGTATAATAAAATCGTTGCGAAGTCAAAACTGTACATTGAATATTATATATATTTTTTTGTATTTTTTGCGAGGTCTGGGAACGATTCCAATGCCGAAATATTTTTTGTCTGTTTGTCTGAATGTATGTTCCAGCATCACGCGAAAACTACTGAATAGATTTTGTTAAAATTTTGCATAGATATTCCCTATATGTCTGCGCAGGCCCTAAGTTATTTATTATCACGCTATTTGCCATGAAGGACGAGCAGTATTGCAATTTTTTCGTATTCTTCTATAGTTTAGCGCTAATTGTAAAAAGAAGGTCAAAACGTTATAAAATTGCGGATATACAGGATGTATGGGGCAGTAATGGTAGGTAGCTCAACGGTTGTCGCTACATGAAAATGGCCTTAGGATACCGTTTTTAATAAAATTCACAATTTAAAAAATAATCAGCAAGAAAATAGACAATTTTCGCAACAAAAAAAATGTGATGCCCATCGATCATCTTTCTTATAGGGATCATAAAAAGCGTTATCATAATTGGGACCACAGACGTTTGAGTATTCCAAAAGTCGGAAATAGCAAAGAATCTTGCCATACATTTACGTAGGAAATGAGACTGGATGAGAGCGAACAAAAATTAAAATGAATGACAACAGTCTAATAATTATTCCATTACTTGACTGGGCTAATATGTCACAAAGCAGATAGTTACAGGTATGATTAACATCCCCTATAACTTTCAAGAGCTAAGCAGTCAGTCATGGCAGAGTTAAAGAACGGCTATTTAACTAACTTTCAATCAGTCTGTCGAGCTTATCCAGCAAAACCGCATTCAAATCGAAGTAACACACGTCACCATAGTCGATGACAGGGAAAATCAAAGTCTGCACAATCATGGTCTTCGTCTTAGCGGGCAAAAAGTTCCTCAGACGATACAGGGATCGCAGAGTACTGGTAAGGCCAACACTGATTAGATAGATTCACTCTTATAACAAGAGGCAGTTTGTATTTCCCGGTCCTTTTCCCCACCTGCACATGCAGCGCTTTTATTGTCATTCAAGAACGTGAACGTGAGAAGGAGAGAACGAGGACTGACAGCTGACAGTTCGACGAAGAAATTTCACATGAACGCCCCCGTGTGTAACGGATCTCTCGAACCACCCCCGCACCGCATGACGTGCTTTTGCGTCGGATCATCCGCGAGGAGACGAGGATCATATCGAGCCTTTCTCTGTAATATTCAGTACATTTCCGCTCCACCAAACGCATCCTTGTGTTTGATTACCCAGGGTAATAAGAACTAAAACTATGTTCTAATATTGGTCGCGCGACCCGCGTAGTGATACTCTGCTGTGCAATAGTCGAAGGAGATTGGATCCCGCTGGCCTGCCCCTGGTGAGTGCTGCCCTTGTCCCTTCTCTTCCTCTCTTTTCCGCCTCGACTTTTGTCACGGCCGATTCACTGTAATTTACACGTCCGCTCATATCGAAGGTTGGTTCTGATACTTTTCAGCACCGAATTATTGTTGGCGTGACCAAAGTACCGTTGACTCTTTGACTACTACTAGAGACCTGGCGTTGCCAGCTCAGCGTCGAGTCAAGATGCAAACCGAGATTTTTCACAGTAGGGGTATGATGGGGATGGGGGGCTGTATGACGGTACCATTTAAAATAAAAGGAGGAAGAGAGCTAAGCGTCACCTTACCCATCATGCGCAAGCTTTTAAATACAATGGATTGACACTTTGAGGGGTTTACTGACACCCCAAAACTGTCAGACCACTTTTTGATTGCATCCAAGTCTCGGTTTACATCTGCTATGGCGTCTGATAAACTTTCTACCCAGTTAAAGATCATCAGCATAAAGATGATACGATCACCGAAGACAGTGAGTTATAAAATTAATGAAGATGGAGTTGGAGAATAATAATGGAGAAAGAATACCGCCTTGTGGGACACCAGCATCCAGACTACGCCAACTCGACGAACTCTCATCAACGTGAACCAACTGTTGACGTCCCCGAAGATAAGAAGGGAACCATTCCAGAGCCTCGAGCGAAACCATAAGATGAGAGAGGATAGAAAGAAGAATATCGTGGGCGACAGCGTTAAAGGCATTAGAGAAACCAATTAATACCAGAACGCTAACCTTGGTGTCCTTCATGGCTTCTCTAATGTCACCAGTCACTTTAAGGAGAACGGAGGATGTACTGTGACCAGGCCTGAATACAGATTGAAAAGAGCTAAAATTTTCATTTTACATTTATTTAGCACAGAATAAAAGGCATACAATATAAAGCAAAAGAATAAAAACCAACAAAAAAGTGTAAAGTGCGTCAGTGTGCCTCACGGCTGCGCTAAAAAGGCCCAGTTCAGCATTAATTCCAGACAACTAGTGCCTGACGCTGGTTTTCAATTGGACCTGACGTATGAGATGACAGATGTAAATCAGCTTTATACCAATACTGCAACGTGACGTGTGTCATCATCATCATCATCATTTCAGCCGAAAGACGTCCACTGCTGGACATAAGCCTCCCCCAGGCTCCTCCACTTCGACCGGTCTTGTGCTTCGATGACGGTGACCTTGTGAAGGCCGCGGGTATCCGCTGGATGTGACGTGTATAATAAAATGAATTTGTGTCAGATAAAATAAATAAAAATAGTAACGAGTATTACATAAATGGTGAGAATATTGATTTTTATACATAGTTGGTTAGCTAGTAATTAAGTTTAGTAACTAGTATAAAATACTCATTTGTGTCAAATATTATAAAATACAGTAAAATAAATATTAGAGTGTGATATTCAATAAAATTGCAAAACAAAACAAATAGGCCGGTAAATAAATAAAGGAGACGGACGCATGATAGACCTTCGATAATATGTAAAGATAAGAATTCTATGAAAGGAGTACAGCAAAAACACCAAACAATGTTCTAAACAATGCGACGACACTTCCACGATCCAAACAAAATTTATAATTTATTAATCCATGCACGATACGCGGTTTTTTTGGATTGTGGGAAATCATCAAACTTCTCCCGCTCTGGGTGGAGCAGGAGGGCGTGTCACACTTTTACTGACTAAAACTCACCCCTGTTCCCTCAGTTGCCTGTATGCGAGGGGCGACGGTATCTCTTTCGAACAACCCGCACCCCTGGTAGGCATCGGCCCTTGCGGACCCCACCAGTTGTTGCTGACATCTCTGACGGCGCACGTGGAACACAACGCGCCGTTCCACCTACCACTTTTCGGCCGCAGGGGATAGGAGAGCGGCCAACGCTATACCGAAACACCCTATTCCCCTGCGGCCCCACCGCGTCCGCCATCAAACGGTAGCGGCCCCGTCCACGCCACGGAAGGGAAGAGTGCTACTCAGAAGCACCGCGGTGCTTCTGAGTAGCGCTCCTCTGCCGCAGCCCGTAAACCTCAGCCGCGATGCCTCCCATTCGACATCGCGGCCCACCTCATTTGCTGTGCACCTCACCGCAACCTACTTTTTGGCCGCTACGTCATCGGCTTGAAGTCTTAGCTATGGTTTGCATTGGGATTGAATATGCCGATGGCTCAGGCTGATTGATGGTTATGACATATTTAAAGTCAGCTAAACATTTTTGGTGAAAGTGGAAATGGAACTTAAAAAACACGCCAGATAGACCAAGAATAAGGATGAAAAGGTAAGCGCTATATAATAATGAACAGTAGGTATTATTTGCAGAAAAATATCGTGACGTATTCTTCACAATGTGGAGGCACCTGCCCTCTTTTAATTTTCCGTTTCCTCTGTCTTATGCTTCTCTATGGGGATGATAAATCACAAACTCCACGAGGTTTGCTACTGCCATATGTCTTGGTGAAGGATGCAAGGTGAAATGGTGCCATCACGACATCGTACGTCTCAGTCGTGTGCAAGTAGGCCAGGCACCGGTACGTTGAAAAGCAAACGTGAATCAGCAATGCATAAGTTGGAGATAAACGCCTCACGTCTGTGACTCGGACGCAGTAATGCCGCTGGCATTGCAATAACAACCTCCGGGTCGAGGACACAGAGGATATAGCCAGTCTGTTGAGCCGAGCGTGAGAAAGAGCAGGAGTGATTTCTCAGCAAAGAAACCGTATAGTATTACATCAGCCATTTACTATTTCGTGCAACATTCATCGACAGAAATACTAACACATACTCAAGTGGGTAGGTAGATGGGTAAGTAGGTAACTACATAGATTATATGATTGACACATTTAGTGTGACCATATCCAGCTTCCGTTGCGCTTCTATGAGGTTAACAAGCTAACAAGGTTGTTCCGGTGAACAAACCCCGTAAACTGCTTGTGTATACAGGCCTCAAGCACTTTAGACAAGAATGAGAGAACGGAAATGGGTCGAAAGTGACTGGGCAGAGAGCGATTTGAAATTTTAGGGAGTGGGCGGACATAAGCCAAACGCCACAGGGATGGGAATTGTCCGGAATCAAGAAAAAAGAGACGGTTGATATCATCAAGGCCAATGGTATTAGGAAAATCCAATTCTTCAAAGTCAAAGTCAAAGTCAAAGTATTTATTCGTGTGCTTTTTGGTGATACAACAGGTCTTACAGTAATTTTATGGAAACTCAAAAAGCTACCCATTAGGCATACACGTTTTAACAATATCAGAAATTAAAATTGATTTACATTGAAATACAAAACAAAAATGTCAAAATTGATTTACATTGAAATGCAAACAAAGAGAATTGATATATTAAATAAAAATGTCAAAATTGAGATAACATCATATTAGAATACCTACAATTAATTATTATTACAAAAATTAAAATACAATCAGTTAGTCAAGCATAAATATATAATTGTCAGTTTTTACACTTTGTCAAGAAGGAATTCGCCAATGGTATAGTAGCATTTTTCAATTAAAAAATCATTCAGTTTTCGTTTAAATTGTATCAAATTCAAATCTTTGATAGCATTTGGTATTTTATTAAATTTTTTTGGTGCCATGCAGATAATGCTTTTATGCATAAGGGCCGTCTTTGAGGCTCTTAGACATAGTTCGTGTCGGTATTCCGGTCTTGTTGATCTATAACGTTCCTCAGAAGCTTTTTTAAATAATTTACTGTTTTTCTTGACGAACAATGCAGTCTCGTATATATAAAGGCAAGGTAATGTCAATATCCTAAGGGATTTAAAATGAGGTTTACAACTATCTGTTTGTTTTAAATTACACATCGATCTAATGCACCTCTTCTGAGCTTTAAAAACGTTATTTTTCTCACATGAATTTGCCCAAAAAATTACTCCGTATCGTAATGTGGAATCTACATAGCCATAATATGCAGCTATAACAGCTGCCTGACCTACTACTTTCTTAAGCTTGAATAGAGCAAAGGCGAAGCGACTTAATTTTTTTATGAGGATTGATGCATGTTCTTTCCAAGTCAGTTTAGAGTCAATAGTCAAACCTAGAAATTTTATATGTTCTACTTCTTCAATTTTGTTATCGTCAATTAATACATTTATGTCAGGAGTAGTTACTCTCTGTCTAAACTGCATAATTTTTGTCTTACTTAAATTTAATTTCAAATTATTATGGTCAAGCCAATTAATTGATTGTTGCAATGAGTCTTTGATGTCACATTCATAGTCACTATTTTTATTTTGTCTAACAATGATCGTACTGTCATCAGCAAAAAGAACCATAGGAAAACTGACATGTTTTGGGAAGTCGTTTATGTAAACCAAAAATAATGGCGGTCCTAATACGCTGCCCTGTGGTACGCCAAAAATGATTCCACGTTTTTCGGATACATATTTAAATTCCTTTTTTTCTTTTATAGAAATTCGCTTAATTTCCGTACACTGTGTTCTACTGTCCAGGTAAGATTGTATAAGGGAAAGTGCTTTCCCCCTTATTCCATGCGCATTAAGTTTCCGTAGGAGAGTATTATGATCAACTAAATCGAAAGCCTTCGTCATGTCCATAAATATAGCACTAGTAGGAATTCTTTTATCGATATCTGTCATTATAATATTAAGGAAATCATAGATAGCCAGATTTATGGATTTATTTTTTCTGAAACCCTTCTGTTCCTTTACTAAGAGATTGTGTTTCGTGAAAAAGGAATCTATACGGTGATAAATAGCTTTCTCGAGTATTTTTGATATTACTGGTATCAGAGCAATGGGTCTGTAGTTATTGATATCAGTTTTATCATGTTTCTTAAATAAGGGCTTAATTATTGTTGGCTTGAGTTTATCAGGATATATTCCAGAAGAGATACTAACGTTAATAATGTGGCAAATGGGGCCAGCTATAACATCGGAAACAAATTTTAATACCTTTGTTGAAATATTGTCATATCCTACACTAACTTTGTTTTTTAAATTCTGTATTATTCGATAGACTTCATCAGGTGTAGTTGGGGCTAAAAACATTGATTCGCAACATGAATTTGGAGTCCCATAACTTGCAGATTTTGAGGTATTTGCAAGTAATTCTGCTTGATCCACAAAGTGATCGTTAAATGCGTTCGCTATATCGCAGGGGTTTGTTATTGTAACACCGTTCCTTCGTATTTCCGTTATGTGTTCATGGGGAGGACAGTATTTATTTTCATTTATGATCTTCCATGTATCCTTTGATTTGTTTGTTGATATCATTATCCTATGATTATTTTTTGCCTTTTGTGTCAGTTTTATTATTTTATTAAGTCTTTGTGAGTAATTTTTAAGTTTAGTTAAGTTATTGCTATTGGGTTTTGCTCTTAGTTGCCAAAGAAGCTGTCTCTTATTTTTGCTACAGCGTTTTAGTCCGGGTGTTAACCAGTTCGGATTCCTTTTTAACTTTATTATTTTGTTAGTCAAGGGAAAACACAAGTCGTAAAACAGACGGAATGTTTGAATAAAGCTATCGTACGCTACATTAGGATCATCTGCTTGATAAACTTCACAAAACGATAAAGGGTACAAACATAATCTAAATTTCATTAGGTTATCGTAACTATAATCACGGACTGTTATGTTCCAACTGTTTATTGTACAAGTCCTTTTTACGGGAATCTTTAAAATTTGAGCGGTGTGATCTGACATGTTAAGGTCAATTATATCGTGGATACATTTTTGTGAAAAATTGTGCGCAAAATTGTCTATACATGTGTTGCTTTGTAACCTAGTGGGCTGGTCAATTTGCAACTTTAGATTGTAGCTTAATAGATAGTTAGTAAACTCAATGGAAGTTCTATTTTTTTTCAATGTATTAATGTTAAAGTCACCACATATAATAACATTCTTGCGTGCTTTATAACAAATCTTGGGCAAGAGAATATCTAATTTAGAGTAAAAAATTTCAAGATTATTTGATTTAGGTATTCTGTAAATACATACAATGATAATATTGTGCTGTATCAATTCAATTGCGCAGCACTCGAAAGCTCCCTGAATAGAAAGTTTCTTTATATCTTCAAGCTCTCTATACTGATGCTCATTTTTAATTAATATGCACGCTCCCCCTCTTTTTGTGTCTCTAGAGTAACAAGCTGCCAATTTATAATTAGGTATAGTGAGAAAGTCTTCATATCCAGTTTCCATGAAGTGTTCAGTCACGCAGATTACATCTATGCGATTTTGAAATTCAAGCAGATGCAAAAGCAATTGGTCTGCCTTGTTTATTAATCCTGCGATGTTTTGATGCATTATTGATAAATTAGCATAGAAAAAAATGGTTTGATGTATCTTCAAATATGTCCTTTTTGTCAGTGTTACTATTATTCTCTTCTTGGATTTCGCTAATAGTTTTTTTGAGATTCAAGATTACGTTTTTCATGCCTCTGTCATTTAAAAGACCCTGACGACCCGAAAACATTGTGTTTTCATAACATAAGTCAGCGTTTGAGTCCAGTAAATAAGCATATTCATATGTTGTGTTGTGCAGATACAAAAGATTATTAAACATTTCAACCCGCGAGTTGTATATTGTTGTGTAATCAGCACATTGTCTATAGGTTGGCAGACATATAATTATATTGGTATGGCTTAGTTTTTCAATGGAATCTTTAATATGGTAGATTAGATCGTGATAGTTTTTAGTTCCTAAGAAGTCTCTTTCTCCTATTAGAATAACACAATAGTCGCTTTTACTGTAGTGTTTAATCTTATTTTCTAGGCCGAGTAGGAGTTGTTCGATGCTACCATTTGGATACGAGTAGTGGCAAAAGTCAAAACTAGTTGCAAAAAGATCCTCAATAATGTTGCAGAGTCCGTTTCTATTGTTGGCGCTTATTATAGTTAGTTTGTTTTTTATTGTGTTTTGTGTCAGGAATTGTTTGTCGATTAAGTTCTCACGTATTGAGTGTTTATTTCCATAGATGTTACATTGAGTAGTCTTATCAACCATCTGGGGTACAGCTTCTGGAGTTGATTTATCAGCCATTTCGGGAGTAAGCTTCATAAATTTCTTCGTCGACTTAGGAGTAACGCTAAGATCGATTGTAGGAACTGTTTGAGATGATTTTTTCCTTTTTGGAGTGTTATTTACAATGTCCGTTGTAAGTTTTTTGTAAATGTTTTCCTTTTTTGTCAAGTTTTCGATGGTCTTTTTGAGATTTGTGTTGTCCATATTTAGGGATTCAACTTCTCTGTGTGCAGTCTCTAGTTGAAGCGTCAATTCTTTTATTTTGTTTTTTAGTTGAAGAATTTCGCAGTCCTCGTCGTCTGATATGTTGGGTAGACTGTTACTAGTGGTGCCATCTAGTTCATTATTTGTTAAATTTAAGTCTTCACTTGTTGTTTCGGAGACTCTTCGATTACGACGTTGTGTGATGTTCCCAAAGAAGTTCATATTAATTTAAATTTGAGATCTTAAGAAACACAAAAAGTTTCGCAGCTCGTGGGATTCGAACCAGCACTCAGTGTCTCAGCAATCAAACGCTAATTACTTCGGCTATTCGAACGTTAATTATATGGTTGAAATTGGTTAGTGGTTGAGGAAAAATCATTCAAATAGTTTTGAAGCCGTTAAAGATGATTCATCGTTTAGATATTTTTTCCACACAACACCAAGTTCAATTTTAACTGCTTACATAAGTTTTTTCCAGTTAATATACACTTGTCACTTAGTTTTTAGCGTATTTCACGTAATCAATTGTTTATTACAGTGTTATTTAATGTTTATTAACGTTGTATTCTGTTTCGTCACTTCACGTAATTGTCTTTACTTATTTGAAAATATATCACATAGTTTGTTTTGATAACATTTGTGCACAGTATTCACACCATAACGAACATACTAAACACAATTTAATGTACGATTTTGTTTGTTTTATAATTTTAAAGTCAATAATTATCAGAGAACTACACTTCGGATGTTTACTTCATCAGCGCCATCTAGCGGCATTTTTCTTCACTGCGATCCTTCTTAAATTTACGAAATGCCCGATCCCTGCGTCTCATCGCCATACGAACCCTTGTCGTCATCCAAGGAGGAGGTGGACGCCGAAGTTTGATCTTCTTAACAGGAGCGTATTTGTCATAGAGGAGAGAACGAGGAGAAGGGTGAGCAAGGTCAGTGTTGAAATCGCCCATGATGACGCTATATGCATACTCCGACCCTACGGATTCCAGTGCCAATTCGAGGTTGGAGAAATAGTCAACGGCGGGTGGACAATAGACAACCCCAAGTAGGGTCATGACGCCTTTGACATAGACCTCGAAAAAGAGGTACTCAGCGGAAGTATTATATTGAGAGGGAGATGAGGCAATGATTTTTTATGAAAAATCGCTACGCAGATAGACAGCTACACCACTCCCTCCCTTTCCAATTCTATCATTGCAGATGAGAGTGAAACCTGGGAAAGAGTAGGTGGCGGGGAGAACATGAGGTTTGAGCCAACTTTCAGAAACCAGAACGGCATGTGTATTAACGTCGGTAAAGGTGTCAAAAAGATCACTATAGTGACTTAGGACACTTTGCGCGTTTACATGGCAGACATCAAATAAATTACCTTTTCTTTTTGGTGAAACACCGATGCTCAAAGTAACCAAGGGTGTCAGTCAAAGAGCTGAAACTAGCATTGTCGCCATCGGACGACATTGTCGCCATTGCGGGCAAAACCGGTATGATGCTGAGGCTACAGTAGGCAGCGATTTGCTATACTATCGTATCTATCTTACAGTCTTAGTGAGCTGAAGTTGCGTTGGGTACGATGCGCCGCGGTGGGTCGGGGGAGTGAGACACTTTACGATACGATGCGACGCGGTGGGTCGGGGGAGTAAGACAATTTACGATACGATGCGTATTGTAGTCTGCCAAACCTCTCGGGAATACAAGCGTGATGTTATGTATATATTTCCGCAAACAGCCATTATGTGACATCAGAAAATTTACTGAAACGCATAGTTATAGTTTTTGCAACTTATGTGTTATTTTCATCAGAAACAAACGAGTTGGACCAATTACAAATGGGGACAAAAGACTACGTGTATATTGTTCAATCGGTTAAGCAGTCATGGCCTCTCAAGGTCAACCGCGAGATGCCATTTCCAAAAAATAAAATCCATGTTCAACTCAGTTGAGGAGCGTTGACGCACTCAGGCGCACGGTTGTGTAGAATCGAATTTCAAATCCGCGAATTGAATGAGTCTTGTATTAAGTGACTGTAAATGAAGTAAGTGGGTGTTTTTGTGTAATACAAATTATTCTAGAATTATGTAGTGTAATTTGATGCTTGCGTAGCTGTGTTAACGAGGTTGGGTATTTATTTAGATTTTACTAATGTCTTGTCTAAAATGTCTTTAGTATTGAATAATAGTGGATAATTGTTTGTTGAATGAAGTCTTCTAAACCGTGAATGAATATCAAGTATCTAATAAGAAAATTGATATTCATTAAAGGGTTACAAGACTTTGATTTTGGTTTTTGTTTGGAACCTGTTTCTCTGGGTACGGGGCTTTGAGAACTCTAAAACAAAATGAAAAACTCATTCAAATAAGTATCTAGGTCAGGGGTCGGCAACCTTTTGAGTCGGAAGAGTCAATAATTACGATTTAAAACATTTTAAAGTTTTTAAAGAGCAACATTTTTTTTTAAGTATCATACACATTACGAAACAAGTCACAGTTATTATTGGTTTCATACTAAAATTACGTGAAATGGGGGTTTAAACGCAAGGTGACCGAAAAGGGGCGTGGCCTAATCTACGCCATTTGCAAACTCGTCATTTTTTTATTTGATAGCTCACCAGGTGAAGGGAAAATAAGATATATTTGCGTATGGAACTAAAGAGCCGCAGCGTCACATCCAAAGAGCCGCAAGTGGCTCGCGAGCCGCAGGTTGCCGACCCCTGATCTAGGTACATAATCCGCAACTATGGAATGAATGTGACCTTTTTTCTATGTATTTAAAATTTATTGAAACTAAAGCAGTCACAGTTATTATTGGTTTCATACTAAAATTACGTGAAATGGGGGTTTAAACGCAAGGTGACCGAAAAGGGGCGTGGCCTAATCTACGCCATTTGCAAACTCGTCATTTTTTTATTTGATAGCTCACCAGGTGAAGGGAAAATAAGATATATTTGCGTATGGAACTAAAGAGCCGCAGCGTCACATCCAAAGAGCCGCAAGTGGCTCGCGAGCCGCAGGTTGCCGACCCCTGATCTAGGTACTTAATCCGCAACTATGGAATGAATGTGACCTTTTTTCTATGTATTTAAAATTTATTGAAACTAAAGCTGTAAGTATTTCAGTCTTGCTGAAAAAGGATATTAAACATTAAAAAGAAAAAAAAATCTTCTGTAATAAAGTGTATTGCGTACTCGATCACTCAAAATAAATTTAACGTTTCATCATCATCATCATCATTTCAGCCGAAAGACAAAAACGTCCACTGCTGGAAATAAGCCTCCCCCAAGCACCGCCACTTCGACCGGTTCTGTGCTTCCCGCATCCAGCGGATTCCTGCGGCCCTCACAAGGGCCGTTTAATGTAAAACATTTTTGAACTGGGTAGGTTGGGCTGGAAAAATCTGTGAACTTTCAGTACGTATTCAAAGTCAACAATGTTTTTCGAGGGTTTCTGACCTTTGGATGTTAGAAGTAGCGAATGTGACATCATATTGAATGGAGAAAAACTGGAATTTGTTAATCAAACGGTATTCCTGGAAATCACGTGCAATGGGGACCTCATATAACATCTCTTGCGGGGCGGCTAAGCTCGGCCGCTTATGCTGTTAGAAAGATCAGACAGTTAACAGATGTAGAAACCGCGCGTTTGGTCTATTTTAGCTACTTCCACAGCATTATGTCGTATGGCATTTTACTGTGGGGTCGGGCTGCTGACATTGAATCCATCTTTATTTTGCAAAAGAGAGCTGTCAGAGCCATTTATAATCTACGTCGCCGCGAATCCCTCAGGGAACTGTTTAAAAGGATTAATATTATGACGGTACCTTGCCAATACATTTATGGAAATATCATGTATGTAAGAAAAAATCTACATCTTTTTAATAAAATAAGTGATAGACATAATTTTAATACTAGAAACAAAGACAAAATAGATCAACCATTTTTCAGATTAGCTAAAGTACATTCATCTTTTATGGGGTACTGTGTAAAATGTTTTAACAAAATACCTTGTGATATATTGCAATTAAATGAAAGGAAATTTAAAAGTCATATTAAAAGTAAACTTCGTAAACAAGCGTATTATAAATTAGAGGATTACATCCAAGATAAGAATGCTTGGAAACATGCTGGTCCTGCTCCATAGGACAATCTAGAGTCTAGACAAAATCAAACTGGTTGCTAATTGAATTGTATAAATAATTATATTTATGACATTGATTAACTCACACACTGACTTATTACTATATATTATAAATATGATAATATTTAATATTTTTTGAGATCAGCGTCCTAATTCCTTAACGAACGTCAATCAGAATCTATTCGATAGATCCATTGCTTTATATGTTAGAAAAATTTGTCTGCTGAACGTCATAAATATAGCAATGAATGTTTTTGCATTCCTACTGTTAGTACCTACATAAGTTAATTACCCCGCAGTTATAGGTAGATGTATCGGGTGTATCCAGATTTACAATGGGTGCCTCCCGTTTGTGTTTTTACACTTGTCTTGAGTCTCGAGACCAAATTTAACGAACCAACACGATTGGAGATCACGGTCGGACAGTTTAAAGGGTAAATTAATTAGACCAGCCACTTACACTGTGTAAGTGGCTGGTCTAACTGATTTAATCTAACTCACATATATATGTTTTGAACATGTAAAATGTTTAGCACTGCTGCCCATTCTCTGATAAGTCCCATAATCGCCTTCTACGACACCCACGGGAAGAAATGGAATGTTGCCATTCTTTTTACGTCCAGCACCACACGGATCCATTTTATATACTGGACATAGGTGCTGGTACTCCGCTGCATCCGGTTGAACTGTATTATCTTGGGGGTAGTAGCTGGATACGAGAGCCAAAGTATCGAGCTAAATATAATACAAGATTGATATATTATCTAGCACTACGATTAGATACTCTTTCTTTTTTTGTCTTTCTATCGGCTTCCCAAACAGATTTGTAGATGCGTTGTGTGCTTGTTGGAAACTCTTGTACAGTCCTCCAGTGAGGGCCGAACCTCTTTCTGTTGTTTGAATAGAAGCCATGTTCCATGTGTGCCGTCTTATCAGACGACGGTGTTCCAGTGGGCTGGTCAATACAAAAGCCAAGCTGTTGACTTGCTTTTCATTGCGCACCTTCTAAAGTTTTGTATGTGCTTAATCTTATCTTTCCCTGTATTAATTTCAAGACGGATATGTAGCTCAGACCTTTTGATAGTACCAGCATAAGTTAATTAATAATGAGGTTCAAATCTAATCTTTCAAAAGAATCTCTGGTCTTGGCAGCATTTCAATATTAGGATGTTTTTCATTGATGTGTCGGACGGTTATACAGGCGTCTCAAATTGCGGATAAGTGATAGATAACGTCTTTCTCAGAATGGTGGCCCGATTCTAACGTAAATGAGATATTAAGATGGATGTTATCTCATTCGTGATAATAATATAATAAAATACAAATATTGTCGCTGGTTTAACTAGAATTTTTGTACAGATTTTTGCTTTTGGAACCGACTTCCTTTATTTATTGAAAGTAAACCCACCCACAAGTGTTTATCTTTTTCCTATTCAGGCAGCAGGGACATCGACTTGTTACCATGGGTTCAGTAAACAATGTTTTTTTTTTTTTTTGGGTGGGGAATCATCAAATAACTTCTCCCGCTCTGGGTGGAGCAGGAGGGCGTGTCAGACTTTTACTTACTAAAACCCACCCGTGTTCCCCCAGTAGCCTGTATGCCAGGGGCGACGGTATCTCTTTCGAATGATCCCGCACCCCTGGCAGGCATCAGCCCTTGCGGGCCCCATCAAATTGTGCTGACATCTCTTTGAGGCGCGTGGAACACAACGCGCCGTCGACTTGGGCTTGGTCCTTACCGGACAGCGAGCTACCCATTACTCGCCGTCCGCAAGCTCATGCCTACGGTGGCCGGAAGTCGGCCTGGGATTCCCGACGCCCAGGGCGTCTCCGTATCCTGCGGCGGCTAGGGTCGCGAGGGCGCATAGACTGCCTCTCCCTCACGTGCGCCGTCTCCCTCTTCGCGAGCATCACTGAAGGAGGTGACGGCTACCCATGCCCTCTTGCTCCGTACCATGGCCTGGACCAGGGCCGGACGCGAGAGATCGCCGCCGCCGATCGCCTCCACGAGGACACGGCGGTGCTCCACCCAAGCTGGGCAGACCGCCACCGTGTGCTCCACCGTGTCCTCAGGGCGATCTTCGCATTGGAAACACCCGGGCGTTTCCTCCCGCCCTATCCGAAACAGGAACCTCCCGAAACAACCGTGTCCGGTGAGGACCTGCATCAGGCGGAAGGTGAGGACGCCATGCCGCCTCTCAAACCACTCCTCAAAGAGGGGATTTACCGCCGCAATCGTGCCGTGCCCATTCAGTACACAATTCTGAACTCCGCTGCGTTGACATTTTTCGTCGATCATTTAAAGAAAATGCTTTACATATTTTTTGACCACGTAGTTATTGCACTTTTCCGACGAAAAATGTCTGCGCTGCATTGTCTACAATCATGTGCTGACTTGATGGTACAGTTTGCGCATTGATATCCCTGCCACCCTGTGTACTTTTTAGATTATCTTATTTCTTCATACTTTAGATTATGCTCGGCAGATATTGACTAATGCAAAGTTACAACATTTAGGTACCTTTTCCCTTTGTAATGCCTTGTTTTGTTGTAGTTTTTGTTTTGTAAAATTTTGGCTTTGTCATGTAATCCCACCATAATTAAGTTTTCATAGCTATATGTATTATTATTTTTTACTGACTTGTCTCTGTGAGACTAAAAATTATTCATTATTTGACTGAAAACATAAATGTAAAATCCATTCCAACATATATGATATTAAGTACTCTGTGGGAATTTAGCTTTGTGGGATTTATGACTGTTTTTAAGAAATCATTTTATAATAAATTAGCGACCCGTGGGGTATCATAATAACATATCAGCTATAACAATGCTTTTCATTTTGTCAATTAAAAACAGGCATTACGTGATTCAGGTTGTCGAGTACACGAACTTTTCATACATATGAAGCAATGTATTCGAAATATGGTTCAAAGTTCTTGAGATTATGATTGAAAGTATAATACCCAATTTGGGTGCCAGCCATGCTTGCCACTGTCACGGTAATATTATCTATACAGTATTGTAACTCGGCCGTATTTTTTAATAAATACCTACAGCCGCGTGGTACGTAAACATGCGATAGGGCTGTCCGAACCTTTATATGAACAAAAAAAATACTTTGTGAATTGAATAGGAATTGTTCAATAAAAAAGTGTGTTGTTTTTTGATTGGTAGATTTAATTAAAAAACCATGTTTATGTTTGAATAACAAATCGGTCTTATAAATTTACGACCGAAAAATATTTGCGCCTCGACTGAGACGTACGAAATGCTTTATTATTAAATTTTAGAGTATAAAAAATCCGCATTCTAATGTAAAGCTTAATAAAAAATTGTTTTGGGAAACATTATGTACTCGAACTTATTTTTAGTGAAAAAATCGCGCGGTTATTGTGAAAAACCAACACACCGTCCGTTCGTCACTGTGGCACAGTCGCGACTATCTGCGTGCCGAGCGCATGCCGAGATCGAGGTATCGTAGATATAACTCGCGTTTCGTCCGTTTGTATGAAGTTGGAATACTATATAGATAATATTACCGTGCCACATGTTGTATTTGCCACAAAAAAAATTGTGACAATGTTACGTAGAATGAATTATAGTGTTGCCACTTAATCATCCGAAATAATAATATCTGAAATATCTAATCCCTAAGTAATATAACAGATTATCTTGGTTGATTTATTAGGAGTGGTCCAGTGGTAACGAGCGTGACTTTTCAAAGGTCGAAGGTTTTGAACCGCATTACTTTGTGTAAATTATTCCATCACCATTGCTCTCAAAACGGTGAAGGGGAAACATCGTAAGGAAACCGGCATGTCCATGTCCTAGAACCAAAAATTCGAAGACTTGTGACATCTAAAATCCGCACTGGGCCCGCGTGGAAGAGTTTGTCCCACTACCTTTCACAGAGGCCTGTGTTCCAGCAGTGGAAAACTTATAGGCCGATTATGAGCCGATGCCCGCGCCTTTGTCTGCATTTATTTTGTATTTCATAATTTTGATACAAATACCCAGGGTGAAACTAGCCAATGTCCTTTCCCAGGGCTCAGGCTATCTCATCTGTCAAATTTCATATCGATAAGTGGCTTAGGCGTGAAAAGGTAACGGACAGAGACAAAGAGATAGACAATGAGATAGACACAGAGTAAGGCGGAAAGAAAGTTAGACGTCAGAGACATAGACATAGAGATAGACAGAGAGTAGACAGAGACAGACATATATAGATAGGGAGATGGACAGATAGATATACAAAGAGATAGTTACTTCGCAATATAGTATGAATGGTTAATAAGTAATAACACGTAATCGTAAGCTCGATAACGATTTATTTACCTAAATACAATGTATTTACCGAAGCCAGACTTTATTAATGACGTTCGTCTAGTTAACGATGATTAAACCAAGATTTATTGATACCTACCGATTAGAGATGTTAAATAATGGGTTCATTTTCACGCTCATTTTCTTGATGAGATCAGAACAGAGCGGGATTAAGTACACATTTCTCGTAGTTACTGAATGTTTTTGAAATGGTTATATTTAGAAACCAGTACAAATAGGCACGGAGACAGGGCAAATTAATAGAATTTGATGGTAATAATAAGGGCGCTGAAATTGTTTGCTACATTTAGTTCTTTATTTTCTGATGGTGAATGGATAAAATAAGAAACTGTTACAAAATGGGCATATGATACGGCGGAATGAGGAAAATGTCGTGAGGAAAGTTTTGAGTATGAATGTCGATGGCTATAAGGGTAGGGGGAGACCAAAGAACCGATGGATGGATTGTGTGAAAGAATTTATGGTTATAAAGGGTGTGACTACGGAGATGACGACTATTAGAGAAGTGTGGAAGAAAAATCCATGTTGCGCCGACCACAAATATATTGGTATAAGGGTGGGAGATTGATTTTGATTTTCTGCTGCTTCCTGTAATTTTTGTAGTGTATACGAACGTTCATCATCATCATCATTTTAGCCGAAAGACGTCCACTGCTGGACATAGGCCTCCCGCAAGCTCCGAAACTTCGACCGGTCTTGTCCTTCCCACATCCAGCGGATTCCCGCGGCCTTCACAAGATCCATCTTGTCCATCTTATTTATTATTTAACCATTTAGCCCACATATATAAACAGACAAGAATAAAGGAACAGAAAAATACGTACAAAGGTAATGCTTATTTCTACAGAAATCTCTTCCAGCACACCTGCGATAGGAGAGAAGATAACAGAGATGTAGACAACGCGTGTAATAATAGTAGAAGGGAAAACATAATAGCACAAATTATAATCTAATTTATAAATACACATATCATATAAGAATATACATATACATATATAACTTATACATATGTCGTTTTTTTACGTTCAAGATTGCTTTTGTGTGTCCCATCAACTATCTAGAAATGAACACAGTATATCATCAATAATTCAGCAAAATATTACGACATTCGAGAGGCCCATAAGTATTCAACCCTTGGCGCATGGTTTTTGGCCAATAACCAAGGGGCTCGTACTACGCATGGGTTGTGAAGGTCAGATAGACAGTCGCTCCATGTGACCAATTGGTATTCAGCTGCACCCGGTTAGGCTGGAAGCCGACTCCAACATTGTTGGGAAAAAGCTAAGTACTAGGTAGATGATGATGGTTATTCTTCTATTCGTTCTTCCAAATAACGAATTATTTGTGTTCTCATTATGACGTACTTAATACGAAATGTAAGAGATTTCTTTTGTGTGTCACATCAATCATCTTGAAATGAAAACAATAGAGTATTTCATTAATAATTCAGCAGGATATTACAACATTTGAGAAGCACATAAGTATACGACCCTTGGCGCATGGCTTTTGGCGATAAAAGGATTGGGGGTATACAAATATTAAAAGGTTCAAAGTGGTTTATATCCGCCTCATAAAATTTCTCTTGAACATGTTAAGGTATTCTTGATAAGGTGTTGCTTGTTTACAATAAGTTGCCAAAACATTGGAGAGAATTGAGAACTGATAAATTAAGAAATTGATTAAAAAGCCTTCTGTTAGAGAAAGTCTATTACAGCACTGACGAATTGCGAACTGACAAATTAATTTGACTTGTATGCTGACATCCTAATTTTATTAATAATTGCTACACCATTTGTATTTTTTTGCTATTTATTGTATTTTTGTTGTACCATTTAGTTAAGTATGGTCTAAATTGGATTGTTAATTGCTATATTATTTGCTGTGTGTAATTGACGAATTTAGAATCAATTGATGCTGTGTAGCGTCCGACATCTTATATTTTTACGCCGTTCAGGCAAAACATGACTGTCATAATCATAATTTGATGTAACATCTTGCATGCTATGTGTGTGTATAACACGATACAAAACATGAGGTTCTGGACAATTTTTTTTTTTTTCTCATCTTATCTTATGATTAACAAACTATTTACATTGTCCACAGATTTTCTTCATTAAAGCAACATGTTGTTTGAACTGCTAATAGTCGGGGTCCTAGCCCTGGTGATATGGCTGTTATTCTTCAAAGAGGATGAGAATCCACTGGACCAGCTCCCTGGGCCTCCTCGGAAGCCAATCATAGGCAACGCTTGGGAACTGTTCCGATCGCCACCTGGTAAGCATTGTATATATTTGTTCTTTTTTAAATTAGCTATAGCCATTTCATCTGCCTTCTGAAGGAAATACTTTATTATTGAAAGAATTCATATTGATAAAAAGAAACAGATAAATTTAAGATATCATACTGAGTTTTTAAAATATAACTTTTAGTTCCTAAATGCAAATAGATACTAAACCCTAATAACCAGTGTTATTACAAATGTTACAATAATAATGTTTCAACAAATTAGTGTGATGTATATTTTCTTACGTTTAACATGTTTAAATATTGGTACATACGTCAGTTTGGCAAACCATGTTAGATCATAAAATAGGTAATTCTTATAATAACATCTTGAAGATATTTGAAAGCAAATAAAAACAATAACTGTTCTATTTACTCGGATTAAAAGTATTTTATGTTTTAATGCAGGACATACTTCATTTGTATGCGAAAAATCGTCCAAATCCGTCGAGCCGTTAATGCGTGATTGAGAAAAAATACAACAATATTTACTTTCAATTTTCAAGTTTATAATATTAGTGAGAGATGGTTTTATTAGGTCACAAACTGGTTATTAACAGCATAATTAAGTAGTCTAGATCAAACAATTTGCTAGTTTTCTTTGCAAAATTAGGTTCTCTTTGAAAATCAATTCCTAAATTAATGTACCTACGCACCTTGTTACAAAGTGTTTTCAGTATTGAACACTGAAAACACTGGATACGTTTCGTAATATTCATAGATTGAGATGAAAGATAATGTTGCGGTTTTGTTGTTTATTAAGTATTTATTGTTTTTTGTTTACTACTAAGTTAACATACTTCGCAGTTGAACTAAAAACAAATCGAAACAAAAAAAAATGCAGACCAGTTTTAATAAAACACAACCATATTAATTACAGTTTTATCTTTAGAATCATCTTAATATCTTTTAACTTAACATCATAACTTAATGCCTTTTGATCTTACCTAAATAATTTCCCTAAGGCACTTTGGCAACTTTGGCTTCCCAAAAATGTATTTTTTATCCTGTACTTTTCCGCTGCTAGGCTCTACCCCAAGCCTCTGCATTTCCTAATAGTTTATATCTCATCAACATCCACAGTACCATGATCATCCAAGTTTTTCCCGCGCTGACATCAATTTCTTCCGCCCATCTCGACGCCGGACGACCGACATCTTGTCTTCCAGTTCTTGGACGCCATTCTTTCAAAGTCTTACTCCACCTGCCATCAATGTGCCTTGCCAGATATCTACTTTTTACCAACAAATATAAAAAAAACTAGCTTTTGTTCGCGACTTCGCCCGGTAGCGGTTCTTAAATCATCCCATGGGAACCTAGGAATTTATCCTATGTCCTAACCCAGTCTATTATGCCGTTCAACCGTTAAGGAGTGAAAAAGTAACAAACGGACAGACAGAGTTACTTTCACGTTTATAATATTAGTATGGAAGACCTAGAATTAACACATATTTAACTTACCTTCCTGTTTGAGTAAAACAAAAGGTTTTTGAATATTTTCACAGTTTAACTATTTTATTCTATGATTTTACACGGGACAAATAGTTGCTTTTTTACAAAAGTGAAGTTTATGAGACTTATGGTAGCAGTGTTGCTAATTTATACAAAAAATGTTTTACTATAATTTTGCCAGTGGCAAATAATTAAGGTATTATCTTAAATGTTGTAAACACTCCCTCTTTCAGACAAGCTCCTGGGTGTTATGATAGACTACACGAAGAAATATGGCGATCGCTTCGTGTTCAAAGTGATGGGCATGAGATTCCTTCACATTTCCGGACCAGCTGACATCGAGGTACGTTAAATTCTTCTTTATTTGCCTTATTAGTCAACAAATGTGCCATCTATACTATTACTAATATTATAAAGAGGTAAAGTTTGTGAGTTTGTGAGGATGTCGGTAAAACATTCGGTTTTTCGCTGCAACTGGTATCAAACAAGCAGCACGAAAATATCAGAAAAAGATACAAATTTACTGGTCATATAGTCTTTAAGGCCGTAGACTAATTAGAATCCAAATAAATATTGGAACGACCGGAACGACGTAACCATAACCATAATCATAACCAAGACTTATCTAAAATGTATGCATTAAAAATATTGTTTTAACATAGGGTAGTGACACAATTAACAAAAAAAAAAGCTAAGCCTAACTATGGCATGAGACCTTACCTACCTTCCCTGTGTATTTTTTTTAACATATTAATAATATCTTTCTGCGCTATTTGCTTTCAAAGGAAGATAAGCCAAAGTAAGTACATTATATACCTATCACAAACGTGACGTATTTAAGGAAGATATTTACAAGTAAATAATAAGCTTCTTGGAAGGAAATAAAATACAACGTTATACTGAAAGACGTGCGTAAACAGGAAGAAAGCTTACTAGAAATAGTATTAACATTGTTATTACTCGTATGAAAATATTAAGCACGAACAAGAGCGAATAATTGTATTTATGTTATACTAGCTTTTGCCCGCGGCTCCGCCCGCGTGAATGTCGGTTATCGCTTAAAAAGTAGCTTATGTCCTTCTCTATATCTTAGGTTATATCTCTGCCAAATTTCATGACGATCGGTTCAACAGTTTAGGCGTGAAAGAGTAACAGGTGAGGCGTAGGGATTGACTTAAGTGAAGTCAGTTAAAGACTAGTGGCTAAGTAGGTATTAATAGCCGCACGTGTCAATCGAGGTTAAGCTACGCTTGCTGAGGTTGGTCCATGGATGGGTGACCATCATGTTTAGTAGTGTTAATTACTTACCTATTATTGTTTAGAATACAGTTATTTTAACTTAACAGACAGCTGTGCTGCTGGGGAGTTTGTTGCGCCACTTCTTCCCAGCTAAAGCACTAGGAAGTGGTGAAGGGCGGGTGTTTTAGGGGAGTGTCTTATGTAATTTCGACGTCTGACTGCTGTCTGCTGGTAGTGCTGACTCTCAGCCTAGTCTGAATAAATGACTTTTGATTTTGATTTTAACATACCAAGACCCCCTCCATACCTCGGAAACCACGTTAAGCCGTTGGTCCCGGCTGTCATTCCTGGATCTTTGGCAGTCATTACAAGCCCGAAAGTCTGACAACCAGTCTAAAACTTAGGAATTATAGGATTACCCAGTAACTGGGTTGTGGAGGTCAGATAGGACTCTCTCCATGTCAAAGACTATTATTATTCATCTGCATCCAATAAACTGGAAGCCGACCCCAACATAGTTGGGAAAAAGCTAGGCAAATGATGAAGGAGTAATAATAATAATAATGAGTCTGTGCAATTATGGATGAAGTTATCATGAGTCTGTGCAATTATGGATGAAGTTATCATAAGTCTGTGCAATTATGGATGAAGTTATTATCATGACGAACAACTACCGGAGATATATTGTGAAAGATGGTACAGTTGACATCTGTCGGGCATGCCACCGTCCGGGAGAATCAATCAGACACATAATCTCCGGTTGTTCTCGTCTAGCTAACGAGGAGTACTTGCATAGCCAGGATCATCCACCAGCAACTTGCTCTGAAATACAGCCTTGTGGAATCAGAAGTGCCGTACTAGAGGTAAGTGCCCGACCCAGTTCTCGAAAATGGACATGTCACACTGTACTGGGATCGATCTATCATCACTGACAGGACTATTGTTGCCAATAAGCCTGATATAGTGGTGGTGGATCGACTAGAGCGGCGTACAATGATCGTTGATATAACGGTCCCGCACGCCGGGAACCTCGTGAAAGCCGAGAAAGATAAACAAATCAAGTATCTTGACTTGGCTCGCGAGGTTGTCGACATGTTGGATGCGGACTCAGCGATCATTGTACCTATAGTTGTTTCAGCCAGTGGCTTGATAGCCAAGAGCCTCGACAAACATCTGAGGAGGCTCTCGTTGGGCAGCTGGGTCAAGGGCTTGATCCAGAAAGCGGTACTTTTGGACACGGCTCGCATTGTTAGGAGGTTCCTCTCTCTGGAGCCCTGACCGGTAGCTTGTTCCCGATACCGGTGGGCCACTATTTTTTATATTTTTAAATGTTTTTATAATAATATTTAAAAATGTAATTTATATTTATATTTAGCGGAATAAAGATAATAATAATAATGACGGGAACCTCGTGAAAGCCGAGAAAGATAAACAAATCAAGTATCTTGACTTGGCTCGCGAGGTTGTCGACATGTTGGATGCGGACTCAGCGATCATTGTACCTATAGTTGTTTCAGCCAGTGGCTTGATAGCCAAGAGCCTCGACAAACATCTGAGGAGGCTCTCGTTGGGCAGCTGGGTCAAGGGCTTGATCCAAAAAGCGGTACTTTTGGACACGGCTCGCATTGTTAGGAGGTTCCTCTCTCTGGAGCCCTGACCGGTAGCTTGTTCCCGATACCGGTGGGCCACTATTTTTTATATTTTTAAATGTTTTTATAATAATATTTAAAAATGTAATTTATGTTTATATTTAGCGGAATTAAGATAATAATAATAATGACGGGAACCTCGTGAAAGCCGAGAAAGATAAACAAATCAAGTATTTTGACTTGGCTCGCGAGGTTGTCGAAATGCGGGATGTGGACTCAGCGATCATTGTACCGATAGTTGTTACAGTCAATGGCAGTATAGCCAAGAGCCTCGACCAACATCTGATGAGGCTCTCGTTGGGCAGTTGGGTCAAGGGCTTGATCCAGAAAGCGGTACTCCAGGACACGGCTCACATTGTTAGGAGGTTCCTCTCTCTGGAGCCCGGAGCGCCGGTAGCTTGGACCTTGTTCCCGATACCGGTGGGTTACAATTTTTTATATTTTTACATGTTTTTATATTTTTATACTTATATTTAAAAATGTAATTTATATGTGTATATGTTAAAACAAAGGAAATAATAATAATAAGCTTTGACCCTGTGCCCGATACCGACGGACCACTATTTTATATTTTTAAATGTTTTTTGATAAGTTACATTTATAAAAAATATTTGCATTGAGCTGTTCATTGATATTGAGGTGAAAATTCACATTCATACTCATGTAAATTAATTATAAACTGTTGAGTTTCCAAATAAATAAATTTTAAAATGTAGATAATAAGGATTGAAAATAAACAAAGGAAATAATAATAAGTTTATTGATCCAAAAACGCTAGTAATGCTTTAGTAACACTTCTTATTGGATCTCAAATGTCATGTATCACTCAGTTCTGCTAAACCCAAGTCTTCATTAACTGTGCTGCCTAAATTCTCGGGTAACGCAAACTAAGCTTTATTATAACTTTGACAGCAGTACTATCGTTCAGTAAGACTGACAGACTAAGCTAAATTGTTGTATCGAATTAACGTCGGTTCATTCTAACGGACAGTTTAATCTCAAATGCGAGGAGTTTATGGCTCAGTAATAAGAGTAGCACGGGCCGATCGATCAGGTTAAGCTATGCTTACCAAGGCCGGTCGGTGGATGGGACGACCGTCGTTACATACTGAGACCTCACCGTGCCTCGGAAAACACGTTAAGCTGTTAGTTCCGGCTGTCATTCGTGGACTTTTGACTGTCGTCACGGGTCGTCAAGAGCCCGACAGTCTGACAACCACTCTTGCCAATAGGTATCGTTATACCCAGTAACTGGGCTTTGATGGTCAGACCGGCAGTCACCAATTTACAGAATAATTTTTTATCCAGTGCGTAAACTGTAATTGAGCATTTCATTCTCGACCTCCCAGCGCAGAAATTATTCGTTGGATACACAAAAATAAAACTGCTGTTCATACATTTTGACCGCGTAGGTTTTGCCTTTTTGATGGAACACTTATGAAAAAAATTTGGAGGTTCTACAATGATATGCTGAATTCATGGTTACAGTTTGCGCACTGGTTTAAAACATATCCTTTATAGACATGGTTGGAAAAAGATGATGAATAATAACCGAACGTGCGACCTGAGGCGATAAGTGACTGCGTAGGCATCTTTGGAACCAGTTGTCTTATCGTTTTGGCTGGCTGTGATTCTGCATATCCTACTAATATTATAAATGTGAAAGTTTTTGTGAACGGATGGATGAATGTTTCTTTCACGCAAAAACTACTCACCGGATTGGATGAAAATTGGGTTCGGCTTAATATTTTTCAGAAACCACCATGTAGGTGCTCAACATCAAAATATTTGATTTCACTTAAAGTACATAGGCACTTATGAAACGTCAGAAACTAGGTGCTCGGTCGTTGGTCGTTTTCTATGGAGAAATAAAGAAAATACATTTATTTAGCACAGACTACAAAGCACACAATATATCTACAGTAGTTAAAACGTATAAAGTGCGATGTAAGAAATTAGCAGGAAAATTTTCCTAACGGCTGCGCCAAAAAGGCCCAATTTAGCTAAATGCCAGCCAACGAGTGCCTGACGCCGGAGATGAGCTGGCAAGAAACTCCACGGTTTCTCTTTTAAAAATAACTGACTTTTGCACTATTTTCAAATACGTGAGAGGACAGTGTCCTGGAAATATGATATTGACGTCAGTATTCATATTAAACCTAACCTAAGCCTAACGTGTGATCTCCCCCGAGTGGGTTCCCGCATTGTCGTTGCGGGGGGGCTCAGTAACCGTGGATGCCGGCCACGGTGAAGCCAAGAGGAACCCAAAGGTGGGGCCGCTCGTCAGGGCTTTTGCCTCAAAGCCGACGACGTAGCGGCCAAAAGGTAGGTTGCGGTGAGGTGCACCGCAACTGAGGTTGGCCGCGATGTCGAATGGGAGGCATCGCGGCTGAGGGTTACGGGCTGCGGTAGAGGAGGAGTGCCGGTGCTTCTGAGCAGCGCTCTTCCCTTCCGTGGCCTGGGCGGGGCCGCCACCGTTTGATGGCGGACGCGGTGGGGCCGCAGGGGAAGAGGAGTGTCGGTATAGCGTCAGCCGCTCTCCCTATCCCCTGCGGCCGAAAAGTGGTAGACGGGACGGCGCGTTGTGTTCCACACGCACGCCGTCAAAGATGTCAGCAACCACCGGTGGGGTCCGCAAGGGCCGATGCCTGCCAGGGGTGCGGGTATGTTCGAAAGAGATACCACGGCCCCTGGCATACGGGCTACTGAGGGAACACGGGTGGGTTTTAGTCAGTGGTCACGCCATCTCTCGATTTTCTAATATTGAAATTTCGTATACAGATTAGTCCTGTCATTTGACGTCACTGTCTGAACAGGCGAGCGTTATCCCTTTCTCCCTCGCAACGCACGCGACTATATTCGCCATGATAGAAGACTTCAGTCCGTCTCGAAATACTGCGCCGTGCAGATACCGCACTGCGCCCGCCCCGCTTCGCTATAAAAACGCTTACATCATGATGAACATTACCGCGAGTGAAATATAGTGGATGCATGTGAGCGACATAAGTGCTGCAATCAGGAACGCCGCCATTCGTGCCGATCGGATCACGCCGTCTGCAGCCACGTGTCACGAGCTGCGGAGACCAAAGGTGCGTGCTTTTCCTCTAATCCAGCCTCTCATCTATCCCCTCATCCATCCCAAGCTCGCCTGTTCATTTTGCTCCCTCTAGGCGATCACCAGCAACCTTAGAATACAGTCCACTTAAAATAAAATATTTTCTCGATCGCCTACCATAAATGGTAAATTTCCCCTCCAGTCAGTAAAAGTCTGACACGCCCTCCTGCTCTACTCAGCAGGAGAAGTCATTTGATGATTTCCCACCCAAAAAAAAAAAAAAGCCTAACGTGTGATGCCGGACGTAAAAGAATAGCATCATCCCATCTCTTCCCGAGGGTGTCGTAGAAGGCGACTAAGGGACTTACTAGAGAATGGGCAGCAGCATTCTCTACGCATTTTACCACCATACTGCGATCGTCAAACCGCCAGCCAAGCGTGGCGATTATGGCAAATCCTCCCTTTTGGGGGAGGCTTATGTCCAGCAGTGGGCGTCTTTCGGCTGAAATGATGATGATGATGAAGCCTAACGTCACGATGTTATGATAATATTGCTAATACAACGACTTGTTCCAGGTGGTTCTGGGCCATTCGAAGAACATAAAGAAGAGTGCTCCGTATGAATTCCTGAAGGGCTGGCTCGGCGATGGACTGCTGGTGAGCTCAGGTTAGTTAACATAGTAATAGAATCCTAAAAAGACTATTACCGTACTAACTGTTACTTTATTTTATTTTTACTAGCCACTGCCCCAGGCTTCACTCGCGTGGATGTCAGCAATTATCCCACGGGAACATGCTACCGGGGCAAAAAGTTAGTCTATGTCACTCATTATAACATCAAGTATCGGCCACTGATAGGTAAAATCGGTCCAACCGTTTCGGAGATTAGCCGAAACAAACAAACAGTTTTTTTTTTTTTTGTTATAAGTTCCGTTAATATAATTCTTTCATACCCATTCCCTCTCGCTCCGTACCATGGCCTGGACCAGGGCCGGACGCGAGAGATCGCCGCCGCCAATCGCCTGCACGATGATGATGATGATGATGATGATGGGACTCCCTTTTCCGCACGTAGACTCTCATTCGGTCCGTGGTGCGTGGGGATACTGGCTAACAGAGCCAGCCTACCTCCGCCCAAAAGCACAGAAGCTTCCTGGGAGCTTCACAGGCTTCGCGGAGCGACCTCACTGTTCCGAGGATTTCTTCACGCTGAGAAGCCACGGCCTCGCATTCCAGGATGACGTGGGCGGCTGATTCCTCGGCGTCAAGGCAGCCCCTGCAAAGCGGGCTGTCTGTGGCGCCTATGTTTTAGAGATGTTTGTTAAGGGGGTTATGGCCCGTAATTGTTCCTATGATTATTCTAAGGTTATTTCTACTTAGGCTAAGAAGTTTATTAGTTAATCGCGGGTGTATAGTTGGAAAAGCCAATTTTGACTGTCTACAGTCTGTTGCCCGTGACCATCTGTTGTTATGAAGTTCTGTTGAACTTTGGCGAATCCACGCACGAAATTGTGAGAAAGGCAGGGGGAGAAGTGGGTACGGGCCTAGCACTTTCATATCTGAGCCTCTCTTCGCAAGTTCATCTGCGGCATCATCACCTAAGGATCCACTGTGCCCCTTGATCCACTGGAGGGTAATACGATTTGACGTCGATAAACTCTCCAGAGCTAGATGGCACTCAAAGATTAGTTTGCTGTTGGTTTGTTTGTTTGCCAAAGCTTTGAGCACACGCCTGCACGAGGACTCGGCGGTGCTCCACGCAAGCCGGGCAGACCGCCACCGTATGCTCCACCGTGTGCTCAGGGCGATCTTCGCAGTGGAAACACCCGGGCGTTTCCTCCCGCCCAATCCGAAACAGGAACCTCCCGAAACAACCGTGTCCGGTGAGGACCTACGTCAGGCGGAAGGTGAGGACGCCATCCCGCCTCTAAAACCACTCCTCAAAGAGGGGACTTACCGCCGCAATCGTGGCGTGCCCATTTATTTATTTATTTAAACTTCTCGCACACAAAAAGGTACAAAGGCGGACTTAATGCCTTAGGCATTCTCTACCAGTCAACCAAGGGTGGTGAAGAGATTAGATGGCAGGTGCTTTGGAGGAAAGGAACAATGATTAAAAAAAGAACCATAAAATATATCATTATGCTATACAAAAAAGATTGATACATAAATTGGTTATTAACATATAATCATATAATACATATACACGCATACATATCTACTTCTAATATATATATAAATATACAAATTCCAGGAAAAGAGATATTGAGATTACTCTACACTATTTGTTAAGAAAATACCTCTGCAATTTCCGCTTAAATGCATACCGACTGGTGGCCGTCCTGATTTCGAGAGGAAGCGCATTCCAAAGAAGAATGGACTGAATATGAAAGGAAGAATGAACAAAGTCAGAAGTATGAGAAGGACAGAGTAGAAGAAGGTTGTTAGCAGAACGCAGATTCTTATTGTGAGAAGAACATAAATATTGGAAATGAGTCACAAGATAAGAAGGAGGAGTAGAAGAGTTGAGGAGGGAGAAAAGCGTAGTCAAAGCGCGCAAACCTCTTCTTTGGCGAATGGGCATCCATTTGAGCTCAGACCTATAGCTCGACACATGGTCATATTTCCTGAGGTTGAAAATGAAACGGATACAATTATTGAGCAGTCTGTCGAGCTCTTATCCCATTGAATCTTGCTTGAGTGTAATATTTTTGCTCGTGACTGTACATCTGCTGAGAAGATAACTGGTCAGAATGCGAATGTTGGGAAGGGCTTTGTTTTGCCCTTACTTAAATTGGTCTTAGTATTAATCTACTTGTTTTAGAAATGTTAGACTTATACCAAATGCTTGATAGTTTACATAAGAAGATCTAGACTGCCGTCCACAAGCTATAATGCCGTTAACCAACAAAATCGTATTTCGAGTTATGGACAAAATGCGCAGAAATATATTAAATGCGTGCTATTTAGTTATGCAACGGATAGTAAAAATCTGTGAATTATAAGTTCTTAGTCACTTTTTAGTTTAGTGATGTTGCTTACCCGCGTTATAGCGTTGTAAACATATCAAACAAGGCAAGTTAATGGCCTTTTTTTGTCTCGTCATCCATAAATAGTAGAAAAATTACTACTTAGACAGAAAGATAGAGATTTTTTTTTCTGATTATGATGGCATCAAAAAACGGAAATCGACCTTATGCGAGTTAACGGCATTATAGCTTGTGGACGGCAGTAGAATAGACCTCCTGGAGTAGCACGGGCGTAGCCAGGTTTTAGTATCGGGGGGGGGGGGGGGGGGGGGTTCAAGAAAATAAAACGACTAAAAGTACATAAAATAACCCATATTTAAGAAAAATATCAAAGATGTGAAAAATACATACAGAAAAGATCTCCTCGAAGGTAGGTATTGGGGGAGACCTTTCTTTGAAAGAGGAAAGCTTTGGATTTTGAATTTGAAATGTCAAGAAAGCTTTAAAATAATAACCAAGCTATCCCTTAAATAGCATTAAAAAAGATTAAATTTTTAATACTTTTAAATCCTATCAAATACTAGTAATCCTTTCTGAAATTTCATTATAAATCATTTCTAATCCTTTTAAATCCTGAAAAAACTTCAGTTTTTGAAATGATTCAATAGCATTAAAAATTTAAATCCTTTCACATACTTTTTAATCCTAAAAACATGATTAAAAAGTATTTGAAAGTATCAAAAAAAAAATCCTTTTAAACATTTCGTTTAATCAGGGATATCACCTTGGTACAATTTTTATTAAATCCGTTGTAAAATAATCGTCAAATTATTCCTCTACACTGCACGTTTAAAATTAATTTAAACCTTATTACTATTTACTCACCCTTGTATTAAGTAATACAAGACAAGTGTTTAATCCTGTGTTATCTTGAAGTCAAATCTTTTTAACATATGTAGTGAAAATTCTAAATCTACGTAGGCCAAATTATAAAAAAATCAAATAACTTCGTTTACCCGCGCTTAGCGCGTGGGATACGATAGGGCCCGAAAATATACGAAGATTACCGAATGCGATCCGATAGTCGACGGTGGCGGAGGAATCCAAACCACCGTATATTTTAATGTAGGTAATCAATGAGATATGCCGCACGCCTGTTCTTATTTTAATTCGGTGAATGTTAATATCGGAACTTTTCGGGGGGGTTTGAACCCCCAAACGCCCCCCCCCCCTGGTGGGGCCCGTGTGGAGTAGTAAGTTTAATAATAAAAGTCAGGTTTGATTTCTTGATAATCAATCATTTCGAATTCTTACTATACGGAAGAGCAAACACCCGTTTACATTCAAGCTGATTTGTTGGGAGATTTACCCAAGTGAGTTCCATTCAGATTAGCAGGCTGACTCGTCGTGGTGTAGATGAACTGGTGAAGCGAAAGCTAAGCCGATAAGGCTGATACCGCCTGTATGGAGGCGTGGAAATGCCAATTTACGCTTCGGGTGAGACGCCATGCAGAAAACTTCTAATAGACGCAAAAAAATGTGTATGCTGTTAGAAATGTTCGTGCGTTTAAATAATATCGAAATATTATTAACACAGCTACTATCCTTCCTTGACGAGTGGCCCCACCTTGGGTTTCCTCTTCGCTTCTCCGTGGCTGGGAAACCACGGCTACTGAGTTCCCTTGCAACGACAATGCGAGAACCCACTGGGTGGGTAACATTTCTACTTGATGGTTATTTTAAAGCGTACATTTTTTGAGGATTTTGGCGTTGGTAGCCGAAATACAGGCTATCGCCTAGTTCGGCTACAGATGTCTAATAAATTTGTAAAAAGAAAATAAATAGCCTTTAAGATATTTGTATAATTTTAAACAATTATTGAAATTAACTTACTTACTAAAAGTCACAATTGTAGTGAATTACAAAGAATCCCAGTTCCCAAACTAGGCCTAGGACTACATTTTGGGGGGTAAGTGTTCAGCCATGGGATCTGTTACAACATGACAACATTTTTATTAAAGAGGAGTGTCGCCACTTCATTAACACGCTGTTTGTAAATACCAATCATTGAACTGATTATCGAAATGTTTTAATTTGAATTTAATTTAATTGTACAAATGTAGTTTTACATAATCACCATCATCATCATCATCATTTCAGCCGGAAGACGTCCACGGCTGGACTTAGGCCTGCCCGAATTTGGGGGCTTGCCATAATCGCCACGCTTGGCAGGCGGGTTGGTTTTACATAATATATGGTGTTAATATAGTATGTTGACCAAGAGAGTCATTTATCGATCAATACCCAATATTTCATCTTCATTTATCTTCTCTCCCACCAGGTGCTCACTGGCACAAGCGTCGTAAGATCCTCACCCCGACCTTCCACTTAAATATCCTGAAGAACTTCGCGACTGTTATCGAAGAGAATACCCAAGATATGGTGAAGATGCTGAAGGAGAAGAAGGGCGAAGACATCAGCCTGATGCCTTTGTTCAGTGACTTTACGCTGTTCACTATCTGTGGTAAGTCATTTGAACAAGTTACGATTTTGCTCCTTTTATAGTCAGTAGTTTTTGACATACTTACGTGAAAATAGATGTAAATCGGCCACCCCGATTTACGGTCTTTCAGCTGAAATGATGATGATGATATATCATCCACTCCACTCGACGACGTCCACTGCTGGATACAGGCCTCGTTCATTTGTATATATGTATACGATCGCCAACCCGCCTGCCAAGCGTGGCGATTATGGCAAAACCTTTTGGGGAAGGCCTATGTCCAGCAGTGGACGTCTTTCGGCTGAAATGATGAGACGATTTTCTATTCTTCATTCTTATTTCTCATAATAAGTATCTGTTACTTATTGACAGGCCTGTAGTGTCCTCCCAGGCCCCATACCTATTGTCACTGTAATTTGAAAACATTGTAAAAGCCAATTATTTTTAAAGAGTAACCGGGGAGTTTCTTGCCGGCTCTTCTCCATAGGAAGTGAAAAATTGGAACCGGGCACCTAGCTTCTCACGTTTCATAAGAGTGCCCATGCAGGTTTATGTGAAATAGAATATTTATATTTTTATAATTAATTGTCTCTAAAAAAAAAATTTAATAAACTTTATGTACTTCATTTAATAAGCACTGCATACTTGTAACGTGGTGGTTGTAAATTGTACCTTAACTTACTTTTCGTGCAATTCACCTTGACAGGTGTAAAGTCTGGTTATTAATCTTAGCTTTTTATCTCTTATCGATGTTAATAAAATTCAGGGTCACAGCCCTTCAGTTGTACTTGACACAAAAATGCATTCGTCTTTATTATTTATGCGATATCTGGTAAGTAAAACCTACTTGATATCGCCATCAGCGGGTGTGGAATAATTATTCTTGATACTCAATTAAGTCAGCGTTTATTATTGATATTTTACCTTAATGTAGATCAGCATTTTTCCTTGTTTTTATGTTTGGTCGGCTCTTAAGAGTCTTAGCGTGGTTTAAAACGGCCTATAACCATCTTTAAGAATTGGGCAATTAAATGCAAAAATACATTTTCAAATGAGACTCCAGTATTCCAGAGATTAGCGTGTTCAAACAAACAAACTCGTCAGTCTCTCATCGCAGTTCGAACATGAGAGCTAGCTAAACTAAAAAATAAATAAAAAACGATAAAAGTCGTCTATGACTAGAGAAGAAGATTTGCACCTGATTATGTAAACCTCTTCTTTGATCACCCTTTAAGAATATGTCGATATTGTAGAACCATCTTTTTCAAAGCTATCCAAAGCCGTTTAAAGCCAAAAAATATGAACAGAAATAACGGCTTTAATGCGTGGTATTCCATCTCAACGAATGCAATCAAATATCTTTCTATCTCAATTACTTCCAATTGTTGGAGATGTCTAGAAAACGAATCGTTGTAGACCGAATATAGCGTCTCGTATTTCCTTGTTTCGGTGAATGGTTTTCCTTGAAGATATTGTTACTATCAATGTTATTTCCAGAATGTCTGTGCTGCCAAATTCTTCTAGGATTTTATAGTTTATTAAATATAGCAACCATCACTCACTCTTTCTTTTGATTGGTCTCTCTATAAACATTAAAGTAATGGCAAAGGCAATGAATGAAAGTTTTTACCCCAAAAACAGGGTCCCTTTTTAATGCAGGGTTGAATTTACCTTCCTGGATTTTGTAAATCGACTCCCGAACTGCTTGAAAAAGTAAATATGTTCCGTATATCCCTTTCAAAGTCTTTCAAAGAGCCTCACACAAATTCGTTACCCTTTCAATGAATACGTACACAAAATTCATTTAACATCAACAGAGACTGCAATGGGGACTAAGCTGAATGGTGACCAAACAGCAGCTATCGTAGACTACAAGAACGCTATCCTGAACATTGGCAGGCAATTGCTGAGCCGGGTCATGAACATCTGGATGCACAACGAGCTCATATACAAGAACTCTCCTCAAGGGAAGGAGTTTGCCAAAACTCTCTCTGTAGCTCGCTCGTTTGCAGACAATGTTATAATGGACAGAAAAGCGCAAAGGGATCAGAATAAAGGAGCTGAGGAAGCAGAAGTAACTGATGGTATTGGAACTAAGAGGAGACTGGCCATGCTGGATCTGTTGCTGGAGGCAGAGAAGAAAGGGCAGATCGATATGGAAGGCATCCGGGATGAGGTCAACGCGTTCATGTTTGCGGTGAGTACCACAATATTTCGAAAGACGTTGATTAAAATCAATCCATTTCAAAATATTTCAAACTGCCATGTTTATTCTAAAGATAAAAGTTGTAGAAATTTTGTTTAATTCTTTTTGTTTACTCTTCCTGCCTGCTCAAGTTTAGATTAGTCGAATTAGTGAAGCAGAAATAAAAGGTGTTCTATTTCCAGGGTCACGACACCACGGCTTTAGCTCTCACATACGGTCTGATGCTGTTGGCGGATCACGAAGATGTTCAGGTAGTTTTTTTTTTTTTGTCTTAGTAATATTTATTTGATGCGTTTGTAGATACTATGTATGAATTGTCAACAGTTTTTCAACTATTATTTATTCATTTCACCTACTTATGGCACACGCAGTGTCAGTTCGCCCGATTCGGGCGACTAAATTCATGCAAATCGACTCATTAGCCGTTTTGCCATTCAGCAACTACAGTGACTCTTCGAAGATCATATATTTTTTGGATCGAATTTTAGTTCGTAGACTGGAAATGTCATTAGTTTTGTATATGAAGTTTATTTTAATTTTGTATTGAAAGCGTCTGTATTTTTTCGAAGACCTTCGAAGGTCTTCGAAAAAATACAGATTTTTTTGCATCTAACGTAAAATGAACATTGCCTATACATTTTTGACGTGGTGTGAAATTTATGCAGGACCTAGCACTACCTTGATGTTTATCCGTTGAGTGAAGCTCTAGACATAGTAACTCCACGTCCATTGTCCGCTTTTTAATGCAACACTTTTTTATCGTACTTTGGATTTACAACTCTCGGTATCAATCCCAGCGTTGAGAATCCAGAGTACGGTAAAAACACGTCACCATAAAAACCCACCCGTCCTGAAATGGAAAACGTAGTTATAGGTATAGGGCATACTTTGGCTCGCGATACCATATCAAGCAACGCTCATTCTTGTGACTTCCAGCGTGTTCTTATGACATGCATTACGGTATATGAATTTAAATTCCATATGTATTTTATTTTCCCTCCTGAAAATAAAAACAAGTTGCACTAATAAAAAAGAGACTTGCCGGTTGCGCTTTTAATGAAACCTTTGTAGAGGCAAGCAGAAATGAATTTCCATTGAAGGTCTCTCAAAGAAAATGCAAAAGCTATTTCGTTATCTCTAACAACGGTTAACTGATATTGCTTTTATATTATACTAGAGGAAGGTGTACATTTATTTAAAAATAATCTTTCGTATGCTATGGCTATATGTGTGTATATCTGTTCCCTCATAACTCCTAAACTACTTGATGTTGTTCCGCAAGATAAGGGGTATAACCGGAGTTATACATAAGTAATAATTACGGTTTATGCCCTAATTTAATGACATAATCATTTATGTTCGATTCCTGTAAACAAATACGTATCGTTTTTCTTACTAATGGTAGCATTTTTTTTTTCCCCAAACTAGGCAAATGAATACTTTCATAAGGTAATTTTTCCTGTGATAGCTACTTCCATATAGGGGGTCTCCTATGCGAAGGTCTTTGCTTCATTATTGCTACAAGAGTTTTAATTGTAACCTACAACTGTTCGTAAATCATAGGAATCGGTCATTACTCAGTATAATACACACAATTCAAAATTGCCTGTAAATGGTTTAATTGAAATGAATGCTTTGGGTTTGAGTAATGACTCGTGACTTGTCTAGCTATACAATGTGTAACGGATACGGTATATATGAATACATACCAAGGGCACGGCTTCATTGGATGATATCAAACGATACTGGAAGGTTTTTTAATCCTATCTCTACATGTTCGGAAGTTATGAGAATTTTTAATACATTGATACCAGAAACAGAACTTTTCAAATTGAAATAAACACATCCCCGGAAGAGATTTATCGTGATATTGGTAAGTAACTTGGAAAGTTATTGACCTACGTAGTGCGGCGACACGTTTGTTATGATTTGAATTTTAGAAACATATTAATCCGAAAATTTGGTAGATATGTCGCACCTTAAGTGCCCCCGCGCGTTACGCGGCCGGACCGCGCGGCCAGGTCGCCGTGGCCTGGCCGCGTAGCTATCAAATCATCTGCGGCCACGTAGCGACCACATTTGTCAGTTGAATTCACATCGTGCTCCAAAATGGACGTTGAAGAAGGAATTGATGTTGCGCTTGTTGCGCTGATTTTCTTATTACAAAAGCGAACCAAAAAAAAAGAATAAAGAAAAAATGTTGGATTCACCCATTGTTACTGGTTGCGCTAATTTTAAATCATAGATTAAATTTCATTATTGGCAACATCACTAATTGGTTGGTAATACATCCCTATTTCCCATCCCTTCCTTGCACGGAATCTATTGTACTCGTGGAAACGAGATGGCGAATGCCCGACGGAAGTGAGCGGCCATCGTTAGACATTCAAAATACCTTTGTGTTGTTGGCTAAAAGTTTTGGTGTCGAGAACATTGTGCTCCCTAGAAACTTAGAAAATTTGTGAAAATTGGTGTTTTGTACGTGAAAACCGCAGTGAAACGGGCTGAGGAGCAGCTAACGAGGAATTAAAGGTACCGTGCATCCCTGTAACCCTATTTAAAGACCGATTTTCTCTGAGCCTCCACGCGGTCATTCAACGTCCCATTACACTACCTACCAAGTAGGTTTTGTTGTTTTAATTTACTTTTCCGCGTAACCATTGGTCCTTTTCGAGCCGGATTCCATCTGGAATCAGTGAATAGCCAACCATTCCCCTATCCTGGGTCAATTTGTCGCAAAACCCGCAATTGTAACCGCGCCGCGCGCGCGCCCGTGCCGGTAAGTTAGGTACCTACTTATATCGTAGATTCTCGTAAACCCCGCTAATAGTAGTAAATTCGCATTCTTATTCATATCGTATCGTCTCGTCGTGTCGTATTGTCGTAATCTAGCAAGTAAGTTAGATTTTTCACAACCGCAAGCATAAGTTAGGCAAACCGTTAAACTATCGTAGGTAGGTAGGTAATTAATTATTTCGTCTCGCGACCCAGGATATATCAACATCGTTGTAGGTACATCTAATATTTCGTTTCGTATCGACCCGCTTAAATCGCAATATTAATTTATAATTTTCTCGTTAGTAATATCCAGTCATAACCGGTTCAGTAGGTAAACAAAGAACCACATTTTCTTGGCTTGTCCTGTTGAATACATACTTAATCGTGCGTTTACAAAAACATTTATTGCAATTTGTGGAGTGTAATCGATTCATAGTCTTTTCAGAACTACCTACTTGTCGTAGTTATTTAGTTAGTCGTAAGCCGCTAATATGGCAGACGCAACTTTAAAAAGATTAATATCGAAACGCGATCGGATATTTGCTCGCATGCAAACCATCTCCGACCAAGCAAAAGGAATCGACTTAGAAGGATTCGATAAGGAGTCCTTCTTCTGTGATATTAAAACAGTAGATTCATTGCGTATGGACTTCGAAAACATATTGGATCAAATTGCTGCCCATGAGCTCAAATTAGATCCTGACTGCGCTGTCTACTATCAGGCGCTTTCTTCATTCGAAGACCTTTTGGGTCGTGTAAAGCGAGCAGAAGAGAAACTGCAAATTCAATCTCGTAATGAGGTCAAAAGGTCGCCTCGATTACCTCCTATCGAAATTCCCGAATTTAACGGAGATCTTAGGAATTGGCCATTGTTTATCGCTATCTATAAAAACGCAGTGCATAATAATGTTTCTCTGACAGACTGTGAGCGGTTATATTATTTGTTAGGAAAGTTAACAGGCAAGGCTCGTTCAATATGTGCTGGAATAAATCCATCAGCTGATAACTACCCCCATATTTTCGATTTGCTTTGTAAAAGGTATGAAGATAAGCGTCAGTCCGCAACTTCATACTTAGATCAATTATTAGAATTTAAATCTATTTCGACTGGAACCCCAAATAATTTAGAATCATTTCTCGATAAATTCTCGTCGTCTGTAGCTTCTTTAAAAAACATAAAGGTCATTGACCTCGCTGATTTAATTTTGTTATATATCGCTATTAAGAAACTCGACCAAGATACTGTGCGTGCCTTCGAAACTAATTATCAACTAAGATCTAATAGTTTCGAAATTCCATCTTTTTCCGATTTGGATTGTTTCGTTCGTGACCATATAAAAATGTTAGAACGTACTTCACCATCTGTTGCTAGGGTCACCAATAACAAGAAACCATTCGAACGTAAGTCTACAGTCGCGTACGCCAGCACCTCTGGTCCCGAGAAAACGACATGTAGTCTATGCAGTGAGCAACATGATTACATCTATAAATGTAGGATATTTAATAGTTATAACCCAGATCAGCGTTTTAACTTCGTAAAGTCTAACAATTTATGTATAAATTGTTTAAGTAGTGGTCATCGTGTTTCCGTGTGTGAGTCAACTTCTAGATGTAAAAAGTGCCACCGAAAGCACCATACTTTGTTGTGCTTTGGGGCCCAGCAAGCCGCGTCTGCTACCGTTGCTAATGCGGCACCTAGTGACGCTAACGCTGCCTCCGCTCGCAATGACGTCGCGCTGTGTGCGCTATCAGCCGGTAAAAATAAAATTGACTATTTATCTCGACGTCCCGCGACGGTTTTAATTGCAACTGCGCGTATTATAGTCGTGGACTCTCATGGTAATAAACACATTGTTCGTGCATTGTTAGACAGCGCTTCGCAAAGTAACTTTATCACACGTGAGTGTTGTCAACGCTTAGGTTTGAACATAAATAATCGACCTTCTTGTTCCACCGTTAAAGGAATAGGCGGTTCAAGTAAAATAATTGAGGGTTCCGTAGAATTTAAATTTCATTCTCGCTTCGATTGTAACATAAATTATAGTGTCGACTCTTTGGTAGTAGATAAAATTACTGAACATTTACCAACTGCTACGGTTAATTCTTCGGTCTTGTCTAATTTCAATAACTTGCCGTTGGCAGACGACACATATTTTTCGCCAGGCCCGATTCAAGTATTGATAGGTGCTTCGATTTACCCACACTTACTCTTGTCGAATAAAGTTCAAGGACAGCCGCCATATGTATCACCGCTTGCTTTAGAAACTGTCCTTGGCTATGTTATAGTAGGTGACGCGCCGGTCCGTGTTGATAACAACTCAACCGTTTCATATTGTCGTACCGCGGACTCGTTAGACTCTGCGGTCCGGAAATTTTGGGAATTGGAGGAGGTGGATGTTCCCCCTGTAGTCAGCTCGGATGACAGGGTATGTGAGGAGTTTTACACACGCACCACCACTCGGGATAGTGACGGTCGATACGTGGTAGCTCTGCCTTTTAAGGGTGATGTCGAATCTCTTGGTAACTCGCGCCAAGCAAGTGAACGTCGGTTTTACTGCTTGGAAAGGAAGATGCAAGCTTCTCCACAATTAAAGGTCGCGTATGCGTAGCGTCATTCTCGAATACCTAGAAAAGGGTTATATTTCACCTGCAAATTCTGATTCTTCAGAAATTTCGTACTTTATTCCGCATCATGGTGTGATCAGGGATGATAAGGTCACAACCAAACTTCGTGTCGTTCTCGATGGTAGTTGTAAAACTACCTCCCGCATTTCGCTTAATGACCTCTTGTACGGTGGACAAAACCTGCAAGGGAGTTTGTTTAATATTATTGTTGGTTTTCGTTTGTTTTCGGTTGCACTCTCCGCAGACATTCGTCAGATGTTTCTCAGCATTGGAATCCGAGAATCTGATCGGCGCTTCCAATGCATTTTGTATCGCTTTTCCCCGCAAGAACCTTTAAAGGTTTATGAATTTAATCGTGTTGTTTTCGGGCTTAAGTCTAGCCCCTTCCATGCGCTGCGAACTATTAGGCAGCTGGCAGAGGATGAGGGTGACTCCTACCCTCAGGCTAAAAATATCGTCACTTCAGGGTTGTATATGGATGATTTCGTCCATTCCGTCCTCACGGAAGGCCAGGGTATTTCTACCGCCTTGGAGATGATAGGTCTCATGAAAGCTGGTCAATTTGAATTGGTTAAATGGACCACTAACTCTCAAGCCGTTTTAGAGTCGATTCCACCCTCGCATCGTCTGCTAGCTGTCAAAGAATTCGATGAGTCCGACCAGCAGAAAGTACTGGGCTTGTGCTGGTCGCCTACGTCAGATCACTTCAGCATGAAAGTCAATACTCCCGCACAAAATTGTACTAAACGCACAATATTATCGTGTGTCGCTAGACTATGGGACGTCGTGGGATTTGTCGCACCTGTCGTCTTGTACGCTAAACTTCTAATCAAACAGCTTTGGCTGCGTGATTGTGACTGGGATGATACCCCACCTGAGGATATAGTCAGGCTGTGGAATCGCTTCACGGAAGAGCTCCCGTTGTTATGTAATATAAAAATCCCACGTCACGTTGGTATCGTCGCCGATAGTGTGGTCACCCTCTTGGCTTTCGCAGACGCCAGTGAGAAGGCATACGGGGGAGTGATTTACTTCCACGTCCAAAATAGCGATGGCAATACCGTTTACTTGTTAACCGCTAAATCGAAGGTCTCACCTAAGAAAGTCGTTTCTCTCGCTCGTCTAGAGCTTTGTGCCATTCTTGTGCTAGCTCAACTTATAAAAAATGTCATAGTCGCCTGTCAGCACCGCATTGTTTTCCGTAATATATTCGCATTTTCGGATTCGACAGTCGCGCTCTGTTGGGCACATTCGTCGCCCCATCGGTGGAACACCTTTGTGGCCAACAGAGTGACGAAAATACAAAGCGACTTGTCGCCACAAAATTTGTATCACGTATCCGGTACGGACAATCCCGCAGATTGTCTGTCACGTGGTATCACGCCTTCTCAAATAGTTGACCACCCGCTTTGGTTCAGTGGTCCTCCGTGGGCCCATTTGGACGTCTCACAGTGGCCTGTCGTTCCCTTCAGTCCTTCGTCGGTGCCTGAAGCACCCGAAGAGAAGAAGGTTTCGATGCTATCCGCTGTACCAAATGAAAGATCTCCTATTCTTTCTTTGGTCGATCGCATCTCGTCTTGGAGTAAATTACTTCGAGTAGTAATTTACGTTTGTCGTTTTATCAGGTTGTTACCTGTTAGTTATCGCATGTCAGCGTCGGATTACGACTTCGCTGAATTACTCGTTCTTCGTGAGTGTCAACGCCTTCATTTCTCCATTGAGATTGCTAGACTCGGGGAAGGCAAGGATTGTAGTCCTGCTTTACGACACTTAAAGCCGTTTCTCAAAGACGGACTCATTAGAGTCGGAGGCCGTTTAAGAAATTCGGATTTAAGTTATGAAGGGAAATATCCCATATTGCTACCAAGTAAAGATCCCGTTTTGAATTTGCTCGTCGAATACCATCATAAATTAAACTGTCATGCAGGTCCCGCCCTGCTGATGTCACTCTTACGTCAAAGGTATTGGATACTTTCTGCCCGCAATTTAATTAGGAATAGGATCCATAAATGCATTCCTTGCTCCCGCCTTCGTCCCAAGTCAAGTTTCCCGGAAATGGCGGATCATCGCTCATGTCGTGTCGTGCAATCCGCTAAGCCGTTCGTTCACACGGGCACGGACTATGCCGGACCGTTTAGGGTTACTATGTCTCGCGGTCGAGGTATTCGTTCCACCAAAGCCTACGTGTGTCTGTTCGTTTGCATGACTACACGCGCCGTGCACATTGAACTTGTTGGTGACCTTAGCACAGCTAATTTTATGGGCGCTTTCAAGCGGTTCTTGTCAAGGCGCGGTCCGGTGAGTAGGATTTATTCGGATAACGGGACTAACTACATAGGCGCTAAACGCAAACTTTCGGAACTTCACGAATTTCTTTGTTCAAAATACCATAATACCGAATTTGGTAACATGCTAGCTGATAGTCGCATAGATTGGTCACTCAATGTCCCGACTGCTAGTCACTTTGGGGGCAATTGGGAGGCTAACATTAAAAGTCTAAAGTCGCACTTGTATCGAGTCATAGGTGACACGATTCTCTCATTCGAGGAATTAAGTACTGTTCTTACCCAAGTCGAATCGGTAATGAACACTAGGCCTCTCTGCAGGACACTCTCTAGTGATCCTTCGGAACCGCTAGCTTTGACTCCAGCGCACTTTTTGAATCTCACGCCTTTAAGATATTTGCCTGTCGAGGAAATAAACGAGAGAACTACTATCACTAGACATGAATTGTTAGATAAACTGGTACAGTCGTTTTGGAAGCGCTGGAGGAGCGGTTACCTCCACACCTTGCAATCGCGTCGCAAATGGAACACGCCGGTCGATCCAGTAGCTGTCGGCACGGTCGTGATTCTTGTAACTGATAATTCGCCTCCACTACACTGGCCATTGGGTGTCGTGGAGGAAGTTTTCCCTGACTCCACTGGAGTCACTCGCGTCGTTCGGGTTAAGACGAAGACTGGCTCTTACTTGCGCCCCGTCGTTCGTCTTTGTCCATTACCTAACCAATAGATTAGACAATTTCGTCATTTTGATTAGGTTAATATTAGTAATTAGGTACTTAGTTTATTGCTTAGTTTGTCGTTTAGTTTCGTAAATAAGCTTCAATTCTTGGAGGCATCGCTTCAAGCCCGGGGGGATGGTTGCGCTAATTTTAAATCATAGATTAAATTTCATTATTGGCAACATCACTAATTGGTTGGTAATACATCCCTATTTCCCATCCCTTCCTTGCACGGAATCTATTGTACTCGTGGAAACGAGATGGCGAATGCCCGACGGAAGTGAGCGGCCATCGTTAGACATTCAAAATACCTTTGTGTTGTTGGCTAAAAGTTTTGGTGTCGAGAACATTGTGCTCCCTAGAAACTTAGAAAATTTGTGAAAATTGGTGTTTTGTACGTGAAAACCGCAGTGAAACGGGCTGAGGAGCAGCTAACGAGGAATTAAAGGTACCGTGCATCCCTGTAACCCTATTTAAAGACCGATTTTCTCTGAGCCTCCACGCGGTCATTCAACGTCCCATTACACTACCTACCAAGTAGGTTTTGTTGTTTTAATTTACTTTTCCGCGTAACCAGTTACGAATGAGGCTTACAAAGGAATATAATTATCATACATACTTTCCAGACGTATTGCAATATGAAGATATTTTTTTTACTGTATTTATGAGAATGTCTAAAAAAACTTTTTACGAGATCTTGAACATACTAAAACCACTTATTACTGGATCAAGTCAATTTCGGGAGTTCATCGCTCTCATCAGCTCCATCCACAATTGCGTTTTTAAATTTTTATCCGAATACTCATCCGACGCCTGATTCCAAATAGCTTGTCTGTTTTCTATTTCTATATTGAAACAATCCGTATCAAACACCATCTTGTACACACAAAACACGTGTGGCGCGCACACTGATCTCTTTCATACGAAATGGTGGATCTCGTTGGTCGCGGCGGCCAACTGTCTGCGTGTGGGTCGCTATGTTCCTGCTGGCCGCGCGGCCAATACGTGGTCGCTGGCCGCTGGCTACCTAGTGCGCGCACTTGCTTATGTCACGGAAGAATTAGTTGGCCGCGGCGACCTGGCCGCGTAATGCGCGGGCACTTAGAATTAAAGAGACCTAATGCGAATTTAGCCGCAAGCAAAATAGTTTTCTATAATTCAGAATAATAGAGACCTAATTCGAAATTAACCGCAAGCAAAATAGGTCTCTTTAATTCTAAAGGTGCGATGTATTCTTAGAGTATTTTATTTTTAGCTGAAACTATATATAGTGGTTCTAAAACAGCTGTTTTCTTAAAGCTTAAGGATAGTAATAGGGTTTCTGTTAGAGCCTGTATATACCAAACCGATGTGATTTTTTACTTTACTTATAAAAACCTAATTCAATCTCAAAACTGTAAAGGAGAACATCCGTCGTGGGTAAACCAGCATGTCCTACTTAGAACCAAAAATTCGAAGACATGTGACATCTACTAACTATCACTGGGCCAGCGTGGTAGATTACTGCCCACTCCCTCGCGAAGGGTCGCTGTGTCCCGAAGCATGCAACATGAATTAAATTGTCATACAAAGCATCAAAAATACATCGATGTTTTGGTTAGTTGGCGCAATCGGGTTTTAGTTTTTTCCATCTTTTCCATCTTTATTGACATTCTATCCTTTTCCAGGATCGTATCTGCGAGGAGGTTGAGAACATTCTGAACGGTTCAAACCACGTGAGCATGTCTCACCTGGCTGATATGAAGTACCTGGAGGCTGTGATCAAAGAGGTCATGCGGCTGTACCCTAGCGTGCCCTTCATTGAACGAACTACTGAAGAAGACTTCAAACTGGGTAAGACTGATAGACTTGTTTAACTTAAGCTACGTACGACGGACGTAAAAATATCGCGGCGGGAATTTCGGAACGAAGTTTTTTTAACGCAGCTTGTGGTAGGAGTAACACTGTATAAATCTTCACGTAACGGAAAAGGAGTCCACCGTAGGTGCGAGCTTGCGGATGGCGAGTAAGGGACTACATCACACTTATTCAGCTCTGTTCAGCTGTTGTCCATAGAAAACCACGATTTTGTATGAGATGCGTATGCATCCGTTCAACCGCGGAAAGCTGAATCATCAAATAACTTCTCCCGCTCTGGGTGGAGCAGGAGGACTGTCAGACTTTTACTTACTAAAACCCACCCGTGTTCCCTCAGTAGCCTGTGTGCCAGGGGCGGCGGTATCTCTTTCGAACAACCCGTACCCCTGACAGGCATCGGCCCTCGCGGGCCCCATCAGGTTGTGCTGACATCTACTTGAGGCGCGCGTGGAACACAACGCGCCGTCGACCCGGGCATGGTCCTTATCGGACAGCGAGCTACCCAGTACTCGCCATCCGCAAGCCCGCGCCTACGGTGGCCGGGAACCAGCCTGGGATTCCCGACGCTCAGGGGACGTCCTGCGGCGACTAGGGCAGCATGGTGGGGTAATGTGGAAATTTGAGGGTGCTTTTCTGGACATGGTGTTGGACCTGTTAAGCTGTTAGAAGCAATTACCCTACTGGTTAACTATACAATACTGATTCATCGTATGCATATTTTCCACAGTTTTCTGACGGCTCAGTTGCTATTTACAATTGCTGAGCGATTACTACGAGTACGTGGCGTGACTTTAGACTCATGCACGGAAATATATTTGTGTGGTCGTCTTCTTTTTCTAGCTGTCTGTGTATGCGAGGTTTGTAAACGCACCATTCAACTATGGAGGGCAAAGTTTAAAAATATCCTGTCCCAGGGATTATTTAAGGATTATTTCTTTTATCAAACTTCATAATTATTTAGGCAGTATAGAAGTACCTAATAAACAGTTACGACTCCGATCAGACGAGCATTTATCAGTACTTATTTAATTTTGAATTGAATTCTACAGAAAAATGTTTGAAAACTAACCAACCTTCTATTACCTCAGATCTTAGACTGATCAAGTGGTATTTTAGATAGCCTGCTCTCTTCATTAATTATATCTTCAAACCTGTCAAATCTTTGGGTGCACCGAGACGAAAAGTGTTTTGGAGATTTAATTCCATAAGTACCGAATTTATAATCAGATTAATATTGAAGTACTTCTTTCAAGCTTGTTCGCGGTAAATACTGCTTTTATTGTAGATATTTTAAAAGTTATTAGTACCTCTACCTACCCACCCTTTCATCAAACTAAATAAATCGATAGAGTGTTAGCGCAAAGTGCAAAAGGATGCCCTTCCAGAAGGCTTAGCCAAGTCAACAATCTACAATCGTGAACGCTAATAGAAAACTCACCAAATGTATGGGAATGACATCATCTCAACGCTAAGTCACGTGGTCATAACAAACGAATAGAAAATTCGTAGACAAGTTTACAATCGTTCAAAATGTTAGAATGAAATGTAATCGTTTCTACAATGTTAATCGCTATACCCATAGAAATGGTAGCCAAGTTACAGTTTTGACAAGCGCTAACGAAACGATGTCGATGTTTTTGAACGATAGCCGAGCGATCGCCGAGACCCAAGAGTAAACGATAAAAAAATGGCGTCTTTAAGATACAGCTGTCTTGAGAGCGTTAGGTGTTTTGTTTATTTTGAACTTTAGTTACCATTTAGCATTTAAAATGCATACTTTAAATATGTTGTGGGGTGCTCATAATGAAGAAGTGTTGCTTAGGCGTCAAAAAAGAGACATAGATCGTCAGTGCATGGAGACAATACGCGAAATGCCGGAAACTTTATTTGTGCAGCAATTTCGGCTAGACAAAACTACTTTCCAAGCACTTTGTCAAGAACTCCGACAAAATACATCATTAAAAGGAACCAAAGAGATTCCCCTAAAAGTTAAGGTAAGTGCTTTGAAATCTGACTGTTAATAAAGTATTAGCAATTATTTTATTATCTACTTAACTATAATTTCATTTCCTCAATGTTTGTTGTTGTAGGTGTTATGCGCGCTTAGTTTCCTAGCCACAGGATCCTATCAGAGAATTGTTGGCGTCACTCAGCATCTTCCCCAACGCACAGCAAGTCGGTGCATCAGACAAGTTGTTGATGCTTTGAACCACTCTGCTGTCATGGCAAAATGGATTGTGTTTCCAAAAACACGACAAGACAGAGCATTAATAAAACAAGAGTGAGTACTTAACAAATGATTTAACAATATTTAAAATATTAAGTGCATGTAATGGACTTGTTATGAAATAAAAGTATTTTAAATTAACAATTATTGCTTCAGGTTCCAAAGAAGATTCGGCCTGCCTGGTGTAATAGGGTGCATAGATTGTACCCATGTAGCTTTGGTAAAGCCCAATGATGAAGAGCATCTTTTTTATAATAGAAAAGGGTATCATTCATTAAATGTTCAAATGGTAAATATAATATTTACTTATACTGTATGGCATGTTCAAGCTAGATAAATCACTTCTTAATAATAGTTTTATTTTCAGATTTGTGACGGTAATCTTCAAATTATAAATGTGAATGCAAAGTTTGGTGGAGCTACACATGATTCACATATATGGTCTTCCAGTAGAGTTGAATCATATATGCGTGAACTTCATCAAAATAATGAACAAGTATGGCTATTAGGTAGGTATTTAAAATAGGTAGGTAGTGAAAAAAAAATCGAATCTAAAGGAATTTTCCTGTTTTGTTAACAAATAAAATTGTTTTCAGGTGACTCTGGATATCCACAACGCCCTTGGCTCATGATACCGATCCTCAATGCAGTTCAAGGTTCTATTGAAGAACAATACACTCAAAAGCATGTGCAAGCCCGTAACTGCATTGAGCGCTGTTTTGGATTACTCAAAGCACGATGGAGGTGTTTACTTAGAGACAGGGTTCTTCACTATCATCCTCATGTAGCTAGCAATATTACCATGGCATGTTGTGTGTTACACAACATAGCTTTGAAAGCTGGCTTACCACCACCACAACCACTTCCTGCTGCACATGAGGATGATATAACCATGCAAGATCCCACACCCACTGCGACTGTGGGTAGCCAAAGTGAACTAATCCAAGGAAGAGCCATGCTGAACTGTTTGTTAAATAGGTTAAGATAAAAGAAAAGGAAGCTATAATAACATTTTATTTTACAGTTCCTAATTATAAATTAAACTATCTATGTACTCTTTATTGAATTTATCATATTTATGTAAATATGAATAATAAGCTATTGATAGCAGTTAATTTTATTTTGAATGTAACAACAGACAGCTGTGCTGCTGGGGAGTTTGTTGCGCCACTTCTTCTCCTCAGCTAAAGCACTAGGAAGTGGTGACGGGCGGGCGTTTTGGGGGGACTGTCTTATGTAATTTTGACGTTCAAAAAGAGCTGACTCTCAGCCTAGTTTGAATAAATGACTTGATTTTGATTTACAGATATTATAAATAAAACAGCTATGTCATTACAAACAAGTCTATTATTGTTTTTCTTAACACACTGACATTCGTAGTAATTTGGTGGTGGTGTGCACGGTAGGTAAGAAGGATTTTGCAGTTACCCGATATTTAGAATTCACTCAATCAATACCCACATTTTAGGTATTATTATTACTAAATAGTTATCATTAAAATCAATTTCCTACTACTACTGTACATAAATATTGGTTTTATTCTTACATCACAAATGTAAATTAAAATAGGTTTTGTAAAATACTATAATATCAAATATATTAATTAAAAGAAATAAAAATTATATTCTACACTTAGTACATACAAATTTTAGAGAAGGGAAAAGTAAACCGGATTGGAATAGCAAACAATTGAAATATAAGATAATTGTTACTCTGATATTGTAGGCAATTTGAAATGTTTATAGCCCACAGCTGAGACCACAGATATTATACCTTAAAATTTCTAATCTAGTGATTAGAAATTTTAAGGTATAATATCTGTCGAAGGTAGTGATGATAGTCTCAACTGTGGTAAAATTTGTATCAAATTGTCTACAGTACCAGCTAAACGACTTAAAATTAAATTTTTATTTTCTTCCATTTCAATTCTTCTCGATTCCAATCGCAGCCTTTCCATCTCCCTCTCATGGTAATGATTTTCCCGGTCTGCCTCGAGTTGTAGCCGGCGATTCTCGACAGCCACAAACTCGCTCGTAGCCCGTTCGAAGGGCGTTTGTATCCGGCGTGTGCGCGCTCGAAACAACCCGCGGCGCCGTGGCGTGGATGTGGTGGGCGACGCCGCGGGCGACGGGCTTGCACGATGCCGCCGCCGCTGCGGAGCCCTCCGTGACGTGGACGTGGCAGGCGACGTCGCTGACGGCATCGGCACGGGCGCAGTTCCGGGCGGCGGCGTTAGCACTGGAGGTGCAGGATGCCGTGGAAGCTCTCCAGAGGGAGGTGGCAGTGAAGCAGAGGTGGTAGCTACTGGTGTTGCTGAGAATGAATAATTACAGTCAAATATTATAATGAGCCCAAATGAATTATTTAACTAAATAATTGTATCTTAAAAATATATTAAAAGGTACCTTGTATAAAATCTGAAGGAATAAAATCCAACATAATGTCATCTGTGGCAGAAACTTGGGACGGACAGACTGTATTCACTGAATCTCTGGTTGGTGGTGGTGAAGAGTTTCTCTCTGATGCAGGGGCCTGAAAAATATAAATTTGAAAAATTACACTTGTTTATAAAATAAATATCTAATGCCTTTAAACGAGCAATTCTTGTATATTATATATATTTATAATCTGACTCTCAGAAATGGCTCCAACGATTTTCATGAAATTAAGTACGCAGGGAGTTTCGGGGACGATAAATCAATCTAGCTAGGTTTAATTTGTTGAAAACGTCAAACAAAAAAAAAACAACCAAGCAACGCTCGGTCTTCCAGATATTAGTCTAAATAAATGAAAAAGAAAAGTCCTGACTGACTCATCAACACCCAGCCCAAACTCTTGGATCTAGAAAGCTGAAATTTTGCACAGAGGTTCCCTTTATAATGTAGACAAGGAATAAGGAAGGACTTTTCGAAATTCAATCTCTAAAGGAGTTAAATAGGGAATGAAAGATCCGCGCCGGCGAAGCCGTTGGCAAAAGCTAGTACTTAATAAGCTAAGAAAAACAACTAACATCAAAGCCTCTCTCCTCAATTCCAGCTAGACCAATGACAGCAGTCAAACCCATTATGCCCAACACCCTCTCTTCTGAAGCAGTAAGAGTTTGTCTGCTGCTTGGACCACCACCAGTACCAGAAGCCTCACGACGTACTGACAAGGCTTTTTTCTTGGTTTTCGTTTTCCAGTCTGCCCACACCTGAAAATATTAATCATTTTCTAGTCTATGAACTCGGCTGATTATTGTATGTAAGTACTTCATTTTGTGGAATACTAAATGTTAGTTAGTCGTTTTTGTGAGATTCTTACTTTTTTCCATTTGTCCAATGGCTTTATTACTCCTCCACCAATGGAGTTGAGTAACTCTGCCAGTTCCTGCCACAGACGATCAGCTTTAATTCGGCCTTGAGGCCCTTGCTGGGGCCTAGTTATATCGCCATGGCTAGAACACAAGTTAAAACTATTTCAGAGAAACAAAGTGTCTATTGATTAATTATAGAGGGTCAAACACAATTGTTTTGTTTGTTTCGTAAGTAGCAATATGAGTTCAAGTCGCGTATCACGTCATTGTTTATGTTTCAAACTTTCAAGTGCACGAGAATGATATTTTCAAATAACAAAGGAAGATATTTACGTAATAGCTAATAATTTACGAACCTTTCCATGAATTCCAGTAAAGCAGCGAACTGTTCTGGGCTAGCTCGAGATCTAGATTCCATCCTATAAAAGTTTAAGTTTAACTTTAAATGAAGGATTCATTTAATTACGGAATCTTATAATCTTACTACGTCTGATCATATCGTAACATTTCGAGATGCAATAATGTTTAAAATTACATCTCGCACTGTGATATTAAAATAAACCAATTATATGGTGAACTTTACCTTAATTCGCTTACTTTTGTTTCACTTAAAACAATAATTTCTTCTTAAACAATTCAAAACACAAGCTCAACCCGCACAAAATACACAACTGCGACTTTGACGTTTGTTTTTTGACGTTTGTTGGAACGCTCACCATAGACTAAAGTATAGGTTTTTTCTACATACGTTGTAGAATGAGCGATCGACTCAGTCGTGTCAACTTGGCTACCAACTTATCGTTTTCTATAATCGCTTACGCCCAGGCGTTAACGATTGTAGAAAATAATTCGATACCAAACGTTTGTAACTTGGCTAGCCCCGCAGGAAGCTTTTGCGTCTAATATTCTGCTCCCTTTGATCCGTGAGCTTTGATATTATAATTTCCTAGACTAGGAGTTAATTTTCTACTACATTCCTATTTCCGTAGCATCTTGTCATTAATGGAGTTAAGTGGCAATTGCTAATACGTCTCTGCGTCTAGTGCTGCATGTCAGCGTATCAGAAACGTTGTGTTTAAGAATCATATTTCGCTTTGAAGTAGCTGCGACTCGGCACTCTTTGAAATCGTCTTCTTTGAAAATATAGGTTGCTCAAGAAGGAGCTGTTATTTCCTATCGGTAGCTGTGCCGGGTTTTCTCGAAAAAAATCATATAAATGTTTTAACTTCAGTCATCTTATCTTAAAAAAAGATTGCTTTGGAACAACTAGGTCCACTCGTCTAAAAAGGGCTCCAGTAGTTAGAAATTTTAAGATATGTTATATAAACAAAAACCCACTCTGATGGGGCCACATATCACGGAGAGGAGGCAATGGATCCCAGCAAACATAAGTAATACAAAAGTCCTTACAAGACCAGCCTATAATAGTCCCAATCAAGATCACAGGCGTCTTTTTACACAGAAAAGGCACGAGCATTTATCACCACTCTTGAAGATGGACAAGCGATCTCAAACTTATATTAATTATAGGTCCAGGTTTCCTCACAATGTGTTACTACATTGATTTCTGCTATGTCCAAGACAAACTCAGAAAGTACAAACGAATTGAATAAGTGACATCGGTACTGCCCGTATTTTAGCCCACAACCTGGCATATGAGAGCTAAGGCATTCAACTCATCCATCACGAAAATCCCAAAATCAGTGCCAATAAAATGAAACCTTCACCAGGTGACCTGCTAGTGAAGAAGGGCACAACAGTGGACGTGCACATTTTTGAGCTGCATCGACGTGAGGACCTGTACCCTGACGCGGAGAAGTTCAAGCCGGAGCGATTCCTGAGCAACGAGATGAAGCATCCCTACGCTTATGTGCCGTTCAGCGCCGGGCCTAGGAACTGTATTGGTTAGTTGACGGTTTTGTTTATTCTAAACTTGGTCGGAGCAACATGTGTTTTGCTTCCTTAGTTCTCTTTTAGTCATCATCTCAGTAGTCAGCATCTTTCTAGCAATGTCATCTGTTGCATAATTTTGTCACACATTGCATCCATTGTTTCTTTGGTCTTCCGCTACTCTTAAATACAATATTCAATCGTATTATTCTTTTTAAATGCTTTATTGTACTAGTGATTCGCCAGCGCTACTGCTGAGCAGAAGGTTCTGGGTTCGATTCCCAGGTCGGGCAAAGTGTTATTGGGATTTACTATCAGGAATTTCTTAGTAGTACTCAGTAGTCTGGATTTATGCTCGCTTGAAGGCAATAAGGCTGGCCGTCTATTAAATAACACTTAAATAAAACTGGCGACATGTGGCCGGTATCGGTAGGTATACCTCTCAAGGTCAAAGTCAAAGCATTTCTTTCAAATAAACACTTAAAAGGCACTTTTGAACGTCAACATTTACATTAAAATAGAATTGCTTCTAATCGCCCCATCCAAAATGTAGTTTCGTATGGAGAAGAATGGGCAAGAAACTCGACCGTTACTCTTTTAAAATGTTTTGTCTACAATATCTACATAAAAAAAACGAAAAGTCCTGACTGACTGACTCATCCACGCTCAGCCCAAACCCTTGGACCAAGAAAGCTGAAATTTAGCAAGAGGTTCCCTTTATAATGTAGATAAGGAATAAGGAAGGATTTTTCGACATTCAACCAGGGAATAAGGGAGTTAAACAAGAGATGAAAGTTCCGCGCGGGCGAAGCCGCTGGCAAAAGCTAGTGTAAACTAAAAAGAGGAATGGACTCAAAATTAAACCTTGAGGAACGCCTATTGCCTATTGCCTCTCAAAGTCAAAGTCAAAGCATTTCTTTCAAATAAGCACTTAAAAGGCACTTTTGAACGTCAACATTTACATTAAAATAGAATTGCTTCTAGTCGCCCCATCCAAAATGTAGTTTCGTATGGAGAAGAATGGGCAAGAAACTCGTCCGTTACTCTTTTAAAATGTTTTGTCTACAATATCTACATAAATAAAACGAAAAGTCCTGACTGACTGACTCATCCACGCTCAGCCCAAACCCTTGGACCAAGAAAGCTGAAATTTTGCAAGAGGCTCCCTTTATAATGTAGATAAGGAATAAGGAAGGATTTTTCGACATTCAACCAGGGAATAAGGGAGTTAAACAAGAGATGAAGGTTCCGCGCGGGCGAAGCCGCTGGCAAAAGCTGGTGTAAACTAAAAAGAGGAATGGACTCAAAATTAAACCTTGAGGAACGCCTATTGCCATTTCAGACCCTAGTGAGTTTATGCCGTTTACTTGAACTTTTTCCTTTTTGTCTTTCAGGTATGATCTTAGTAAAACAAGAGCTGTATTTCTAATCCCGTAGTGCTCCAGTTTCAGTAGAAGTGTCTCATGGTTTACGCAAACGAACGCCTTGGAGAGGTCGCAAAAGATTCCAATGGCATCTTTTGCTTCTTCCCAGGTGCTAAAAAATGAGCTCTCGCGGGATGTCTGGCCTTCTGTGGGAACGTGGGGTAACTCTGCGAGAGAGTCGCAGATTTTCGACCGTGTGGTGACGCGTCGCCATACCAACAACGGGTCTGACCCGCCACATTAAAGGTTTTACATAAAATATTTGAAATACATACAGCCCAAATTGCGAGTAGCAACTAGGTAGTTTTTTTATTAAAATAATAAACACTCCTCATTTTACTCACAGGCCAACGCTTCGCCATGCAAGAAATGAAGACTACCCTCAGCGAGATCTGTCGCAACTTCAAGATTGTACCGAAGGTGAAGGGAGCCCGACCCACGCTCATGTTTGAAATGGTGCTAAGGCCTGTCGACCCCGTATACGTCAAGTTTATTCCACGTAAAGTTAACGCCTAGTTATCATGTTCAGAGGCCCTAGTACGAATGCGCGTAGAACATGAAACGTAAATTCGATCAAATTAGACTTGAAAATACAACTATCCTTTAGCATTTTTTTAGCAACTAGGTATTCTTTAGCGTTTGAACTTGCGACAAGCAGAATGATTATCACCCATAGATATGAATGAAGTCTTAGTAAAAATAAAATAGCCTTTTATTCCACGCATTTACAAAATAATTTTACAATATTGAATTCAAATCACTTTTTCCCTAGTATCGTTTAAGGTGATGTGTGCTATTACGATCTGAATGCTGATCTCCTCGACAAACTTGACCATCTTCTCAATTACTGCATTCGTTTCGTCTTCAATCTGCGTAAGTAACATATTTATAGTCTGTATATTTATATAGGTATAATATGTGTATATTTACTTATATTTGAATGAATATTGTTACACGACTTACGTGATAGCACCTACCATTGTTTGTCTCTGCATCACCCAAAGGTCGACTGGTAGAAAATGCCTATGGCATTAAGTCCGCCTCTGTACATTTTTGTGCATGAAGTATTAAATAAATAAATACATTTTCCTCGTCTGGCAAGCATAATGACATGGTAAGATGCAAGTGTCCATCATGTTTTGCTATTAATATATTTAATTATCAATGGTGCAAGAAGGCCAACCTAAGTCCATCTTTATATTGTGCCTAAGTACTGCAAACGCAAAATTTAATGACAGGTTTGATGGACAATTGGCAATTCTAATTGTTAGAAGGTAACATAAATTGTAATTGGTAGAAAGTACTGGAAGTTGTAAAATATTTAACAGTATTTTACATTTTAAATTAAAGAAAATCGGTAAGTGAGAAAATCAGCACAAATTGTAACTTAAGTTTCGGTTTAAGACAAAGTAGGTAAGTACTTTTACTTTGTAAGATGCTCCACTAATTTAAGTTAAGCTACGAAGTTAGTTTAAGCATTTACTGGGCAAGTTTAACTTTGCATAAATAACTCTCGACATTTTTAATTTCGGTATCCATACGATTCCCATGAGTATGGGGGATATAATTGGACCAAGTTTAACTATCGAATAATGTACTTTTATTTTTTTAATAACACAAATGGAAATGAACGGTTTTAATGTTATTTTACCTTAGTTTTTTTTTTTTTGTAATTGGTTGTAAGCAAGCACACCTGTGTAGCCAAACCAGGAATTAATTGAAAAATTAACCAACGTAATATCTAGTTATGTGTCCATAGCCTACTGATAGAATGTCTCAAAGGACCAAGGCTGTAAAGTGTAATAGATCCTTTGAAAAAAAAAAACATGAAATATTATCAAACGATTCTAATCATCATCATCATCATCATCATCATTTCAGCCGAAAGACGTCCACTGCTGGACATAGGCCTCCCCCAGGCTCCTCCACTTCGACCGGTCTTGTGCTTCCCACATCCAGCGGATACCCGCGGCCTTCACAAGGTCATCGGTCCACCTTGTGGGAGGCTTTCCCACTATTCATCTTTCGGTACGCGGTCGCCACTCCAGAACCTTTCGGCCCCATCGGCCATCTGTTCTGCGAGCAATGTGCCTAATTTTGGCAATTCTTCGGGCTATGTCGGTTGCCTTGGTTCTCCTGCGGATCTCTTCATTTCTGATTCGATCGCGTAGGGAAACTCCGAGCATATATAGGCCTCTCCATTGCCCTTTGGGTGACTTTAAGCATTCTGATAAGGCCCGTTATGAGCGACCACGTCTCTGTACCACGATTCTAACGGAGGAAAGAAATAAGCAGTTATATCGACATTGGCGAACGTACCTAAGCAATATAGGTACCTATCCAATCGTCCTAGTCTATGGAAACGTAGAGGTTTTTAACCCTATGTATGGTTCTAATCTGAGTTCTATAGATTACAACCATACTATTAATTCACCTTAATCAGCCTATTTTTTATATACTATATGTATATTTTTGGGGTTGGAAATCATCAAATAACTTCTCCTGCTCTGGGTGGAGCAGAAGGGCGTGTCAGACTTTTACTGACTAAAACCCATCCGTGTTCCCTCAGTTGCCTGTGTGCCAGGGGCCACGGTATCTCTTTCGAACAACCCGCACCCCTGGCAGGCATCGGCTCTTGCGGCCCCGTCGGTTTGTGCTGACATCTCTTTGGTGCGCGAGATTACGTAAATATCCAGCTTTTGTTTGTTGCGTGCTGTTAGTATATTATTAACCACTGAAAATCAGCGCTGTGCTGTGGGTCCCATAGCACAGCATCATGCTGAGTGGAAGCCTTCTTGTCACAGTCACGGCGTGCAGTTGCCGACTATATTATGTTCTTTATGAAAATATTTGTGTTGTTAAGTTTTTTTAATTTTTTATTAATATGTTATTTCATCTTTTTATATGCACGTGTTTCTGTGACAAATAAATTAATTTTTCTTTCTTTCTTTCTATTAATAAATTGAATTCTGAATTGTTTAATAGTTTTTATAAAAACGTTTTTTTTGTTTTTTGTTTATTTACCTACTAGCTTTGGCCACTTTGCCAGCGGGTTCCCACTAGTGGAGGTCAGAAATTATCCCACGGAAACGTACTACCGGGCTAAAAGTATCCAATGTATAGCATTATTAGCTTATAACGTTCCCACTGAATTAAATTTATTTAATGAGCCTATTAAAATAAGGAAAGAAAAAGGGGTTTACAAAAGCATTTATTAGATAACCATATCCTTATATTAATAAGCTTATTACACGCACGTTATGTGACACCCAAACTAGGACATGTCCTGTATGTCAGATGTCAGCGTTCCTCCCTGGCAGCCACATTTGTAAGCCTAGCTTTCAATTGCGAGCTTCATGCCTCAATAATGATGAAGAACTCAAAAATAGCAAAATAAAATAAAATAAAAGTCGCGGGAAAAAGCTTGTTTGATGATAATATTTCTTATGATATAAAGATAAAAGTGTTTCTTAACGTAACACGTGGAGCTTTTTGGTCAAAAAGGAAAGAGCATAAGATTTTTGTACATACACGTGTGCCTCCAATTAAGAAAAACAACATTACAACATTTCCTGGTATATATTAGATACGGGAAAAATGTATTTGTGATTTTAAGATAGAAAAATTGGAATTTCAAAAATACTGTCATAACTCCTCTTTTTCAATTTTACCAAGGTGTATCGTGTTACCCAGTAAGTGGGTTGTGGAGGTCAGATAGGTAGACAGTCGCTCTATGTTAAATATTGGTAATCAGCTGCATCCTTTAAAATATTGGTAACCAGCTGCTGCATAAATTCGTTGGTTATACAAAAAAACAATCAGCTGTTGCATAGAAAAGTGCAATACCTACTACGCAGTCAAAGTGTATGGAACAGCTGATTTTTTTTTTGTATAACCAACGGAAAATTTGTACGCTGTGGGGGCTAGAATGATATGCTGAATTCATGGTTACAGTTTCCAGGAAAACTTATCCTGTATACTAGGCGACGCGACGTTGGTCTAAATAGCCAGGATCCTTGGGCAACGCCTAAGATCACGTTCGCACTAGCTTTATACACTATTAGTAGGAATCGTTTTTAACCGACTTCCAAAAAGGAGGAGGTTATATGTTCGACTGTTTTTTTTTTTTTATGGTTACATCTTCATCGATTTCTCCCTCATTTGTGGACCGATTCTCAAAATTCATTTTTTATTTGATAGAATATACTCATAAGGTGGTCCCATTTAAATTTCACATAGATCTGATGATGTGTTTTGGAGACGGACAACGGAACTCTTAACAAAATTACAGCAAATCAACCGCGATTGCTGCTATGGCGTAAATATGCATTGTTTTGTCCCCAAGGATGATAAAATTTCGAATTGGTGTGGGGTAGGTACTATAAACTAAAAAGTGAAAAATAAAAACTTTTTCCAAAAAGAAACAACCGACTTCCGGAAAAACACTACAAAGTGAAAAATAACTTTAATTTCGGAAGGCATGACACGAAATTAATAAAATACATGGATATGAAGACACCGACTTCCGAAATTAAAGTTATCTTCCACTTTGTAGTGTTTTCCGGAAGCCGGTTGTTTTTTTTTATTTATTTTTTAAGTTTTTATAATTTTGACAGTTCCCGAGCATTCATTGCGTTGTTTATGTTGCTAAGCATTTTTTTTTTTAAATGTGAAAGAGGATTTGCAATAACCCTTAAAATTATTCAGATTCTGCACCCTAATTACGTAACGCACGATCAATCATAATTTGAATCAGATTGCTAATCCATTGCTTTATATGGTCGAGAAATGTGTCTGCTCAACAACGTTAATAACGCAATGAATATGGTTGAACTATCAAAATGAAACTGATTATGATTGATCGTGTGTTACGCAATTAGGGTGCAGGTCTAAATACTGCTGAAAAAGTAATATTTCATTTTGAACTGTGTTTTTGGAACATTTTTTTTTTTTTTTATAAAAATTTATTCGTTAATGATATAAGGTGAATTGTTGGTGAAATTTTCATCCCTTTTTTTATTCCCACTTAAGTATTTAATATAATTGGTCAGATAGATTAGATTAGATTGGTTAGATTGGTAGATTGATCTACTTAGTAAGTGCTTTTTACATAACATTCATCAGTGTTTGTACATTCGGATCATTTATTTTTGGAATTATCGGGTATGAAATTTCACGCCTTTGCTCAGAATTCTTGTGAACGAAGAATATTAATCAAAAGTTCTGAGTATCGACACTTGGATCTCTATTTAGGAGTTTATTAAGGTTATATCTATATTGGGAGCTTGATCTTCTGGTAGTAGGTCAGTGTGGGCGAAGTTGATAGATCATCTTACTTTATTTTGTACAATATACGAAATTAGTTGGTAGTTTTTCTTAGAGGAGCAGAGTCGAGACAGTACAAAATCTACATATTATGATGATTTAAATAGTAAGTGGAATGTTCACTCCTGTTTTAGTCACTTACTCCTTTATTACAAAACAAGGTTTTTATTTAGCTCAAGTTTAAACCATCAAGCCAGTTTATGAATTAAGAAACCAATATATATATAGAAATGCAGTTATTTTTACAATGTGTCTGCTCAATAATGTAAATAACGCAATGAATATTGTTGAACTATGAAAATTACACAGATTATGAATTTAGAAATATAATTAAATTTTTCTAAATTTTGTACGCAAATCGGAATAAACTTGGAAATGCAAAAACTGGTTCAGAGTATCAGGCTAGAATTAAACTTAGATCGCTTTTTGAAATAAGACAAACAGGACAAACTCCGTCATGAAATCGCCTATTCGGTTTCCACGATAAATGTTTCCCTTCCTACCTAAAGACTTCCATAGACTTCGAAGAATTCTATAAAACAGATTTCACATACTTACCTATAACTGGCTTTTATCATATCCCGCATACAGCGTATCGTAAATTCAATAAATCTTCTGTATAAAGGCGATTTTATTCACGAGATAAACGACGTTATATTGAGTTGTTCGATACGATCGAATCGGTTTACAGGAGGAGGTAATAAATTATATCAATGAACGAATGGTGAACGAGAATCTAGGATGTGGAATATTCCTTCGTAATATATTAGGACACCCTTCCCACGGCCCTGAAGAAAAAGCGACTTGCCATCAACAATTTACTAGCTCAAGAAACGTACAAAAGATTCCCGAGTAAGTGAAATATATAGGCACCTACATTATAGTTGATCGCCGACTGTTCAAACAGCTGTAAAATCTCCAAAATCAAGTCGGTACCGACAAAGCCCAAATATCGAAAAGTTCAATAATAGTACATTATGGTACAAGTGTATAAGGTTGGTGATTACAGCTGAGGCGCCATTGAGACCCGAGGACGGTAATCATCAATAGACACGTGTATCATACGACGTTTTTCAACACACTTGTGAAGAAAATAATACTAAAAAATCATTTTGTCCTTGGAATTTTTAGGTAGTAAACTTTACATATCGTTAAGGGCTTCACATCTTACATCAGGCGGTGTTACAACATAAATAATTTTCTTCATAACTAGTACTTGTAGTCATTTTAATGAATAAATAACTATAATTTCAACAGTGAAAACGAGTTGAGATTTTTTTTTGCCAATGGCGGGAAAAAGTAATCAGTTTTCCAATGCGCGCGCATCTAACAATGGCGATCGGCCTTATACTAAGGCCGCATTCCGAATTAGAAAAATAACGCTGTGAGCGCTCACATCGATATTTTGCGTTCCGAGTTAGATATCACGATTCTGACAGCTAAGAACCGTCATTTTTGTCATCAATACGGAACGCTCGTGATCGCGATAAAAGTGTTCACTCAACTCAACAAATATGGTGAATATATGTTTCAAACATATATTCACGAGATATACGATCACGGTCCACTCCCTCACACAGAGAGGAGTCTGTGTCCCAGCAGTGGGAACGTTATAAGCTAATAATGCTATACATAGGATACTTTTAGCCCGGTAGTACCTTCCCGTGGGATAATTTCCGACCTCCACCAGTGGGAAGCCGCTGGCAAACTTGTAAAAGCTAATAGGTAAATATACAAGGTTCCGTGTGGTGCCGGACGTAAAAGAATAGCACCATCCCATTTCTGCCCGTGGGTGTCGTAAAAGGCGACTAAGCAACTTACTAGAGAATGGGCAGCAGCGTTCTCTATGCATATTACCACCATACTGCGATCGCCAACCCGCTTGCCAAGCGTAGCGATTACGGCGAACCCCTCCTGCTGGGGGAGGCCTAAGGACAGCAGTGTACGATTTTCGGCTGAAATGATGAAATATACAAAACTAAAACACGTTTTAATAAAAACTTTTTAATAATACAGAATTCAATTTATCAAAATATATAAATATAAACTAACAGCACAACAAACAAAAACTGTACTTATATTTACGTAATCTCGATTAGAGATCTGACCTAACTATCATATTATTTACCTACCTTTATCTATTTTCGTACACCTATTTATTACATACATAACAAATGTGGTTCCACGTGTAAAAGATAATTGTCGACACAGAAAAAGAAAAACAATTTTATGATGTACTAGCTTTTGCCCGCGGCTCCGCCCGCGTGGATGTCGGTTATCGCGTAAAAAAGTAGCCTATGTCCTTACCCATATCCCAGGCTATATCTCGGCCAAATTTCATGACGATCGGTTCAGCGGTTAAGGCGTGAAAGCGTAACAGACAGACAGACAGACAGAGTTACTTTCGCATTTATAATATTAGTAGGGATTATCACAGAGATATTAATTTCGAAAATGTTATCATAGGTATGTTATTTCAAATACATAAGGTTTTTTAACAAAAGATGAGATAAGAAACGTTGTAACCTCACAAAATGTATTGTTAAAGATACGTTAACCATAACATAATTTAAAGCAACGTTTACAAATAAAGGAGTAGGTATGTGCAATGATTTTATAAGTTTTACACTTATAATATCATTGAGTATGTGCATATTCTTATAAAAAAATTGTAACAACTTTCTTATACATGAAACTCGCCAATGTATTGTAAATCCTTAACAGATCACTAATACACTAAACACCAAGTCTCATGGCAGTTGCGGTCATAAATTGTGCGAGTTGGACAGAGAATATGTCTTGTCTAACTCCCTCGTTTTATGACTGCATTTACAATTAATGTGGGCGTGTAAAACAGACCTATGTGACCCGTAATTTTACCTACGACTAAACGTAACATAAACAGGCTCTTCAGGTCGTATCAACATGTCTGCAAGAAGCGCTGGTCGAAAACCTTTCACTCGCGGCGACAACCTGAAGTTGCGACATATTGCACTGAACACGCATTTCATCTCCAGCATTGCAAACCGTTGACCTGTGGGCAAGAGAATTTTGTTTTAGTTAGCATGCAAAGGAAAACTGACCTTTCTGAAAGAAAGAAGGAATTTTGTTTTATGGGCACAGTGAAAAATAACACTGCAAAAATTCATTAATAATACCAATAAAGCTTTTGCCGAACCGACCTCAGCTCATTTTGCCGAACCGACCTCAGGTCAAAATGTCAGATGGCAACTCTTGGTAATACCATCCCTGACGCTGATTTTTAGTTGCTATCATAGCCCCTTGACGCAAATTGGTGTGATGACGTCATCGCGGTCGCTCTGCAGTTTTTAATATATTTCGCTTGGCCGCTCAAGCGGATAAAATATAAGAAAGTATTTCTTGTAAAGTGCCGAAACTGTCATGTTTTCGTCAACATCGAAACGTAGTTTTAATGGCTTAGCGTGACCTTTCATCTTTCACGTATTGAAAATGGACGAAATTGCGTCCTTAATCTTTTCTTGGAGTTACGCAAAACGAAAACTAATTATTTTTTAAGAAAAAATATCTACAATCAAGGAAGGACCTGAAAATAGTTTGTTCCTAATTGACTACTGGAATTGATTTCAGTAACATTTACTGAGGGTATTTTTTTCATAAATTATTTATTTTGACATGCGTACAGACGTGTCAAATTTATCTGACAGATTTTCATCTTTATTACGCAAACATAAGGTTCTTGTTCAATTGGGACAATTTGACAGTTTGGGGTAGCTTGATGTGCTGGCGTCTGTACCTACCGCTGATTAAGCCAGATTAAATTCAATCTCATTTCAAGGCAATAAGACTCGATTTTAAATGCATGGAGTAGTGTAGTAGTTGCTAGGGTCAGCACGTTTTTCTTAATAGTATCACTCAGATTTTTTTTAAATAGTTTTGGTCATTGTATTATGCTTTTAATTCACTACTCTAATTGGCGTGTATGAGGTCTTGCGTAAATTTTTAACACGTTGTTTGTAAAGACCTTACTTAGAATAAGTTGGCAGCACGGCCACATACAGTCGCCAGTAGGTCAAGCTATCCAAAACTGTCAAATTTTCGCAATTGAACATAAACCTTATTCCTTTGTTATAAAGTTGAATAACTATCAAATAAATTTGACAGATTGGGGTAGCTTGATGTGCTGGCCTCTGTACAACACGACTTACGACGAACATAAAGACACTACAGAAACCAAGTTGTTAGTATAAAATTATTCACAAAAGGTAGGTATACTAAACGTGTCTAGCCTTACAGTTATCATAGCGTGATTTTATAAAGTTCTTGAAAGGGTTTAAAATAACTATGAGTTCTGTATCCAGTTAGTTTTTTTAAGACCCACAAAAAAGGGGTCTAGACAGTAATTTTATCCAATTGTAACTGTGTAGGTTTCTGTATTTTTATTTTTCACTGAAATTATCATCAACATTGTCGACAAAATTAATAGAAACCCCGGTTTTTGGAGTTTTTTTTCAATTTTAATTGTAGTAGTGGTTTAGCGTTTCAAAAATGGGCGCAAAAACTAAAAAGATACACTATCTTTTTCCACTCAATTTTGAAATTTTAGTTCTTTAAAAAGAATTTGTAAAAAATCAATATGTCAATGGTAACTTCGACAGAACCATTTGTAATTCTCGGAAAAAAAGAGAAAGAAAGAAAGAAAGAAAAATTATTTATTGGACTTGCACAGGAATCTTACAAACTTGCTACAGTATAATACGATAATTTATTAAACACATAAAAGAGAAAACACTAAAACACTACTATGCTACACTACTATTAAAATTAACATAAGATTTATACAAAAACAAAAAAAAGTAAAATAAAAAATTTAGTCCTGTACGAAGCCAAAAGGCCACTATCTCAGCATGATGCTGCGACATTTAAAAGTGTCGCAGCGCTGGTATTTTTTCTTTATTCTGATAGGGCCCGAGTCTGAAAAAGCTCTTTTAGTAATTTATTTTTGCACTTTTCACTCGTATTAGCTTCTCAAGCAAGTCTGATATTATTTATAGAACTAACACATACATAAACTGATGCCTTCTTCGCATGGTGGTAAACAGAAACTAAAGAACGGCGCTAAAGACAAAAGTGATCATCTAATTTGATTTTATAAATTAGCAATTATTTTTATTATAAAATTTTCATAAAAAGTACACACTTTTTGTTAACAAGCCCTCCTTAGCATGAGGTCCTGGCTTCGATTCCCGGGTTTAAAAAAAAATGGTTTCTCTGTCTGAAATTTCTCAGTAGCAGCTCGGAGTTTGGAGTTGTGACCGGTTGATGGCAAAAGGCTCGATCGACCCTTACCTATTACATGGGGCGTAACATAACTGGCGAATGTGGGTATACTATGGATACTTCTTAGTTCAACCTTTCAGGGAAACAAAGTGTGTTGTTGTGTTAAAAATATCCATTTGAAATACTAATGTTCTCTTCGTAAAGGCACCCAGTAAGAACAATCAATAAACAAACTCTTTTGTTACCTTTTAATGTTAGTAGCTTAGGCAAATCTTTAAATTCGTCACATCATCATCATCACCATCATTTCAGCCGAAACACGTCCATTGCTGGATATAGGCCTCCCCCAGGCTCCTCCACTTCGACCGGTCTTGTGCTTCCCACATCCAACGGATACCCGCGGCCTTCACAAAGTCATCGGTCCACCTTGTGGGAGGCCTTCGTCACATAGAAACTAATTTTTAAATAGTACTTTAACTCGCAATTAAGTAACAAACAATTTATTTAAAAAAAATACAAATTAATTGAAAACCATTGATCACGAAATATTTTAGTTTGCGATTAATTAAATAACAAAACAAAATTGTATTACTATTTCAATGACAAATAATAAATACGTGTCCTCACGTTCGTTTCAGCCGTCGATGAAAGTCACGTGCAAATTTTTAACAATAAAAATACAACAGGCTCTAATCGAGAATTCAGTTTACAAAATAAAATAAATAGAGTGGTAGACAGATTGTTAAAAGCAAATTTATTGAATTCGGGATTTATTGTTTTCATTATTTTACAGAATAAAAAAATAATTTACCATGATCACCCATTATGTTCGGCGATTTGGGAAAAAGAAGTGCGTGGCCTGAATTAATGTGGAGGAATGAATTAAATGTTATTTATTGGTGGCAACAGCAGAAACATACAGGTATATAGGTATATTTTATGACGACAACGCTGTAATGAATTTGCGACCAAAGATATACAACGATCTTAAATTATAATCAAGTCCTTCCGCCATTTCGTGTAAGATCCCGTATAACTCTTATTAAATTATTTTGCGCGGTGTGATTCCACCTGACACATACACCACTGATATCTAGTCCTTCTATAGCCGTAGTATTAATTACAATAAGATAAAACAAAGTTTTCTATACAGAGTAGGTACTCGTAGGTACTTCTTGGGAAGGCGCGTGGGAAAAGAGTGCAAGGCTAGGAAAGGTATTTACCCAAACGTGCTGCGCATATTGTACTACAGAAATAACAACAATTCTTTCCCGTTGCCGATGACGATCTAATTATTACTTGATATAAAACTTCGAATCCGAATTGTTTTCGACTGAAGCCTTAGTACAAAATACTGCGTTCTACATGTAGGTACTTTAAAAATATTTACCTAATTATTATTGACGGCCGCCAAAAAAATTATCGTAGAATGGGTGATCTCCTTTAGCAATCAAAACGTCTGAGATGTTACAATATGCAGTTAAATATGTTATTATAAAGTCTATATATTTCAGCTTTATTTCTTACTATAGGTACAGCAGTGAGTCTGCCCAAGTTAAAAAAATATTTTAAAGAAGTTTTTCAGTTTGGTATATCTTGTTGTATTTTTTTTTACAAAAAGCACTGTTTTAGTATAGTTTGTTCTTTTGTTTTAAGTTAATTTTGTCAATAATATTTAAAAAAAATCATAGCTGGCCACTGGCCTTCTGAATTTGTAGGAGTCCACCATACAAAAAGTGAATACTTATCCTTATAAATTGGGACGTTTCTGTACATCTTTTGTTAGAGGTCCTGCAATAAACAACTAAAATAAATGAGATAATATAAAGAACCATACCTATACAATTCCTCGGTCCGGCGCTGAACGGCACGAATGCATACGGATGCATCGGTGCCCCGCTGAAGAACCGCTCCGGTTTGAAAGCGTCCGGCTCAGGAAACAGATCCGGTCGCCGGTGCAGGTCGTAGATATGGATCGACACTTCGGATCCTTTCTTCACTGGTAGGTCCTCTATAATTAAATAGGATGTTGCAGAGTTAAGTAATTAGCAGATGATTTAACGCACTAAGACAAGTGTTGGAATTTCAAGTATTTTCCAATTTTATTTGCGCAAAAGTGTCTGGAGCTAGTATTTCCAGCTTACTTCCTGGCACATAACGTAGTGTTTATTAAACCTACACATAGTTTTATATAAAAAATTACAGCTGCGATTTCGTCCGCGTTTCTTGCTCTTTTCTTTTTACTAAGGGTATTAGCATGATGATTTAAATAGTAACCGTGTAGTTTCTTGCCGGCTCTTCTCCATATGAAGCGACAATTTGGAACCGTGCACCTAGCTTCTGACGGTCCATAAGTGCCCATGCCCATCCATGTCCATAAAATAAAATATTTTGATTTGATTTGATGTCAAATAACCAATATCAAGATATAGCCTTTCTCAAGAATAAGGCTTTGAAATGCAAAAACAATTTTTCAAATACAACTGGATTAGAGAGAGATCAGAGATTAGCACGTTCAAACAAACTAAAGTACATATTCTTATTTAGGTATTATTCAGCTTTATTATTTGATAGATAACACAACGTGTAAGAAAAATTTGAGAAACTTTAGAGAGACAACTTGAAATTTGATTTTACATAGGAAGATTGAGTTCTACATTGCAAATTAAGCGTTTTGATGAATAAATAGAAAGGGTGTTGTTAGCCCATATTATTTCTTAACAAAGTTAATTGAAGCAATTATGATTAAGAATTAAAGTTTAACCAGTTAGACCGCATATTATTCACTCAGAGAAGTTTATATAGGAGTTGTTATATATTTGATTGAAGCTGACAATTTCTGTCTATTATGAGATCCATTTATTTTAATTGGGATGGGACCAGCGAACGTTTTCAAAAGTCATATAATAATGTATGCCCGTTACTTTCGTTTCAAAACCGCCATTGCCTGATGATTACGCATGGCAACGCAAGCGCAACTAAATTGTCAGCGATTTATTTTGAATCGTCCGATCACGCGCGTATCGTGTACGAATTCCCGAGAGCTCAAGTGATGCGATTTTTACAACGCAACGGCAAAAACTAACAGACTATTTTTATTTCTTCTTTTTGGTTTTCAATCCTCCGAGGTAATCTTTTTTTCTCGTATCGATCAGCCCGAAGCTCATGCCGCATGTCGAGGTAAAAAATAAAGCCAGCAAAATTAAAAAACTCACATGTTTTTTTTTTGTTGTTGTTTGATATCTATATAAATAAAAAGAAAAGTCCTGACTGACTGACTCATCAACGCCCAGCCCAAACCCTTGGACCTAGAAAGCTGAAATTTTGCACAGAGGTTCCCTTTATAATGTAAACAAGGAATAAGGAAGGATTTTTCGAAATTCAACCCCTAAGGGATTTAAATAGGGGATGTAAGTTCCACGCGGGTGAAGCCGCTGGCAAAAGCTAGTTATAAAATAAAAATTACAAATGACGTTTTTTGACCGTTTTATAAAAATGGTTATAATACGGGATATGACAAGATATGGCCAGGGTTTTTTTTTTACTTACATTTACTCATATTATTATGTGCCCAGTTTGGAAGTGGTACCACTTCCTTTTGTTTTGGGATTACAATGAAAACGGTATCTCATTCCCGTTTCGATTCAACCCAGGCATTGCAACCCCCCCGAGTGGGTTCCCTCATTGTCGTTGCGGGGGGGCTCAGTAACCGTGGATTCCGGCCACGGTGAAGCCAAGAGGAACCCAAAGGTGGGGCCGCTCGTCAGGGCTTTTGCCTTCAAGCCATTGACGTAGCGGCCAAAAAGTAGGTTGCGGTGAGGTGCACCGCAACTGAGGTGGGCCGCGATGTCGAATGGGAGGCATAGCGGCTGAGGGTTACGGGCTGCGGCAGAGGAGGAGTGCCGATGCTTCTGAGCAGCGCTCTTGCCTTCCGTGGCCTGAACGGGGCCGCCACCGTTTGATGGCGGACGCGGTGGGGCCGCTGGGGAAGAAGAGTGTCGGTATAGCGTTGGCCGCTCTCCCTATCCCCTGCGGCCTAAAAGTGGTAAGCGGGACGGCGCGTTGTATTCCACGCGCGCCATTAGAGATGTCAGCAACAACTGGTGGGGTCCGTAAGGGCCAATACCTGCCAGGGGTGCGGGTTGTTCGAAAGAGACACCGTTGCCACTGGCACACAGGCAACTGAGGGAACACGGGTGGGTTTTAGTCAGTAAAAGTCTGACACGCCCTCCTGCTCAGAGCGGGAGAAGTCATTTGATGATTTCCCAACCTCCAAAAAAAAACAAACCCAGGCATTGCAATGAATTGCCCACGTTGACACCTGGACTTAGCATTTAATAATCCCGGGGTGACTTTGAAGACCGGTCGGTCTTACATCGTTAAAAAAGTGGATGGTATTTTTTGCTTAACTGAGTATTTCTTAGTAAAATTATGAGTAAACTTTGTATAAATGAGCATTTGGCTCCTTTGACTTTCAAGTAGCTCTTGTAAGTTTTCATAATTACTGTTTATTTAGTACCAAGTCAGGAAAAAATCTAGAGTTTTACTTAATTAAATATCAGGTGTATATATTTTTATAACGGACATTTAATTTACATGGATTAAAGCCAGGTCTGAATAACATATAAAAATCCACTGAAAATACAAATACAAATGTACATAACAAAGGCTTTTTCACCCTTTAAACTGAATAATAAAATAAAACATATCTCCCTGTACTTACCAGTAAGACATTTACGAAATGTATTTTTAAGGAATCCAACGTGCATGAAGTACTTATTGGAGGTATATACCGTGTGTAATCATAACTTTTCCCCTTTCAAAACCAGTTTTTCTCTAGACTGACGTTATCGATCTCGATGTTAGAAAAACAATATAGCCTTATCCGCCGAGTAAAGCCCTTGTCAACGGGACAAAAGCCAAATGTATAAGGATCGAAATTCGCAAAAACGTGATTTTTTTATTGTAAATACATTTACATCGAAGCTTTATTTTGATACCGTTCCACGTAAGAAAACCCAGAGGTTTCAGACTATACTTTAAATTACATACAGAGTGGAAAAAGACAAATCACATTGCCGTCAGCTACGCTTTCTTTACATCAAACTAAGTAACGTTGCACAAAAATAATTTCGGGGAAACGACTTTTATTTTTGGTGAAGTGCCTAATATAACGCACGCAAAACTTACTGCTTATGGATGCTTGTAACGATACAGGGTCAAGGGGGTATTTAAAGTTGTGTTTTATCATTAAAAACTTGTTGTCGTTAAAAAATGTCAGTAAAAGTTGGAATTTTTATTTTCCGTATCTCCGTAACCAGAAGATTTCTAGGTATGGTCCAATAACAAAAAAAAATGATTAAAATAACGGGTAGTATACGTGACTCTTGGCTTCGTTAAGTGTTTTACACCCGATATAACTCAGAATAATTTATTTTAAAGCTCAATATTACCTAATGCTCACAGTTTCTGCCAAAATTGATGTGACAAACTGAAAAGCGCGCATACGTCCTTGTGATTGGTTGAAATATATATCAACAGCCAGTCAGCAGCCCTAGACAAAATACATCCGTAAATGTCTTAACTAGCGTTTAATTTTGGTGCGTTAATAATTTTCGTATCAGAAACTGGGCGTTAACTTTGCTATAATACAAGCCTGAACGAATCCTTATATATAGTACTAGCTTTTGCCAGCGGCTTCGCCCGCGCGGACCTTTCATCCTCTATTTAACTCTGTTAGGGGTTGAATTTCGAATAATCTTTTCCATGTCTAATCTTTCCTTGTTCCTTGTCTACATTATAAAGGGAACCTCTGTGCAAAATTTCAGCTTTCTAGGTCCAAGGGTTTGGGCTGGTCGTTGATAAGTCAGTCAATCATTCAGGACTTTTCTTTTTATTTATATAGAAAAGTATTTAATAAAACATAATCAGTCTACAATGTTGGGAACATTTTAGACTGATTATGTTTGGTGGAACCTCCTCTTGATGAGAGAGAGTGGGCCGTAATCCACCACTCGGGTCTAGTGCGCATTGGTAGATGTCACATGTCTTCGAATTTTTGGATCTGGGACATGCCTCGTGGTGGTGGTATGGTTATTTTAGTTTATTGCCACCAACTTCCGAAATTAAAGTTATTTTTCACTTTAGTCTTTTTTTGGAAATCAGTCGTTTTTTTCTTTTTTTTCGGAAAAAAGTTTTTCATTTCCAATCAAAATCAAAAGTCATTTATTCAAATTAGGTTGAGAATCAGCACTTTTCGAACGTCTAAATACACAAGACCGTTCCCCAAAAACGCCCACCCATTTTTAGTTAAACTTTTTAGTTAGTTTAGGTAAACCCATACGAATTCGTATACCACTACTTGTTTTATAAACAACAGTGACAGGAATGATTTGAACATCGTCAAGATACACAGAGTAGATTAAAATCGTATTATATTATCGACGCTAACACAATAACTACCGGAGAAAAAATTATGTAATTTATACGGGACTACCCCTGAGTCATACTCTATCCATTTTTTTTTCTAATTGCCGGTTATATCGCGGATCATACCTTCATACAAAAAAAATACGACATGCAGACGAATTGAAACCTCCTCCTTGTTTTTCGTGGGTTATAAACAAGACAAAGCAAAAAAGGATTGGGAAAAAAACACTCCGTAAAAAAAATCACTTACGTTGGATTTAGAAGGAAGAAAAAAAGATGACATCTGCCGAACATGATTTTACTTCGCGTCTTATCGGTCACGTTTCGTTAAAAATATTGGACATTTTCGGTCTAATATTTAAGATTTACGTCGATAATGTTACGTGTCCTTTGACAAAGACATCGGGTTCAGACAGAGGGGTTAAGTTAGACTGACTAGCTACTTGAAACTAAGTGAACCTGCTTATAGTAAGTTAGCTGGAGAATGATTGGAAATTCAATTGATATCAAAAGAGTAAAAAACTAGTTGATAAATTGAAACAAGAAGAAATTATACAACAATTGGCTGCTAACATAATTATTATTTTGTATTGATATAAATTATGAGGTGTACCTAGCTACAAAGGATATAATAGACTGTGGCTATACCATAATTGAATCATACACACATCCTTTTATGAAAGACTGGCTTTTGCCAGCGGTTTGCCCGAATTAACCAATTTAAACCAAACCTTAACAAATTATACACTTAAATCTTCCTAATGGTCTATTGGTGAAAACCGCATGAAAATTGGTTCAGTACTTTTTTATCGCGAACAGACAGACGTGGCGGGGGGATTTTGTTTTATAATATATAGTGATTTGACATTTCCACATATAAACGGAAACTCTACGAGAAAACCGCTTTTGAATTTTGCCCGTTTTTATACTTGTTGTAGGTACCTAACCTATGTAGTACAATCTATATCGCAACACTTGAGAACGGCTGAACTAATGTTCGTTATAATCCTAATGAGGTTTATAGGCGAAGCAAAATTGGAAAATGTACCCAGAAAATACGGAAATTCGGGAACAACTGAAACTGCGCTTTTTTTGTTACTATATAAATGTGGTGGCTCTTAACCTCGATCACGCCTGATGGAAAGCGATTGATGACGTCGATAACGGATCGAGGGTGCTCAGAAGATGCCTGTTCACTCTTATATTAAAGGTAGACAAACGGGTTAAATGTGGAGACGAACACAGACGCAGGCATATAGTTCCACACCTTGGCTGTACGCATAATAAATGTGGAGAAGCGATGAGTACGACTGGTCGGGATATCAACCAAGTGCGGATGGTACCCTGCAGTGCGTTTGGTAATCGGGTAGTAAAAGGGCGATGGTGTTATCAGGTCGTGGAGCTCTTGCGCACACTCTCCGAAGTACAGTCTGTAGAAGACCGATAGGCAAGCAACATTACGCCACGTCTATCGGGTTAGCGAGACAAAGATAAAAATACATGCTTACCTAACATAAAGTCTTCAGTTATCTCCCGAGCGATGAAGGGTACGCTAGGGTACAGCCTCAGTGTCTCTTTAATCACAGCCTCCAGGTACTTCATGTCAGCCAGATCAGACATGCTCGGGGTGCGGTCAGAGTCACCTAGGATCTTCAGACATTCTTCGTAAATTTGATCCTGTTAGCAGATAGGAATATTTAAGAAAAAATCAATCAGTTCCGAATTAAAAATTATTGATTTATGGAAAAGCTACATAGTTGGAATAGTAAATTGTTCACCGAGGGGAGAATGTTGACGATTCTAACGAGGGTTTAGTTAAGGCACCACTTTCTTCGGAGTGATACATAGTATATTTTATACTATACCTATGAAGAAATTAATAGTACTTTTTAATATAGAATACATAGACCTTATGGTACTTGACTTTTATTTCTATGCCTTTTCACTGTAAAAATCTTCATATAAATTATATGTCTTGGTTATTTTTATTTCTGAATTTCTCGGGCAGTACATTCTCAATAACAGTTTGTCCAGTTATTTTTAATTTTGGCAGCGTCATCATATTTTCACTATCTCTACTAGATGGCATTTCGAGTAGATCGTAAAAACAAATTGAAAATTTCGGTACATACCTAAATGAAAAAAAAGAAAGAGCAGCTATCCGCGCGCGCCATTTTAACTTGTTCGTTCTTTTTTAAATCAATGTTCAAAAAAAATGTGGCCAGTATCAATTTGCGTTTCGTGATAATAACATTTTATCTTTTAGTATTACTATATTTAATTAGGTTAGCTACTGAATTGCCCTAAAAAAACAGAGCACGTTAACAATGGATTTGCAGACACTATTTCAGCCCGCACATTTTTAAGTGATAAGGTATATATATTCATTATCACAATAATTTATTTATTCCGTCAATTACAGCAGTTCTTGTATCAAACTGACAGCTGCCATCAAAATCAAAATCAAAATCAAAATATTTTTATTTCATATAAACCTGCATGGGCACTTATGAAACGTCAGAAGCTAGGTGCACGGTTCCAAATTGTTGTTTCCTATGGAGAAGAGCCGGCAAGAAACTCCATGGTTACTCTTTTAAAAATAATTGGCTTTAACAATATTTTCAAATTACAGATATTAAATGTATGGGAGGACAGCGCAGGCCTATCAATAAGTACCAGGTACTTAGACGAATACAGAATAGAAAATCGTCTACAAATCTACAGTCTGTAAGGCCTACAACGTTCTCTCATTCACAATATGTAAAATAATCTACATAAATAAAATGAACCTAAATAAAATTGATGTATAATGTCAATTAATGACGAGAATATGTCAGCATTGTAAAAATAAAAAGAATTAAAAAGAACTTTGTATTTGAGAGCAGTTAATAGACTTTCACATAGTTATGCTGTTAATGAGGTACCAGGGAAGCCACATGTGCAGAAGGAATTAATGCCAAACTTCCCTGTCTTCAACGTAGTCTTTTATCTTATAATATGCTTTTTTGATAAGGACACGTTTGATGTGCGTTTTAAACTTTCCATCGCTAAGTTCTGTAACCGACTTTGGCAACTTGTTATAGAAGCGGATACTGTTTATTAGAAATGACTTGCTAGTTTTAGTCAATCTAAATTTTGGAATCACAATTTCATCTTTACTACGTGTATTCAGATTATGGAAATCGCATCGTTTTTTGAAAAGGCCTAAGTTTTTGCGAACATACAAGATATTTTCTAGGATGTAAAGAGAAGGCAGAGTTAATATATCGATTTCGCTGAATTTGTTTCTAAGAGACTCGCGAGGCCCCATTTTATAGATTGCGCGGATTGCCCTCTTTTGTAAAATGAAAATTGAATCTACGTCAGCTGCCGATCCCCACAGCAGAACGCCATAAGACATAATACTGTGAAAATAAGCAAAGTAAACTAACCTAGCTGTGGCTACATCAGTCAACTGCCTTATTTTTCTTACTGCGTAAGCAGCTGAGCTTAATCTACTTGAAAGAGCTCTAATGTGAGCACCCCATTGCAATTTTGAATCTAAAGTAATTCCCAAAAATACAGTTTCCGGAATAGCATCCAGTTTCTTGCCATCAAGTTTTAAGTTTAGACCTACTTGGGGTACATTTGGTAACGAGAACTTAAGACATTTAGTTTTGTTCGCATTGAGTAAAAGATTATTAGCAGCAAACCATTTCGAAAGAACAGCTAGACTATCATTGACATGTAAGACATCCGTATCTTTCCTATCTATTCTAAAAATAAGAGAAGTGTCATCAGCGAATAAAATTATATCCGAGAATTTAGCCATCAGGTAAGGAAGGTCATTAATATAAACTAGAAATAAAAAAGGGCCAAGAATTGAACCTTGAGGCACGCCCATCTTAACTAGAGACCCCGAGGACGTCGCCCCATTAACGTTTACTTTTTGCTGCCTGTTTGATAAATAGGAAAGTACAAGATCAGCAGCTTGTCCACGAATTCCGTAGTGGTGTAATTTACAGATCAGTGTATTGTGGTCAACGCAGTCAAACGCTTTTGAGAGGTCACAGAAAATGCCAATGGCGTCCTGGGAATTCTCCCAGGATTCCAAAATGTGACTGATGAGTTTTACTCCTGCGTCAGTCGTCGACCTACCTTTCGTGAAACCAAACTGTCGACTATGTAAAATCCCATTCGAGTTAAAGTGTGATAACATCTGGTCCAGCATGATTTTTTCATAAATTTTGCTCAATGCTGGAAGCACAGATATAGGTCTATAATTAGAGGGATCACTCTTACTACCCGATTTGAAAATTGGTACTACTTTACTATGTTTCATTAAGTCAGGAAACGTACCGCTGTCTAAACATTGATTAAATATGCCTGTTAGGACAGGGGCAATTGTGTCAATGATATTTTCGAGAACTTTAACGGAAATCCCCCATAAGTCTTCAGTGTTTTTTATGTTAAGACTTTTAAATGCTGTTTTAATTGTGGCAATAGAGATGGGTTTGAATTCAAAACTTGGAATGTCCTTGCTGAAGTTTTCTTTAAGAAGAGATTCAGCTAATACAGATGATGAGGGGAGAGATTTCGTAACTTCTATTGGGATGTTGGTAAAGAAATTTTCTAGAGTCTCAGCAACTTGTAACTTATCTGAAATGGTTTCATTATCAATTTTTAGAGCTAACTCATTCTGATCTCGCTGTTTTGTGTTTCCAGTTTCTTTGTTAATTACCTGCCACACAGCTTTTATTTTATTTTTAGAGATACTAATTTTGTTACTTATTAATTTAGATTTAGCGTGAGCGCAGACTCTTTTGAATATCTTAGAATAGTTTCTTACATAATTATGAAGGGCCTGATCAGAAGTCAATGATTTTTCGTGATACAAATTATATAAAATATCTCTGCTTTTTCTAATGCCAGCAGTGGCCCATTCGCTAAACACATCGTCTATTGTTTATAGGTGTCGTTTACTCCAATGGTGTAGAATAACCAGAGAGGCGATTTCAAGTATTTTTAAGAACGTTCCCATTTTAATCTGTCTCAATCTTTCAAAAAATTACCAACTTTTTTTCCAGTAGAACGTTCCCATTTTAATCTGTTTCAATCTTTCAAAAAGTTCTTGAAATTACCATTTTTTTTTTTTTGTTGAGTTGAGATGCTGAAGTCAGAAGGTCAGTTGAAGTTCGTTCAAGTTTACTTTAACTTGAACGTTTTCAAGTAAGGTAATTGGCCTTCTGAACTACAAATCTGTCGGCCAAATAGAATACGTCTAGTTCATTCAAATTTTCTCAAATAACAAAAAAACCATGGCCTTCTGGCTTGGCTAAATCCACGTAAGATTTGTTCGGATCTACCCAAGATTACAGTACCTAAGTGGCACCATTTTGCTAACGGCGCGATAAATTCCTTGAAAAGGTCGAAAGTTTTTCTTTTGCTTATGTATCGCTAAAATGTCTGACGGCAATAAACCGAGACGGTCCACAAGATTAGATTAACAAAACCCTTGGAAAAAGCAGCAGCTCAAAGTAAAAAGAAAACTGTTCAAAGAAAAACCGCAAAACTTTTCTTCCCGGAAGATTTCAATCTTGCGAGCTTACAGTCCTGTCCTAACTTGTGCTCTCTTGGTAAGCTTAGATTAACTGATAGCGTACGTACTTCTCACTTTAGAGCTTCTTTCTATTTGAACTATTTTTATTTATTTTTAAACAACCGACTTTAAAGAAACTCTATTAGGTGGAAAATAACTTTCATTTCAGAAGTCGGTGGCAAAAAATCTATAATACAGATCCAAAGACACCGACTTCCGAAGTCGGTTGTCAAAAAAAAGACTTTTTTTTTGCCATGGTATGGTTTTAGTTATGGTACCTATCCCACACTAATTCCGTGCCCACTACTAGCCAGGTAAACAACACTGACACAGGAAGTATTAGAACCACATCATAGTACACAAAGTGGATTAAATTAATTAAGACCCCCTCCTTTTTGAAGTCGATTAAAAAGAAGTTATCTTTCTAACCCTGCCCTATGGCTGTATTCAAGGGCACAATGAAAGTTTAATTGAAACAGACTTTTGATATATTTACCAGCAAATTATTAAAGGGGCGAGTATACCCTACATATAGAACAACTAATACCAAGAAACTCAAATTGGATATTTAAAAAAATACTAGGTACTATCAAGATTCACTAATGCAGTCGCATACTAAGGGCTATATTGCTATGAAGTGGCGGTCCAGGCCGTACCTACAGCTGTGTGTATAAGTGATGTATTAATACAAAACTCACCGCTCCACTCACACACTGGCGTTACTCTCTGTATTTTATACATACCGTCGGCGACGACAGACATGACCTTGGTCGGTTCATACCATTGCTAAAATTTACTTTTATTATTTGAGTTCCGGTAGCGTGCAGCGTATCGTCTTGGATTAAGAAACGCATAGGTCCGGGTTCAAATCTCGCGATGAAGCTTTAATTTTTCTTTTCAACAATCATCTTAGCTGTTCTTTTATTATTCGATTTATTAATATACCAGAATAATAATGTAACATTTTTTTATTATTACTGGTATTGTTATTTAAATAAAGGTTTACCAATAATAAATGATTACAAAATGTTTATTCGTTATAACTTCATGAAGAATATAAAATAACTAGTAACAACTTCTTGTTAAAACAGTTTATTTTCTCATAAAGAACAATTTATTGAAGTAAATAAGCTAGTTGGTGAACTATGATAATCAGGCTATTGTATCTTAGTAATATAATAATATTGTGCTGATTACTACTGTGTGTCGGTACTCTAAATAAATCACAATATTCTACAAAAATCTACCCACGTAAAAGTAACAAATGCAGACAAGTTGTCACAATACAATTAAATGACTCAGTAGTACTACTTTTATTCTACTGCGAGTGAGTTCGTTCTAACTCAAACCTCAAAGTTAACAAATCGTATTTAATAGGACTTAAAGAGGTTATAGCTTAAGTGTTCATTTTCATTCCGAAAAGAATATTGAAACTAAACCTCAAAATAATCCAGATTACGGATAAGACAAAATATTATTTGAATATTACTAAAATAAATAAATATTTGTAATTTATAACTTAATGTTAATGTTTTTTCCGTTAACTATGTTTTTTGAGCTGATTCTCGAGCTGGTTTTCCATGATGCGAACCTTCTGCGTGGAGTGCACGGCGCACGGTTCGTAAAGATGTGTCGAATAATTCGGCAAAATGTCTTGTCGTTTTGAAACCACTTGTTTCATATTCGCTGAACGTGTGCCTGTTATAGGAGCTGGGGTCTTCCACTTTGCTTTCCACGGGCAAGGCTACCGCCTTCCTCATATCTTTTCACCCACCGACTCACAGTATTTCACTAAAACAAAAAAGGGGTACTGTTAGGCTACTAAGCAAAATACACACTTTATGTATTACCTACTATTTAGAAACAAAATTATTTAAAAGGGCAATTTCACATAGATATTAAGTTTATTGTTATTTTCATCGTTCATCTAGGAAATAAATTTACATTGAAATTTTATATTTTTATTCTATTTAGACATTGTGATATTTATAAAACGTTTAAAAATAACTACAAGGATCAGCAGTTATACTTTAATTAAATAAATGTTTAATATATATAATATTTAAATCATAATACTCACACTCAGTCCGGTTTCATCACATAGGTATTTGTGATAATAATATAGGTATTAAGTCCACTTTTATGCAGCGCAATAATATTCGCTTTCATTTCTATATTTAGATTTGCTTACATTTTAAAATGAATTAGAAGAACGCTAATAGATGAAACACCGTCACTAGCACACAATATCAACCAACACCGTTCTATAAGTCGCGGTGAATGAGTCGTAAATCATTTAAATTTATTTAGGTTTCTGTGGGTATATGATAAAGTTTTGCGAGTTTAGTGAATAAGAAGAACAGAACAAGAAACTATACTCAAAAGTGATTTTTAAAACAATAAAAAGACTATCACACAGCGAGTGGGATTCGAAACCGCGACTCGCTGCGCTCAAACGCGATAATCAAGTGCGGTAACCGCTCAGCTATCATGCCATTTGCTTTAACGGTTGAATTTAGGAAATACATTCATTCGTAAACGTATGAGAGTGTGTGCGTATATAGTATTATAGCCTATAGAAATTGCTTAGTATAAGAAGGTCGTAAGTTAAAGCGAAGTGTCAATCTATTGCTTTTTGAGATTGGGGCACCATTAGTGAGGGCTACTGTACATTGTACAAAGGTCAGGTATTAACCGCCAAAAATACAGAAAAGCAAAAAATAGTAAACCTTTTTTGTTTAACCTTAATAACTAAGTTCTTAAACGAATGTAAGTATACCTAAGTAATTTTGCGTCGGCGCCAAACAAGCAAATTAAACCGTGCGAAGCCAGAACAAAAAAAAAAAAAAAAAAAACAAGCTAATTAATTAATTACGTAAAGGGTGATGAGCGGCGGCAGCGCGGCGCGACCTGCCCCTTCGCTGGAAAATGCCGAGCGTTCACGAAGTTAATATCAGCGAGACAGCAACCCGTCGTGGTCGTTGCGAGTGGTCGTGCGGAGAGCGCATTTTTTGAAATGCTAATGTTTATCACTGGCGATTTCACGTTGCATTGTTAATTTGATTTGGTTATTTCTTTTTTAAGATAATTTAGTGAACTTTGCTCATTGATTGTTTGGAGCTGACTCAAAATGACTTAGGCAACACTTTCCAAAAAAAAAAGAATGATCAAAATCGGACTACTTACTCTGTAAAAAGTTATGCGTGGTCATACATAAAAAAAAAAATACGCGTCGACTTGAGAACCTTCTCCGTTTTTTCGTCGTTTCAAAATGTATTTGAATCCACCTTTACCTGTCCTGTGCCTGCACGGCAAAACTTTCTTCTCATATAGAGAAGGCTCTAAATGAGCACTAAACACCACGCTTGTCCAAGAAAGACGGGTTGTGTTGGAGACTTCAGATTAATCCTAGAACCTAATATTATAAATGTGAAAGTTTAGTTTATGTTAGATTTATAAAAACGGCTAAACGGATTTGGATGAAATTTGGTACACATAAATAGTTTATAACCTAGATTAATGCATAGGATACTTTTTATCCCGGTAGTACGTTCCAGCACGATAATAAATGTATTTAAAAGTATAATACTTTGTAAAGACCTCGTGATTTATCTACGACACAAAAGCAAGGCGTTGGTTACCAGACGCTGTGTCACGTGGACTTTAGTTAAGTCCAAGTAAGTGTTTAATTCAGACAAGTTAAGACTCGTAATGCGAGCGTTCTTCTCCGTGATGGGGATTTCTGACTTGCCTTTTATCTAGCTATCAATTTTCAATTCCATAGTAGTGTATGGGTTGAAGTACTGGACAAATAGTGTCGAAATTGGAATTGACGGAAATTTGGTGTTCTGAGTTTGGTTGCTTTTGTTAGACAAGCAATAGTTTCTTACGAGTTCTAGTAGGTATAGTCACGATTGTACAAAAAATAGGCCGCCAATTGTATATTTTTGTGGTCTACAATAAAGATATATAAATAAATAAATATCTTATAGTTGTGCAAAATTCTAATGCGTTTTTCTCCATCAATAACTGTTGCACTTTGGGACAAAACCAATTTTGGAATAGTAGTTAAAAAACGATGTCCGTTGTATCACAAAACATCTCAATTATTTTTGAATCGTGCCTAAGTATAACTGATTATGTACTCGTGACGGTACCTCTACTCCAGTGACCGGATTAACTGATTCGTTTCTATTACTTACGGCAGTAAGTATTGAGAATTTTACTGTTTCTGTTTTTTCAAACAATCATAACCGAAAAGAGTATCAAAAACGAAAGTCGTGAGGCACACTCTATTTTTTTCTACTAGCCTACTCTGTCCCACTCCTGCGCAAAGGCCTCCCCTCCCTCCACTCTTTTTGATGGAACCTGTTCAGCTTGTCCCGCCATCTCCTATGCTTTTCATTATTGTGTGCCTTAACCTGGGTGAAATAAATTTATTTTCTTTCTTTAACTTATTGCTTGAAATTCACTAAACTAACTTACGCTCTCGAAAAACATTCAAAGGTTAGCTAATTATGGATCCGAGTCGATATTAAATTACCTGGACTTCTTCGTGGTCTGCTATCAACATCAGTCCGAGGACGATTGCCATCGCTGTGGTGTCGTGACCCTGGAAATAGACACAATTTCAAAACGAATTCCAATCATATTAATAACTAGCTTCTTCCGATTTCATCCGCGTGGAATATCTTGTTTTATTTATATCCTTTGAGAATCAGCAATACTGCAGCTTCCTATTAGTGAATAAATTTTCCGAATCGGCTTCAGTAGGTCCAAAGATTATGTAAACTTACCTCAAACATAAATGTATTAACTTCTTCTCTTATTCCTTCCAAGTCGATTTCTCCTTTATTTTCCGCCTCCAAAAGCAAATCCAGCATAGCATATCTCTTCTTCCCACCAATAGAAATATCATCTTCAGTAAAGTCGCTCTGTCCTGGCTTCCAACTCTTCTTCCTCTCCATTATGACATCATCAGCAAAGGAATGGACTTTTTCCAGGCAATTCTCGAACCTTCTACCGATTGGAAACTTTCTGAAGAGGTACTCATTGTGTAACCATACTCTAGTTAGACGGCCCAGAAGCAGATTTCCAATTTCCAAAATGGCGGATTTGTATTCCAAAGTTTTTGAGGACTTGTCAGCATCCAATTGGGTTCCCATGGCAGTTTCTGGAAAGTTAAACAGTGTAAGCATAATTTTCTGTGCGTTAAAGCAAGCTCCTGGATAGAAGTCACCTCACCACCAATTATATGGAAGGTTTTCTTTATCAAAAGAAAAGAGGGAATCCTATCTATGTTTTGAAAAAAGGACGTCTTTCGAGCGTATTCTGAACCACAATAATTTAGAAACCATTCGAACAATAAACGATATTTCAATACGAAAGCAAAGACATCACGTTTGGTTTCTAATTTAGTTTGATACGAAGCATTTACTCACTGATCCCCACAATTCTGAGAAAATCAAGATGTTTGTTTGTCGACCTTCATATCCCAGGGATAGTACCGGCTTAAGATAATCCTCGGGACTGTTTTCATGACGAAGACAAGCGCTTCAACCGGATTACGTAGCTTGAAAATCTCTACTGATTTCAAAAGCCATGATATAAAAAGATTAATGGTTTCCTCGTAAATGGTTGAACGAATTATTTCTTAGCTTTATAGGTCTTTTAAGAATGTGTTAAAGGATAATTAATTGTTTAACTTTCAACTAATTTAGATTCGAATATCAAATTACTAAAACGACGTAAAGTTGGAAGGTCTCCCACAAGGTGGACAGATGACCTTGTGAGGGCCGCAGGAGTCCACTGGATGCGAGAAGCACAGAACCGGTCGAAGAGGCGGAGCTTGGGGGAGGCCTATGTCCAGCAGTGGATGTCTTTCGGCTGAAATGATGATGATCAAATTACTAAACGCCTTAGGTTTGATGTAGTCACGATCATAAAACGCGAGCCGACACGAGACGCAGTTTTTAGTGAAACAATAAGCTCTTCTTATTGTGAACGTATTTGCGTTGCTGTATTGTTTCAGTAATTTACAGAATGTCTCTTAGTTCTGTGTGCCTTTTGGCAAAGGCTTCCTCTAACTACTTCCACTGAGTACTGTCTTTCGCAACTCTTCTTCAGTTTTTAATATTGTGTTTCTTGTGTTTCCAAAAGTCAGTGGTTCAGTGGCTACACATTTTCATTTTTTGGACGTCACTTAGTTCGTCAAGTAAAGTAACATAACCCGTATTGAACTAGTTTTTACTTACCACATATAGTGAACAGCGTATAGTCACTGATGACAGGCAGCAAGTTGACCTCCGTACCCTCGAAGTCCTTGAGCTTCTCCACCAGTCCCTGGCTCTTCTCCTTCATGACCACGGCGAAGCTCTTCAGAATGTTGAAGTGGAATGTCGGAGTCAGGATCTTGCGACGACTGTGCCATTTTGCACCTGGTGGGGAAAATGGTGATACTATATTTTTTTTTTTGTCTAATCTTAGTATGGAGAGATCACACTTGACTCAAGGCTACAGTGGGGTCCTCACTTAACATCACTAGCAGGACGGCTAAGTTCTACCACTTATGTTGTTTGGAAGATCCGCCAATTAACAGATGTGGATACCGCGAGACTGGTCTATTTTAGTTACTTTCATAGCATCATGTCTTATAGTATTTTGCTATGGGGGACGGGCTGCGGATATTGAGCCGATTTTTATTCTTCAAAAGAGGACGCGAATTTCTAAGGGAACTGATCGAAACAATTAACATCATGACGGTACAATGTCAAAATATCTATGAAAACATTATGTATGTTCGGAAAATTCTACATCTTTTTGGTAAAATAAGTGACAGACACAATTTTAACACCAGGAAAAGGTACAAATTAGATCAACCACGTTTCAGATTGTCTAAAATAAACACTTCTTATAACCGACTTCTTATGGGGTATTGTATAAAATGTTATAATAAAAAATACCAGTCGATATTCTTAAATTAAACGAAAAGAAATAAATTAAATCATGCATTAAACGCACACTATGTAGACAAGCATATTATAAGTTAGATGATTATATCGTAAATAAAAATGTTTGGCTTAGTGCTGGTCCTGCTCCACAGCCACCTGGGCTTACTAGTTATTGGAAAAGATGCTTCCCACTTTTATTTTTTCTGACATTACGAACATTTTTGTTCCTATTATTATAATTATTGAGACATTACGAATAATATGTTTTTATTTTTACTGCACCAAGTGTTATTTTTTTCTTTCTTTTAGGAAATCAAATTTTATTAATATCTCAAATACTTTGCAAACTATCTTTTTGTATAATTTAGAAGCACATTGTTTAATTTTGTAAATTTGAGTACCATGCATCCGTTTACTGTGTTGTTTTGATGTACGTTGACTTGAAAAAGCATGGCAATGAGAGTATGTCATGCTCACTTAAAAGTCTCACTAATGGCGGCGCGTGTGTTATATCATTCGGTTCACTACAAAATGGTTGAGCTGGATGGTGCAGATCCACGCGTCAAGTTCGTGAATGGGTGCTGTCGGTTGAGACTCGACATCCTGTAACTTTCAGGGCTCATTTTTAATCTTGTATTTAGAATTGTTTTTTTTTTTTTTACATTGTCCTCTCATACAGAAGCAACAAGAAAAATGTTTCTAAGATTTTGTATTAACCAACTTAATTTAAAAGACTGTCCGTGGAGTTTCTTGCCGTTTTTCTCCATAGAGATCTACGTTTTGGAATGGGCAACTAGCTTCAACTATCCAACAGATCGACTATTTGACAATTCAAATGTGCCTGTAAATGGTTTAATTGAAATAAACGTTTTGAGTTTGAGTTGAAAGAGGAAAGAAAGAAAATACGTTTATTTGCGGTAAACATGACGCAAAAAATACAGGTTGAGGGAAACATGTGTCACATCCACGCAAAACGGCTATCGCTCAGCATTATGCGACCTTATGCAAGACAGAGCCCAGCGCTGGTTTTCAGCGACAGCCAGCTTTGACGTAATGACGTCGCCCGGTGCATCAAACTATTCTATCACTATACTGGTACAGCGAACTTATAGAAAAAATATTATAATTTATTGTAAATGTGATAGAAATAAACAGGAATACAAAAATAATAAAAACAAAATATTAAAACTAGTTGTATAGTTATCTATAAGTTGACAGCAGTGAACAAGAACTTGGACACCAAACTTGATTATCTAGAATTTTTCGTTAAGTTTTGCCGCCCTCACCACTGAACTAATCCGTCGTGAGTCACAACCCATATAACACACAAGGCGTGTAATTAAATAACTTTGTAACGAGTTGTAAAACCGACTATTGTTTATTAGTGGAATAAGACTGGCTTACATACTTCATGCCTATATTTGTGAAGTAGACAGATATACGTCTACCAACACGCACTGGGCTCGCAGAGTGGATTATGGCCCACTCCTTCTCACGAAAGTAAGCCTCTGTCCCAGCAGTGAGAACGTTATAGGCTGATTATGAGAGAGGTTTACAATATTCCAATATTCATGATTGTCTGAATACATATATAATACTTTATACTCTACCGGCTCGGAAAGTACCCTATTACTTTTTTTAAGTGAGGCTGAATGTACTTCATTACTGTTGTACAAATGTGCGGGTCGAAAAAGTTTACGAAAATCAATTGTTAACGTGCTGAGTGGGCAGAAAAAGTGAATCGAAATCCATTCTTAACGTGCTGTTTTTTATTTATTTAGTGCAATAAGAAACTAACAAATTAAATTATAATGCCAAAAGATGAAAAGATTTTATCACCAAGCTCAATATGATGCTAGCCAAATATTTTTGCTGAAGATTGGATATCACAAATTATCGCTAAATTTCGGTTTTTGTGGGGAAGCTAACCTCGTTGGTATAATAAAAACCAGTATGTATCATGCGAAAGAAAGTGCGATTCCTAACTGTATGTGTATTACTGCCTTCGGCTGAGCCTTGGGCCACAAACTACACCCTCATTAGTAATCGGACACTTTCTCCCCTTAGTGATCAATGTACTAATCTCTTACCAGAACTCAGTAGCAGTCCTGTGCCGAGCCAAGCTTCCAGGAACGTGTATGGTTTGCTCTTCTTTATGTTCCGCGAATGAGATAACACGATCTGTAAACAAGATATTGACAAACTTACAATAACATGCAAACATTGCCGTTACGATTTTTAGTAACACAGTTAGTAGGACCTTCGGGGTGAAGTTTTTCATGAAGGTCAGGCGCGGAGTTCTCGCAACTGGTGTGCGTGTATGACTTGCTAGTATATTAGTAATCACATCTATCATATCACAATCACATCTATCAATCTACATAGTAGTGGTATGACTGTATGAACGTAAACGACGCAAAAAAAAAAAGAGTAAAAAAGGATCGTACGAATGTAGCATACTTCTGCGTTCTCCTATTGAAGAAAGCGTGAGTTTTTGTGTTATTTTTGGTGATAAATAATTATATTTCAAAATAAAAGCCGACTTATTCAATTTGTAATATCATTTTTCCAAGGACAAGTCAGCATTTCACAAAGCCCAGCCCACACACCCAGCTTTTATACAAAATATTTTTAAACCCCAAGCAATATCAGAAAAGTTGTTATTGAACTTTATGTCTTCTGAACAAATTTTTATAGAGAGGTAAAATCGTTTGAAAAAAGAAAAAAAAATCGTTTTTTTGTTGTTATGTGTTTGTTTGTTTTAGAGATAATCTCTGGAAGTATCTAATTACAAATTATTTCACTAATAGAAAGGTAAGTACAATATTTCAGATATCAGATGTGTCATAGGATTTTATGGAATGGTTGATATCCACGCGGAAGGAAGTCGCGGGCTGGAGCCAGGTTGTTACATATATTATTACACGACTAGGCCAAAGCAAACAAAGGGGTTATGATTTTGACCGGTATGTACCTATGTACGTTTATCTGTTCCCTCATAACTTCTAAACTTCGTATCATAGTTTCACAAACAAAATGGTATCGTTGGGACCTTCTTGATCGTTTGCTGGTTATAAGCTATTTTAATTATATATTTATCCTTTATTTCAGGCAACTGAGGCCCATTAACCATAATACTTAAGGGCACACTTTGCGCGGGCTCGAACTCACTGGTGGGCCTGTCTAAAAATCACGCTGTCTCACCAGGCTTCGTACCCGACAGAGATAGTATCAGTGGTGAGCAGTTAAACTCTAGTCTACACGTACAACGTTATTGAGTAAGATGCAGGAGCATTTTTGGCAAAAAAATCGCGAAAAAATTAAGAAAAGTCCTTCAGAAGATCGGGTTTTATGAAAAAACCACTGCATAAATCAATGACCAATTAAGTTTATTGAACTTATTGTTAATTGAACTTTGTCGGTACCGTCTTGGTTTTCGAGATTTTACACTCCTTTTATTACTTAAACACGCTCAAAGTTAGGTTAAATTAGCAAGAAAAACGAATCTTTGTTGGCTCATAACTTTTTAATAGCTCTTTATTTTAGTATTCTGTTTCCGTACAGACAATAATAATAACGAGACAAAACCATACCATGTTTAATTTTTGATGTACATAGTCAAACAGTGGAGTAAAACCCTCCCGGAGTTTGTATGGAAAAAATGTGAACAAGTGTCACCTTAAACCTATAAGTTTAAATAAATAATTATAAACTAATGCATATTTTATAAAAAACGACTACAAACGAAGTGACGGCATCGTGTTACGCTGCGAGGTGTCGCGTGGCTGGCCGCGAAAACGCCGATACAGCACACCTTTCGGCCAAAACTCTTCCTTGAGGAAGGTCACCAAATGGTGAGTCGGAACGCGCACCACGAACGACTTGAAGTTGGTGTTATGGCGCGCCTCCAACTTCTCCACCCCCAAAGTCCAGTTGGTCTTCCCCCATATGTACTCTACGATGTCCTCAGTCTTCGTAGAGTGGTGCAAACGAGATACGTATAGCAGCGTCGTCGGTCAGTCTATGTGACGTTAGTTTAAATTTAACTAACATAAATTAGCAAACAAATTTAAATATATTGTTAAGTAGTTAACCTCAAAATAATTTAGGTAAAAAGCAAGTTCTCAAACTAAAACCCGACTACTGAAAAATACGTAGGTACTTAGTTCTTAACCGCGGGAGACTGCATCCCCCATTAGGTATCTCCCTCAACCCTAAATATACTTTCCGGGCTATTTTTAGCACAAACCGCATTACATTTTAACAAGCTCTTTCCAAGGTCACCCCTAATGGCTTTATTTGCTTCAGCGGACACTGGTGAGTGGAGATAGTGGTGTAGGTACTACTAACGTTAATGTATATCGTTCCAAATGGTCTGTTTACACGACCAGTCATGCTTTTGTGAAGATAGGACCTCAAGCTCAACAGTAACGCTTGCGGCCACTAGACCAACGAGGCAGTCCTCAACAACAAAATGTAGGGAAAAACAGTTTCATTCAGTAGAATTCCGATATTTATGAACCACTAGATTCTGCCAGCGGCTTCGCCCGCGCGGAACTTTCATCCCTTATATATCTCCCTCAGGGGTTGTATTTCGAAAAATCCTTCCTTATTTTTTGTATACATTATATAGGAAACCTCTGTGCAAAATTTCAGCTTTCTAGGTCCAAAGGTTTGGGCTGGGCGTCGATGAGTCAGTAAATCAGTCAGGACTTTTCTTTTTATTAATATAGATTTCTGAAACTGCGCATACTGCATGCGCGGTTTCAGAAATGGTTGTTCATAATGACCCCAATGAGTACCATGACTCCTTTTCAGATCCAAAACCATTTTAATTACACCTTGTCAATGTATTTGTTTTAAATGCTCTAAATTCTGTTAAAGAGAAGCAAAAAAATTTAATTGAAGTACTGTCAACATGCGAAATATATTTTAAGGCTCGCGCACATTTAATTTTGGGCTTCGCAACGCAACGCATTGTAAAAATCTTCGTACACGTAAATTTAACAAAACGGAACGCAACGTTCAGTGACATCGTCGTCCCACTCAATGAATCAGGCGAGTTGTGGAAGGAATTAGCGTTTAAAAGACGGCGCACAGAGGAATAGGGGACATTCAGTCCGATTCCAGCGATGCCCTAAGCCGAGGTCCATTTTCTATGTAACAACGAACGTACAGGTGCCGCACCGCACTTTTTCGTATGAAAATGAATTGCGCTTCGGCCCGTTGCGGCTATGATGTGCGCTTGGCTTTACAGAACAATGATTTAGCGTAATGCATTATTTGCATTTAGATTGCACTGCGCAAATTGAATAGATTAGATGTATGTATGAATATATATAGACCCGTCTGGCAAATTGTACAACAAAATTATATACCAAGTGAATATGTTATGTAGACTTTCAATTAAATTGCCCACACATGCAAAACTGATTGAATCTAATCTAATCTAACTAGCCTGTATTGTCTCACTGCAAGGCAAAACTCGTCCTCTCCCTCTGTATATTTTAGTACAATAGATATTTGCACATGGTCATAAGAACTTTTATTATTGTATGTATCACCTCATGTAACTTTCCAGATTCAAGCAAATAAATAATTTGATTTGATTATATTCCCTCTTCCAAAAAAATATTTCTTTTGCTAGTGCTCGGCTGGTATGCTGACGATGATGAAGTGAAAACATTCATATTTTACATTTTGTTACGTGTATGATTCTCCCTGAATACAAAAATGGAGAAAGTAGTTATACATTGAATCCACAGGGTGTCATGGATTTCGATGTGCAAACTGTTACCATGAATTCAGTACTTGATTCTAAAACCACCTACATTGAATTTTCTCGGTGGTTGTAAAAAAAAAACTGCTATTTCATAGAAAAATGCCGTAACTATATGGTCAAAATGTATGGAGCAGAAGCACGTACTGCATCCATGTTGTCTATTCAATGAAAACTACTTTCCATTTCGTTATTCATTTAATAACTCCACTGAAAGGCACGTTACAAGAACTCGTTTGTGACGCACGATGAAATATTGAAGCTTCCGTACTCGCGTGTATTTTAATATTAATTTTACTACACCCACACAGTGACAAGAAGGCTTTGTCTCGTGTTCTGCGGGTTTATAACCGCGAATAAAGGAAAAACATTCTTGTTTTGTTATTAACACAATGTGGGTGTATTCCGTATAAATATATTGTTTTTGTGAATGTGAGAACGTTGCAGGTCTTATAGACTGTAGATTTGCAGACCATTTTCCATTTTATTAAGTACCTTGTACTTGTCTATAGGCCCACACTGTCCTCCCATACCTATTAACACTGTATTATTATATGAAAACATTGTAAAACCCAGTTGTATTTTTAACCCCCGACGCAAAAACGACGGGGTGTTATAAGTTTGACGTGTCTGTGTGTGTGTGTGTCTGTCTGAGGCAACGTAGCTCCCGAACGGATGAACCGATTTTGATTTAGTTTTTTTTGTTTGAAAGGTGTATTAGTCGGGAGTGTCCTTAGACATTTTTCATCAAAATTTAAAATTTAAAAAACCCCCGACCCAAACAAAAACTCTAAAAAGTAAAAAATAATATTTATAGGCCTTTTAATTTGAACGTAATATTTTAATCAGGGCATTGTCAAGTCGGGGGACGGTCAATGAAAACGCCAAACAGAGGCCTAGCCGTCCCCCGACTTGACAATGCCCTGATTAAAATATTACGTTCAAATTAAAAGGCCTTTAAATATTTTTACTTTTTAGAGTTTTTGTTTGGGTCGGGGGTTTTTTAAATTTTTAATTAAATTTTTATTTATTGCTTTTTAAACTTAATGTCTCCCTTAAATCACCATTTATCTATAATCTATTCATTGAGACCTTTTCAATGAGCCCAAACACGATACTTCTGCTGTTTGTTGGTGAATAACTTGGGTTTCCTGGAAATTCCAGGTGTTGCTCCAGCATCAGTTCAAGGTATTTTTTTTCCGTCTAATATCATTGAAGTAATAGATAGAATCCCAAATTTTGAGTTGATCAGACCCATGGAAGAGGCTAAAATCCCTTTTTCAACCAGAAAAGAGCTGATAATCTTCAAACGGCTGAACCGATTTTGATGAAACATATCTAAGAACACTCCCGACTAATACACCTTTCAAACAAAAAAAACTAAATCAAAATCGGTTCATCCGTTCGGGAGCTACGTTGCCTCAGACAGACACACACACACACACACACACACACACACACAAACAGACACGTCAAACTTATAACACCCCGTCGTTTTTGCGTCGGGGGTTAAAAATCGGTTCAGCCGTTTGAAGATTATGAGCTCTTTTCTGGTTGAAAAAGGGATTTTAGCCTCTGATCAACTCAAAATTTGGGATTCTATTACTTCAATGATATTAGACGAATAAAATAACCTTTAAATGATGCTGGAGCAACACCTGGAATTTCCAGGAAACCCAAGTTATTCACCAACAAACAGCAGAAGTATCGTGTTTGGGCTTATTGAAAAGGTCTCAATGAATAGATTATAGATAAATGGTGATTTAAGGGAGACATTAAGTTTAAAAAGCAAGAAATAAAAATTAAATTTAAAATTTAAAAAACCCCCGACCCAAACAAAAACTCAAAAAAGTAAAAAATAATGTTTATAGGCCTTTTAATTTTAACGTAATATTTTGATCAGGGCATTGTCAAGTCGGGGGACGGCTAGGCCTCTGTTTGGCGTTTTCATTGACCGTACCCCGACTTGACAATGCCCTGATCAAAATATTACGTTAAAATTAAAAGGCCTATAAACATTATTTTTTACTTTTTTGAGTTTTTGTTTGGGTCGGGGGTTTTTTAAATTTTAAATTAATTAAAAGAGAGTACAAGGCTGGAGTTTTTAGCCAGCTCTTCGCCATAGGAACCAATTGGAACAGTGTACCTAGATTTTTAACGTTTCATAAGTGCCCATGTAGGTTTATGTATAAAAAAAATGCTTTATTAATATTGTATTAGGTTGCTGGCTGTTCGAGATTAATAAGTAGGTATACTCCCAAACTTTAAAAAAACATTTAAATACGTCACTAGTATTACATATATCTAGCTAAAAGGGGAATTACCAGGTTAATAAGTAGACAGTAGCATATGTGCCAAAACAGCGACGTGGTTCGGTAGAAAAGTTTTAGGAAGAAAATAAATCTATTTCAACCTAGTTTGATCCAGGGTTTTTCTACTAACACACATGCACGCACCCACACAGGATTACGTCTACTAGATGTGGGATGCATCACTATGTCGATATTAAAAAATGCGGTCACGATATTAGATTCCGCTACACCTAAACATCTGTGTCTCAAATACCTTAGCTTTTTCCTTGCTGACCTATCTTAATGAACCATCCTCTATTCTGGAATGATATCTAGTACATACCTCAACGTCCTTCACGTTAGAGACATGCAGGATCCTCCTCTTCATCATCTTGATGACGTAGCGGTCCCCATACTCCTTCTTGTACTGGCGCATTTTCAGGAATAGCTCGCCTGTAACAATGATATAAGAGATTATGAGAAATACACAGAAAAAGATTTTTAAAAATCCGCACGCGACTCCAGGGCCTAAATTCACTATGAACACTTAACGATTCCTTACTCGTAACCACGTTAATCACACACGAAATCTGCTAATATCGTATAAATACCATCGACAAATTGTCTTGGAACATCTATCTATATCTATATAAATAAAAAGAAAAGTTCTGACTGACTGATTGACTGACTCATCAACGCCCAGCCCAAACCCTTGGACCTAGAAAGCTGAAATTTTGCACAGAGGTTCCCTTTATAATGTAGACAAGGAATAAGGAAGGATTTTTCAAAATTCAACCCCTAAGGGAGTTAAATAGGGTATGAAAGTTCCGCGCGGGCGAAGCCGCTGGCAAAAGCTAGTACAGAAAATAATATGACATTTCAATTCCTTATCGTTACATTGGTTTCTAAAAAATACGATATTGACGTAGTTTGAACGTAGTAAGTTTCCGCGGGGCATCATTATGGGGACCAGAAGAAACTTTTCTCCCGGCGTATATCAATAGCCTAGCGTTTTCACAACTATGCCAACATAGTCCAACCCCGAGGTCGGCCTCCAGTTTAACCGGATGTTGCCGAGTACTAGCATTTAACATGGAGCGACTTGGTAAGACTGGTTGTCAAAGTTTCGGGCTTGTGACGACCTGTAACAACTGTGAAAGATCTACGAATAACAGCCATATTCACATACGAAGAACCCTTGTCTCGGTATTTAAGGAAGGCAAGTGTAGCTTAACCTGATCGATCGACCCGTGCGATTTTTATTACTTACCCACAAGCCCTTCATCTATACTAATATTATAAAGAGGTAAAATTTGTTTGTAAGTTTGTATGTAGGGGGTAATCTGATCTCTGTAACGAATGGTCCAATTCTTTAAAAAAAACACTAGTTGAAAGCTGCATTATTCGTGAGTGCTATCTATCTATATAAATAAAAAGAGAAGTCCTGACTGACTAACTGACTGACTCACCAACGCCCAGACTCATCAAGGAATGTTTTTAGTAAATACTCAACTAAATGTTGGCGGAGTTTTTAAGGGTTTTTCTGTTAATAAATAGAATTGAGAATTAGATTGCAACATTCGAAATCGACATAAAGTGTGGAATTAATCTAGGATTTAGTAGGAAAACTGTTAAACGAGAATTAAGAAAATAGATATTCGACAACTATCGACTTTTACTTTAATACTGTTAAGATGAACTACGATCAACAATCCTGTTGCCAAAAGGGATGATTTTAGCAAAATCCGTTTTAAGCATTGTCGTTGTAATAAATTTATAGTTAGTTTGATAATTCGTTCATTGTGGTTATCAATCTGCAATCTGTATGTTCATCTAGATGTGTCCCCGATGCGATTTTCCATCGGCCAAAATTACGAACTTGCATCCAAAGTTCCCTCCACTATTTACATACATACTACATAAAATCACGCGTTTTTCCCCATGGAGGTAGGCAGAAACTACAGAACTCCACCTGCAACGATCCTTACATACTCCATACATACATACATCTGGTCATACACGCACACGGGCTACGAATACTACGCACCTGACCATTCTGAAGAACATCACCAATAAGGTCGAAGGAGACGCCGGGAGGGGACACCATAGAAGAAAATATAGTGTATGTTATGGCGTCCCCTCCCGGCGTCTCCAATTGCATCTGCCTTGTAATTATCTTTTGTTAGCCGCTCTTCATTCTTATCAACATGACCAAACCATGTAAGCAAACTATTTACATTTTTGTCACTACTCTTTTAGCGCGCTGTTGTCTTATTACATTCCTCAGCGTATCATTCATAGTCCCACCACACATGCTTCGCAAAGAACGCGTCTTCACAACATTTATTCTACTTTCGTGCTTCTTTTGCCACACCTAACATTCACTTCCATACCTAAACGTAGACACCAGCAGGATAGTTTTATTTTCGATTCAAAAATTGATTGAATTTAACATAAATAATTACCGGTTCGTAAGATATTACCCAGTAACTGGGTTGTGGAGGTCAGATAGACAGTCGCTCCATCTAAAATACTGGTACCTATTCAGCTGCGTTTGGTTAGACTGGAAGCCGACCCCAACATAGTTTGAAAAATGCTAGGCAGATGATGAAGTATGATGATGACGTAAAACTACAAAAGAGTTTGAAGGATAGGTCTGCTTCAAACCAGTTCGAACACATCCGGCCTTTCGATGTTGCCCGTACCGGGAAAATATACGAGTGTTGGTTCCAATTTCGTTGCACTATGTTCTAACACATCTAACACAATGTTACATCTTTTTACTTTCCTGTCTTTTGTTTCTAGGATCATATTATAAAGTTTTTTATTTGACACAAAATATAATAAAATAAGCTCATAAATGCTTCATGTCTATACTAGCTTCTACCCGCGTGAAATTTCTTGTATCTTTTTTTTTGGGTGGGAAATCATCAAATAACTTCTCCCACTCTGGGAGGCAGGAGGGCGTGTCAGACTTTTACTGACTAAAACCCACCCGTGTTCCCTCAATAGCCCGTATGCCAAGGGCTGCGGTATTTCTGTCGAACAAACCCGCACCCCTGGCAGGCATCGGCCCTTGCGGGCCCCGTCACTTTGTGCAGACATCTCTTTGAGGCGCGCGTGGAACACAACGCGCCGTCGACCTGGGCTTGGTCCTTACCGGAAAGCGAGCTACCCATTACTCGCCGTCCGCAAGCTCAGGGTGACGCCCAGGGCGTCTCCGTATCCTGCGGCGGCTAGGGTCGCGAGGGCGCATAGACTGCCTCTCTCTCACGTGCGCCGCCTCCCTCTTCGCGAGCATTACTGCTTCGCTGAAGGAGGTGACGGCTACCCATGCACTCTCGCTCCGTACCATGGCCTGGACCAGGGCCGGAAGCGAGAGATCGCCGCCGCCGATCTCCTCCACGAGGACACGGCGGTGCTCCGCCCAAGCCGGGCAGACCGCCACCGTGTGCTCCACCGTGTCCTCAGGGCGATCTTCGCAGTGGAAACACCCGGGCGTGTCCTCCCGCCTTATCCGAAACAGGAACCTCCCGAAACAACCGTGTCCGGTGAGGACCTGCGTCAGGCGGAAGGTGAGGACGCCATGCCGCCTCTCAAACCACTCCTCAAAGTGGGGACTTACCGCCGCAATCGTGGCGTGCCCGGAATTTCTTGTGTCTTAGACCCACTCCGTCACATCGTATGGGCTGCCCGCGCGTTTCATTGTTTTGCGCTTGGCGTTCTTTCTGACATTTTTTTCTTTTTACTCGGGTCCTTAAGAGTCCCAGCGTGATGTTTTGTAGCCTTCAACCTTCCATAAGCATGGGGCTATCAAATCCATAACATTTTTTTCAATTCAGACTGGTAGTTCCATTAGCGCGTCAAACAAACCAACAAAATAAACTCGTTAGCTTTAGATGTAAAACAAATCTAGTAGTCGGTGGGTGGTTCTAATCGAGTTAACTGGTAAATAGAAACTAAAATGCTGAGTAAAACGTACCGTTTACATTAAAACTCATACCAGTTAACAAGTTACTGAGTAACGTTGAAATTTTCAACGTTGTTTTGCAACTCGTGAACTGTCAACAGTTCCCGACATTCAACTTGAAAGTCGGAAATAGTTGAAACTTCGACTTAGTTTATTGCCAATTAATTATGGAAGTATTACGATGTAGACGACAGAAGTTTTATTATTTCACAGTTAGGAAAATGGTTTGTATTATCAACACTTATATTGCACATATCGTGTGGTGCCGGACGTAAAGAATAGCATCATCCCATCTCTTCCCGTGGGTGTCGTAGGAGGCGACTAAGGAACTTATTAGAGAACTAGCTGTGCCCGCGACTTCGTTCGCGTGCATGTCGGAAAACAATAATGTGTCGCTTTGACGGTGTAGGTACCACTCCTCCGATCTTCCGATCTATCCTGGTAGGAATCTACCACAGCTTTCGAATGCAGTCCAGAGCCTAGAGACAAAACACATTACTCTTGGCGTTCACGCTAAACGGTACGCCAAAATGTATGGGAATGACATTACCTGCAGAAAGGACACGGTAATGTCATTCCCATATAGGTATTCTGGCGTAGAGTTTAGCGTGAACGTTAACAGAAAGGTGTTTTGTCTAGGCCTGCAGGCGTCTTTAGGGGTTATAATGATATTGCGACGAAGTCTCACTCAGATTTTTAAGAATAAATAGATATAGATCAAAGCGCCTGGTCGAGGCTCATTTTATAATAAATATGCACCTGCCGTAGGTACAGTAAAAGCTCTTTATTCGCGAGGTATACGTTCCGTAAAATACCTACCGCGAATACAGAAACCGTGACTATGGAATGGTAATTTATATGGGATTATAGGGGATACGTTCCTAAGTGACAAAAAAAAAACAATTTAATTGAAGTTTTTGACCATATTGACTAATTGTATGAGCGTGATATGGATGCAAGCGACTCTCCAAGGCGTAAACGATCAAGCATTTCTATGCGTTAAACAGATTTTTTCGCGTCGAAAATCGTTTTTAAGTAAAAAAAAAATTTCAACATTCTGCAATAAATGGAAAGATGAAACAATAGGTAAAACACGCAAAGCGGCTCGTACCAAAGGATGGAATGTCTATTAAGTCGCAGCATTTATAAATGTGGGGGAGGCCTATGTCCAGCAGTGGACGTCTTTCAGCTGAAATGATGATGATGATGATATATAAATATACTTTATGGTGATGAGGTTGGTTTCATTATGTTTGTTTACATTCTCAAAAAACTTTTTTCAAAAAAATACCAACCGACTTCCAAAAAACACTACAAAGTGCAAAATAACTTTAATTTCGGAAGTCGGTGACGTTGGATGTGTATTTTAATTATTTGTCACCGCCTTCCGAAATTAAAGTTATTTTGCACTTTGTAGTGTTTTTTGGAAGTCGGTTGTTATTTTTTTGAAAAAAGTTTTTATTTTTCACTTTTTTGTTACCTACCATACACCAATTCGAAATTTCATCATCCTTTGGGTCAAAACAATGCATACTTATTTATGTGATAGCAACATTCGCGGTAGATTTGCTGTAATTTTTTGAAGAGTTCCGTTGTCTGTTTCCGAAACGCATCATCAGGTCTATATGCAGGGCCCAATCTAAGGGGGGGCAAGCCGGGCAAATGCTCAGAGCGGCAAAAATGAGCGGCGGCAAAATGTATACTTACAAACATACTTTTTGTATACTTGTTCAGAAGCCGTAGTAGACTAACGTATGTGAATATTATATAGTTAAAAGAATATCACATAATTATGGTCATACCATCTTTGATGGTGTTAGTGCAAAGGGCGGCGAATGTTATTTTTGCCCGGAGCGGCTAAATAGCTAGATCGGGCCCTGTCTATATGAAATTTCAATGGGACCATTTCGGAGTAAACCCCTTTCGAAAAAAAAAAAAGAATTTTGCAAATCCGTCTATATACGACGGAGTTATGCCTGAACATACATTAAAATATAAACATGTCGAATTGATAACCTCCTTCTTTTTGAAGTCGGTTAAAAACACCGACCGCGGCGAATGCGGCTATTGTAGAAGTCAAAGGCCGAACCAATACAGCGGCGATATCATTTGACAATGTACTTTAGGCGAAGTTGTAATAAGGTCTATTTCACTTTTTTATAGTCCATCTGACGACGCGTTTACAAAGGATATTGGGTTGGATACCTATTGGAATCCTTTTTGTTATTTGTTAATATGTATGTACCGATGTACCGCTTAGACCCGCAAATAAATAAATCTTTAGCCGCGGATATAGGAATTGGGTCGCATTTTTTTAATCCGCGAATAGTGAAAACGCGAATGAAGGAAGCACGAATAAGGAGCTTTTACTGTACTTACTCAATAAATCGACTGCGCGTCTGGTTGAGTGTGCTGAAGCATTATTCCACGCGGGGGCGGGCGCCTATCTTGGCCCGTACAGGCGCGTGTCTTTTAGCTTTGTTTATCAAACGTTGACCACTGAATAAAACCACAGCAGTGGGAATGCTCTGCACGGACTGCGATAGGCCTCGACAGGTAGCATTGCAGTAACACCTGACGCCACCTGTCAGTTAACGGCCCGTGGGACCATGGCGTTATCACGATGAAGAAAGATCACGCTGTAAAGGTGGATACTGACCGGCGTCACGGGTCAAAAATCACCTAATATGTTACCAAGCAAGTATTCGTGCAGTCAGTAGTACCTACGGCAAAACATGCGAGCGAGCAACACTGATTTTAGCACACGGCGTAAAGACATGCTCGCTGCGAATGTTACCATTACCTACGCCCCGTAACGTCGATCATTATCCACATTAAAAGCGCTGTTGAAAAAAAAACCAAACCAGGCAAAAAAAACTATTTAATTGTATAGCACGGGTTTTCTATGAACATAGTAAGTACGATGTTGTTGCTACGTAGTGCCATACCGCGCGCGCCCCCCCCCACCTCTCTCCCCGCTGCTGACGCAGGCAGCAGGAAGAGAGAGAGCCCGATCCCGAGGATAATGGACGTAACAGAGCGATCCTCCGCGACTCTCAGTTACGATGCCTTTTTATTGTAAATTGTAATCAAAAATGTTTCAGTGTTTCTTTTGTTCAGCCATACATTTATTTGTAGACCAATAAATAATTATATTTAAAGAAGCGACTTTAAAATTGTCAATATTTTACTATTGTGATTTCTATTGTTCCTGTGTAGGTAATGTATCCTTTGTTGGAGATGCCAAATGGATAAATAAATACATTTTATACTTGTTTTAACTAAGAAAATGCTTCTCTGTAAGCGATGTTGCTCGGAAGAGCATCGACATAACTACAGTTGCCCGTGTGAAAACCTATCTATTTACTCAAATCCACCAGTAGTTATGGTCACAATTTTGGATTTTTTTCCCTGACTTTCACCATCCGACCTCGCTTGAACCCCTCCCCACCTCGAAAACTAACATCACGAAAATTAGCACATAAGTATTTACAACTCTTTACTCCCAAAACTCCCATTATTTGAATCGAGTAATGCTGTAAACACGCATTTAAATTTAACATTATCAAATTTCGCGCGAAATCAAGTTGTTGTCTTTGCATGTTTGCTATTCAAACCTAGATGGCGTTACTGACGCTAGAGATTAAGAATTTCTATGGAGATGTTCCTCTAGCCGCTCTAATTTTGCTATATTATGCTAGATGGCGCTACTAAGACTTTTATCACAATTAAAAATGAGATTTCTTCCCCTCTATTTGTATTAATTTGATTGATAAAACTAATAAATATTTATCTAACATTGCATTCTAGGTATATGACTCAGAACACCACGTCAGTTAATATTATCACAACTTTTTATTTGAAATTCTTTTAGCTTTTTTGATTCGTGGGAATCAACCACCAACGGAAAGCGATTTTAGTAATCAGTATCATTACTTTTTGAAATAACACAGACACAGTAAGTAACTTAAATGAGAATGACGTGTGTTAATATTAAGTATTCGTTAGTACCGTTTCACGCCAATAGATGATGATGATGATAGGACTCCCTTTTCCGCACGTAGACTCCCATTCGGTCCGTTGTGCGTGGGGATGCTGGCTAGCAGAGCCAGCCTAGCTCCGCCCAAAAGCACAGAAGCTTCTTGGGAGCTTCACAGGCCGCTTCTTCACGCCACGTGTTTCAACATTACGTAAATAAATTCTTCTTGAACACTTTAAATTATTTAGATAGGTTGACCGAAGCGATTGCGATAAAACAAAGACTAATATAAACTCTGAGTTATAAACAATATTTGAGTATGAAAGATAACCATATTAGTTTCGTTCTTTTGACGTGATACTTGATCTGTTCAACATAGAAACTGAAAAACCGAGCTACAGACAAAAATTTTGATAAGGGTTAAAATGTCATCTGTTGATTATCCCTTACCACCCCAAGCAATTATTTTCGAAATATTTTAAATGTACAGAAAAAGTTCCTTTACAGATTTATTATATGTATAGATATAGATGGGCAGCAGCGTTCTCTATGCATTTTACCACCATACTGCGATCGCCAACCCGCCTACCAAGCGTGGCAATTATGGCAAAACCCCCCTTTTGGGGGAGGCTTATGTCCAGCAGCGGACGTATTTCGGCTGAAATGATGATGATGATGATATTACACATTGCTCGCAGACCAGATGGCCGATGGGGCCGAAAGGTTCTGGAGTGGTGACCGCGTACCGGAAGACGTAGAGTGGGAAGGCCTCCCACAAGGTGGACCGATGACCTTGGGAGGGCCGCAGGAGTCCGCTGGATGCGGAAAGCACAGAACCGGTCGAAGTGGAGGAGCCTGGGGGAGGCCTATGTCCAGCAGTGGACGTCTTTCGGCTGAAATGATGATGATGATGATAAACATAACCAGGGTGGAAACTAATCATGAATTCAGCATAATATGAGTTTAGAAAAAAATCTGCTGTTTCATAGAAAAGTGCTTTCGCTTTGAAAATGTATGAAACACCATTTTTTTTTTTTTTGCTACCTATGAATTTCCGTAGTGGTTAAAAAAATCTTCAACACCAAAGGACCTAGACAAAGTGACATTCTATCACAGATAATGATGATGAAAAGTAAGTAGGAAAAATATAAATTGGATATACCTAGCTACCCAAAATCTTATGTCCATTTTAAAAGTTTTTATAGAAAGGGATTGCAACAAGTCCTCAGGTCTTAAAGTTCGAGTTTACACGCGGTAGTCTTTACCGTAATCTAAAAAACCTACGAAAAATCTATACTTTGAGCGAACACAAGTTGAAAACGCAATTGCGACATACCTTTGGAAGTTTGGAACCAACATTGTATTCCCCAAAGCAATAATTGTCGTAGCACTTTCCCCCGCGTAGCATGCTACGACGTAGCTCGTAGCTGTAACACTACGCCGCGCACGGCCTTAGTATTATTTTGAGCGGCTTACGTCACTTTTATTATCGCTATCGGTTTTAAAATGCAAAATCTTCTTCTCGTTACAGTGTTTCTCGACAGAATTTATCTGCTTTTTTACTCAAATTAGCCTGAAAAAATATCTAATATTTTTTCTTCTGTCTAGGTTTAAGTAAATATTTTATTACCGAGGTAACTTCGGGCACAGCTGGGAGATTAAATACGAACACAACAGTGTGATCTAATAAACGTACCGCTTTTTTTTTTTTGAGACGAAGAAACTAGAACTGTGTAGTTACCTACATGTACATAGCATGTATCAGGAAGATGTGATAATATTTAAGGGTGTAGCAAGGTGTGTGTGTACAGACCATCAAACTGAACAACTTTCTCTATGGGAACAACATCATAATCGGGAAAAACGAATTAGCCGTCCCATTCTTTTGGGTCGAATGATTTTTTAACCGACTTCCAAAAAAGGAGGAGGTTATCTGTTCCACCGAACGTATTTTGTTTTTTATGTATGTTCCTCGATTTCTCCCCTTATTTGTGGACCGATTCTCAAAATTCTTTTTTATTTTGAAAGAGTATATTTCTGAGGTGGTCCCATTGGCACCAAGTCAGGATCTGATGATGGAATCCCATGGAAATCGAGGGCAACCCTCAAATCTTATAGGTATTAACAATGTTTTTCCTATGTTTTCTAATGCTATTGAAAAATTTGCGTATGGTCATCATCATCTCATGACGCTGAGCTGATGCTGGAAGGTACAACTCTTTAACTTAGGAGTTAGGTGCAGATTCGGGCATAACTCCGTCATAAATAGACCGATTTGCATTTTTTAATTTTTTTTTTCAGAAAGGGTTTTATTCCAAAATGGTCCCATTTAAATTTCATATAGATCTGATGATGAGTTTCGGAGAGAAACAACGGAACTCTTCAAAAAATGGCAGCAAATCAACCGCGATTGCTGCTATCGCATAAATATGCATTGTTTTGACCCCAAGGATGATTAATTGGTATGGAGTGGGTACTATAACTAAAAAGTGAAAAATAACTTTAATTTCGGAGGGCGGTGACAAGAAATTAATAAAATATATATCCAAAGTCACTGACATCCGAAATTAAAGTTATTTTTCATTTTCTAGTGTTTTTTGGAAGTCGGTTGTTTTTTTTTTTTGTTTTTGAAAAACTTTTCAACTTTCGTTTGGAAAGAAAGAAATAAAAAATATAAATTATTTGAGACACGCACAGGAAATATAAAATAAACAATAGAGAAGAATGTAATGGTGAAATACAAACAATAAAAAAACAATTTAGTGAAAACCATAAATAATAAAAGAGGAAGACCGGTGTCAGGCTAAAAAGGCTCTTCTCTCAGCATAATGCTTCGATATTTGTAAAAAAAACAACAACCGTAGCAGTGGATTCAAATAGGGCCTGCTTTATTAGGCGTTGTGATGCCTCGGACACACATACGGACAGTATGGGACAGTTGATAATTTTTGACATTGATAACAATATGAGGATAACGTTTTTGCGAAACAGTCTATGGGTCAACTACACGCAGCGAGTGTACGGGACTCTGCGTGTACATGGCGTGTACAATTTAACAACGCGTTTAGGGTGTTGTTTGGCCTCGTTTTTGCAGTGCGTCGACTTATGCTTGCTGAGGCGTACACTGATTGCTGTATGCAATCGTCCGTTAGCGAAGCGCTTCGCTGTTCAGACACGTGCGTGGCACCGCAAACAGCATCCTGGATGCGTTGGCATACAGGTGGGATTCGCCACTGTTGAAGCAGTGGATTAGTCTTCTACGAAGGGCGCTCAACCCGGCGCATGCTTAAATTTAAATTATTAATTTTTACTAACACCTATGGATATAATTTTTAATCCAAAATAAATTTAATTGATTTGAAACAAAATAAAACTCTGGTTAAAGCCTAACCTGACACTAACAATGAATCCCCCCCGAGTGGGTTCCCGCATTGTCGTTGCGGGGGGGCTTAGTAACCGTGGTCTCCCATCCACGGTGAAGCCAAGAGGAACCCAACGGTGGGGCCGCTCGTCAGGGCTTTTGCCTTCAAGCCATTGACGTAGCGGCCAAAAAGTAGGTTGCGGTGAGGTGCACCGCAACTGAGGTGGGCCGCGATGTCGAATGGGAGGCATCGCGGCTGAGGGTTACGGGCTGCGGTAGAGGAGGAGTGCCGGTGCTTCTGAGCAGCGCTCTTCCCTTCCGACGGGGCCGCCACCGTTTGATGGCGGACGCGGTGGGGCCGCAGGGGAAGAGGAGTGTCGGTATAGCGTTGGCCGCTCTCCCTATCCTCTGCGGCCGAAAAGTGGTAGACGGGACGGCGCGTTGTGTTCCACACGCGCGCCGTCAAAGATGTCAGCAACCACAGGTGGGGTCCGCAAGGGCCGATGCCTGCCAGGGGTGCGGGTTTGTTCGAAAGAGATACCACGGCCCCTGGCATACGGGCTACTGAGGGAACACGGGTGGGTTTTAGTCAGTAAAAGTCTGACACGCCCTCCTGCTCTACTCAGCAGGAGAAGTCATTTGATGATTTCCCACCCAAAAAAAAAAAAAAAAAACACTAACAATGAATTACTAAAAGCAATGCAATGGCTGGAATCTAATAATTTACGTGTAAACATTGAAAAAACAAAGTTAGTACAATTCCAAACATACAATTCTTTAGTGAAACCACCTCAAATAAACTTAAATCGTTCAATTTTGGAACCAGTACCATCAACCTTATTCTTGGGAATAGTCATTATTTACCTCACTGCAACTTAATATAGTTTGAAAATCTGTCTTACGTATAGACTTAGCTATACGTAAGACAGATTTTCAAACTATATTAAGTTGCAGTGAGGTAAATAATGCAACTGACTTGCTAGTTAGTTGTCTGTCAAGCTATAAAAGATAACTCCAAAGTAGTTAAAATACCTAGAAGGAGACTAGTCAGTAAGCCGTGGATTACAAAAGGCCTCATTAAATGCATGCGTAACAGGGATAATCTGTACAAAAAGTTGAAAAGGGACCCAAATAGCGAAGTACTTCAAACAACATATAAGCGCTATAGAAACTTCTGCACTTCACTTCTGAAGAAAGCTAAACGAATCTATGAAAAACAAGAGATCGAGAGCGCAAGTGGCAACAAAAAAAAGTTATGGGATGTTATAAAGCAGATTAGCGGCTCAAACGTGGTTACAGATCACTCCTCCTGTCTCATCTCAAGCGCAAACCCGCACAAGAGTCTCGACGAGGTTAATGCTTACTTTGCAAACGTTGGACGCAACCTGGCCGAGCAAATCACTACTCATCCATTCCCCTTCAGAAACAAAGCTGATAACCACATGGGAACCGCTCCTCTTCATTCTTTGGTTATGCTCCCAACGGACGACTCTGAGGTCCTGCGACTCGTTCAAGGATTAAAAGATTATTGTGCTGTCGGAGTTGACCAGATCCCGGGCCGGTTACTGAAAAAATACGCCCAAGTTCTGTGCCCCGCTATTACCCACATTTGCAACCTCGCCCTTTCTTCAGGAACATTTCCGCAGGCGTTTAAATCAGCTATTATTAAACCCATACATAAAGGTGGTGACCGGGACTGTGTTAACAACTTTAGACCCATCTCTATTCTCCCAGTGCTCTCAAAAGTTCTGGAGCGCCTGATGAACGACCGGCTGATTAGGTTCCTCCAGGTAAACAACCTTCTTTCATCTTCCCAGTATGGGTTCCGGCAAGGTAAATCTACAAATGACGCGGTGCATGAGTTGGTTAACTCGGTCATAACGAACTTAGATAAGAAGAGAAAGTGCTTGACGGTGTTTCTGGACTTGGCTAAGGCCTTTGACACGGTTTCTGTCCCACACTTATTGCACAAATTGGAAAATATGGGAGTGCGAGGTCTTCCCCTAAAATTGTTCCAGGACTACCTATCTAACCGGAAGCAGCAAGTTAGAATTGATGGTATGCTGAGTAATGAAGAGCCAGTGACATTTGGAGTGCCTCAGGGCAGTATACTCGGACCGACTCTCTTCTTGATCTATATCAACGACCTGTGCCAGCTTCACCTTAGTAATGGTCAAATTTTTACTTTTGCAGATGACACTGCTCTCTTCTTTAGTGGTGATAGCTGGGATGCGGTTTTTGGTGTGGCTCAGGAGGGGATTAATTTGGTTGTTGCTTGGTTGCGGAATAATGTGCTGACTCTCAATGTCACAAAAACTAAATACGTGGCATTTGCACTTCGTTCAAATGTCCTACCACCATGTTCACTTTCATTAACGGCCCACTCGTGTTGGTCAGACAACCGGCCATGCGTATGCCCTGCTCTTCAAAGGACAGATAACATTAAATACCTTGGAGTTACTTTAGACCAATTTCTCAGCTTCAAACCCCATATAGACGTTCTGGTAACAAGATTACGTAAACTCATATACATATTCAAGAATCTAAAACACGTAGCCGACCTACATACCATCAAGATGGTCTACTATGCCTTGTGTCAGTCGCTTATTGACTACTGCATCATCTCTTGGGGAGGAGCTGCAAAGACCCACATGATAGAGGCGGAAAGGGCTCAACGTGCCATACTTAAGGTTGCTGCGGGTCTTCCCTTTCGATTTCCTACAGTCGATTTACTAAAAATGTGGGATGTACTGTCTATAAGACAAACTTTCGTTCTGCATACAGTCCTGAAAAAGCATTCGCAGCTAGCTTACGATTCGCATTTATTAAAGGATAAACGAAGAAAAGGTACTGTGTGCAATACTACTTTCTTCCGTGTAAGTTTATCCCACAAGTTCTTCTGCTACCTAGGGGATTATCTTTACAATGTTATAAACAAGGTTCAAAATATTTATCCTCTACTGAAACCCAGTTGTAAGCTGGGGCAAGAATTTAACCAGCCCACACGCTAAAATCCTGGACCGGGCGATTGAGTACCAGCCACTCATCGCTGCCCCGTGTGATAGAACACCAAACCAACCTATGTTCAACAAAAACTATATTATACAAACAGTAGAGGAAGAAAGGGATCAGTCGGGAGCCAATGAAGTGCGCATCTACACAGATGGCTCAAAAACACAAAACGGTTCAGGTGCTGGCGCACACTCCCTTGACCTCAACATCAACTTTCACATACCGCTAGGCACACACAGTTCAATCTTTCAGTGTGAATGTGTTGCCTTAACACAAGCCGCTACAGCAGTAAAGCGCTTAGGCATCCGGAACTACGGCATTAAATTCCTATCCGACAGCCTATCTGTGCTCAAAGCTTTAGAAAACAAACAAACTAACAACAAACTAATTTTTGAGTGCCATCTTGCCCTGGAGAGTTTAGCGACGTCCAATCGTATTGCACTCCAGTGGATCAAAGGGCACAGTGGATCTTTAGGCAATGATGCCGCAGATGAACTTGCGAAGAGAGGCTCTGATATGAAAGTGCTAGGCCCGTACCCACTTCTCCCCCTGCCTTTCTCACAATTTCGTGCGTGGATTCGCCAAAGGTCGACCGAACTCCATAACAACAGATGGTCACGGGCAACAGACTGTAGACAGTCAAAATTGGCTTTACCAACTGTACACCCGCGATTAACCAAAAAACTTCTCAGCCTGAGCAGAAATAACCTTAGAATAATAATAGGAACAATTACGGGCCATAACACCCTTAACAAACACCTTTTTAACATAGGCGCCACAGACAGCCCGCTTTGCAGGGGCTGCCTTGACGCCGAGGAATCAGCCGCCCACGTCATCCTGGAATGCGAGGCCGTGGCTTCTCAACGCGAAGAAATCCTCGGAACAGTGAGGTCGCTCCGCGAAGCCTGTGAAGCTCCCAGGAAGCTTCTGTGCTTTTGGGCGGAGCTAGGCTGGCTCTGCTAGCCAGCATCCCCACGCACAACGGACCGAATGGGAGTCTACGTGCGGAAAAGGGAGTCCCATCATCATCATCATCATCATCACCCAGTTGTAAGCAAAAAATTACTGATTTCCTGAAAACTCTTTCATATGAGGACACAGAGAAACTGCTCCACTCAATTAAATAAATCTTGTATTCAAATCATTACCTACACATTCACACCCTTTCACCAACATTCACTTCCTTTCAACTACACATTCACCTCCATTCGCCTACACATTCTACATCATTCATCTGTACATTCACCTCCATTCACGTACACATTCAAAAACATTCACCTACACATTCCGAACCATAATGTTCACACCGCACCCTCTGACTGTTCCAGTTGTGTTATTTTTATTTTCTATTTTTATTTTTACTTTTTCTTTTTGGTTGTTTGCTTAGTTAGTTATTTTTACTTTTTTGGTTGTCATTGCTTATGTATCTAGTTTAGTTAGTAGAAACACCTTCTACCCGCCTGTCTATTCGTATGATGCCACAAAGTGGGGTCTGGTGACCTGTAATACAGGTTTTTCTAAAACCTACGTCAGGCACCAGCTCTCACAATGTGAATTATTATATTTTAGTCCAAAACTGTTAAATGCCAACCATTGTGAGAGAAAATAAATAAACTTTTATTATTATTTCCTTTATTTATTTTTATTCCTTATGATTTACATTTTTAAATATTTTTATAAAAGTAAATTAACAAAAACATTTAAAAATATAAAAAATAGTGGTCCACCGGCATCGGGAGCAGGGTCCAAGCTACCGGTGGTTAGGGCTCCAGAGACAGGAACCTCCTCACGATGCGAGCCGTATCGAGGAGTACTGCCTTCTGAATCAGGCCTTTGATCCAACCGCCTAACGAGAGCCTCGAGAGATGTTGATCGAGGCTTTCGGCCATCAGTCCATTGGCTGATACAACTATCGGCACAATTACAGCCGAGTCCACATTCCACATGTCAACAACCTCGTGAGCTAAGTCAAGATATTTAATTTGTTTCTCTTTCTCAGCTTTCACGAGGTTCCCGTCATGTGGAATGGTAACATCGACTATAATTGTGCGGCGCGCTAACCGAGATATCACCACTATATCAGGCTTATTGGCTACAATAGTCCTGTCAGTAATGATAGATCGGTCCCAGTACAACGTGACATGGTCATTTTCAAGAACTGGGTCGGGCACATACTTGTAATACGGTACCTCAGAATCCACAAGTTTATATTGCAAAGCAAGTTGCTGATGAATAATTATTATCGGGAGTGTTCTTTTTCTCAGCTTTAAGGCTGGTTTTAACCACATTTACGGGCCAAGCCAAGTAAATGCAGCGTATGTTATGTAAGATTTTATAAATGTTTATGTGTTGTGATGAGTTCCTACCTCGTTCTCTTCTATCTGCATGAACTTCCTGACAATTCTACATGTATTTAAAATGGCAGCTTTCTGAAGTGTTATGTAGAGTGTTTCTTTAAGGTCTAATAATTTTAAGCTATGAAGAAGATGTTTAGGAATAACTCCTGTGGTGGAAATAACGATTGGGACTACATATACTTTTTCCTGCCTCCAGATTCTAGTCACTTCTTCTTTTAGTTCAGCATATTTACTGATTTTCTCACCTATCGTTTTTTGTAAATTATGTGTATTAGGGACTGCAATATCTATGAGGTATGTAACTTTATTAACTTTATCTTTAAGGGTTATATCGGGTCTATTAAAGTGAACGGTTCTGTCGGTTAGTATAGCGCGATCGTAGTAGAGTTTGTGTGTGTTATTTTCTAGAACTATTTGTGGTACGTACTTGTAATATTATTATTATTATTATTGACGAAAAATTGAATTGGAAGGGACATGTCAAAAAAGTGTGTACTAGACTTGACAAATTTGTTTTTGCTCTTCGAAAACTGAGACGAATAGCGAGTAAAGAAGCAGCCCTCAATGCATATCATGGCTATGTCTCATCTGTGCTGCGGTACGGCCTCGTGATATGGGGTAATTCAGTAGACGTGAACATAACATTTATTGCACAAAAAAAAATGTGTCAGGGCTGTATACGGAGCAGAATATTTAGAGCATTGTAAGCCATTATTTGAGGCACTAAAAATTCTTCCACTTCCTTGCCTTTACATTTTTGAAATTTGTATATTTATATAAAGGTATTCGCACATGTTCCCAGTGTATGAACACATTTCTGAAAGACTCAATAGCAAAAGCCCAAATAAATTACTTGCACCTAGTCAGAGACTGCATTTGTATAGCAGAAACTCTAATTGCATGGCAATCAAAATTTTTAACAATTTACCTTCACACATCAGAGTGCTGCCTACTAGTAAATTCAAGAGAATAATGTTTGCTTTGCTTTTAGACAACTGTTTTTATTCAGTTCAAGAATTTTTTAATTATACATTTTGACATTAAATTTGATTAGTATGTACTTAGTGTGTGAATGGACTTTTTAATCTTAAGGCATTTGACATTTCATTCATTTTTTATTTTTGTTTTAATTTATTTAGCTTGACATTGTATATAATAAATAATTAAGTACCCATTTTACATTAAACTAATTAACTTACATCTATTTCAATGGGGACATTACTAATTGTACTATAATATTTCTACAACGGCAACGGTAGTATAAGTGAAAGTGTTAAATAATATTAAGATCTTAATGTACCGTATACTCAGAAATAAATAAATAAACAAATAAAAAACCTGCTGCCTCGTTAGTATAGTGGACGCAAACGTTACTGCTGAACATAAGGTCCTGGGTTCGATTACAGTCGGTCGGGCACAGTTATTTAGTTTATCTATCGGAAATTTCGCAATAGCAGACAGTCTGTATTTGTGCCATTTGATAAGTCCCATGGTAAATTGAACTTATACCTAACTAGTGAAATGTGGGTGTTATCATCATCATCATCATTTCAGCCGAAAGACCTCCACTGCTGGAAATAGGCCTCCCCCAAGCTCCTCCACTTCGACCGGTTCTGCGCTTCTCGCATCCAGCGGATTCCTGCGGCCTTCACAAGGTCATCCGTCCATCTTGTGTGAGGCCTTCCAACGCTACGTCTTCCAGTACTGTTGCTGTAGTATTGATAAACCTCTGTCTGACAGGGACTAGAGGCGTGATGATATTTAAGAAATAGTACTTACGTGGTGTAATCTTCAAAAATTCAAGAGCACATCCTATGATCGGATGGCGCGGCGGCCCAGGCAACTTGTCCAGCGGATTCTCCTCCTCAGCCAAGAGTCTCCAGATCACGAAGGTGATGAAACCCAACAGTGCTAGTGTTAGGATCATTCTGTTGACAGCTCAATGACTTTGGTGTATCCTTGGAGTAAACTAGGTAGGTATGGCGAAGGCTGCGAAAATTCGTCTGAAAATAACGGACAAAGGAACAATAATTAGATCGGTGCTTGATGTCATTTACCCGAATAGAAGGTCCATTGTTCAATAGATTGAAGAAACGACGCCTTAATTTCCCAGAATGATGAGTTTGGAACGGTTAGGCAAATGATTATTATTGAACCCGACTTACGAGTCGTGATTTCCAACCCAGACACCTACTTTTCTTTGTGTGAATAATTTCATCATCAAAGCTCTCAAAACGGTGAAAGAAAACATCGTGAGGAAACTGGCATGTTCTTGAACCATAAATTCATATCTATATTAATTTAATTGTATTCCACACAAAGTTTCGCGTTTATAATATTAGTAAGATTATTACGATACTCCTTGGTAAGACTGGCTGTCAGACTATCAGGTTTCTGAAAACCCATAACGACTATCAAAGATCTACAAATGACACAATGTGGCACGGAGGGGTCTCAATATGCAGTGAATAGCCACCCATCCACGGGCTGACATCGGCAAGCGTAACATAACCTTCGATTGAGAGATGTCAACACTAACTGGTGGGGTCCGCAAGGGCCGATGCCTGCCAGGGTGCGGGTTATTCGAAAGAGGTACCGTGGCTCCTGGCACAATGAGACATGACTCGCTTGTATATGCATCTGTAATCCCAAGCGAACCTCGCTTTCTTTAAAGTGGATGCGCTAAGGACTCCCCGCGAAAACAAATTTGCTAATATTTTAGCAATTTGCAGGCCAGTGTCCCGCTGTATGTTGAACAAAATATGATCCGCAACCATAACACGTATCTGCCAGGGGTGCGCGTTGTTCGAAAGAAATACCGTCGCCCCTGGCACACAGGCAACTGAAGGAACACGGGTGGGTTTTAGTCAGTAAAAGTCTGACACGCACTCCTGCTCTACCCAGAGCGAGAGAAGTTATTTGATGATTACCCAACCCCAAAAAAACCCGTGGTATTGTTGTTATTTGACCATGAGCTCTTACAACAACTTACAAATATTAAACAAAAAGATAAGTTGTCAGTTCATTGAAATATGCAATAACTAAATGATTCTATTACCTTGTGAACAAATAGTCGATTTAATTTTATTTGCACTGGCAAGGTTAAAGTTAATGTCATGCAGATTCTGATGAATAGTTTAAGAATTGATACGTATATTCATTTTGTTTACCTTGAAAACCAATTCACATAACAGCAACAAAATTATAAGATATCGTCATCTGCCTAGTCTAAACGGATAACTGCTTTATCTGACCTCCACAACCTAATACTGGGTAATACGATACCTCTTGGTAAGACTGGTTGTCTGAGTTTCGGGCTTCTGATGACCCGCGTAAGGATATATCAAATTTAAATTGAATAAATGGTGTGATAATTTCACCTCCTTAACAGTTTTAAAGATTTGCTATTCAAAAGTCCAGTCTGAATGTATTACCTACCTTTGTACGTATTTTTCTTGAGGGGCTTGTGGCTAAGTAAGAATAGCTGCGTGGGTCGATCGATCAGGTTAAGCTACACTTGCCGCGGTTGGTCCGTGGATGGGTGACCATCTCTACATACCAAGACCACTCCGTGCCTCGGAAAGCACGTAAAGCCGTTGGTCCCGGATGTCATTTGTGGATCTTTGACAGTCGTTACGGGTCGTCAGAAGCCCGAAAGTCTGACAACCAGTCTTACCAAGGGATATCGTGTTACCCAGTAACTGGGTTATGGAGGTCAGATAGGCAGTCGCTCCATGTAAAATACTGGTATTCAGCTGCATCCGGTCAGATTGGAAGCCGACCCCAACATTGGGAAAAGGCTAGGCACATAATGATGATGATGTACGTATTTTTCTGTTCCTTTATTCTTGTTTGTTTATATGTGTGTGCAAATAAATTAAATAAATAGGTTAGGTTAAATAAATAGGTTATAATAGGTACGCTTAATATCAATTACTGCAAGTACTTAGGCAAATAATGTTATAATGAGCAAAGTTACTCACTTGAAAACAATGGAAAAACACTGAAGCTAAAGTAGTACTTCTGAGAAATAGCCCGGGAAGGGAGAGGGTCGTGCCCGCTTGGTAACGCTTCCGTTTGGCAACGCTACATATACTTACCTATAGCGGTGTATTTCATGCACTAGGTACAGTCAGTATGTTAAGTCTTATTTATGAGACAGAGATAGAATTAATGTGAAAGCACATTAATTATGTCGGTCTCTGTCTAACAGTTTTACCAAGTAGGTATAGTCTTTAAACCGGATTTCGTTTACAGCTCATAATAATAAGCACCACGGGTAAGGGCGTACTCCGAAGCTTTTTGTTTCTGCTGCACTTCTTTCGTTACAATTTTTACCTGTGTTTTTTAAAAATATTGTCAATAAGATAGATTACTGAAACTATTGTGTAGTGTAGACCATATTTGTACGCCTTGCAAGGCAGCGCATGGTGATACAACTTTTATTTTATAACATCATGTACCACAACATTTTACCTATGTGTCACAAATAAATAATTTTGAATTTGAATTTGAATTTGAAACTTTATTCTATGCAGTACTTAGCCATTAATATGGTAGTTTTAAAACGTAGAAAATAAAATGAATCCTTTCTTATATAATAGTATTATAAACGCGAAAGTTTGGATGTATGGATGTTTGTTACTCTTTCACGCAAAAACGGCTGAACGGATTTGTATGAAGTTTGTCATACAGATAGATTATAACCTAGATTAATACATAGAATACTTTTCATCCCAGTACTACGTTCCTGGGGGATAATTTCCGATTACCACGCGGGCGGAGCCGCGGGCGGAAGCTAATATTTAATTGCTGAGCTATATTTTTTTTATAAATGTTGCCCCACACTAGGAGTTTCTCCTGTATTGTGGGTGCGTTTACAAACATTTAAACTCACATACACAAACAGCCGGACCCGGAACAACTACTTGTAGTTCATACAAATATTTGTTCCGTGCGGGAATCGAACCCGCGACACGTAACGCAGCAGTCAATCGCTTAACCACTGCGCCAAACATATCGTCAAATATAATAAATTTGACATACCAGAAAATTTTACTCTTACTGACGTACAGGTACGTAATATCTACAAACATAACCAATGTATATGTAGCGTTGCCAAACGGGATCATTACCACACGGGTGCGACCCAAGGGAGAGGCAGGTTTACAATATGTACCGATGTTAAATATCAATATTTTGAGTTCGTAACCAGACACTTAACTGGACACAATGAAGTATGGGAAAATCCGTAAATGTTTATGTCAAGATATTATATTCAGCTCACAGCCATAATATAATATTCCAATATCATCATCTGCCTAGCCTTTCCCCAACTAAGTTGGGGTCAGCTTCCAGTCAAACCAGATGCAGCTGAATAGCAGTCATTTTACATGGAGAGGCTGCCTATCTGACCTCCACAACCCAGTTACTGGATAACCCCTTGGTCAGACTTTCGGGCTTCTGACTACCCGTAACGACTGACAAAGATCCACGAATAACAGCCGGGATCAATGGCTTAACGTGCTTTCCGAAGCATGGAGGGGTCTTGATATGTAACATGGTCACCCATCCACGAACCAACGGCGGCAAACGTACCTTAACCTGTTTGATCGACCCGTAAAGTTGTTATGACTTAGCCACAAGCCCCGCTACATGATCTTCCAATAGTCACAATCATTTAACAGTCACGGGAAATACTACCTTAGTACTTACTGTGAAGACTTTAATCCGCTCGGCCTTTACATGCGACCTTCGTGAGTATTTAAACGATAGGTACTGGCATTAGATTATGAGATAAACACCATTTCGTATTTAAAAGATTTGACAATAATAAAGACTCAACTTGCACAGCTGACAAAGTGCGTCATCATGTAAAAAACATAAGACAAGCATGCTTTCTGTCAAATTTGAGTAAATGAGATTAAAATACTGAAATTTTGATTAGAGTTTAAAAATACTTAATTCAGAAACGAAAAAATGTTTGAGTTATACTTAAGTACAGATCACGACGTTCTCAAATTCAAATTCTCAATTCAGAAACTGGGTATGACTCTACGAATAATTTAATAAATGTAAATGAGATAAACACCATTTCGTATTTAAAAGATTTGACAATAATAAAGACTCAACTTGCACAGCTGACAAAGTGCGTCATCATGTAAAAAACATAAGACAAGCATGCTTTCTGTCAAATTTGAGTAAATGAGATTAAAATACTGAAATTTTGATTAGAGTTTAAAAATACTTAATTCAGAAACGAAAAAATGTTTGAGTTATACTTAAGTACAGATCACGACGTTCTCAAATTCAAATTCTCAATTCAGAAACTGGGTATGACTCTACGAATAATTTAATAAATGTAACCATGTTTGATGTGTAGAGATTTAGGTGTTTGGATGTTTGTTACTCAATCACGCAATAACGGCTGAACGGATTTAGATGAAATTTGTCACACAGATAGTTCCTAAACTGGTTTAACACATAGGGTACTTTTTTCATCCCGGTAATGTATTCCCGTGGGATAATTTCCGACCTTCATGTGGGCGGAGCCAATGCTAGGCTAGTCTATATCTATCTATATCTTCTATATCTATATCTATATCTATACATATAATAAATCTGTAAACGAACTTTTTCTGTACATTTAAAATATTTCGAAAATAATTGTTGGGGTGGTAAGGGATAATCAACAGATGCCATTTTAACCCTTATCAAAATTTTTGTCTGTTTGTCGGTTTTTCTGTTTATATGTTTGAATAGATCAAGTATCACGTCAAAAGAACGAAACTAATATGATTATCTTTCATACTCAAATATTGTTTATAACTCAGAGTTTATATTAGTCTTTGTTTCATCGCAATCGCTTTGGTCAACTTATCTAAAGATATAATTAATTTAAAGTGTTCAAGAAGAATGTATTTACGTAATGTTGAAACACTTAGCGACATCTATTGGCGTGAAACGGTACTAACTAATACTTTATAATAACACGTCATTCTCATTTAAGTTACTGTGTCTGTGTTATTTCAAAAAGTAATGATACTGATTACTAAAATCGCTTTCGGTTGGTGGTTGATTCCCACGAATCAAAAAAGCTAAAAGAATTTCAAATTAAAAGTAGTGATAATATTAATTGACGTGGTGTTCTGAGTCCTAAAGAATGCAATGTTAGATAAATATTTATTAGTTTTATCAATCAAATTAATACAAATAGAGGGGCAGAAATCTCATAGAAAAATAAAATTGTGACAAAAATCTTAGTAGCGCCATCTAGCATAATATAGCAAAATTAGAGCGGCTAGAGGAACATCTCCATAGAAATTCTTAATCTCTAGCGTCAGTAACGCCATCTAGGTTTGAATAGCAAACATGCAAAAACAACAACTTGATTTTGCCTGTTTTACCTATTGATTTTCTATCGAAAATACGTATATCCGATGTCCAAAATCAGTAGATCTGGATAAACCCGTAAATCCGTAGGGTCTGGCAATGCGGGGTAACGCTAGGTAGAAACTAGAAGCCTGTGGTAGGAATGTTACCATTTGGATTTATGGTAGGTATCGTTATTATTGTTAACTTTCTACGCAGTCGTTTTTTTTTTTAATTGTTCGACCAATGTTTCCGAAGTATATGTCTGCTTTTTTAAACTACTTCGAACAATATTTTGACCAAGCAGATGGAAGCTAATAGGGTAGGTATTTTACTACTTAGACATCTAAAAATGTATTATTAGGATAGCTTAGGCAAAAATCAGTCGGAAAATGTTGGTTTTAGTTCATCAAATAACAAAATAAATTTTAAAATTTAATTCAAAGACTTCAGTTATTTATGTAGGTACCATAAACTGTTCTTGAACACCATGAAATAATATCCGACATGTTATTACGTCATACCGCTGTTACTAATCAACTGAATAAATTTGTGCTTTTATTATTTTCGTAACCAAAGTATTTTTAATTGAAATAATAGCTTACATTCAGGAACAGCAAACCAACGATAAGTAGAATAATAACTCATTTTTAAATTATAAATAATTATCATACATAACATCAAAGCATTTGTTTACATAAAAAACCTACAGAGCAATTTATTGGCATCCACTGAGTCCAGCATTTTCGTCAAAATATGCGCGAAATATGATAATGTTAAATTTAAATGCGTGTTTACAGCATTAATCGATTCAAAAAAGATGTTGTTTTTTTTTAGTGGTTTATTGGCATTTTAGAATATACTAAAGACACTTCAAAAACGGGATTAATACCATATTACGGACACATAATTCATACTAAAGTAAGGTATAATTATTGGGAGTTTTGGGAGTAAAGAGTTGTAAATACTTATGTGCTAATTTTCGTGATGTTAGTTTTCGAGGTGGGGAGGGGTTTTGTTTTTCGGTGGGAAATCATCAAATAACTTCTCCCGCTCTGGGTGGAGCAGGAGGGCGTGTCAGACTTTTACTGACTAAAACCCACCCGTGTTCCTTCAGTAGCCCGTATGCCAGGGGCTGTGGTGTCTCTTTCGAACAAACCCGCACCCCTGGCAGGCATCGACCCTTGCGGACCCCATCACTTTTTGTGCTGACATCTCTTTGAGGCGCGCGTGGAACACAACGCGCCGTCGACTTGGGCTTGGTCCTTACCGGACAGCGAGCTACCCATTACTCGCCGTCCGCAAGCCCATGCCTACGGTGGCCGGAAATCGGCCTGGGATTCCCGACGCCCAGGGCGTCTCCGTATCCTGCGGCGGCTGGGGTCGCGAGGGCGCATATGCTGCCTCTCCCTCACGTGCGCCGCCTCCCTCTTCGCGAGCATCACTGCTTCGCTGAAGGAGGTGACGGCTCCCCATGCCCTCTCGCTCCGTACCATGGCCTGGACCAGAGCCGGACGCGAGAGATCGCCGCCGCCGATCGCCTCCACGAGGACACGGCGGTGCTCCGCCCAAGCAAGGCAGACCGCCACCGTGTGCTCCACCGTGTCCTCAGGGCGATCTTCGCAGTGGAAACACCCGGGCGTTTCCTCCCGCCCTATCCGAAACAGGAAGCTCCCGAAACAACCGTGTCCGGTGAGGACCTGCGTCAGGCGGAAGGTCGTGTCCTTTCCGCAGGTAATGTCATTCCCATACATTTTGGCGTAGCGTTTGGCGTGAACGCTAACAGAAATGTGATTTGTCTCTAGGCTCTGGACTGCATTCGAAAGCTGTGGTAGATTCCTACCAGGATAGATCGGAACATCGGAGGAGTGGTACCTACACCGTCAAAGCGACACATTATTGTTTTCCGACATGCACGCGAACGAAGTCGCGGGCACAGCTAGTTTTAAATAAGTCTTTAATTTGTTCGACCTGTTACGGTGAGTGAACCCAGCGCTAACTGTACCTAAGTATTCCGAAAAAATGGTCGACACAAAGGTAACTCTTTCTAGTGCATTCCGTCATAGCTACGTTCACCCCTGTGAATATACTTTAAAAACATTTACATAATAAGCAGTTTCGTAAATAATTTGACTAACTGTCTGACAACAAAGTAGAATCAGCCCATCGGGTTGGTAGATATCACATATCTTCGAACTTTTGTTTCTAGGACATGTTGGTGTTCTTTTCATCGTTTTGAGAGCAGTGGTGATGACTTTACACAAAGTAAATAACCGCCTGCTTACCTGAGTTCAAATGGAACCCACGAACTACAACTCGTACGTCAGGGTCGTTAACACTGGTTCACCACTAGATACTCTTGACTGACAACACCTTCCCTAAATTAGTGAAAATTACAACATCGAATTAGGTAGATTTGTTCCTCAGACAGTGTCAAAACGCACTTAGAAAGTATTTTTCGAAAGGTATACTTAAATCAATTTTATATCAGAAAATCACTTATGTTTTATACAAAATGATTATTTGATAATAATAATGCTTACAGGGCATAATGGCATTCACATGAACAAGTCGCGGGTTAAACCAAACACTTATAAAATGTTTTATTTAATTATTCTCTTAACATAGAAATTAATTAACACAAGATCTACTCACATGATAAATTGCGAATATTCATCTAATTATTTACTGTTGTGACGAGTATAAGAACATAACGAAGCAACAACAATTTAGGTCGAATCAAAAGTTGCTAATGTTAAATTAATGTTTATTAATACATCGTCGCACAGTGTGAACAGACAGAATAATTCATTAGCAGTTTAATGCGAAATCGAAACTCATTTATTCAAATTAGACTGGGAATCTAGTTTAACATGCACGTCAAAAATTACGTTAAGTATTTGGGCAGTTTGGGCCGCTTCATTCAACATAACATACTATCACATCTATATTCCCCGACGGGTTACGCAGAAGTGTAGATTAACAGTGCTGCCAACTGCTAGCTTTAGTCAGTAACTAGATATTTGCAAAAAGTTGCTAGCTTGTCTGATGTTTTTACCAAAAAAAAATTCTAGAAGTAGGTAAATGCATTTTTTAAAGTAATATTTTAATTATAAAAATATAATCTCTGTGGTTTAATATTTTCGGTAACTGTTTTTATTTATAGAAGAAAAACGAACACGAATGCGGTAGCTAATCGTTCCGTTGTTAAAGTTTAACATGAGGCAACGGAACTATTCGACGAAAACACGGACGTTGTCACTTGTCATTCTACACGCACTCTACAAGAGAGCAGTGGTGAGCCAGTGAGAGAAGTGGTGGGTCAGTGACAACAGTGGTGGCCCGGTGGCCTCCCCCAGGCTTCTCCAATTCGACCGGTCTTGTGCTTCCCACACACATTCCCACGTAAATAACATGTTAAAGATTAATAGAAATGGTAGGTAAATAAATAAAATAAGCAGGTATACCTTACCTGTTTTTACACACAACCAGTTTGCGAATAAAAACAATACTATGTTAAACTCCTATTATAGGAGTTATTTATTAGTAGGTACTTTTCAAACTTTCCCGAATTGTTCACTATTATTTTCATTTTAACCAATAACGGTATTGATATCATTGTAGTTCTAATTGTACTTTAATAGTACAATTAGAACTACAATGATATAAAAATAAACGCAGCTATTTTATTACATAGCTAATTAATACGAGCCAATTAACATTAATAACATAGTTGACATTCATCATCTACCTAGACTTTCCCAACTTTGTCGGGGTCAGCTGCTAGTCTAATTGGATGCAGCTAAATACCAATATTTAACTTGAAGCGTCTGCTTATCTGACCTCCACAAACACCACCTCCACTGGGTAATACGATACCCCTTGGTAAGACTTGTTGTCAGATTTTCAAGCTTCCATAAGGACCCGTAACGACTGTCAAAGATCTATGAATGACAGCCGGGACCAACGGCTTAGCGTGCTGTTCAAAGGACGTAAAGATGATCACCCATCCACAGACCAATAGCGTGCGGCTGTTATTACATAGCCACAAGCCCCACAATCATGATTGATCATTTTAATGACACAATGCCGGAAAATGTAAAAAACGCGTCTGCTTACACCATCAAGGAAAACAAAGGTGGTGTTATGTGTGCTGTTCACTGAACCGTCAATGACAAATCACATTTATTTATTAGTAGTTTTCAAACTTTCCCGAATTGTTCACTATTATTTTCATTTTAACCAATAACGGTATTGATATTATTTTAGTATTTTCGCGCACAAATATTTGATCAAAATTCTGACTAACCTGCGATCCAACCAAGTTACATAGGTAGTGGTCACAAGGAGACTGACCATACAATTATTTTCCCCACATTCTATCTATAGTTTTTATTATGGTCTACCAACTTTTTATTACGAAGATTCCAAAGTCCGAAGCTGGTCGTTGGCCTCCTAACCGCATTCGAGTATGGCAACTGGACTTTGACCTTTTAAAATTATAACGCTATATAGATAAAACCCAGCCTGTCCAAAGTTCAATTTTGATAAACAACTTTATTAAGGCGACGTAAGTTGCAAATTTATGGTATTTGAAATAGCGTATCGCAGCAACAAATAAAGTTCAAAATAGCGATGCGTTTGATGTTAGTTAAATCGAATGTCACCAAACTATAAGGAATTCTGCAGCTTTAATTTAAAAAAGAATATTAAATGTTTTACTCTTGGGAATAGTTTTAAGTCCTTCTTAAGTTCATTGAATTCACCTATCATCCTTATTATATGGCAGTTGACACACAAAGAGTTATGATAAAGCGACGAAAAAATATCGTTGGGGTCTGTTTTACTTAATTGTTTAAGGAACACTTTTTAATTTTATAAAATATTTCGGATTTCACCATTAGACAATGTACTTTCTTTCTGGCTTGTTATGTGTATTTATACCAATACGCCTAAATGTGCTCATCAAAAAACTGAGCGTCTTACGGTGTCTTCCGTTTGGGCCGCGCTTTAAGTGCGAGACCAAAGTCCAAAGTACATTGGCCGCATTTGCAAACAACAATTAAACTTGACTAGACTTTGATCCCCTACATTATAAACTCAAACTCATAGCAGTTATTCCAATTAAACCATTAAAAAACCTGAGTTTGGAATAGCTAGCATCAACTTTCTGAACTTTGACTATTCAAAAGTGCCCGTAATTGGTTTAAATGAATAAAATGCTTTCTCTATGGAGAAAAACGGGCAAGAAACTCCAATAATGATAATATGTTTAATTAAGATATTTCAAATTGCTGCGTAGGTACATAATTTTTGCGTAGGTATTAGATAGTTATATTTTTGTGAGAACAATGTTAAAGGTGTGAATAAAGCCGGTCAAACCAGCTTAAAAGCAAAGCGGTCAATTCTATAACTTAGCTGATGAACACGATAGCTCGTACGAAACGTAGTCGTAATTTCTGATTAATAGTGCAAATCTTATGTAGTGTGTGTGTAGCATTAAGTACCTAGTTTAGATATACTTATATATATAATTCAGTGGGAGCCTTAGCCGCCACATGTTGTTTAGTACAGTACAGTCTTAATATATACGTCGTACGGACAACACGCCTTTTATTTTAAATACTATAACCACGTTCCTATAGATGGCGACCCTGCCAGAGGCACGGTGTCGGATTGCGTCGCCGTCGCGACGGGAAAAATGTGACGATCTCAGCGTCTAACCGTGGGACCGCGTCGACCACCGTGCATTATGAGAGCGATTGTGAATTTAAAAGGACACTATACTCGGCTTGTGTTAAAGACTAATTTAAACTTAAATTCAAAATAAAACAAAATGGGAAAAGAGTGCAGTAAATGTTTATGTGAAAACAAGGAAACCATAATTACACAACACGGCAGTGAAAATAACGGCAGCGCTGATGTTTCTTCACACTTTCGAACGAGCAATATCCTACTGGGGGTGATGGTAGCTGTTTGTGCTGGAGCTGTTTTATACGTATTATATGCCCAATACAGGAAATGCCATAGTGACTGGGCGCGTACAGGAATAGAAAACGGCATGCAGACGGATTTTATTAGAAGAATGCAAGAACGGATATCAGGCCGAGGACGAAGCCGCCCCACAGAGGAGAATATTTCTTAACGGACTGAACGAGTACCAATGCGAGTGAGTACCTGCCTAAAGTGAAAAAAAAAGTGAAGTGCAATTAGTGTCAAAAAATAATAATAATATGAACTTACCCAAAAATAACTAAAAAATAACCAGAAAAATAACTACATCGTGTCTACGAAAATATGAACATTTTATGAACTTTAAGTGATTATTTTTAAATGGTATTTATTAGTAATAAGCTGTTTGATTTATGGAAATACGGTTTAATAACATATATAAAGAGTTAGATTATATTCGAGTAAGTCTTAGGAAATTAGGTCCAGAGAAAAGATTACGAGAATTAGGTCTAAGTAAAATTAGAAGAGCAAAAGAAATATATAACTCATATAAAAAATGTATTAAGGAATTAGAAGTGACACACTTAACTTCTGATTATTCAAGCCTATTGATTGATAATTTGTGTAAATCTATAGAAGACACATTTATAAAAATAATTAGTTACAGTGAGTCAAAATCATCTGACAACATGGCAAGTTTCGATTTAAGAACGGCGAGTTCACTTATTCCTGTGATGGATGGTAATGAGGAGACCACGGAAAAAATTATACAAGGTATAGAAATGTATGATTCTTGTTTAACTGTAGCAGCAGATAAGAAATTACTTATTACTTTTGTGCTTAAAACTAGACTAACAAAATTAGCAAAACTAAAGTTGAAGTCCGATTATACCAGTACAGATCTTTTAATTACAAATATAAAATCATTTCTTTTAACAAAAAAGTCGGCAAATTCCATACTCATGCAAATGAATAAATTAACACAAAATGAATTGAGTATAGCAGAGTTCGGTAGTAAGTTAGAAGAGCTTTTTATAAATCTAACTGTTTCTCAATCAAATGATAACGAAGCTACTAGTGACGTTTTACAACCAATAAATGAAAAATATGCCATAAAACGGTTTTCAGAGGGTCTTCGCAGCAGAAGACTCAGCACAATCATTGCGGCTCGCGATTACCAGCAGCTGAAGGACGCCATTCGAGCAGCACAAGATGAGGAGCCGGACCAGTCGGCCCAGCAAGCGGTAATGCACTTAAGAGGTAAGCCCGGCGGCAGAGGAAGATGGCAAAATAATCGCGGCCGTGGGTTCAACTATGGAAGTAACTATAATCAAGGTAATAATTATTATTATAATAATTCTCGCGGCCGTGGGTTCAACTATCGAAGTAACTACAGTCAAGGTAATAATAGTTATAATAACAATTCTTCGTATCGTGGACGCTCCAATACTTCGAACTACAGAGGACGGAGTAATTATTACTACAATCAAGGACGAGGAAATAATACCCCGCGATTCCAATCACAGTCAGGTTACGGACGTGGACGTGGTTATAGAGGTCAAAATCGACAATTGAATGGTCGAGACAACCAACAACAGGCTGCATATGTTGCTGACCAACGAGCAAACCAGCAAGAGAGTACTACAGAAAATCGTGAGTTGAATAACCCAAATACGTTTTTTCGAGCATAAAATATTAACATGTCAGGGACTAGATTGCGTAAAATTTAAAATAGGTAAAAAGTTATGTACATTCTTAGTAGATACAGGGGCAACATTATCAGTTATAGCTAAAAATAAAATACCACATTATATTACATTAAAAAGAAACGATACAACAATCAAAGGTATCGGTGGGAACATTTATTCCAATGAATTAGCTGACTTAACATTACAATTGTACTACAGCCAACAAACAGATTCATATTCAACTTACAGAGAATCAGCAATGTTTACATTTAAGTTCCATGTATTAAATAACATGCCATGCCAGGCGGATGGAATTATCGGTTTAGACTTTCTTAGAATGTATAATGCAAACATTGACTTATTAAACAATGTTTTAAAGTTGCAAAGTAATAACAAAGAGTTTTTAATAGAAATGAGCCGGAACGATTTCAATAAAAATCTGTATTTACCACGCCGAAGTGAATCAATTCATTTCGTAACAATACAATCAAATTCACAAAGTGATTACGTGGTTATACCAACACAATTATCAGAAAACATATTTTTAGCAGGAAGTATAGTACAACCACAAAATGGGAAGATTCCAATTAAAATTTTAAATACAGGCGAAGAAGACATTAGCTTACCATATTTCAAACCCGAAATAGAAAAACTAACAGATTACATTATTTGTGAATACAACAGCACAGAAACAGATACACACCGCGTAAAAAGACTTTTATCTACTTTAAATCTAAATTATTTACAACCAGACGAACAAAAAACTATTGAACAGATTTGTGCAAAGTATGCAGACGTTTTCCATTTAGAAGGTGATAAGCTGACAACTACTAGTATTATGAACCAATCAATTAACTTAAAGCCAGCAGCAACGCCTATTTATACAAAACCATACAGATTACCACAATCTACGAAATCGGAAATTGATAAACAGATTAGGCAGATGTTGGATAATGAAATAATAGAACCAACTAATAGTGAATGGAATAGTCCAATACTACTCGTTCCAAAGAAAAGCGAAAATAATAATAAAAAGTGGAGATTAGTAGTCGATTATAGAAAAATAAATGAGAAAATACAAGATGACAAGTTTCCGCTACCAAACATTACAGAAATATTAGACTCTCTTTCCGGTTGCACTTATTTCAGTCATTTAGACTTATCGCAAAGTTATTATCAAGTTGACCTTGAAATAAATAGCAGGAACGTAACAGCCTTCACTACTAGCTCTGGGCAGTATCAGATGACACGCTTACCGATGGGATTAAAAATTAGCCCAGGTGCATTCTCACGTATCATGTCAATAGCAATGTCAGGACTAAATTTTGAAAAATGCATAACATATATGGATGACTTAATTATAATTGGTAGAAACCTAGAAACTCATAATCAAAATTTGATAAAAATACTCGAAAGATTAAGAAAAGTCAATTTAAAAATAAACCCAAAAAAAAGTAATTTTTGTAAAAAGGAATTATTATACCTAGGTCATATTGTAACTGCTGAAGGTGTTTTGCCAGATCCTGAGAAGGTAAAGGCAATTCAAAATTATACAACACCGCAAAATTCAGACGACGTTCGACGTTTCGTTGCTATGTGTAATTATTATCGTAAGTTTATTCCACATTTTGCAGATATTACTATTCCATTAAACAAACTATGTAGAAAAAACACAAAATTTGATTGGACAACAAGTTGTGAAACTTCTTTTGAAACTTTGAAAGGAGCACTTATGACTCCTCCTATTTTACAGTACCCAGATTTTTCGACAGAAAATGAATTCATACTACAAACGCATGCATCAGGTATATCGATAGGATCAGTCTTATGCAATAAAGACATGAGGCCAATCGCTTATGCGAGCAGACCATTAAATAAAGCAGAATTAAACTACCCAACAATACAAAAAGAATTATTATCTGTAGTATGGAGCGTGAAGTATTATAGACCATATTTATTTGGAAGAAAATTCACAATTATGACAGACCACAAACCATTGATATATTTATTTAGTATAAAAGACCCATCTAGTAGATTAATAAAGTTCAGGTTACAGTTAGAAGAATATGACTATAAGATTGTTTATATAAAAGGGAAAGATAACGTAATAGCAGACGCCCTAAGTAGAATAACCTTAACTTCGGATGATTTGAAAAGAATTAATGAAAATATATTTGTGACAACGCGAGCTCAGAGTAAGAAAATAGAAGAGGAAAACAGATTAAAAGAATTAAAAGGGGAAGGAAGTTCGCTGGATTTTTCAAGTAAAACCACTGATTTGAGGCCTGATCAACCAAAAATCGTGGAGCTATTAAAAAAACCAATTGACTCAGTAGAAATGAAATTTATAGAAGATAAAGAGTTAGATAGACTCCGAGAGGGAAAAATAATAAGTAGAGAACAAGAATGTTTAGCTTACGTAGAAAAGCAGTTAATTATTTATATTAATCTTAAATATATGTCACAATTCACGCGAGACGTATTTGTGGATATATTAAGTGAGTTTTGTAAGAAAATAAATGTAAAAGAAGTTTGTATGATTAAAGAAAAGAATAACGATAAATTCATAAAAGAATTATGTGAAGAAATAGAAAGTAGAATTGAGTGGAGACCAACACCACCACCTCGTATACATATTTTAAAAAATGTAAGGAGAATTATCGATAAGGACGAAATGACAGTCATATTAAATGATTATCATCTATTGCCTTCGAGCGGACACGCCGGCGTTCGTCGAATGGTGAACAACATCAAAAGTAAGTACTACTGGCCAAGACTAGAAAGTGACGTCAGAAATTACGTAACTAAGTGTACTAAGTGTCAGGTGATGAAACACTCACCCAGCTACAAGGAGCCCATGGTGATAACAACCACAGCGAAAGCAGCGTTTGAAAAGATCTTCCTAGATCTTGTGGGACCACTAGACAGAGACGATGAAGGTAACCAGTACATATTAACCCTTCAGTGCGAGCTTACAAAATATGTGGAAGCTTACCCTCTTCCAACAAAGGAAACTGTAGTCGTAGCGAGATCTTTAGTAAGTAATTTTATTTTAAGGTATGGCGTACCGAGAATAATCGCAACTGATCGTGGTACTGAGTTCATGTCTTCAACTATGACGGAAGTATGTAAGTTGTTAGAAATAGAAAAAATAAATTCCACTGCTTACCACCACCAAAGCATTGGAGCTTTAGAAAATACACATAAAAACTTGCGTAACTTTTTACGTATCCAAGGTGAGGAACATTCATACACTTGGAGCCATTGGCTTCCCTTTTGGTGTTTTTCTTACAATACAACAATACACACGTCAACTAATTATACACCGTATGAACTCGTATTTGGTAAGCCATGTAACATTCCAAGTAGGTTAAAAGATGATTTAGAGCCACTGTATAATGCAGACAATTATGCTTTAGAATTAAAATATAGATTACAGTTAGCACATAAGGATGCGAGAAAAAGGTTATTAGATAGTAAGATAAAAAGAAAGGTCATTTATGATAAAAATAAAAATCCGATTAGTTATAAGAAAGATGATTTAATTTTAATAAGGAATGAAACTACTAATAAAATGGACAGATTGTATAACGGACCGTATGTTGTGATTGAAGAAGATGGACCTAATGTTAAGATAATAAAAATTGTAACGTAGACACAGTACATAAAAACCGTACGAAACCTTATGTAATTTAAAAAAAAAAAATGTCGTAAAATAAAAAAAATATATTATTAGGTTAAGAATGAGTTTCTGTACAGCTGTCATCTGAGACGTCACTCCAACGCCTATAAAAGCGGTTGTCCACTGAACCGCGCCCCTTTTTTGCCCGTCAGCGCTCGTGCAGTGAGGTCGTTGGATATCGTCTCGGATCACAGCTAAGTGTTTGGTGGTCATTTTCTTTAAATATTGCCTTGTCTATTATGTTTTGTTGGAAGTTGATTGTTTCTTATTAAATAGTGCGTGGTTGTTTCTTAATTATTTAGTTAGTTATTTTTAAATATAAGTTAGGCTGATCTGACGGTTGTTTTTTTTATTGAAATACCACTCCTGGTCCCTAAGATCAGAAGTGGGATTCGCCCTGGTCCACTAAATTTGATTTACACTAGGAAACAATCAACTTAAATCGTTGTTTTGAAAAATGTCTCGATCAAGATCGCGTAGTGTGTCATCCGAATCGAACTACCCACAGAAACGCATACATAAACGTAAACGTCACCGTTCCCGCTCCCGCGATCGAGCCCGTTCCCGTTCTCGTTCTCGTTCCCGCGATTGGTCCCGTTTCCATTCTCACCGCGTTTCACGTTCGCAAGCTCGTCATAAGTCGCGTGACCGATCGAACCGAAGATCTCGTAGTCGGGAAAGCTCCGTAAAACAGGCATTGCAAATGATCGTCACGCGTTTGAATGCAATCGAGGAAAGTTCCGCAAGCGTACCCCAAACTCCACCGCGACCCGCTGGTCACAACACGCCTCAAGATGTTAGTGTACCTTCAACGACACAAACATTAACAGAAATACTGAACATGTTGAATCCTGTAAAGTCACATGGTTATTACGTATCCAATTTTGATCCCGGTATCCATGACATTGAGGTGTGGTGTGAAGAGGTAGAACGCGCTAAGTTATCAAATCATTGGAATGATTACGAATGTCTTTCGCGAGTGTCTAACTGCCTTAAGGGCGATGCAAAAACTTGGCTTAGTGAGTGGAATACCAATGATCGTTGCTGGTCTAATTTTAAATTAGAATTTAAACCGTTGTGCCCTCGCAAACTCGACTACGCCAATATTTTGTTTGAGGTTATGAATTCTACTTCAGATAAATATTCGACTTATGCAGAATATGCCCGGCGTTCGTTGTTACGGTTGCGAATTGTTAAAGGTCTCAGTAATGAGCTAATGGTGCAGATCGTAGTACGTGGTATTACCGACCCACATGTTCGTGCAGCGGCCGCGAATGCCGACTTAACAATTGATAATTTGGTATCGTTTTTAGCAATTTATGTCAAGCCTGGCCATAGCAAGAATGAGACACGCGTGTCTTCCTCTAATACAACAAAAAGGCGCCATATTGCTACTAACGATAAATGCTTTTCTTGTGGTCAGACTGGACATAAAAGCTACAAGTGTCCGAAAAATCAGAAACGTCCGGAAAGTGCGACAGAATCTTCGAAAAGTCTTTCAAAACCAACATGCTCGTTTTGTAAAAAGATCGGGCATAAGGAAGTAGACTGCTTTGCTAAACAGCGTTCAGAAGCACGGAACGATAATAATCAAAGAAAGGTTAACCTGTGTAGGGAACTCGCGAGTACTTCTAGTGACAGTGATGTATCTACTGCTGTCATTCAAGGTATTCCAGTAGATGTTCTGATAGATAGTGGTGCGATTAATATTTCTTTGATCTCCTCAGACGTCGCCAAATTATTTTCCTGTCCGCGTAGGTCCACTTATTGTGTTATTAAAGGGGTGAGTGATAGCGAAATAGTTTCTCGAGAATACGTGACTCTCACTATCGAATTCGAACACATCGCCCTCGAAGTGGACTTAGTAGTCATACCCTCTTCATGCATGAACGCCCCAATTGTCATAGGAACGGACGTTCTTAACAGAAATGACATTGTTTACATTCGCACAAAACATAAACAGTACTTGAGCCGTGCTCTAAATGAAGTTTCTCAAGTACACTCCACTCAAACTGATATGCGAATTAAAGTAGATACGCCCCTTCAGGGAGATGATCTTGCTGCGCTAATGGTCATCATTAATGAGTTCTCAGAGTTTCTAATATCTGGCACTGCTACCACTACAGTGAAAACAGGACAGATGCATATCAGTTTGATAAGCGAGACGCCTATAGTTTATCATCCCTACCGTCTTTCCTACCAAGAAAAAATTAAAGTAAGAGAGATCATACGGGATTTGTTGGATAAAAACATAATAAGAGAATCGGAATCTGAGTACGCCAGTCCTATTTTACTGGTAAAAAAGAAAGATGGCTCTGATAGGTTATGCGTGGATTTTCGTGCTCTCAATCGGATTACCGTTAAGGACAGATATCCACTCCCTCTCATAGATGACCACATCGATCGCCTAGGATCCTCTAAATACTTCTCTTGTCTTGATATGGCCTCAGGATTTTTTCAAATTCCGATTCATGAGGATTCTATCCGCAAAACTGGTTTTGTTACTCCCGAAGGCCACTATGAATTTTTGAAGATGCCATTTGGTTTATGTAATTCCCCCACAGTTTACCAGAGAATAATAAACAGCACTCTTCGGAAGTTGATTGAGGCCGGGAATGTCCTTGTGTACGTCGATGATGTGCTCCTTGTGAGTGAAACCATTGCTGATGGCATAAAATTATTGCGCGAAGTGCTTCAAACACTCACCCAGGCCGGCTTCTCAGTCAATATCCGAAAATGCTCGTTTCTAACCACTGAAGTAGAGTACCTAGGCCGCATTGTATCACATGGTCAGGTTAAGCCGAGTCAGCGCAAAATCTTAGCCTTGGTAAATACCCCGGCTCCGACAAACGAAAAAAAAGTCCGGCAATTCTTGGGTTTAGCTGGGTATTTTCGACGTTATATCGAGGGTTACGCGACGAAAACAGCAAGTATCTCGCGTTTAACTAAAAAGGACGTAAAGTTCGAATGGGGACCCGAGCAGGAGTCTGTTCGACAAGACCTATTAAAGAGGCTAACAAGTGAGCCCATACTTGCTATTTTCGATCCTAGCCTACCCACGGAGCTCCACACTGACGCTAGCAGTGCTGGATATGGGGCCGTACTAATGCAAGCCCATATAGATGGCACTAAACGAGTGGTAGCTTACTTTAGTAAAGTTTCACAAGGCGCTGAAAGTAGGTACCACTCCTATGAATTGGAGACGCTGGCTGTTGTCAGGGCATTGCAGCATTTCAGGCATTATTTAATTGGGATAGAGTTCAAAATCATAACTGATTGCAACGCCCTGAAATCAACCGAGCGCAAAAAAGACTTGCTTCCTCGAGTGGCACGCTGGTGGATTTACCTGCAAGATTTTAACTTCACCATCGAGTATCGAAAAGGCACACTAATGTCACATGCCGACTATTTAAGCAGGAATCCACTGGTGGCACATGTAAGTCAGGTTGACAGACCTCGCAACTGGGCTCAGATTGCACAGAGTGCAGATAACGAGACCCGGGACCTTATTCAAAAGTTAAATGAGGGTAATCTGGATCCACGACGTTACGTCTGTCAACATGATGTCTTGTATTACCGTTTCTCGCCCACTGGTGAAGAATCACGCCTATTGTGCTATATCCCCAAAGGCCACAGGCTAAGCCTGCTACGGATATATCACGATGAGCATGAACACATCGGGGTAGAGAAAACATTGGATCTTACCCTTAAGCATTTTTGGTTTCCCGGACTTAAAGCTTTTGTGTGCAAATATGTTTCCCACTGTCTTACTTGTATTTCAAAAAAACGCGTACCTCGAGCCCCATTACAACCCATAACATCATGGGAAAAACCAGACATTCCATTTAGCACTATACATGTCGACGCTTTGGGTCCTTTGCCAGAATCGAATGGTTACAAATTTGTACTAGTCCTGATCGACTCGTTCACAAAATTTTGTCTGCTCTACCCTATGTGTCGACAAGATGCAGAGGAATTAAAGCGCGTGTTTAATAACGCTATCTCACTGTTTGGTGTTCCAAAATTAGTAGTTTGCGACCGTGGTCGTATGTTTGAGGCATTTAGTTTTGTAAGTTTAGTTACCGAAATGGGCTGCAACATTCACTATATCACACCCGAAATGCATCATGCAAACGGCCAGGCGGAGCGTTACATACGCACTGTTTTGAACATGATTCGCATCGAGACGAGTAATAAAAATACTTGTTGGTCTGGTTTGTTATGGAAACTTCAATTAGTTTTGAATATAACAAAACATAAAACCACGAAATCATCCGCTTTAAACTTGTTAATTGGCACCGAGGCGACTACACCTATAATTCGTGCGTTGGTGCGAGATTTGGCGATGGAGGACGCTAACCCAAATCGCGAGGCCTGGCGTGAGATATGCAGGAGCCGCGCGAGTGAGCTCCTTAAAAGGAATCAGGACGAACAAGATTCTCGTGTTAATCGACACCGTAAATCTCCAAAGGGATTTAAATTAAATGATTTAGTATTTGTAATAAAGTATTCACAGAGTACTGGAAAGTTGGACTCCGGGATGAGAGGCCCGTACAAGGTCACAAAGATCTTACCAAGTGACCGATACGAGCTCAAATTACTGACTGGTGCTCGAGGCAAGACAACCCAGGCCGCGGCGCAATATATGGTACCGTGGAAAGGAGAATGGTGTCCAGACACCTGTTCAGCCTTTTTTGAATGTGAGTAATTGTTTGTATGTCACAGATTGATTCGCGTATGATGCTTTTCGTCGACTGCCCTAGCGGAGCCGCGATGAAACGGCGCGAATGCGAAGCTGGCAAACTACTGGCTTGATGCGCGCTGCGGTGCGACTACTCAGCCTCGCCGCCATGTGGTGACTGGTACTGCGGTGCTGATTGAGAAGACAGATACGCGCTGCGGTGCTTCTGTCTTATGTGCATATGATGGATTAGTGCTGCGGTACTCTTCCACTAGTTTTTGGACATGCGCTGCGGTGCCTCTGTCTTGCAGACACGGCTTGTACGTGTATTATCGGACATGTGCTGCGGTATCATGATCTCGATATTGTGTAGAAATGCGCTGCGGTGCATTTGTTGCGTAAACACTTTCTAATGAGAATGTGTGGCGCCGGATGATATAGAGTGATGGATGTGAGAACAATATAACTGCGATTGACTGAAAGCGATTTGATATATTAGCTGGATTGTTTCAATGAAAGGGGCCTCAAATGTGTGATGAACGAATGAACAGGCAAAAAAAAAAAAAGCTTTTGGGTCCTCACTAATCATGTCATGATTTCAGGCGAAGATAATGGTGTTGACACGCAGGCAGGACCCTCGATTGATCCACCTGCGAGCCAAGACGAAGACCCAGCTCAAGGTGCCGCCACATCAGACGTGCCCGAGGACGGTGCACAGTCAGGAGAGGCCGTATTAGGTTAAGAATGAGTTTCTGTACAGCTGTCATCTGAGACGTCACTCCAACGCCTATAAAAGCGGTTGTCCACTGAACCGCGCCCCTTTTTTGCCCGTCAGCGCTCGTGCAGTGAGGTCGTTGGATATCGTCTCGGATCACAGCTAAGTGTTTGGTGGTCATTTTCTTTAAATATTGCCTTGTCTATTATGTTTTGTTGGAAGTTGATTGTTTCTTATTAAATAGTGCGTGGTTGTTTCTTAATTATTTAGTTAGTTATTTTTAAATATAAGTTAGGCTGATCTGACGGTTGTTTTTTTTATTGAAATACCACTCCTGGTCCCTAAGAATATATATTAGTACTTAGGTAAGATACATTTTTTTTTTCCATTTAAGGAGGGTGATGTAGTGTGTGTGTAGCATTAAGTACCTAGTTTAGATATACTTATATATATAATTCAGTGGGAGCCTTAGCCGCCACATGTTGTTTAGTACAGTACAGTCTTAATATATACGTCGTACGGACAACACTCCTTTTATTTTAAATACTATAACCACGTTCCTCTACACTTACCCAATCTAATTACTTACACTGTCTCTTATTTTAATTTATTTTACAACTTTTGTTTTAATTTTTATTTAGTTTCTCATTTTCTTAAACAATTGTACATTAGACTTAAGTTAGCAAGTAAGCGTAATCTGGCGTCTTGTGTTGTCAATGTTGTGTTTACCTATAATTGGCATATATATTAGAATATAACCGTATGACATGCTATTTCTATGTACATATATATATGTGCTGTGGGTGAACCTTTAAATAAATAGCTCTTTCTGTGTATGATCTTGAAATATTGTAAACTAATGAAAACCTTAATCATAAATTACGTAAGTCAAGTTAAGGGTATCCCCCCCCCCCCCCGAGTGGGTTCCCGCATTGCCGTTGCGGGCGGGCTCAATAGCCGTGGTTTCCCACCCACGGTGAAACGAAGAGGAACCCAAAGGTGGGGCCGCTCGTCAGGGCTTTTGCCTCAAAGCCGACGACACGTAGCGGCCAAAAACGGTAGGTTGCGGTGAGGTGCACCGCAACTGAGGCGGGCTGCGATTTCGAATGGGAGGCATCGCGGCTGAGGGTTACAGACTGCGGCGGAGGAGGAGTGCCAGTAGTTTTAAGTAGCGCTCTTCCCTTCCGTGGCCTAGACGGGGCCGCCACCAATTGATGGCGGACGCGGTGGGGCAGCAGGGGAAGAGGAGTGTCGGTATAGCGTTGGCCGCTCTTCCTACCCCCTGCGGCCGAAAAGTGGTAGGTGGCGGGGCCACTGTGTTGACCCGTCGCAGGATTGTTCGAAAGAGATACCGTCGCCCCTGGCACACGGGCAACTGAGGGAACACGGGTGGGGTTTTAGTCAGTAAATGTCTGACACGCCCTCCTGCTCCACCCAGAGCGGGAGAAGTTATTTGATGATTTATCACACAAAAAAAAAGTTTATGATATTATTATGATAGGTGAAACGTTACTGGTCGCACACGCTGCTGCTGGGCATGCGGTCTTGGGGTCGATTCTCAGGTCGGGCAAATTACTATTGGATTTTTCCATCAGGAATTTCTCATTAACAACCCAGAATCTAGACTTGTATCCGATTGATATATGTCAACTGGCATATTACATGGCACTTAAACCTATGAAGATTTGTGACGAATTTACACATATTTTGTATGCAAGTGGCGAATACACTTTCAATGAATGGAGTAGTATACAAAATGTGACGAATTTACTTTGTGGCGAATGTACAACAACCCACTCAGAGAATACCTACAGCCGCGATTTTACGTTATGTTTCATCTTTAAAATACAACCGAACAACAAACAAAACCAAGTCTTTACGTACACACGGCTACACATCAAGTTAGACACCCTATATATCTATAAGTACGCTACCAGCAATACAGAGAATTGTACGAAAGGGACTGCGCATCGTGGCATCGGCCAATCATAGCATTTGCTGCGTTGGCCTACGCAACCACACACACAGATGCACATTTTTTGCCAAAAACTTTAGCTTCAAATATTTCAAATTCTTTTTGCTCGTGTTCAGTGTTTTGTTGCATGCCATGCCAGTCAGCTCCCATTTCCCAAGTATCGTCCGGGCTTCACGTAATTACGCGGCAAAGGCGTCGGTTATTTTTTTGATAGTAGTTTGTTGTATTTCTTGATAACATTATTTGATTGTTGAATGTTTTTTAATATTCTATTTTTTTATTTTTGTTTGAAGAGTTGGTTATTTTTTTTAATAGTAGTTTGTTGTATTTGATAACAATATTTGATTGTTAAATGTTTTTAATATTCTACATTTTTTTAAAGTAATTTCAGCTGAATGTTTGTTTTTATTCAGCTTAAAGCCATAAATATAATTGATCTAAAACTATGTATTTACATAAAGTTACTCTTGCCTAGCGTGAGGGATTTCTCATACTTAACTATTATTGGCATAGAATAATAAACCATGTCAAGTTTCATTTGTCACGATGATTATGGGGGTTATCACTGTGGAATATATCTCTTATATACCTACCTATTGTGTTGATTAAAATGCTCACATAAATTTCAACTGTGATGTTTTTATGTTCATTGTTGCTTTTCTTTTTTTTTGGGTGGGAAATCATCAAATAACTTCTCCCGCTCTGGGTGGAGCAGAAGGGCGTGTCAGACTTTTACTGACTAAAACCCACCCGTGTTCCTTCAGTAGCCCGTATGCCAGGGGCTGTGGTATCTCTTTCGAACAAACCCGCACCCCTGGCAGGCATCGGCCCTTGCGGGCCCCATCATTTTGTGCTGACATCAGTGACATCTCTTTGAGGCGCTCGTGGAACACAACGCGCCGTATGTTCATTGTTGGTTAGATTTTTAATTGTTGTTGGCTCCTGAGGAAGCTTTTAGTATTTTTATAGTATTTTCAGATTGTGATAGTTATTTAATATTATCCTTAGAAACGTTTATAATTAATCATTATCTGTTGCTGTCGACGAGGACCGTGCGTAGCTTTGTGAATTTATGTTTTAAATTTCTAATTCTTTTTAAGCTTTCCTCGACTGATTTCGTTCTCTGTCAAGTCATTTCGGAGACACATTTATAATGATCCATGCATTAAGTGACTATAAGGGGCTATGGTATGGCCTAGGTTATTATCTCCCGCCGCTTGCGCGAAACCAGAATACGAAAACCTACACACCCGGCGGAATACTGCTCGAATTTCGTTAAACGACTACACCGAATTGGATAATTCTTTTTTTATGTGTTCCTTATTGTCAGGACAAGGTTTGTATAGCTAATACCAATTTAATATTCATAGATAGGACAGGACAACGTCTGTCGGCTCAGCTAGTTGATTTTATAAAATCAATGGTGGCAAAAAAGGGATAAGTAGTAAGTTTGTTTGAAAACCCAACATGAACTAGATTTCCAAATTGCACGCGTGCTAACCGCGTGTAACAGCTAGAAATTCATAATAATATAAATATTAAGTAAGTAGGTATATAAAAAATGAATCCCTATTTCCCTTGGTCACGGCATCACATGTGAACGGCTGGACAAATATTTTGTTAATTATTTTTTTGTTGTGTTTGTTATTGTCAGGAGAATTACAAACACTTTATGGTTCTGATGAAAGAAAAAATAAGAAAGTTGCGCGTAACATAACCATATAATTTTCTAAGATTATACCAATGCGAATTCAATATTCATAGTTAAGACAGGACAACGTCGGTCGGGTCAGCTAGTTGTTAATATATGCCTAATGGGTGTATTGGTGCAAACTCACAGGCGCAGCGCAAATCGAAAAATAAATAACACATATTATCGTAAATGAACGTAACGAAAGCTTAGCTTGTTTACAAAATAATATACACACCTAGGTATAGAATAGAACGCCGTTTGGTGGTGGTAGCGGCGCGCTCCCGCAGGCGACGTGCGTAAGCGGGACGAAATAAGAAAAACATATCGTACCCTCTCGCACTATTCGCAGCGTTCAACTTCTAATAGTTCAAAGTCCAAACAGTCTAGGTTGATGTGTAGCCGTGTGTACAAGAGAGAAGTGTGCAACGCTGCAACAATGGGTACTGTATCATGTTACACGCGTAAGTATTGTACAATGTACACAATGCCTCGATGCGGTCTGACGCCACAGACAGGCGTGTGAATTACACAACCGTTACATTAATTACACTCATTGAAGCTTCCGGTAAGTTGCACTTGAGTAGATATTCCGATTGTTTGAAACTTTGACGAGATTAAAGGCTCCCGCAGACAGGCGCGACGTAACTATGATGGAAATTTTTCTATCAAATCCTCATGGCAATTGTTCTACCAGAGTAGCGAAGCGCCGTGCGCCGTCGCGTCGCAACTGGGAGCCTTAACTTTCAAACAACCGTTTGAAGTTTTATCAGCCAACTCCGAAAATGTGTTTGATTTTTTCCTTATGAGTTTGCTTGTTTGACTTTGTTCTCGCCTGATGGAAAGCGATGAATGAAGTCTACGATTAAATGAGCATGCCCGGAAGATGTACAAAGTTTGGACGGATTACCTACCTACATGTATCTTAGCCGAATCTTACCTAAGGGTGGCACTGGTGGCTGTTCACATCTCTATTTGTGTTCGCGTATTTATCTTTTATACCCAAATATTACAGTGTGAAGTTACTCTTTTCGCCTATATTTGCCAATTTATTTTTTCACGAATCAGACGAATACGCAAATATACGAACCCTCTTTTCCGCCGGGTCGTCCGGTTTTCGTCACATAGGTAGCAAAGGATTACGCATATACGACGGTAATAATAATTCATAACAATTTTATTATCCGAATGAAAAACAGTAAAAATGCAAATACCGAAATGCGTTCTGAAGTGCCACCAGAATACTAAATGTAGGTATTCATTTCTACCACTATGAAACTATGTTTCTGTGTCCCGGTTTTGAGACCTCCGAAGACCGGCGCGACACGACTCCAGGAGAAATTGTTCTATTTACTCGTAGATAAGTCATGTGTCTGATGGAGCTTTTAAATATGAGTGTTGCAGCCACACTTTTTAGTCTTAATAACAGTCACAAGGGATTTTCCATCGTTGTATTTTATGCTCAGCAACATTGGTCAGAAACGCATTTTCAACAAACCCTATAGAGACGCCCAAAAATTGCCAGTGTTCCAGTCAACGTTTTGTCCATTTTGTAGAACTGTTTAGTAGCACTAATTCTAGTTGCCATGACCATTCCCTAGGTTTCGCACTTTACGGGAACTTGTTACCGGGACAAATACTCTATGTTACTCCTTATAGCTTTAGCTATCTGTCAGTGAGAGTTCCATCAAAACGGTCCAGTAGTTTCGGGGATTAGCCGGAACAAACAGAAACCCCGGTGTGCATTATATTATATATAGACAACCATTGCTCGAAGTGTACTGGCAAGCCTGGTACTTTTTAACGTTTCATATTTATATAAGTTATTTCTAATGTTTATTGCTAGTTCATAAATATACAATGATGGGAATGTCAATATTTTCAAATTTACAAAATGTGGTTTACAAGTATCCGTCGGTTTTAATCCACTGATTGCCCTGATACACTTCTTTTGGGCTTTGAAAACTGTTTCTCTATCAGTGGCATTCCCCCAAAACATTATTCCATACCTCAGTGTTGAACCAACGTAAGCGTGGTAAGCAGATAGTAATGCAGTTTGATTTACCACTTTACGAAGCATATAGATGGCATACGAATACCGACTCAGTTTTGTACATACTTGTTCAATATGTGTCTTCCATGTCATATCCGAGTCTATGTGTAGTCCAAGAAATTTGGTAGTATTTAATTTTTCTATGTCTATGTCTTCATAACTTATTTTGAATGTCCTTAATTTAGAATTCTTATTTTTGAAAGTCATTAAGTACAGATGTTTTACGTAGGTTTATTTTAAGTTCGTTTAAGTTTTGCCACTTAACTATAGATGATAGTGTATTGTTAATTTCATGTTCATGTGTTAAAGGGTCTTCAGATACATGGAAGAATCAATGGAGACGTGCTAATGAGTATTTAAAACTCTGTTACGCAACTTATAAGCAAACAGGTTATTATTGTACCTACCTATTACGTATTTTCAACATTATTTAAACTTTAATAAAAAAGGTAAGTAATTATTACTTTAAGTAGGTAGGTAAGTACTTACATCTTTATTGAATGTTTCCCGACGGACTATCACAGAGAGATAAGAACAACAATAACAAACCTAACACACAAACGCCACTTATTGACACACTTATTTGTTCGTCACTTATACTTCTACAACACATGTCATAATATAACATCTAAATAAGTAACACTTCTCCACTCATGCGCAGACACCCGCGAGTATTTACCACAGAACTGACTGAGAGCAAAATATTTCATCGAAGATAATAACCAATCACACATGATTATTTCCAGTTTATAAAACATTGACACACATCCATTGATAGCGGAACGAGATTAGAACAAACACTATAAAGAACGTAAGTGGAAATGTATACATACTGCGTGAATTGTGACGTGTAGAGCTTCAAGGTTAGTTACCGGCTTCTATCATTTTTTTGCCTCATAATTATTGTCGTTTTTATTTGTTGAAACTGGTAAAAACACTTGTTTTATAACGTTGTAAATTATGATAAAATATTTGTATCTCTATTAGAAGGAATGACGTATTATTAAATATATTATTGAAGATTTAATGTATTTGCATCTACCATTATCAATGATATTGTTGGTGTATGGATAATTCGACAGATGGCGTTAGCTGGTGCCACTGTACGCAGTTTCCAATTATCTCAACACAGCTGATCTTAATTCAAACATATTAACTGTAATTTACGCTTGGCTGCATTGAACTTTGAAATGGGGTGTATCTGTAACAGATCTGCGGGTCTAAAAAGGCCACTTTGGCAGAATCATAATATGATCATATTATGAATCATAATAAAAATCGTAAAATGGTCCCAAACTGACAATTCATAATATTTTCTGCTTACAATTCATATCACGCAATTCATATATGTGACAGTTTTGTATGGAGATTCGTAAAATGGTCCACAAATAATGAATTGCTTTATTGAAGTTTAAATGTCAAATAGCAGAATCATAAGAAGTTAGTCAAGAGCAACATCTAACAATTCATATTAAGGATTTGGTGAAGAAATATTAGAATAATGGCCGATTTGGCCTTTTATGAAAATTTCCTTGAGCACGCGCGGGTTATGGAAACCCTTTTATGTCGCTGACGAAGTTTAGCGCTTCGGAAAATAGACCGGACCACGAATTTGTTGGCGTATTTAGGCTAGGTAAAAGTGTGTGTCGCGACCTCGTCCATGAGCTGAAACCTTACTTTAGTACCCGCCGAGATGACTAGTGAACACCATAAGATGCATCAGGTGAGTGTTTCTAATTGTGTAACAATAACCATTTCCGGAGGAAGTATATTCGTTTTCCGCTAACCCGGGCATAACGGAATTCTGTCATAACTGGGTAAGGAAGAATAAATGTATTATACCACCACAATACCTACATTATGAATACTTTGTAAGTTTTTGGTGAGGCAAGCCGCTCTTTCGATGTCTACTATATTTAGAAGGAATAGCTTCCTTCTATAGTTTGTACACGGCCTTTCCCTTTGTTTATGTTTAATGTTTTCTGGTTTTACCAGATAAATAAGTAAGAATTGAAGTGGAGGAGCCTGGGGGAGGCCTATGTCCAGCAGTGGATGTCTTTCGGCTGAAATGATGATGATGACGTAAGAATTGTAAGTAGGTACCATACAGTTACCAAACGTTGTTGCTGTCAATCATATATTCTTAATGTTATCTTACAACCCTCATGGGACATGGGCCTTTTTACATGGGCTTTAAACATAACAGGCGAAATGTGGGTGTACCAGAAGCTACACGTCTGCCTAACCCTTCGAGTGGGTGTGATGTTATGTTATCTTACTATACTTTCCCTTCAATTTTATTAGATAGTAGGTATCTATAAATGAGGACAACTAACATTACACGTAGTATTAAAATAAAACAATAGAAATAGGATATACATTTTACTAAATCAAATTCTCATCTATTCATACAAAATAATTAATCAGTATTTTTTTGTCTTTAGGTTTGCGACTCTGATTTGAATATTTTGAGTATCGATGCTAGCCACGGAGGGGCTTATATGGAATCACCATCCACTTAACAGCCACTTGGAACAACTCCATCAGACTGAAAACGAAAACGTGTGGTTTATAACAAATACACATATCGAAACTGCATCACGAAGAAATCACCGCCTCGCTGCTGGTCAATCAGTACGAGATGCACTTGTACAACGGCTTTGGTCAGCGCGATAATAAATTTTGATAATTTTATTTTGCCTCTTTGTTTTTCTTTATATATTATTTCAATGTAATAACATGTTTAATATTAATATTTTATCTCTATATGACACCAATATGGGATAAATATCTTTCGACTGCATCAGCAAGCCTCCCGAGGTTCTGTGCTATTTGCTGGCTGGTACGAGCAGTAGTAGAATCGTTGAATCTCCACATAAGATAAAACTCTCCGAGCCTCATCCAGTGGAGCCAGAGGGCGACCTAAAATACGTTATAATTACAATTAGTAACATCATCGTTTTCAATAGTCATCATAATTCTTAATCGCTATATGATTAAATAGCTGTAGGGTTATAAATCCCACACACTACAGTATCTTGTCTGCAGAGTTCGACGAGGCAGAGTCACTGTAATAGCATTGACCGGGGTAGTGCTTTGTGCAGACGCTTTACTCTGCCCAGGACTTGAGGCTGCACCACACCGACAGAGCTCCCACTTTCAGTGTTGAGCATATCCGCAGTCGCAATCACCACTGCCTCTCTAAAATTCGCAGAACAAATTAGGAGGAAACTAGGAGGCCCTCCGCTTGTTGTGTTGGCATCAGCATTTATGCCAGCTACAATCTATTTGAGCTTACTTTTGTAGTTACTGACATACTGCAAAACAATATGTATATGTTTAAAAAAAAAACCGGCCAAGTGAGAGGGGAAATAAGACGAAATTGTGATGTTGCACACTATGAGAAATGTGAAATATGAAATTCAAATACTTACAACAGACCAATCTTTGGGGCATTTGGTTGTACCACTACCCTCAGCTTTGAGCAATCCAGCCAGCTTAGACCACTGGCGAGATGACTCTGCTCTACCTCGGGCAGTATTATTATAACCCCGAGCCCTAGCCAGGTTGGGGTTACGCTCCAAGAAATCGAGCACGAAATTAGTATTTTATATTATTATACTCACGAAAAACTGAAGTTTTAAATTACCCACGTCAACATAAATGACATAACTCAAGGGATAAAATGAAAACTTTTTTGTACGCGTTGCCAGTCTATTAAGTTTTTATTGTTTCTAGTTTCCCTTCTCGGGGCTTATCTGCGGTATTTTAATCAAATTAAAGGTTATTATATTGAAATAACATTTCAGTTGTAGAAATAAAAAAACCAATTTGATTAACGAAAACTTTAAAGAAATATTTACCGGTAAAATTACGGTCTTTATTTTTTGCATGCGGTAACATATACACTAAATATGATTCTGGTATGAATTGAATTGAATATGATTCAGCTAACTTGTGTCACCATTTTACGAAAATTAGAGGAATTGCTAATGATCTGCTGGGAATTCAGGAAATGAATTGCTTTTAGAGGAATTGCTTAATGTGGCCTTTTTAGGACCGCTGTAGATAATCTGCTCTATAATGAGCCTGTGGAGTAATTGGCATACTGTTGCAAGATCCGTTTCAAATTGCACAACAACTATCTACCCAACTACGTAACCCGCTGTAAGCCTAGCATGATGAGACATAACAGCTTTTGAATCTGACTTCTTCTAAAACCTGTACAGAATACTACTTTGTATTTCATCATCATCATCATTTCAGCCGAAAAACGTCCACTGCTGGACATAGACCAAGCACACTTCGACTATGTTTTTGCGGACTGGCATTTACTGCACTATTATACTGCCAATGTGCAAGACATAACGGACGGATTTGCTGAACATTTGGAATCTAAACACTGTCTTGTTATGTGTACCATTTTCCTCAACTTGCCAAGAAAGATGGTACTTTCACCCCTTTTAAACAGAGCTGGATCATGGATATAAAAATATCTGTTGATTCAAACAAAACTCATCCAGTCAGATACATAATTTCGGCTCAGAAATGTTACAATGCCAGAAAACCTCGGGACCTCGAATTGGAAACAAATTTAAGTTTAAAAATGAGGTCCTGAATTGTATCTAAGTACTGAAATGATTATTAAAATACGGTGTTGGAAAATTCCTCCACATTGCTATCAACTAGTAATGTACCCAAGAGACTGGCGGCATTGTTTTAGTTTAGTTAGGATACATAAATAAATAAGCCTATAATTTTCCCACTGCTTGGACACACGCCTCCTCTGTTTTCTGTTCTAGGATATGGTGGTTTCCTCACTATGTTTTCTTATCCCATTTTGAGAGCTATGGCGATGAAATCATTTACACAAAAATTTTACGCTTGGCTGGGATTGAACCTACGACCTACAAGTTAAGTTTGAAAATGATACTTATTTTAATTTTCTTAATTACCACTTCGCGGGACACTATCACCCAGTTTCTGATTTGAGAAAAGTAACAAATCTCAACTGATTATTCTCAAATACATAAGTATATGCTTAAGTTTTTTGCGTTACACAAGTTAAAATTGAATTACGTCAAACAATAATCAACTGATCATATACTTAAGAATTCCTGATCAAAGCTGACACGTTCCATTTTACATTCTAAAAACCGGTACTTTTCAAAAACTCAAAAATTAAATCATTTTAATGTTATAAATTTAAAACAGACTTACAAAGTACTTTAATTTTAAATAACGATATTAATTTCAACAAATTTATGTTATTCACAAATTTATAGCAACTCTTTAATGCATATTTTACCAATTTCATATTTGACGTGTTTGACGGTTCAACCGAAACGTGAATGTCAAATCTGTAAGTAAATAAACACAAGTTTTATTGGAATTCTGTTAGTATTTTACGTAAAATACCTATAATTGTACCAATTAAAATGGATAGCGATGAGAAAAAGAGATCACCTAACTGTACTATATAGGAGTAAGAAAATATTCTTTCAATAATAACAAAGTAAGTACATAATAACCTACGTACATTGTTTACCATAATATAATTTTACCACATTCGCTATTAATGTTTGTGATTATTATTGCTTCAGATACGGAAGTGTAATAGAGTGCAAAAGGACAGGGACATACTATATTCAGTTCACATCCAGAACAAAAACTATTATGAAATTTAGTTTGATATATTTTTCTTACATCAAATCTGCAATAACTTCGGAACCCGTGGTCCGATTTATATAATTCCAACTGGAAAAAAGTTTTTGTATATAGATCTATTGTTTATTATAAAAATTATCAAAATCTGTTCATAAATGAGAAATTTCATTTTCAACTTACGTAATTATACGACATTATTTTCAAATATTTTTGTGAATGCATAAATCCGTCTAACTAGATTCTAGTAGATACTAGTAATGAAATCAAGTTAAATTAAATAACAAGAAACATATCCATTAAGATAGAGCGAAATCTCTTAAAAATTCTAATCTATTTTCAAAGGATTTCTTTGACTTACGACTTTAAGTAAAAAATGCTATCGCACCACGCTACAACAGTCACCGTCTCTACCACGCGGCACACCGTCGCTTTCCCGGCTTGGGCGGAGCACCGCCGTGTCCTTGTGGAGGCGATCGGCGGCGGCGATCTCTCGCGTCCGGCCCTGGTTCAGGTCATGGTTCAAAGCGAGAGTGCATGGGTAGCCGTCACCTCCTTCTGCGAAGCAGTAAGGAAGAGGGAGGAGGCGCACGTGAGGGAAAGGCAATATATGCGCCCTCACGGCCTTAGCCTCCACAGGAGATGCCCTGGGCGCCGGGAATCCCAGGCTGATTCTCGGCCACCGTAGGCGCGGGTTTGTGGACGGCGAGTAATGGGTAGCTCGCTGTCCGGTAAGGACCAGACCCGGTTCGACGGCGCGTTGTGTCCCACGCGCGCCTCAAAGAGATGTTAGCACCAACTGAAGGGGGCAAGGGCCGATGCCTGCCATGGATGCGGGTTGTTCGAAAGAGATACCGTGGCCCCTGTCACACAGGCAACTGGTGGGTTTTAGTCAGTAAAAGTCTGATATATATATAGTCTCCTGCTCCACCCAGAGCGGGAGAAGAGAAGTTATTTGATGATTTCCCACCCTCAAAAAAGGAAACGGTGTCCCCCAACACAGCTTGAAAGCTACCTGTCGCGTTAAACCTAGGACCTATTAGTAAGCTGCATGGGAGAAATGCAGTCCCGCCATTGAATACGACAGGTCAGTTTAGGCTTTATTCTGTTAAAACAGCGTGATGAACCAGTAAGGCCAATTGTCCTGCTATTCTTCTGCGTGATTGTCTACGTTGAGGCATCACCAAAGATGATAGGGAAGTATCGTCGTCACTTATTAGGATCAAAATTCCTTACAAAATCTTTAGTTGCTGGAACTGATTACAGTTTGAGTAGCTGAAATTGGTTTGTCAACTTTCAACTACTTAACTTGACGTTGATTATGCTTTGAGTATTGTCAAACACGTTTTTTTTAGTTCAGAAACGCAACCGACGACCTTAAGTATGAGTTGAGCACGCTTTCTGTCAAATTTAAGTAAATGAGGTTAAAATACTCAAATTTTGATTAGAGTTTAAAAATACTTAATTCAGAAACGAAAAAATGATTGAGTTATACTTAAGTACAGATCACGACGTTCTCAAATTCAAATTCTCAATTCAGAAACTGGGTATATATGCCCTTAGACTTAATAACAATAAAACTTCGATTGTATCTCGCTTTGTGTTCTTCAACCGATCAATTAGGTGTAAGTTGTAAGTCCACCCACTCACACATTTCATTTTAATTCCAAATAAACGTTTACGTAGGTGCAAATTTTACTTCTTGTAGCCAAATGTCATGGCAAAAATCTCGAAGACGTTTTCATGTTGTATTTGGCGTATTTATTACACAAAGTCCACAAATGCATCACGAGGAAAATCAATAAGTTGTTATACTAACATCCTTAAGTAATGTGCAATAAAATAAACAGATGCTTAGGTACCTGCAGGTGTTAATAATACAAGATAATGACGATCACAATAGTGCAATAAAAATAAAAGTGTATTATCACGATGAGCCTCACCTGAGTTGCATTGAAGTCACGTACTCTCGAATGCAATTATATTTAAATCAAGTAGTTCTAGGAAATACATAAATGCATGATACGTTTTTAACCGATTTCAAAAAGAAGATTATCAAATACGACATGTTTTTTTTTTAATGTATGTTCGGGCATAACTCCGTCATTTAAAGACGGATTTGCAAAATTTTGATTTGAAAGACGTTTATTCCGAAATGGTCCCATTTAAATTAGGTATATATGTTAGGTCTTTACCTATGAAATTGCCGTTCTGCAGTACTGGCCATTTCAAATCAAAATAATTTTTGTTTCGCTAAGAATTCTAATTTCAAATTAATTTTATTTTAAAAACATGGATTTTTTTTTCTAAAAGTAGTCATTTCTTTATTGATTAGTGTTACATTTTCATCGCATTTCAATCTTTTTCGTCATCATGGATACGTTAAAAATTCGAGTAATTATGGAATATGAGTACCGTCGTGGCAGCAACGCGGCACAAGCGGCACGCAACATCAACGACGTTTACGGAGCTAACACTACAAACCAACGCACCACCTGTTATTGGTTTGCTCGCTTCCGTTCTGGAAATTTCGACCTGAAAAATGAACCTCGCGGTCGTCCGAAGACTTTGGTCGACAATGACGAATCAAAGGCGATTGTGGAAGCTGATGATACACAATCTACGGTTGAATTAGCAGCAGCTTTCGACGTTAGTGTCAAAACAATATTGGTCCAAATGCGTCAAATTGGCAAGGTAAAAAAGCTTGACAAATGGGTGCCCCACGAACTCAATGATCGCCAGCGCGAAGTACGCGTCGAGACGTGCCTTGCACTGCTCAACAGACACACAAATGAAGGAATTTTGAACCGCATTGTTACCTGCGATGAAAAATGGATTCTGTTTGATAACCGTAAGCGCTCAGCAAGTTGGTTGGATCCTGGTTCAGCACCTAAACAATGCCCTAAACGAAAACTTACCCCTAGAAAAGTGATGGTCACTGTTTGGTGGTCTAGCGCCGGTGTGATTCATCACAGCTTCTTACCAAACGGGGTGAGCATTACTGCAGATGTGTACTGTGAAGAACTGAACACAATGATGGAGAAGCTGGCGCATCTCCAACCAGCATTGGTCAATCGCTCGTCTCCGCTGCTCCTGCACGACAACGCGCGACCTCATACTGCACAGCAGACGGTCTCCAAGTTGCAAGAACTGGGGTTGGAAGCTCTCCGTCATCCGCCCTACTCACCAGACCTTGCGCCTACAGACTACTACTTTTTCCAGAATTTGGATAACTTCTTGGCGGGAAAAAAATTTAATACCCGAGAGGCAGTACAAAATGCCTTTGAAGAATTTGTTGCCTCCCGTCCAGCTGATTTCTTTAAGAAGGGCATCAATAAACTGCCACTGCGATGGCAAAGATGCATTGATTGCATGGGTGATTACTTCGATTAATACAAATAAAAAATTCATGAAAAAAATTCGTTTAAATTTTTTCATACAAAACGGCAATTTCATAGGTAAAGACCTATTATAAATATAGATAAAAAGAAACTCCTGACTGACTGACTGACTCATCAACGCCCAGCTCCAACCCTTGGACCTAGAAAGCTAAAATTTTGCACAAAGGTTCCCTTTATAATTTAAACAAGGAATAAGGAAGGATTTTTCGAAATTCAACCCCTACGGAAGTTAAATAGGGGATGAAAGTTCCGCGCGGGCGAAGCCGTTGGAAAAAGCTAGTCACTAATAAATAGTCGTTATTAGAATTTATGTGTGATGTCAAAGAATGATGAGAATATGTCAGAAATTGTAAAAAATAAAAATAATCACAATTAACATTGTAATTGGGGAGCATTCACATAGTTATGCTGTGCGACGTTAACTACTATTTAGCCACTAGCGCCTCTATTGTTTCTATCTTTTCGTCAAATCTATCCTGAGCAAAATTTCAGCTTTCTATGTTCAAGGGTTTGGGCTGGGCGTTGATGAGCCAGTCAGTCAGTCAGGACTTTTCTATTTATTTCTATAGATTGTCATGGAAATCATGTCACTTGGTTTAAGGCTGCCCTCTCAAAAAATAGTTGAAAACAGCATGCAGACGAAACCACTTTTCGTCGGCATTTACAAAGAAATTACATTTGAAAAAAATAGTTAGTAATCTACATAATATGACACGTCATTTGGTTTAGGCATAACTTGTCTATGGGTATCAAATAATAAGAAAAAAAAACACCAAATCACCTCCAAATCGTTGAGATGAAACCATTTTACTCCTTCATTTTTTTACAAAAGAGTTAAAAAAAAATGTCTTCTGCTTTGCAATACAAAGGATTTTTTTTTGGTTTTGTTACTTTTTACAAATATGCATTATTTTTGTTAAAATAAATTAAAAAATGCGACGGATTAAAGAAGGCACGGCTACATCACCCCGCACTCGCCCAGAAATTTAGTGTGCCCAAATGCTGAAGGTCCTTGGCGTGTATGCAAGCCTTAAATAGGCTCATGTTATTTATGCAGATTCTTTTACATATTGTGAATGAGAGAACGTTGTAGGCCTTACAGACTGTAGATTTGCAGACGATTTTCTATCCTTTATTTTCATTCCTATAAGTTGTAGTGATTATTCTTTAAACTTACATTTTTTAACCCCCGACGCAAAAACGACGGGGTGTTATAAGTTTGACGTGTGTGTGTGTGTGTGTGTGTGTGTGTGTGTGTGTGTGTGTGTGTGTGTGTGTGTGTGTGTGTGTGTCTGTCTGAGGCAACGTAGCTCCCGAACGGATGAACCGATTATGATTTAGTTTTTTTTGTTTGAAAGGTGTATTAGTCGGGAGTGTTCTTAGACATGTTTCCTCAAAATCGGTTCAGCCGTTTGAAGATTATCAGCTCTTTTCTGGTTGAAAAACGGATTTTAGCCTCTGATCAACTCAAAATTTGGGATTCTATTACTTCAATGATATTAGACGAACAAGGTAACATTGAACTGATGCTGGAGCAACACCTGGAATTTCCAGGAAACCCAAGTTATTCACCAACAAACAGCAGAAGTATCGTGTTTGGGCTCATTGAAAAGGTCTCAATGAATAGATTATAGATAAATGGTGATTTAAGGGAGACATTAAGTTTAAAAAGCAAGAAATAAAAATTAAATTTAAAATTTAAAAAACCCCCGACCCAAACAAAAACTCAAAAAAGTAAAAAATAATATTTATAGGCCTTTTAATTTTAACGTAATATTTTGATCAGGGCATTGTCAAGTCGGGGGACGGTCAATGAAAACGCCAAACAGAGGCCTAGCCGTCCCCCGACTTGACAATGCCCTGCTCAAAATATTACGTTAAAATTAAAAGGCCTATAAATATTATTTTTTACTTTTTTGAGTTTTTGTTTGGGTCGGGGGTTTTTAAAATTTTAAATTTAATTTTTTGTTAACATTAACCTTGAAATTTAAGTATTCGTCCTCTCTATTTACCTTCATACTCATTTTCTGGAGGGAAATTTAGAATTTACGTGTTACAGTAACTATTTCTTTAATATCTGTAATAAAATGAAATAAAATTTGATCTTTGTAATTTTCTATGTTGTGACATGTATGTCAAGATTTGCCAAACTGTCAGTTACCTACTTTTCTTTTTTTTCTCATAGAGTTTCTTACTAGTCTATGAAGAATTACCTTTTGGTTTAATTATTATAAATTATTTTTATCAATATTATTAGCCGAAATATTGTATTTTAACTATGATTGTTTACTTCTTAATTTTAAAATTATATCTTGAAATTCTTTACACACACATGGTTGTATAATATGTGCTGGCTGATTACATGTGTCTGGCGCAGCAGAAGCGCAGAAAGGGGGGCTTTTTCGACGAGATTTGATATGTGGATAAACTAGTTATTTCTCTGAAAAGCCACTACTACTACTACTATTACTACTACTACTACGACTCTACTATTGAACTTCGGAGTTTTCTCGAGTCCCTCCTGTTCTACTGCTCATCCTACTGAGTTGCTCGGAATATCCTGGAAACGAGCACCAGAGGACAACAAGGCGCTCATACCGGATCCTGTCGTCTGACCTGAGAACCTCCTCACGACATATCCTTCTCCCAGTGTGTGTGACCTGATACCTAAGGACTTTAGTGGGTTAGGTAATTTTTATATACTTAACTAATTGTATTTTTATTAATCTAAATTAAAATTGTAAAATCTACTTATAATCATTATTTTCTTTAGGTATAAGTATGATTCGTTACAAAGTACCTGGTACTTATTGCCAAGCCTGCACTGTCCTCCATACCAATTTATCACTGTGATTTGAAAACATTGTAAAAGCCAATAATTTTTAAAAGAGTAACCGTGGATTTTCTTGCCGGCTCTTCTCCATAGGAAACAACAATTTGGAACCGTGCACCTAGCTTCTGAAGTTTCATAAGTGCCCATGCAGGTTTATATGAAATAAAATATTTTGATTTTGAGTTGGTCCATGGATAAGTGACCATCTTTACATACCAAGAACCCTCTGTGCCTCGGAAAGCACATTAAGCCGTTGGTCCCGGCTGCCTTTCGTGGATCTTTGACAGTCGTAACGGGTCGTTAGAAGCCCGAAAGTGTGACAACCAGTCTTACCAAAGGTATTGTATAAGCCAGTGGATCTGGCTAAGTAATAACAGCCGCACGGGTTGATCTATCAGGTGAAGCAACACTTACCGCGGTTGATCCGTGGATAGGTGACCGACCATCTTTACTTATCAAGACCGTCTTGAGATGTTCCTCGGAGAAAACATTAAGCCGCTGATGCGGCTATCATTCGTGGATCTTTTACAGTCGTTACGGGTCGTCAGAAGCCCGAAATTCGAACGGAAAATCAGTGTTACCAAGGGGTATGGTATTACCCAGTAACTGGGTCAGATTGCAGTCGCTCCCTGTAGAGTACTGGTATACAGCTGCATCAGGTTAGACTGGAAGCCGACCCCAACGTAGTTGGGAAAAGGCTAGGCAGATAATGATGGTCCATAAGCATTACATCACTACTGCTCTCCAGATGAAAGGAAGTATTGTGAGGAAACCGGTAAATTCGAAGATATGGGACATCCACCTCCTCACACTGGGCCAGCGTGGTGGATTACGGTCCACTCCCTCTTTAAGAGAGCAGAGCTGTGTCCCAGCTGTGGGAACATTACCTACAGGCTGATTGATTATTCTATCCATAAGCAAAGTAGATTTTATTTTACGGCACGACCTAAGTTTCAATAATTCATAATATCAAGTTAGCAAGATTGATAGCTTATCTTATTGTGCAGGATCCGCAAGATGTTGGCATTTTACGTATTCACTCCAGTCAGGAGGCTGTTTTATACACCCTTTGATATTAAATGAATGTCTGTGGGTGCGCCAAAGTTCACCTAAATTTTCAACTCCGATAATTGGAAATCCGAAAATGTTCTTCCTAACATTTTTCATCCTAACAATCTCAATTCCTAACTACTCTGTCTCTAATGTTCATAATTCCGAAGCATTCAACTTCATAATGTCAGTAGCAATAAACATCTATTATACTTTTATTTGTTTCCCTATATTTTCTCAACATAACCATCTTTTATACTATTATTCATAGTGCCCCCAAGAAACGAATCCTTGCAAAATCGACTCCACGTAGTCTTGTTTGCTACCCCTAGAGTGTTATTTAAAATCGCGAAGACGCGGAGGATGGTGGATGGATGATGGAGAAGGAAGGTGGGATCGCCGGAGCCCCACAGCGCCGGAGCCGTGACAGAAACCATGCCTGCTGCATGTTGCATGCTGCATGCTTGCTTGCATGCTTGCATTCTGCATGCCTGCTGCATGCATGGTCATGGTAAATGATTCTTTCTGAGTATGAGTGAAAATATTATGGTAATTATGTTTAGGGATAAAAGCGTCATGATAAAAAACAGTAGGAGTTTAAATATAAGTACATTAATGATATTATTAATTACAATTTTCGGAAACATGAGTGTTATGAACATCGCCGGTAGCACTACAAATAGTATGAATGAAAACTTTAGGATGAAAATTTTTAGGAAGAGTGATCATTCGGATTACAAATCGTTAGGAAGAACAATTTCGGGTAAAGAACTTTAGTTGAGCCAATATGGACCCGAATGTCTGTAGATATGACAAAACTTTCAGTACCTATTAAAAAAACATAGCAATCAGTCGCTATAAAGCAAAAGGTTGCCGCATATAATGATTAACAGTCATAATCATAAAAAGATAACTAACATCTAAACAGTTGCTTAAGTCTGGTTTCTTATTGAAAACCAGAATTTAGCAACTGTATAGATGTTCGATAACTTTTTATGAATAAGACCGTTAGAATATATCTTTCTATATTATATCGACGCTAGAAAGGTAAATTGTATTAACGACCATTGCATAAATTGTTCAATAAATTGATTTGAAGTTCTACTTTTCACAAAAAAAAATCATAGTAAATTAACTACTGGAGTATTCTTGATGAAACTTAGAATAGTTATTATTTAATATGTTTATTATTTAATTCCTAAGTCAAAAAAAAATGTACATACGTTTTTTGATATATTTTTAGGAGATAATACAAGGTTGTGAATAATCTTGGTTGGGTAAAATTGACTTAAGTCACAATTTCAACATTAGAGGTCCTGTAAAAAATGTTTTAACGATCGAATAGCTGCATACAACCTACAACTAAAGTATCTTACGTTCTATTTGGTAAACTTTAATATTCCAATAAAATGTTTTATCAAACCGAGCATATTCGACCGATGAAAACCAAAAAATCTAATCTCACTCATTAAACTTAGTTCCATCTAAGATCAAGGTATTATATCCCAATATTAATATATTTTTTAGCGATAGTTAAAAAATAAAATACAAAATAAAGAAGTATAAAATTGTTTATTATACAAAAGCACACTTCACAAACTTATACAGTTGATAAGTGACAACATAAACGTAAAACAGCTTCTTTATAATTAAAAAAAACTAAATCAACTTTGAGATCACTGTCAGTCACATGAAAATTCAATCTTTGGTTACATGTTATTCACAACAAAACAAAATAAAAAACAACTTATACATTTATAATTAAACAAGAAAACTACTTAAATTTGAGATCAATCAGTCACATGAACATTATGCAGATGTTCGTATAATAATTATTGCAACAAAAAATAAAGCAACTTATACATTTTAATTAAACTACTCAACTTTGACATCAATCAGTCCTATGAAACATATCATACAGATGTTTCAACAATTAAACAATAATAGTTTATAATTATAACTCAATAGATCCGATAATAATATAATGCTTCTAGTAGACTCTTTATTGGTACTAACTAGGTAGTGTAATAGAAAGTAAAAAAATACTCGAATAAAAAACAATAACACACTGTGTTCAATTCGGAAACGGGTAGGGAAAACATAATCACGAAAAATTTAAAAAAATTAAATGTCATGGTCATTCACATGGAATAATAAAACCTTACTTCAATCGTCAACGTCTTCTATATCAGTGTCTGGCAACAATTCTTTAGCGTTGCAAGTTTGCAAATTTAGATACTCCTCATGATACCTACGTGGGATAGCAAAGGTTTTACAAAGCTTTACCAAATCAGCATATTTTTGTTTAGGAATAGGAAGTCTGTTTTTATACAAATTATCTCCTGGACGCCTATTCTTACCAATAACTTCAACTTTTTCAGCAGCTGCTGTATCATTCATGCTGTATTTTACATACGAGTAAATATTATCTAAATCTTTTTTCTTAAATGTAACAATTCTTAGTTTACTAATTTTGCAAACAAGATTGTTTTTAAAGTATTTTTCGGACATAGAGTCCCAAGCCTTGAAATCTTGGTGACACATTATTTCTACATTGTACGGTTTCGGATTTTTCCTAGCCAATTCAAATATCGTTCCCCATTGTGAAGGAGCATAAACTACAAAATTTTCTACACTCCTTTCTATTACTGCATGGACACTATCAACAGGCATAGAATTGTGCCCTGGTATCAAAAAATTCATTTGTATGTTCTCGATAAATTCACAGGATTGTAATGCTGTGTGAACAGCCGCAAACACAATTTTATTGCGATTTTGGCCACAACAAGAATCACTGTAAAGCAGTAAATATCGTACGGTTTTACGTTGGTCCACAATTTTAATGTAATTAAATAGAATAGTTGCAATCTCGTTCCCGCCCCTTTTAGCATCAGCTTCCCCCCATGAATAGCAAAAAACTTCCTTAGTCTGACTCTCAAATAATGTAAAATTGTACACAGAATACTTTTGAGAGAATAATAAAACAACATACTCTCGCCGTATGGAGTGTTGAGTACCTTTTGTAAATCGAAAGATACGCATAACGTCTGTGAATCCTCTTTTGATGTTTCCTGGTGGAATTTGAAACGGGTTTTAGAATCCTCTACTTCTTTTTCGTGAGCTGCTTTTTCTTCTGAGGTGAATCCATCAGGATTATTTTAAAATGAAACGCATTTGAGACATTTGTCTTTTTTCGGAACATGGAACGAAATATTAAATTGAGGAAACCAACAATCAAGTATGTATGCTATTTTCAGCATACATACTGGATTGTTGGTTTCCTTAATAATAATATTCGATTGGTCTGCTACTACGTTTTCGTCCTCAAGTAAAAAACGATTTGTGTAAAATGTAGGTTTTTAATAATACGTAAGTGCTCGCTTCATGCATTTTGATTTAGTAGGTACTTTAAGATTTACACTAACCAGCACCCTAATTGCGTAACTCACGATTGATCATAATTGGTTTCGTCTTCACAGTTAAACAATATTCATTGCGTTATTTATGTTGTCGAACAGACACATTTTTCGAACATATGAAGCAATGGTTTAACAATCCGTTTCAAAACGATACAGATTATGATGAATCGTGAGTTTAGGGTGCTGTTCACAGCTGTTCACAATCAGCTGAATTTGGTTCAATATCAAACCTTAATCTCCTTCTTAGTGTAACGTTTTTAGGGTTCCGTACCTCTAAAGGAAAAAACGGAACCCTTATAAGATCACTTTGTTGTCCGTCCGTCCGTCCGTCCGTCCGTCTGTCAAGACCGTTTTTCTCAGGAACGCGTGGAGGTATCAAACTGAAATTTCTATATGATACTTAGTTCTACTGTCCCTAGAAGCTGTAGAAAAATCAACCTTCTAAGTCAACGCAATCAAAAGATACAGCCATTTAGGCCGCAAAATTCCGCAAATTTTCGAAACTCGCACGGGAATCAAAACCTACAGGGTACTTCCCGTGAACTTAGAATCTTGAAATTTTGTACGAAGTCACGTCTTATAGTACAGATATAGGAAAAATTACGAAAACCGTAAATTTTTAGTTTCGTCATATAAAAAAAATATTTTTGACAATTTTGAACTTTTACTTATATACCCACAGGTTTGTAGGGAACCCTCGGTGCGCGAGTCCAACTCGCACTTGACCGGTTTTTTTTTAATATTTTCTTGCATCGTTCGGACGCCATGATAAATTAATGTTTTACACTCCTAAGTGAAAACAATTTTCGAGTAGCAGCAGCGGACAATTCGTGCGTGACCGTCATCGACAGTGCGTGGTCGACTGAAGCGCCCTCGCAACGGCCAGACCTCATACGCAGCGCTTCGTGAGCATAAAATGCGCTCCTTGAGTACAGCTTATCCACCACTTTTTCACCCAAAAAAGATTTTTTAAGTAGGCTTAACTTACTTAATACAAAAAACTTTGCTTAAAATAAAATAGCTTAAATGCTAACGATGCGTCAAAACCGTTTCAGGTAAAAATGTATGATCGACCAACTTGCTATTGAACATTGCCGACAAAATGCGCTTAGCGTCCAAGTGATTGAAATTAGCTGAAAGGTACAGTGTATTAACGGAAAATAAACAAAAAAGTACGCGCAAATAAATTGTTTTATTTTCAAAATTGGATAAAGTGGCCAATTAGTAAAAAGGTTTATTGATAAAAAAAAAATTAAAATGATTAGATAAAGTGTTTTAACATCAAATCTTTATTTAGACAAAAAAAAGCAAAATGAATTATGGCCATTTTTTTGACGTTATGTACGGTTTATGAAACAATTGACGAGAATGGTTGGATTTAAAACAAAATTAAATACGAAAATGACTGAAATCACCGTTGTATTAACGACCACAAAAGTGGTCGGATTTAACTGGAACCTAGACCATTCGAAAGAGAAAAATCTGCCGATTCCAACAGTGTAAATAACTTAATTTTGACCAAAGTGGTCGTTAATACAATATGCCTTTCTAGCGTCGATATATAAAAAGAAAAGTCCTGACTGACTGACTGATTTTGACTGATTCATCAACGCCCAGCCCAAACCCTTGGACCTAGAAAAATGAAATTTTGCACCGAGGTTCCCTTTATAATGTAGACAGGGAATAAGCAAGGATATTTCGAAATTCAACCCCTAAGGGAGTTAATTTAGGGGATGAAAGTTCCGCGCGGGCGAAGCCGCTGGCAAAAGCTAGTTGGAAATAAATACTTATTTACTCACTCACAGTCAATGAAAAATATAATATAATATAAAAAATATATAATGTAAGTAATCGCTTTACGAGAAGCATTGTAAGCCATTTTCCCTAAACACACATTCTTATGAAAGAAAGAAATAAAAGGTATTTTTTGGAACTCGCACAGGAAGGTTTTTACGAGTCGCACGGGACTAAACCCGCGAACACCACCATAAAGACCCATCACTTCAAATAACAACAATGACAAGAAAAAAGTAGAGAAGATAATCACAACGAATTGTGGATATAATTTAATTTTAAATTGGAAGAAAACCCGTTTGACGTGGAGAAACTTGGGGGAGGCCTATGTCCAGCAGGGGACGTCTTTCGGCTGAAATGATGATGAAGATTATTGGAAGAAGCTTCTGCCCACGGTACGCCCCCGCGTGGATGTCGGAAATTATCCCACGGGAACGTGATACCGGTACAAAAAACAGCCTATGTCTTTCCTCAGAATGCCATACACACATATATATATGTATATATATCTCCTTGCCAAATTTTATCGCAATATGTTCAGTGTTTGGGTGTGAAAATTTTAATTGATGTTATTTCTGTAAGTAGGTTTTTTCAAAAACTGTTTACTTACATGTCAAAAACATAACATACAGAAAGAGTTTCTTTCGAATTTATATTATTAAGACAAACATACGCAAGCTCCGAAGGCATTCATACGAATCCTATAATGGACGCACCCACAATAATGAAGTCCGCCCATAAATAATACCTATTTACAAAAGCCCCAGCGATATCGAAATGAAACACTTAGCTGTATCTATGTGAACCTAAATAGCCACATTGTGCACGTTCAATTATTATTATTTAAATATTATTATCGGTTGTTATGGTTAAAAAATTCGTGGGGTAAATTGTTTCAGAATTGGTGAATCTCTCTCTCTTTAAGGAAACCACCCGAATTCACAAATAACACTTAACTTTCAGAAGTCTCTGTGAGTTTACCTTCATCAAGAAACTAACTCGGGCAGAAAATAATTATTGTAAATTAATTTGGAGCACATACACAACATATACTTAATTGAAATTGAAAGAAATTAAAACAAATGAAAAAGATAATAGAACAGGACGTTTCTTTAAAAGCTAATGAACTCACAGATTTGCTAACTTTAGGTAAGTACTAAAAAGAAACAACATACCTTTTTTAAATATATTAGCTTTTATACAACGTGTTGTTTTGCATCCTCGTCAAATCCAAGGAGGTAACTATGCTAATGATTCTCAACATGAATCAATAATAAAATAAGTAGTTTTTTTTTCATATTTTCGGAAATCGGCTTTTGGCATTTTTTTTTTCGGACACGCATGTAAAAACGCGGCCTGTGTGATACCGCACTGTAATACACAGCGATATAGTCGTGCGACACTGCCTACCGCATACGGAAAGGGGCGATTCTGTTCTTTGAAAGAGGTGTTTTCTGAAATACTGTTAAATTTAAATAACGAAAAAAACAAGTATGTATTCATTAGTGAGCGAGTATCGTAATTTTTTTTGATTATTTATGTCTTTCATAACAGCCTCCTGAAATTTGACGAGGATGCAAATCAACACGTTGTATTATTTCAGGGTACGGAAAAACGAAAGAATAACTCACTCTGGAATTCTGTGGTGAAAAGATTCATCATCATCATCATTTCAGCCGGAAGACGTTCACTGCTGGACATAGGCCTACCCCAATTTGGAGCTTGCCATAATCGCCGCGCTTGGCAGGCGGGTTGGCGATCGCAGTATGGTGGTAAAATGCATAGAGAACGCTGCTGCCCATTCTCTAGTAAGTACCTTAGTCGCCTCCTACGACACCCACGGTAAGAGATGGGATGATGCTATTCTTTACGTCCGGCACCACACGGAACGGTGAAAAGATTAGCTAGCCTGAAAGGTTGGTGTTGCTGCTGATTGACCAGCACCGTTTTTCACAAACCAACTACCATTTCGGATACCAAACTATATGGTCTTCACATGATCTGCTAAGATTATGTCTAGACTTTAAAACAGACTGTGACCTCTGAGTTTGTTTAGGGCTTTCTTCTCCGAGTAGTCAGATACGAAACGCCGACCTCAGCTAATTTTTGAAACTTGATTGACGTGGAAAAGTGTCTGTACAAACCTGTTTCCAGAAATCAAATCATTTACCATTTATTTTGATACATTTAGAAGAAAAATGTCGCAATCAATGTTGTCGAGTGATCAAATGAAAGGCATTGCCATTGTAAAAGTTTTTCATAATAACTTTTATCTAATAATAATGCAATGAAATGAATGTATAATAATTAATAATAGATCTAATCCTATTTTGTATAATTTTTAATTTTCTGTTTTTCTCTCGTCACTGAGTTGTTTATTTATTTATTAGTTATTTGTTGTGAATGATATAATAATTTTCAATATGTACTGTATGTTTAATAATGCCTTTTGATGGCACTCATTGCCTATATTTTGTTTTTTTTAATATGCGGATAATGTAGTGGGCTGCAATATTGTTATTCACACCTATAATTTTTTGTTATGTTAAAATTATATATTGTAGCTGTTTATTTTCCCTAAATAAAATAAAATAAAATAAAATAAAATCCCACAGGAAGCCAAAAGTCTTCGAAACTGAACCAATTTGTAAAATTTCAACTTCGTCAGATAAGAGAAACTGGTTTTAATTCAGTTTGTAAGATTTGACCTATACAGACTAACTAACTAACGAGGCAAGTTAAATTAAATTCTATAATAAGTAGGTACTATTCAAAGACATTATCTTCCAGTCGAAACGGATGCAGCAGAATATCAGTATTTTTCATGGAGCGACTGCCTATCTGACCTCCTCAACCATACTTGGTAATACGATACCGTATGATAAGACTTGTTATCAGACTTTCGGGCTTCTGATGACCCGTCGACGGTCAAAGATCCATAAATGACAGCCGGGACCAATGGCTTAAGCTGCTCATCATCTGCTGTCATGGGCCATCTTTATACGGAGAACCCGCGCGGGTGTTATCACTCAGCCAGAACCTCTTCTTTAATTCTAAGTTCTACTAAAGTGAAAGAAAACATTCCAGTTTATTTCAGTAACACTGAAATAAATGTAGCAGACTATTTCCTGTCACGCACCTCACGACACGACACCCTAGGGAATAACACGAGTAACAGCAGCTACTAAGTTACGTAGCTTCTTCTCTGTTTTATTTTTGGTAGAACCGAAATAACAATGTAGGTATACCTACCGACTTATTGACACAGGTGTAACTTTGATACACAGGGAGAGATACGGCAGTAAGAGGCACCTTAACAATTGTAGCTACAAGAAAACAGTCAAAATCAAAATATTTCAAGATCGAATCAAAAACTAATGCCAAAAGTGATTCATTCAAATTAGGCTGAGAATCAGTACTTTTCGAACATCAGAATTATTGCACATAAAACATTCCCCCAAAACGGCCGCCCCTCACCTTTTCCTAGTGCTTTAGCTGGGAAGAAGAATTTATTTCACATAAACCTACATGGGCAATTATGAAACGTCAGAAGCTTAGTGCACGGTTCCAATTAGTCGTTCTCCTATATGGAGAAGAGCTGGCAAGAAACTCCACGGTTACTCTTTTAGTAATAAATTGACTTTTACAATGTTTTCAAATTACAGTAGGTATGGGAGGACAGTGTATCAACCAGGTAGGTAAACAAGAAAATAGAAGAAATAGTTTGCGGTCTACAAGGCCTACAACCTTCTCACATTAAAAAAGTATATTAAAAGAATCCATGTAAAATATTTATTTGTTACAATCTTAGCAGACTGTCCCTAACTTTTTGAAAAAAAAAATATGTTCAACGATTAGCGACAGATTTAGACAAAAGGTATTCTTTTGTCTAAATCTGTCGCTAATCGTTGAACATATTTTTTTTTCGTCGGCAAGACCAACTGAGGTTTGAGCACTAGGAAAGAAAGAAATCACAAAAAAATAAAGTTTCTCAAGATGGCCTGAAGGACCTTAATTGCGTAAAACACTATTAATCTCTCTCACTAATATCAAAATCTAAATAATTTTGAAGCTTATCGCTACAGTCCTTTCTTTCATTTGTTCGAAAAATTTGTTTGCTTAGCAACGTAAACAACGCCATGAATGTTGTGAATTTGTCAAAATGAAAGCGATTACTACTGACAATACTGTCAACTCAATGCTCAATATTGTCTGTAATATACATTACGGAATTATAATTATCTGTTCTACCCAAAATTTGCAGCTTGGGTCATTAATAAAATCTAAGCAGGACTTGAAGCAAAGACTGAGGTAATTGAAGTGCAATCAATCCTTAGCCTGACAGTTTAAGTTCTTTATAAGTTAGTAGGTCGTCAATGACGACGCTAAGCTGAAACAAAGTAATCAATTATAAGTTTTAGGGACGCTAGCGATAGAGCTATTTTCGAATAATGAACTTTGATAAATAACTTACGGGACAAACGCTAACATAAATTCGAAATAGGATCTCGTCCCGAACCCTAAGTACATACCTACCCATTCTGATAACTATCTAAAGCATGAACCTTATTTGAAAATTTACAGATTTCACATAAATACAAAGACCATCCACTCCGAAATATAGATTTAAATCTATATTCCTACTCGATCAAGCATGAATTTCGATCGAAATATCTTCGATCTTTTCAACTCAGGATTTTCTCACAGTACCATTCTTCTAATATTAATCCCTAGAATTAGTTTTTGTTGCTGTCTCAAAGATTTGTAGCTATTTAGAATGCTTAACACGGCAGAACTTAATATTCAGTAAAGCCTTGGAATTAATTTATTGGAGTACAATATAATTTTAAATTTCCCGCTTTGACTTTCAAGGTATACACCTACTCTTAAACGAACAGTAGTGGTAACCATATTACATTGATATAACCTTAATGTCGAAGCAGTAAGGGCGAAGATCGTAGTGCAAATATTAACACTGGCGTGCTGTTGACTATACTTACATAAGTATACAGGGTGTAAGGGAAACGCTTCCGAAAACGAAGACAGGTGATAGGCCTAGTGATTCTCGATACAGTAACATAAAAATTATATATTTTTGAAGTGAAAACTTCTTTAGGCGCGTTGAGCACTTTTTAGTTGAACCCAAATCATGGAACTCACGTCATCGTCACCGAACGCTTTCCATGAGCTATATTATATACTGTGTTTACAGGATAAGTTTTTATCCAGTGCACAAACTGTATCCATGAACTCGGCATATCATTGTAGACACACCAGCGCAGAAATTTTTCGTCGGTTCTACAAAAAAAAAAAATCTGCTGTTCCATACATTTTGAATGAATGAATTCATGGTTAAAGTTTGCGCACTGAATAAAAACTTTTCCTGCATATGTGTACTTTTTGGGTGAACAAAGAGCGTGAAACTCGCGTCAGCACCGTGCGCTTCCCATGAGCTATATGTATACTATGTATTACACGATGAGTCGCACAGTGTAATACTTGGAAAAATTTTGTTCCGTATCTTAAAATTAGTTTTATTTAGTTTTAAGTGTAACTATCGTGTATTAATATAACTAAACGTAAAATAACAACATAAATACTAAGCATTATTGTTATCCTCCAAATTTACAAAGTAAAAGACAGTGTTAGGTTACACCGTACCGGTAACCTATCACGAACAGCTGATGTTCGACCTGCGGATTAAAACGGGGAGTATTGTTCACTTTTATTCTGTAATTAGCACACAATCGTCACATAGACTCAGTAACTCATTAATTCGTTCTTAGTATCAAAACTTTTGGTTAAATTGCAATCAGCAAAACTAGTTTTTATTTTTTTCTCTCTTTTTCAAATTAAGCATCCTACCCACACAAGTGAAAGTAAAATTATAAGGCAATAGAATCAATGTAACTTTGTATTTGGTCTACTCATATTATTATTAGTTGCATTACAATTAGATTTAGCCGCCTATCTCATTACTCTATTAAGCAGCACTAACTTCTCCCAATTTTTTCTTACATTTCTAGCTTTCCCTTTTTGTTTGTCTGTATACTTAGTTCTTACCGTTCCTTTCATTATACTTCCAGTACCTATTCCTGAAACCATGCCTGTGATGACCCGTAAGGCTGCTGCTCAGGAGTTGGAGCTCAAATTGAGAACAACCCTTTATGAACTCCAGGCTTCACAAAGTAAATGTCAAGAGCTGTTAGACGAAAGAGAGGAAAGTGAGAAGGAAGTCGAGAAAGTTGTCAACAAAAACACAAGCTTAAAACAGGAGCTGGTTGACTTACATCTTCAATACCTTGATGTTGTGGCTGAACGGGATCAACTAAGGATGGTTACAGATAGTTTCAACAACTGCAGTAATTTGTATGAGGAGGCTTTATTTAAGGTTAGGGACTTAGAGGATGAATTAATCCATGCAAATGTTAAAATTGTAGAATTCCAAAAGGTTAAAGAACAGACTCAGGTCAAAAAAACAAACCATTTGTTAAATGAATTGTTAAATACTAATTGTAACCCTCATCCCATAACAACAATTGATCTAACAGAGGATTCGTTACTGAAACATAACAATAGTTATAAAATTAGTCAAAATAAATTTCAAAAATATGCAAGGCTGAATAAAATCATTAAAAAATGTAATAAATTTAAGAAACATCAAAAACACTATTCCAATAATATTCAATTAAGGAAAGAACGTGTTTCTCTTGTCAGTAAATTGAAGAACTATGAAATTAAATTAGAAAATAGTATAAATATTTATGAAATTGACACTCAAAGCTTACAGTCAGAAATTCAAGTTCTTGATGATTCACTAAAGTCCCTTTATAAAAAATATGTATGCTCTCAGCACCAAATTAAGGAACATATCCTTGCTACTAATGCGTTGGTAGACAGAGTGGCTTCGCTGACTCTCAGCAACACTCTGTGTACTTGTCAAAGCGGAACCAACCTTGATGCCCTCCAGCCTGAGGTAACGGAAGAACTGTCCCAAGTTGTGAGTGCTCTGGACTGTAACCCCAGCCAAGATTTACTGGATATTGTGCAAGTACCATCTCAAGATCAATACTCAATACTCAATATCTTTATTGCTTTACCATAATGTGTACTTAGGTGGTAACTATATAATCGAGATCATTATGGACCCTGTAGGGCACAGCAAAAGGGTAGGAGAGAGGAAGCCCTGTTATAGGAGATTATGAATAATTATTATTGCTATTAAAATTAATAATTTATTTTAGTTATATTATTAATTATTATATAATTATTTATTATCTAATATTTACCATTACATTAATATACATTAAATTTACCTAATAGATTGCGAGATTATTATTTATTATTGATATCAACTATGATTCTTATTTTCTTATTTTCTTCTTGATCAGTCAACTAGTAGCGTTATCCCTTGTAGTAGTCAAGTTTGTTATCAGTCAGTTATGTTTTCTGATAGTATAGGAAGAGGTTTAGGGAAATTACTTAGTAACAACTTGAGTAATTATTTTCAAAACAATTGTTTACCCGGGAAATCCTTCAAAGAAATAATGACATCAGTTACAAGCAATCAATATGATTGTAATACCAACATAACTGTACTTGTAGGTAATAGTTCAAAGGTCAATAAACAAGATATCACTGACAGTGTTACTGAGATTTTAAAGATTAACTGTAATAAAATTATTTTGTGTGCTTTTCCATATTTTGAGAGATTATCTAGTAGAAAAAACAATGATATACATATACTTAATAATCATATGCAGTTTTTAGTAACTCACTATAGTGATAAACTTATATTTTTTGATACCAACAGTTTTGTTGATAAGTTAAAATCGACAAGGAATACAGTGTATCTGCCGATTAGGTTTAGACTTAAAATAGCGAGGCTATTAGCTTATATTATAGAGGTATGAGGAACAGGGTGTAAACTTCGCTCATCCTCTATTGAAAAGGAGGATCCTCCGACCAGACGGGTATTGTGTCTGGTCCGGGCAACCGCCCAACAGTTGATGTCGGGATTTTTGTATATGTTCGAGTGCCATCGAAAACTCTGATTGCGCGAATAGTTCGCCTGTGGCATTGTAGATGGCGCCACTTTTCTTTTTGTGTTTTTCGATTTTGTTGCGAAGCATTTTTTATTTGTAGTGCCGCTACATCACTCCCCCCCGGAGACCGGAGGTCGATAGTGGGCTGAGTCAGTGCATGTTATGCATGCTTGCCAGTGCCAGTTGTGGTTCCAGTGGGTCGGAACCGGGTGTCACATAGTTCGCGGTGAGTCGGAACTGTCTGCGACGATTCCCCAGTGAGTCGGGGTTGCGCTGCGTTATGCTCCATTGAGTCGGATCTGGTACAGCGCTGGGTTGAGAGGTTGAGGCTGACTGCTGGCGTCGACCGGGAGATTGGGCTCTCGACCGGCCGAAAGTGCAGTGTGCTGGGCCATGGCTGCTGATGAGGCTGTGGGTGATGACCAGGCATGCGGTTCGCTGCATGCAGGTGGTCAGGATACCCGTTGAAGCCGTAGGGTGCTGGCTGGCTGTGTGACTCGCCGCTCGAAAGCTTGAGGAAGTGATCTTGATGTTGATGATGACGTCACGCCGAAGTGTTGCACGAAGGCTGCGCTGACGTTCTTTCACGGGGTCACCAGTATAGAAGTATGAGGAACAGGGTGTAAAGTTCGCTCATCCTCTATTGAAAAGGAGGATCCTCCGACCAGACGGGTATTGTGTCTGGTCCGGGCAACTGCCCAACAGTTGATGTCGGGATTTTTGTATATGTTCGAGTGCCGTCGAAAACTCTGATTGCGCGAATAGTTCGCCTGTGGCATTGTAGATGGCGCCACTTTTCTTTTTGTGTTTTTCGATTTTGTTGCGAAGCATTTTTTATTTGTAGTGCCGCTACAATATAAACCCAGACATATGTACTATGTCGAAGTCTTGTTTGATTAATGTTAGTAGTGGTACTAACACTACTTTTGATTCGCCTAGTAGTTTAAACTTTTAGGTGCGACAACGGGTGAGCCGCATATGTTGAATGTTGTTCATCAAAATATGCAGGGTCTATCCGGCAAAGAGCTAGAGTTAAGCTTATTTATGGAGAACTTTGATGTTCAGGTGTTATGTTTGACTGAACACTGGTTGAAGGAACATGAAGTAGTGTTTATCAATGATGATAATTTTACTGTTCAAAGTGCATTTGTAAGAAAAACTGCTATTCGCGGTGGATCTTTAGTTCTTGTTTCAAACAAGTTAAAATGTAAAAAACGTTTAGATTTAGCTAACCTTTCTATTGAGCGCACTATTGAGTTGTCTTGTGTTGAACTCGAGCGATATGTTATAATTTGCGTTTATCGACCCCCCCTCTGGGGATTTCATTAGTTTCGAATCGGTAATGGAGGATTTACTCAATAAGTTAAAATCAAGTAATAAAAGTATAATTTTATGTGGAGATTTTAATATTAATATTTTAGATGTTACTCCATTAAGTATTAGACTTCTCAATCTGTTTAGGTCTTTTAATTTAATTAACTTGTTTTTTGAACCTACTAGGATCACGGCATCTTCGTCAACCTGTCTTGATAATATGTTTACTGATTGTGATGCCAAAAATAAATTAGTAGTAACTGACTTAACGTCCGATCACTGTGGTTTATTAGCTAGCTTCCCTATGCCATTACATAAAAAGCGACCACGTACACTTGAATGTAGGCCTTATACAGCTAGTAGTTGCAAAAGGTTTAAAAATAATATAGCTCATAGAATTACGCCATCCATAGCACAACACGAGAATCCGAATGAAAATGAAGCCCTTTTTGATGTTGTGCAAAAAGAGTACCAATCTGCTTTCAAGACCAAAACCATTAACATTAATGGCACCTCCGCTGGTATTAATCAATGGGCTACTCCGGGTATTTACAAAAGTAGAGCGAGACTATACGAATTATACTTATGGATTGAAAAAATTCAGGTTTGATACTCCTTTCCTAGAGTATGTCAAGAACTATTCAAAATTATTTAAAAAGATTAGTGCTTTTGCAAAATCGAAATTTTTAAGCGACACAATTAAAAATTCTAACAATAAAGTTAAAACCACTTGGAAAATAAAAAATAATGAAACGGGTAAGTCGGTTAAACGGAACAATCAACTTGAGATTATGGTCGACGACAAATTAATTATTACAGAAGCTGAAGTAGCGGAGGCATTTAATGAGTTTTTTGCCAACATACCTGTAACTACGACTCGCTCCTTAAATTCGTCCCCGTCAAAAGCAGAACACCTTTTGCATAGTAGTGTGCCTAAATGTAGTGACCTATTCAGTTTCGAACATGTAACGCCTCGTGACGTAGTTAATGTTTTTAACACACTGAAGTCTAAAAACACTGGTGATTTCTGGGGCATTTCCATTAAACTTTTAAGTAATATTATAGATATTGTAGCCCCCTATCTAGCTGTCACTTTTAATAAATGTGTTGATTCAGGAACTTTTCCTGACCTTATGAAGAGTAGTAAAGTCATACCATTATTTAAATCAGGTAATAAAAATGACATACGTAATTTCAGGCCTATTTCTATCTTACCTGCATTTAGCAAAATATTTGAAAAGTTAATACTCAAGTAGTTGCTAAAACATTTAAATTTAAATAGCCTCCTTCATAATGAGCAATATGGCTTTACAAAAGGTCGTTCGTCTACGGACGCGGGTGTTGCTCTGCTGAAACACATATTTGACGCATGGGAGAACTCGCAAAGTGCTATTGGAGTTTTTTGTGATCTCTCCAAAGCCTTTGATTGCGTGCACCATGAGACGCTTTTGCGTAAACTTCGTTATTACGGTGTCCATAACGATGCTCTAAACGTAATAAATTCTTATTTACAAAATAGGGTATTGAACCCTATTTTGTCCCCCCCGAGTGGGTTCCCGCATTGTCGTTGCGGGGGGGCTTAGTAACCGTGGTCTCCCATCCACGGTGAAGCCAAGAGGAACCCAACGGTGGGGCCGCTCGTCAGGGCTTTTGCCTTCAAGCCATTGACGTAGCGGCCAAAAAGTAGGTTGCGCTGAGGTGCACCGCAACTGAGGTGGGCCGCGATGTCGAATGGGAGGCATCGCGGCTGAGGGTTACAGGCTGCGGTAGAGGAGGAGTGCCGGTGCTTCTGAGCAGCGCTCTTCCCTTCCGTGGCCTGGACGGGGCCGCCACCGTTTGATGGCGGACGCGGTGGGGCCGCAGGGGAAGAGGAGTGTCGGTATAGCGTCAGCCGCTCTCCCTATCCTCTGCGGCCGAAAAGTGGTAGACGGGACGGCGCGTTGTGTTCCTCACGCGCGCCGTCAATGATGTCAGCAACCACAGGTGGGGTCCGCAAGGGCCGATGCCTGCCAGGGGTGCGGGTTTGTTCGAAAGAGATACCACGGCCCCTGGCATACGGGCTACTGAGGGAACACGGGTGGGTTTTAGTCAGTAAAAGTCTGACACGCCCTCCTGCTCTACTCAGCAGGAGAAGTCATTTGATGATTTCCCACCCAAAAAAAAAAAAAAAAAAAAACCCTATTTTGTAAATAAGAATTTATTACGTAGAGATTATGTAGAAATTAATGGTAAAAAATCTTCCGGGCTGCCAGTTCAGTTAGGTGTGCCTCAAGGCTCAATACTCGGCCCATTCTTGTTTTTAGTATATATTAATGACTTACCGTTCTATTTAAAGGGTATTTGTGATGTTGTACTGTTTGCAGATGATACTTCTCTTATTTTTAAAGTAGATAGGAATAGACAAGACTTTGACGACGTAAACAGTGCACTCTCAATGGTTACGGATTGGTTTACGGCAAATAACCTTGTTCTCAATGCCAAAAAAACGAAGTGTGTAAAGTTCGCCTTACCGAATGTTAGAAATCTAGGTCCCAATATCGTTTTAGATAAAGAGGTGCTTGAAACCAAAGACTCTGCGGTTTTTCTGGGCATAACAGTAGATGCCAAACTTCAGTGGGGATCACACATATCAACCCTAGCAGGGAGGCTCAGTTCAGCTGCCTACGCCGTCAGAAAAGTAAGACAATACACTGACGTCGATACAGCTCGATTAGTATACTTTAGTTATTTTCACAGCGTTATGTCCTATGGTATTCTGCTGTGGGGCAAAGCCGCTGATATTCAAAATATTTTTGTCCTTCAAAAACGTGCTGTTCGTGCAATTTACCAGCTAGGTGGCAGATTTTCCTTGAGGGACTTTTTTAAAGATATTGGTATTCTCACAGTGGCATCACAATTCATATTAGCTAACATCGTATTTATTAGGCAACATATACACTTGTACACTAAAAACAGTGATATCCACACCGTTAACACAAGAAATAAGGACAAACTACGTGCTCCCTTTCACCGGCTTCATAAGGTTCATAACTCATTTGTTGGGCTTGGTATAACCTTTTATAACAAGCTTCCCACTTCTTTGCTAGATTTGCCTTTTGATGCGTTTAAAGCTCAAGTAAAATCCATCCTTTGTTTAAAGGCTTACTATTCCATTAACGACTATTTAAATGACAAGAATAGTTGGTCGCTGTGATTAACACAAGACAATGTTTATGTTCTTTCTCCAGAATTAGCGTACCTAGTGACAGGTTATATGGGTTCATATAATTATTTAGTTAAATACTTTTTTTTTCTCTTCTAAATTTTATTGACCAAGTGTTTTTTTTTGTTTTGTTTTATTTTTTTAATTTTTACTATCTATCTATTATGTTCTATTATATTCGTTATTGACATGATCTAACAATAATCCAGCATTGCATATGTAAGCTTTAGAGCCCTTTATACCAGGAGACTTTTATTTTTGGTATTATGCGTTATTGTTTATTACCTTGCATATGTATGTATAGAATCAAGTCCATCCGACTAAACAGACAGCTGTGTGCTGGGGAGTTTGTTGCGCCACTTCTTCTTCCCAGCTAAAGCACTAGGAAGTGTCGAAGGGTGGGCGTTTTTGGGGGACTGTCTTATGTATTTTGACGTTCGAAAAGTGCTGATTCTCAGCCTAATTTGAATAAATGACTTTTGATTTGATTGATTTGATTTAGTGTGCTGGATTGGAGAGTGGAAATACGACAGGACACTATGTCACTGTGAAGATGGACGGTGGACCATGGTGGAAGTACTTAATAAATAAAAATACCATATTCCACTGTCAAAGATAGCGAGTGCTGAAGTCTACTGCTACTCAGCATACTGTCTTGTACCAGATCTGAATATTCTAGATATAGGAGTGTCAAAGCCTCAAAAAAAATCGAATAGCTCGACGATACAATTCATAAGTTACTTAGTTTTTTTTTTTTTTTTATCAGGTTATGAGCCACCGCAGGAGTCTATTTAAAATGGTGGTTGAGTGAACGAGCACACGGATGAGTCGCGCGTTGATGTCTTTTGGAAAAACCCTTTCTTTCATTAGGAAATTTTAATTCTTTTATCCCTTTCTTTCCCTTTGTATTTTTATCGTAATTATTCTATCTATTCTATCTATGATATCTCAGAAAACAGCTGTTCCATACATTTTGACCGCGTAGGTATTGTACGAGTACATTTCTATGAAACAGCTGATTTTTATTTTTATAGCCGGCGATAAATTTCTGCGGTAGTGGGGTCTAGAATGATATGCTGAATTCATGGTGGCGCACGGGATAAAAACTTACCCTGTATAAGGCTCAATAGGGTATTTTCCAATTTCTTAAAAAAAAAATCTAATTTGAAGATTGGGACGAAATATATCCATTTTATCAATTAAAAATGATTTAAACCAATTTTTTTTTAGTTTTTTTTTTAATTTACCGCCAAAACGCTCCTTACGATGACTTTTTATCACGTGACGTCAACTTTGTGTAAACTAAAGTAGTTAGTAAGTAAACAAGTGAGTGTCGAGTTTATAATTAACAAGATTTTTATGGATAGAAAGTGTAATCACTGGTGCGCGGTGCCTCTGTGCACAAATACTTCTAAAACTGCGCCAAACTAAGTATTTGTACTGGTGCTATTTACACAAACCTGACGTCACGATGTCACGTGTCAAAAAGTCATGGTAAGGAGCGTTTTGGCAGTAAATTCAAAATAACGAAAAATAAATTTGATTTTAATCATTTTTAATGGAGAAAATGGATTTAAATAAATTTATTTTTATTTTTCTGTTAAATGTATCGTCCCAATCTTCAAATTAAAACAGTTTTTATCAAATTGGAAACTACCCTATTTACATTGCTGCAGAACAGATTAAAATATATTTTTGAAAGTGAAATTGTTCAAAACATAATGAACCTTGTCCCCATGACGTAAGTGACGTAACGTATAAACTAGAAACGACCTGCTAGCTGCAGAAATTCCCGATAATATGCGAGAATTCTCCGAACGCCAAACGAGCTGTTTTTTGGCTCATATCTAGTTTAGTACGTTACCCAATGAACATAAAATTTATAATGCTTTACACAATTTCGTTTCGGTTCATGCGGTGTTTTTTTCAGAACTGAGAAATTCAACATTGCAAAATCATAATATGCAGAGTGATCTTCAAGTGGCAAGTCATGGATGATGCTAGTTCTTGACATACTCGTATTTACCTGCACTCCAACATGTTCATATGTTATTTACTTAGATGCTGTCAATTACACGTGCATTTATTTATGTATACATAGATTATGTAATCTACGAGTATACTAATATTATAAAGCTGAAGAGTTTGTTGTTTGCTTGAACGCGCTAATCTCAGGAACTACTGGTCCGCTTTGAAAAATTCTTTCAGTGTTAGATAGCTCATTTATCGAGGAAGGCTATAGGCTATGTAACATCACGCTAAGGCCCTTAGGAACTAATCAAAAAGCAAAAGTCACGAATACGAAGTACTCGCACGGCCAGGCGATTCGATGCGACGGGGTGGGTCGGGGAGCAAGAAATTTGACGCAGACGAAGTAGCTGGCAGAAGCTAGTCAATAATATTACAAACGTAGGTACTGTCTATCTGGCTGTCTGTCACCTTTTCGCGCCTTATTGGCTGCATGGATTTGGATGAAATGTAGGTAGACCATGACCTGGGGTATACACGACATAGTTTCAGGGTTTGCAAATCTGATATTTGATATATTTGGGAAATATATCAAAATACCTACAGGGAGCGCATCTTTTTTTTAAAACACGATATGCATATGCCGATAATGTTTAAAAAAAAGACCCCCACGCAAGAGAAACCGTGAGCAAATGCTAGTAAGGTGTTTCATATCTCTTGACAGTATTTATCCGAAGCCCAAAATGTGTGTCATATATTAACGCTCGGATATACCGCGTATGTTTGCCATTGTAATCTGCTTGCCAACGTGTGTAACTTCGATTTCACTTTTCCTAACGTCACTGATCCTAAATTGGGACAGTAAATCCCTAGTTACATTGAATTTGAAACTATGAATGACTACGAAATAGATTGATGAGTACCTAAGTTTCAACTCATCTAACATTAGAATATAGGTTTAAAATTTACGACAAGAAGAAGAATTTTCCTGTACATGTATTTTCGGTTCGAAAACATAGCAGACTGCAAATAATGTCCTATATCTAACTTTAAGTTCACTGAAACTTTCTGTCTGTGAAAAACGAAGGAATAAGACGGATTTATTAAATTTAAATATGTCGTGAGGACAGCGACATATCAAGCTATACATTTCCAGTATAAGCTAACTTCTCAGTGTACGAGAAGCCTATACAATGCGAGGTTAGTCGTCGTGTATCCACATGTCACGTTGCTATGTTAAACTGATAGTGATTTAGATCCGTCACGTCACACTTCGGGTCCAGATGAAAACCAGCGTCAGGCACTAGATGTCTGACATTTTTGCTGAACTGGGCCTTCTAGTCGCAGCCGTGAAGCACACTCACCTGCTAATTGATTAAATCGCTCTTAAAACTTTTTTTATTTTTGTTTCCTGAAGATATATTGTGTGCCTTTTACTCTATGTGAAATAAATGTTTATGATATTTTTCTTTTTTTTATTCCTATCACATTATAAGCGTATTATTACCTCACACATTCTTAACCCGCTATCGGTGTTTATCAAAAACTCACTAAAGGCAAGCCAGTCACGTGGCGGAAATTCTATTGCATTTTCCCAAAGATATCAATCGGTACATTTCCCTTTACCTTACTCATGTCACGCGAAAAAGTGTCAATACTAAAAAGAGTGTGCACAGCACACATCCTGAATAATATGACGTTTCCATGGCAACTTGCGTGCGACATATTGTGTCAGAAGTTTCAAAACGAAATAGAAATGCGATCATCTTTTGACGCCGTAGAGAAGTCCAACAATTTACATCTTTGTTTGTTCTATCATATTCATAACTTATCCAGAATCCAACTAGTTATCCATAAAGTATCGTCACTAATCCAAATAACTTAAACCGAACTTTGTTCTATGTTAAAGAAAACCCCCACATCATTTCTAATATTCCAAGTAGATTACATCAGACAAAAACAAATTAAGTGGACAAGCAAGTCCTTCTAAACTTAGACCGCTCAAGGTCCATCACTAACTTGGAACCAATAATAAACTGTTATACCAGGATCTGTTCAAAGTCCAATAACAAGATTTCCAAAACTTGTTCTTTATGTTCATCCTCCATGTCCATGTTTATAGCTAATACGACAACGGCAATTTCTATATTATTTAATACGACGAACGCTGTCGGTTTGGACGCAGGGTATGAGTAGGTACTCGTACAGTTCTATGGGCAATCCCAACTAATAATGGAAACGAAAAAGTTGTATGAAATGGATGTTTGTTACTCTTTCACGTAATAACGGCCGAACGTATTTGCATGAAATTTGGCATACAGATAGATTATAACTAGGGATGCATCCGATACCGATACCGATGCCGATATATCGCCGATACTCGAAGTTTGCCGAAATATCGGCATCAGCGACACTTTTCAAATTTCGCGCTTTAAAAATGTAATGTAAACCATACTAAAATATACTATTAACGAATCTCAACCTGTCTATAGTTTAAAACGGTTTTTTTTTTTTTTTTATTTAAATTTTATTCACGAAATGTTACATACAAAAAAATACATGAAACTTCTGCCAAACTGCTGTACAGTTTGTCGGCAGTATTCTCGTGGATACACTGCGATTTTTTACTTTAAAATACAATATACTTACACGTGGAAACAATAAGAAAAAGGAAAAGGGTACACACTAAATATCTAATGATGGGCTAACTTAGGTCATCTTGCCCACCAGGCTGGCATGAACAACGCATGCACACAACAAAAAAATAAAATAATAAAAAACGCCTCGGCCGCCGCCGGAGTGAGACAAGCAACCCAGCGCGAGCGAGACGCCCCGACCGCGCTCGAGCGACGACAATAACAACACACCGCGCGCGCACGCCAGACTGGCCGGCCAGCCAGCGCCTGCCTCACAACGTCATTGCCTAACATAACTATACTATATTATACTCCATTTGAAATAAGATCAGACATTCAAACAGGGGGGATTCCCTTACAATCCATTCATCCGATCCCGACCCCCATTCCGCAAGCTTATGGATGGCATTAAAAGCAAAGAAGTGGTTACAATACCAACTGTTTACTGCAGATGTCATTTATCATGCTGCCAGCGCAATAGAAGCCACAATGGGCTGAACCGACCGCAAAAACACCTTCCTCAACTGACCAATCCCATCCCAAATGGAGCATAGATTCTAACGCTAAGGACATAAACCTAAATAGTGCTTACGCAGGACATTCTTTAAGGTATTTTTGTTTGTTGCTTCAGTTGTAATTTCTATAGGTAATTCATTAAGTAATGTTTTTTTAGTTAAGTTAAATTTAGTTTGTTCTGTTATTTGTTATTTTATGTTACTTGAAAAAATAACCTGACTTGTGTATTATTTATTTTACTATCATTTTTTAATTCAATAATCGTATCGGTATCGCCGATATTTTTATAAGAACATCGGTATCGGTATCGTATCGGCAAAAAGGCGTATCGAGGCATCCCTAATATAACCTAGATTAACACATAGTATACTTTTTATCCCGGTAGTATGTTCCCGGAGGATAATTTCCGACTTCCACGCGGGCGAAGCCGCGGGTGGAAGCTAGTAAATTATAATTTACGAACATACAATAACGATTTCGGTTCCAGGAATTAACAATTATACCCGCTATATTTAAGTTTACGTAGCTTTAAAACCGCTATTAAGTTTCCAACATACGACGGTATTTTTCATTACCTACAACGTATGTGCGTTATGTGTGGTTACCATTAAAGCAGCTTCCTGTACTTATGCTGTGGTTACTATGTATCGTAAAACGTGATATTGATGGGTAATACGGCGCAGCGAGGGGGAGCTGTGGGGGACTAGTGGTTAAAGCCCGCGACTTACATGTTGTAGGTCGTAGTTTCAAACCCAGACAGGCCCTCCACTTCGTGTAAATTAGGTTATAGGTTATAGGTAATACGGGCTGTTGTCCGCAACTCCACGTCAAAGCGCGTATTTTGCGTACGGGTGGGAGAATCTGTCATTCGATCCACCCCAGCTCCTCGAGAAAGGCCAGCAACGCCTTGGTGTTGCTGACAATCTCACGTAGGGTACCTGGGTTACCGAAGTATTTTGCCCTGTAATTGGCGACCACCGGGCAGTTTAGGAGCACGTGCGCTGCTGTCTCGTCGTCCTCCATGCAGGCCCTGCACAGCGGACTGTCTGTTACTCCTAAGACAAAGAGATGTTTGTTAAATGACCCATGGCCAGTTACAGCTGCTGTAACTGCACGCAGCTGTGATTTAGTTAGACGGAGAACCTGTTTTGTGAGGCGGGCATCGATCGCAGGAAGTGCTTCCTTAGCCTGCCTGCACTCACCTAGATCCAGCCATATCTTGTGATGTTGGTCCCTGGTTCGTTTCCTTACCAGAGTGCGTAGATATCCGAAGGGGAGAGGCGCGATGGGTTCTGGTCCCACTGGTGCCATACTCGACCCCCTTCTGGCAAGTTCATCGGCTGCATCGTTACCTAGCGAACCGCTGTGTCCTTTGATCCATTGAATGGTAATGTTATTGAGGCTACCTACCTGGTTTAGGCGCTGGTGGCACTCGTATATCAGCCCAGAGTCAACCGTGTGACTGTTCAGCGCTTGCAGAACAGCCATGCTGTCTGAGAGTATGCGGATTGAGTGGTCTTTAACTTCCCTGGCCGTGATAGCAGACGCGGCAAGGGAGATGCCCATGCATTCGGCCTGGAACACTGTGTTATGGACCCCCAATGGTGTGGCTATGTGTATGTTGAGGTCGTTCGTGTACATTATTTCATCACCACTACTCTCAAAGCTGTAAAGGAAAACATCGTGAGGAAACCAGCATGTCCTAGAAACAAAAAAAAAACGAAAATATGTGGCATCTACCTACCCGAACTAGGACTACGTGGTAGATTACGGCCCACTCCCTCTCACAGAAAGGAAGCCTGGGAGCCTACCTTCTAACTCCGTCAACGAAGATACGGGCCCGTCCGAAAGTAGTTCGAAACTTTTTAGTGAATCCTACAGCCAATTAACTAACTTTTTTCGACGGACACAAATATATCGGGAGTAGGGACAGCTGTCAAATCGTGTTGTCATTCATTCTTACTCGTAGTTCGGGCACTAAACGAATCTTCTGTCCGTAGAGAGAGTATTCTACTGTCCGTAAGTGATACGGAGTTGGAAACGCCCGTTACTTCGACCGAAACGACGGGCATCGTGCTTAGGGAGTAGGCCCCCTCTATCCCAGTACCAGCAGTGGTGACATTGTTGGTTAATTATGCTATGTTGCTGTTCTCTATTACGCAGCTGATGTTTTCAAAGAGATTTCATCTCATTTAGGGTGTTAGAGCAAGAATGGAAGTAAATAATTGATTAGAGAATCTAAATTGGACATTTTGGACGTTGGACTGATTCGAAATATTTTCACGAACCTTTGATCAGCGATTGCGAAGAGGTTGGTCAACATGAGTCAATGCTTTTATTTTCTTTACTAAACCCCATATTTACAAGCGTTACTTAAAATTAAGCAATAATTAGCGTCTGATTAACCATACATTTTTGCTTAATTATAAGCAACGTTTGTAAATCAGGGGGATAGTGTGTAATTACCTCAATTTAAGTTAAATAGTTGATAAAGCACGATGAAATTGGTATAACAGTATGGATAAAAAGCCCCTTTTAATAACAAACACCAAAAAAAAAGCCCATTTAAATAGAAATATAAAGGAAAGTCAACTAGATATTAATTTAACAGGAAAAAACAAATCAAGCAACATTTTGCAAAAGCTACTCATCATGACGAAGCAAAAACCACGTAAATTAAATGCATACAGCAAACAAAGTCATTAAGCTGTAGTAGGCCTAGTGCAACTGCATTCTCCTTGATAACTTGCAAGTCATCGTGACGATCCTATCGCATCGTGACGATGACTTGCAAGCATTACCTACATTGTAGGTAATGCATCAATAGGGCGTAGATCACACTTCTAAAAAAGTATAACTTTGAATACATTTCCCGTCCAAAATCTTTCGTTGGATACTTACCCACTAGTACTACTTTACTCGATTTTCACACAAAAGGTTTTTTTTTATTCAAAAGCTTTTCAGCATTTCAGACCTTAAATAGAATATCTGAAAGTATAATATATTATTCGTTTATGCTATACAGCGATAGTACAAAAAATACATAACTGGTTCTATATTTATTCATTTCAAATCTACTCATCTAATAGTTTGCGATAAAGTCGGTTTGAATCGGACGGTATAAAAATACCGGAATGATTCATACCTGTTTATTATTTTTTAGCACGAATCACTACGGTAGTTTAAAGTCGAAAGTCATGCTGACTATGATATCCAAAGTCCAAAGTAATCTCAACTGTAATAAAACTGATACAACCACATCTAATCCCCCCCCGAGTGGGTTCCCGCATTGTCGTTGCGGGGGGGCTCAGTAACCGTGGATGCCGGCCACGGTGAAGCCAAGAGGAACCCAAAGGTGGGGCCGCTCGTCAGGGCTTTTGCCTCAAAGCCGACGACGTAGCGGCCAAAAAGTAGGTTGCGGTGAGGTGCACCGCAACTGAGGTGGGCCGCGATGTCGAATGGGAGGCATCGCGGCTGAGGGTTACGGGCTGCGGTAGAGGAGGAGTGAGAGAGGAGGAGGACGCGGTGGGGCCGCAGGGGAAGAGGAGTGTCGGTATAGCGCTAGCCGCTCTCCCTATCCTCTGCGGCCGAAAAGTGGTAGACGGGACGGCGCGTTGTGTTCGACACGCGCGCCGTCAACGATGTCAGCAACCACCGATGGGGTCCGCAAGGGCCGATGCCTGCCAGGGGTGCGGGTTTGTTCGAAAGAGACACCACAGCCCCTGGCATACGGGCTACTGAGGGAACACGGGTGGGTTTTAGTCAGTAAAAGTCTGACACGCCCTCCTGCTCTACTCAGCAGGAGAAGTCATTTGATGATTTCCCACCCAAAAAAAAAAAAAAAAACCACATCTAATCGCAGTAGATCCGTGTTATGGCGATGTCTCGGGCTTTGAACACTGGAGTTTGGACCGTAAAAACACGCTTTTATCACTAGTTTACTGTTCGCTATATCTATGAGGTCTCTCAAGGTCACTTAATTGATCTACGACTGGGCTGAATACTACCTACATGACTACTCCGTTGCTCTAGTGTTCGCAAGTGCTACTGCTGGCTAAGCATGAGGTCCAGAAGGGTATTTGCATAATACTTCACACTTTAATTTTGACAATTCCACAACATTCACGGCGTTGTTTACGTTGCTAATGAGGGGTTTCTTGTAAATGAATGTTAAGCTGATAATTTTTTCGAATATTTGAAATAATGGATGAGCAGTAAATAACCCTCAAAACGATTTATATTCTGATTATTTGCATGTTACGCAATTCAAAATACTCTACAACAGCGTCGGAATCAAACCTGCAACCTTGGGTAGCTCACTGTCCAAGGACCAAGCCCGGGTCGACGGCGCGTTGTGTTCCACGCGTGCCTCAAAGAGATGTCAGCACAACCTGATGGGACGGGGCAAGGGCCGATGCCTGCCAGGGGTGCGGGTTGTTCGAAAGAGATACCGCCGCCACTGGCACACAGGCAACTGAGGGAACACGGGTGGGTTTTAGTCAGTAAAAGTCTGACACGCCCTCCTGCTCCACCCAGAGCGAGATAAGTTATTTGATGATTTCCCACCCTCAAAAAAAAAACCCCTGCAGGTTCGATTACGACGCTGTTATAGAGTTCTTCGTCACGGTTTTCACAAAAGCAACCCGGAGTCTGCAGTTGGGCCAGGTTGTTGGTAATAGGCTCGCCCCAATTATATGGGATTTCATTGTAACTGGCATAATGTTGGTGTGCTATAGGTACACTAAACCAACAACGCAGTCGCATTTTAAATTATTTTCTGTTTAGTTCGTTCGTACAAGGCGTGTTTACAAATCAAAGTAAGGAAACAGATTGAAACTATACAGTTGTTTGTTTTGAGCTGGGACAAACTTCCCAAAACTCATATAAGTCTATATAGACTCTACAAACCATGTCCAAATATGATGAAACTATGGCAAAACATTCTTGGTTACGTTGGTAGTCAATCTCAAATTTACGTTAGCACTTTTGACAACCCTTCCCTGGACATTAAAACTTCACGAAGATTTAAATTAAGATGGAGGTGATAATTAAGAGCAGTGGTAACGGTGCCCACTTCCGAGTTAATTTCATAGGTCGCAGGCGCTTTACTTTGTGTTAATTATTTCATCATCAAAACGGTGAAGAAATACAACGTAAGGAAACCGGCATTTCCTAGAACCAAAAATTGGAAGACCTGTGATATGTACCAAACCACACTGTGCCGACGTGGTGGATTATGGCCCACTAACTTTCATAGAGGATCCCTGTGTCCCAGCAGAGGGAACATTATAGACTGATCTTGCTTAGGTCGAAATTATTTAACGGTCACAAATAGACTTTGTGACCTTAGAATAATGACCCATTGATGTTAATCATTTTGTACCGTGTCGTAGGTGTGCAGGTAGGTAATTGCATACTAACAGTAGGAATGGCTTTATTTTAACAGTTTAACAACATTCATTGCGTTATTTACGTTGTAGATCAGACGAAGCTTTCGAGCATATGAAGCAATGCATTAGCAAAATCCTTCAAAAAACAATCTGATTATTATTGACTAGCTTCCGCCCCGCGGCTTCACCCGCGTCATCATCAGCCTATAATGTTCCCACTACAGGGACACAGGCCTCCTCTCAGTGTGAGGGAGTGGGCCGTAATCCACCACGCGGGCCCAGTGCGGGTTGGCGGTGGTTCACCCGCGTGGAAATCAGAAATTATCCTAATGTTCGCTTTATTAATCTCAGTTGTCAACATTTTTGAATTGACAACTTCTTTAGGCGCGTTAAGCATTTTTTGAGATGGGGAAAAAACAATTGAACTCGCGACACTGTTACCGTTACCGACTATTTTGTATATAAGTATGTACAATCGCGACTTCTTCCGCACGCTCACCTTTAAGGCGATAATCGCGTAGCAAGGCTCACGACTCGATCGCACAATGCATGCGTTTTGACCAATAGAATGCACGAAACATATTTTAGTAGTGTTCGTAGTAATGGTGTATAGAAGTGTGACACTCACACAGGCGCGTGCTATGTTCACTAGTTTGTGAGATTATTTTTGAATAGGCACGGCCGGTATGAGCTCTTTATGAATTATTGTTGTTGACAAGAAGTAATTTCGTACTCATATTTATCTTCTTTTTGGTTTAGAAAATGTATTAATGCTATTGCTTTAAGTTAAATGTAATAATTGTTAGGTTCTTAATGTGTTTTATTTTTGTAGGTTTTAGGTTTGTTTTTATTAGCAGAGGAGAATAAAACTAATTCATGCCTTGCTTGACACGAGACCAGAGAGACGGTGTCACTTTTTTTTTTACCACAGGCAATAAGACATCACAACAGATCAAACAGTAATTGTAAACAGAATCTTATCGATTAGCTTAATGTTTTTTTTTTTTTTTTAGTTTTTCTATTTATTCAGCTACTTACTAGCAGCGCTCCGCGATTTCAACAGCGTAGTTCCCGTTACCGTGAGAATATGGGGATAAAATATAGCCTTTGTCACCCGGAGATAGTGTAGCTTCCCAACAGTGAAAGAAATTTTCAAATCGGTACAGTAGTTTCGGGGCCTATTCAATGCAAACAAACAAACAATCAAATCTTTCCTCTTTATTATTAGTATAGATAGATTATTTATCAATAATTTGGAATAAAAATGTCAAACAACAATTTATATCTATTCTATCAACTTTAATATTTTCCTCTCTCCGACATAATAATGTTCCGTCAGGTCTATAAGTTTTGTTATAATATATGAACACTTTCACTGCCTCCCCAATTTTCATGATGTCCAATGGTTATGCGATACCGCCGCCATATAAAACGCAGCGGACGCGCTAGGCACGTTGACTGGCACTGCATAAAGTTATAAAATGTTAATAATTATTGTCATTTCTGTAAATTCCGGTTAAGAAGTTACAGCCTTTCAAGGTCAACTTATTAATGCCACTTTAAAAAAAAAACCTGTATTATCGGCGCGGCGCGGGCGTAAGAGGGACTTGTTACTTGCGCAGTTCTATTGAAAAGTAAAAATCTTCATTACAATGTGTTATAAACTTGAAAATATACAAAAACGAAGCAAGTTAGATATTTTGTTGGAAATTTGCAACATTTGTTATTATCTTTTTATTTTATTGCTCTATATTATGATTGGAATAACACACTTTGCGCATTTCATACAATGTTATCAGAGATTTTTGTTTACTGTTGTCGGAACTTTTGCAACTACAATAATAAAACGTTCATTATCTATACCATTGTTATTTAGTGGGAACTTCTGAAAATCCGGTTTAACAATAGAATGGCTTAAAAACATACTTTATGGCCCTTCTATTGAAGGACCATAAAATACGTTCGCGAAATATTACAAAGAATTTTAAGGTATGCCTACTATTTTATTACCATGTTACCTATCTCGAATGTTTTGCAGGTGTTCCTTATAGGTATAATGTATATTTTGAATACTTTGAATAGTTCTAATTTTCGTTTTATCCATTTATTTATCACACCTTAAATTTTTTATTTAATCATAACAGCAGTTTGTGCAGAGGTTGATTGGTACTAACACTAGATTATAAGTTGTTTTCATATTATGTTACTAACACTCTATGGATTTCTTTTCCGAAATAAAATAAATATTATTATTATTTATTATTATAAACAGGCGGCTGTCCCTTTAGTGCACTCGTGCGCTGAACTACCAGATTTTAATAGATGTAGAAAGAATCACACAATGTTTAATAATCGCATTGTGGCCACTGGTTGTGGTCTACGTAATATTAACAAAACTGAGGAAACAATATAAGCTCTTTGCTAAACTATTAAGACTCATTTTCGCGGTACAGAAGATCTACAGTGAATGCTCAAACATTTCTATGAGATCCGAGCTAAAACGCCTAGCGCGTGAGACAGAAGATCGTTGAGATAACTGTATGGAGCGTTATGGAGTAATTTGTCGATTCTCGTGCGCCGCACGGGGAACCGAAGTTTGTCGAATATTACCGAACGTCGCGTCGATTAGCGAGAGCGCCCGAGGTTTGGCAAAGTTTGCATGCCGGCCATAATGAATGACCGCGCGACTCATTATTGTCACTGCGAAGTTTAGTTTACGTGGAATTGAATACTATTGTTTATTTTTATTCGTCTAGATTTAAATTACTTACCTATCTGAAATAAATAAATTCTATTTATTTACTTATTACCCCTAATACTTAGTGAGCTAGTAAAGTGCACCACCAGTTCCATGACCTACCAGCCGCCACTGATCATAAATAAACGAGATTACACAAACAAAGTATCTTTCCAATGTCCGGGGCATGCTTTGCAGGATGCTTACCGTTGGGTGGTTCACAAAAGGCTTGCAAAAGGCAGTACGTTAAGATTGGAGTTTATGAGTGGGCCGTCTTTTAATAAAAGGTTGACAAACCATGCTATAATCAACGAGACAAGCGCGTTGCCCGCATTGCGTACGACAAGCATATTTTGACAAATATAACAATAACTCAGTTCATAGGCCACTTTAAAATTCGGAAGCATAACAAGTAATTAAACTGAACTATAATTTTCAATAAGAAATACTCCTTCATTTCTGAAATATAACATAAATATTTTCAAAAAGCCAGGCCTGTGGGCTCCTGAAAAAATAAAACTGTCACTGTGACCGCAGTGAGAGTGAAAGGATTGAAAAAAAGAAATATTAGCTATTAGTGAAATATATATTTTTCAGTTCGTGTTCATTTAGTAATAAGCTGTTCAGGATTAAAGATTTCTTATGGTTGATATTTAAACCGTATCTGTATATTAAAACATTTTAGTAAAACATTTTTGTTTAAAGCGAAACTGTCGTCTGCAATCTTCGTGTGAAATCATACAAAATGTGTTAAAAATTTAAGAACAATTTTAAGGATTTGTAGTTGTGGAAAAGAAGCAATTTAATTTAGTTGAACTTATTTATTTTTAATAGAGTGTTTCAAGATTTCAAAAGGAAATTTTAAAGATTCACCCAGAAATTAATATAAAAAATTACACAGAAATTATCATCAACTTGTATTTATCTACACTCATATCGTAAAGTTATTATTAATAAATCAAAAATAGTGTCATAATGACAGACTTTAAGCACGGGCAATTCTAATGAAATTAAAAAGTTTTATTATAAATTTATAATTTTAGCACACCTTCCTTATGTTTACGTATTTGTGTTTTTTGCAATGTCTTCGCTACTTCTTCTAATACTCCTAGTAATGGTTCTAACTGAGACATTTTTTGTAAACAACAAAAAAACGTGATATTCTTCAAAATAACGTGACGTTGATGCGTAGATTCCTTTTGTAATAATATTGTAAATAACATGCACAAAAAACCCTCAAACACTGCTAATGACGGTCCGGGCTCGCTTCTTATCTAAGGAATGCAATGTCTTTTGTTCTCGACGCTCAGTACGGTGCACTGTAATCCGGCTCGATTTCGACCATGTTTTGATGGTAGTAAGGTTGAAAATTGTTTGTATGGATTTTTGTGGGAACGAAATGCGTGCTTTGTTGACGACGCCTTTATTGCGACTAAAAAAATGGACATTGGTTTGCGTCTCTATACGTCATGCATTCAACAGACAATATGGATTTGTGTGAATACACTCACACAAATACATGTTGTTTCTAATTGGGCGAAACCAGGAAGGGGTGTGGTTTGTCACTAGATGCGCTGCCACAGAAATATTTTCTTAAGTGAGCATGCTTAAAGTTTGTCGATTGTACAGACGCCAGCACATCAAGCTACCCCAATCTGTCAAAGTTCTTTGATAGATTTTCAACTTAATAACTTAGGTATAGGGTTCATGTTCAATTGGGAAAATTTGACAGTTTGGGGTAGCTCGATGTGCTGGCGTCTAGACATACAGGAAAAGTTTTTATCCAGTGCGCAAATTGTAACCATGAATCCAGCATATTATTCTAAACTCCCCAGCGCGGAAATTTTTCGTCGGTTATACAAAAACAATATAAAAGCAAATTGGCTCTCTTAATTATTGTCTGAAACGGTTAGCCATCCCTGATCTAGTCTATTTCGGTGAGCTAACTAGGTACCTACTCTCGATGAGGCACTCTCATTCCACTTACCCTTTGAGAGAATAAGGATCATTAAATTGCTAAATCACAATAAGTACGAAGACCCCAGCACTTCGTTTAACTAGGTACCTACTCCACCCAATTTCGACGAGGAGTTTTTACAGCCCTGCGCTGCAGTTTTTACGACAGCTCTCCAAAGAAAAGTACTTTGAACGTATCTAGATAGAACCATAATTTGACAAGAACGCCATTTTAGCTAACGCCTGGATCTTATTATTGTAACAGTTACGCAATAAATCCTAAGTTTTCATCATAAAGTAGTCAAAAGTGTAAAATTTGGAACACAAAATGGTTGAACTTGTGTTGAAAACACGGAAACAACATTTTCTTTACTGCCGTTAATTTGAATAATGTCGCAAATGGGTGGACCAGTAACACAGTATCTTCTTGGAGTTTGGATTTGATTTATGGCAAAAAGGCTCGCCCCTACTAACTACATGCAAATATGTGTGTAGTAGCGATGTGCCGAGTACGGCTTGACTCGAGTCAAACTCGATTCCTGCTTTGAACTCGCCTACACGAATACCAATTTATTTTTATTCGAGTACGCCAGACTCGATTCCGGTACTCGAGTCAGGAATAATCGATTTTGTACTCGATGACTCGATTCTATTATGCGAGTCCAACTGACTCGAGTCTAGTTTTCGAGTTGCGTTGACTCGCTTGTGCTCGATCTCTTTTTACTGAAGAATGGATATATATATATATAATAGATATAATATAATATAGATATAATATAGATATAATACTTATAACGCCTAATGTGTGTGTAGTGCCATTGTGCTAAACCTACATGCTCTTTGAAGGTTACTCCTTTTCGATTTCCTTTTTTGTACTAAAATCGGTAACGGACTCGCGTTGTGGATTTTAATTTCCAGACTAGAGTTCTGGACTCGAATTTCTAGACTTGAGTTTTGGAATCGAATCAACATTCGAATACCAAACATAGCACTCGAGTAATGAGTGGGCTCCAATCGCAGAAACGAGTCATGATTCGAATACCGAATAAACCGACTTGAGTCGACTCGATCCACCAAAACAGCGACTCGGCACATCACTATTGTGTTGTATATGTTTCCGTCCTCTGCTAACCTTCGAGGAATACATTCATGAATCACCAGGGTAGCCAGAAATGAATTTCGCGGGCTACGTAGCTATGTAACCCACGGCTCTACAGTTTTTCATGAAATAGTAATTCAATGGGATGATATGGAAGATTAGAGGGTTGTATTGATGATGATTTTAATGATTATAATTATGTAAATACACACGTATTATAATGATGATGATGACCTTGTGAAGGCCGCGGGTATCCGCTGGATGTGGGAAGCACAAGACCGTTCGAAGTGGAGGTGCCTGGGATAGGCCTATGTCCAGCAGTGGACGTCTTTCGGCTGAAATGATGATGATGATGATGACACGTATAACGGTCGTAAATCATTTTTTGTTAAACATACAACTTAAGACTGACTAGCAAATTGCATAAAACTTAAAAATAATTATTTCGTCGGCTACATACCTTAGCGCATCCTCCTTAAATTTATTTGTGTTTTTTCTGTATGTAATCTATATTCTACATACTTATATCCCAATAATGAAGCTAAATGGTTTGTTTGTTTATTTGAACAAGCTAATCTCTGGGACTAACTGTTGGATTGAAAAAAATAATTTTCTATTTCATAGCGACTAACGGACTTACCAGAGAATGGGCAGCAGAGTTCTCTTTGCATTTTACCACCATACTGCGATCGCCAATCCGCCTGCCAAGCGTGGCGATTCTGTCAAATCCTCCCAATTGGAGGAGGCCTATGTCAGTGGACGTCTTTCAGCTGAAATTATGATGATAGCCCAATTCATGTGGAACGTCATATAGGCTATTTAACGATACGGTACAACTCTAACGAGCTGAGCAAAAAGAAAAAAACGCTAAGCAAAAACGTAATTAGTAAGGGCAGTGAGTAATTTCGTATGGGCGAGCTATAGGATGCGACGCGGTTGATCGGGGGCCGACCGGCCGAAATTACACGCGGGCGAAACCACGAGCAGAATGTAGTAACTAATTGGTAATGTTGCTGTTTATTGTTTGTCTATAACAAAAAATAAAAATAAATCCATAGTGTGTCATAGTTACCTATTTGTTGGGACGTCGTATTTCGATTGCCTGTACAATGTGTCCAGATACAGATAATAATATATGTATACGTGTGGTTCTCGATCAATTTCCATTTCAAACCGCAGAACTTGTGGTCATCTCCCATCGGCACAGAACCGCAAACGCAAGAAGACAAGCGCCAGTTACTTATACACGTCTATAAATAGACTGCCTCATAGGTGCGATCGCAGCCAAAGACTTTGGGGGGTCACAGACAAAGACTCAAGTCTTGGTCTATGTCTATTAATAAGAAAAGAAAAAAGAGTACTTAAATAAGACTTTATTGCACAAAAAACTTATGAGACTGAATGAAGAATGACAATGAGCATGTATTTATTAAGTGGGTACTACTAGCTTTTGCCACTGGCTTTGCCCGCGTATGTGTCGGAATTTATAGCACGAGAACGTACTACCAGGATACTACTATTATTGACTTACATATTACTATTTAAAAAAGGTTTACGTTTGGGCCTGCTGCCTCGTTGGTCAAATGGTCGCATTCAGTGTTGCAGCTTAAGATCGAGAGTTAAATCTTCGGGTCAGGCGCCCTCACATCCTTTATTAGGACTCGTAATGTTGTTGGCGATATATGGCTAGGTAGACCGATGACCTTATGAAGACCGCAGGAATCCCCAGAATGCACTGAATGCGAGAAGTCCAGCGGTGGACGTCATTCCGCCGGCTGGCCCAAGTAAAGGTGGCGTGACAACCTAGACGGGTATTGCAAGGGCTGGATCGAGGTGGCCCTAGAAAAGTATGCCTGGAGGGATTTGGGAGACCCCTTTGCTCAGCAGTGTGACAGTGTAGGCTAATTCCTAAAAATAAGAATATATACAAACAGCGTTTTATTGGCATTCTTAACTAATAATTCCATTTTTATTAGATTCATTTATTTATGTATTGCTCCCTCACACCGAGAAGAGGCCTGTGTCCCAGCAGTGAGAACATTATAGGCTGATTATGCTATGCTATTTATTTATTGTAACAATAATTATTTTTGTTGTTAGTTGTTGTTCCTAACGTTTTAGGGAGTTGATTTAGAATCTGTTAACAAAATCCGAATCCCGAATCTGTAATTTCGCCTCAAACAGACGTCAGCACGAACTGGTGCCACAAGGGCGATGCCTGCCAGGTTGCGGGTTGTTCGAAAGAGATACCGTGGCTCCTGGCACACAGGCTACTGTGGGAACACAGGTGGGTTTTAGTCAGTAAAAGTCTGATACGCCCTCCTGCTCCACCCAGAGCGGGAGACGTTATTTGATGATTCCCCACCCTCAAAAAAATATCATCTGTAATTTCACTTCAATAAATTATCAAAAGAGGAACTGACTTTAAAAGTAGAACAAGAATTTGCGTCACCATCTGACGACACTCGACACTGGCAAAATCCGATAATACAGGACCGGCTTGCCGAACTTTGGGAACAAACTTGCTAAACGAGACGGGAAACAATTCACCGTTCCCCAAATACATCGACGGTACATTTTAGTACAGGAAATGATTCTAAGTATAGGACCCTTACAGCCACACTCAGAAAGGTACATTAAATTAGTCCTAACGATTGCTTAACTAAGTAGACTTAAATACATTAATCAACGGTATATCCCAGAGACACAATTTAAGGGTTCGTTAGCAAACGACAGGTTTAAGTAACCGTAGGGCGAAGCATCTCCAAATCGTCTTATCGATATCATATCGATAAAGCCTTGGTGTAGCCACATTTATAAACAGTTGATAATAAACCACAAAAAAGTTTAAATACACACGTTGAAAACTATTATTCGTAGTAATATAAATGATAATCAGTTCTCTAAATGTATTTTTTCACTAAAATACAAAGCGAAACAATTATTTTCACTAATATAAGTTAAAGCGATTGAGACTTTTTTGCTATGGTAACCAATTGTCAATGTCAAAATAGGGAATAATTATTAATGTTTTTGTTTGTGTTTCATTCGCCGGGCGAGAAACTCCGAGAAAGTTTTGTGTTGTGAATTTTAAATTTCATCAGAATGTGTAACACGGCCGATCCCATGGTTTTAGCTTTAGATTAAAGATAGTTCTAGGCACGTGTTATTTAAGATCTTGGGAAAAAAATAGGTGCCATTTGTATAGTAAGCATTTTAGAAAGTAGCCAGATGTTAGGGACCTCACGGCAAATCGGGAAGTTTTGGTATTTGTTTACTGCCGAGCGTTGTAATAGAATTAATTGTTTAATTATTTCCGTAATGTTTTGTTTTTAACCGACTTCAAAAAGAAGGAGGTTATCAATTCGACATGTTTATATATTTTTTTTTATGTATGTTCGGGCATAACTCCGTCGCATATAGACGAATTTGCAAAATTCTTTTTTTGTTCGAAAGGGGTTTACTCCGAAATGGTCCCATAGAAATTTCATAAATTTCATATGTTTTTTTGGAAGTCGGTTGTTATTTTTTTGAAAAAAGTTTTTTTTGTTATTAGTATGAACGAGGATCTTTTTCGGAGCCTATTGATAAAAATATTTGAGTTCCCTTTTAGTTCTTTATTATTTTTGACAGTTTGTAATAACAGTTTGTGCAGGTATTCATATCCGCACCAGATGTGTTTCTAAAGATTTCAAATAAACAACAACCTAGCGAGTACGAAAAAAAAACTGCATTATTTGAAGAAGATAGACACAAAACATTGTTAGCAAAAGCTAAAACAGAATTAGAAGAATTTAAAAAACTCTATTGGAAAACAGTCATCCTGATTTGACGCTTTTTGGTGAAACATAAAATAAAAGTATAATTATTTGATTAATTTGTGCATTTTTATTTATAAAGGTATCAATTTTAAGTAAAAAACCTTTCAACCAAGGCTTGTCGCACTGTAAAACCATTGCTGTTGGAGTTTTCATTCATTTGTGCTACATCAACAATGTATTTCTAAATTTAAATCTATATGGTGCATGGAATTCTTGAATAGAGTAGGTATTTAGTAAAGGGATCAGAATAAGCTCATAAATACCGCTTTGATCCTACTTCTCTAAATCTTCTGGCATAGTCCACAAACTCAATATAGTCTGCTAAATCAGATATTTATTTATTAGCTTTATTTTTTTATTTTAATCAGATATTATTGCTATTAAATAAATGCAAAAGCTAATTCACTGGTAAAAATAAAAAAATAACCACAATCTTAAATGTCAAAATCAATTATTAACAAGTTAAGTAAAGGTCTTGCTGTACTTAACTTTAATTGTCACTAAGGGCCACTAACGAACCGTTAACTGACTCTGAGAGTGAACTATTTTTAATTTTTACTAAGGAGCCTCTTAAGTAACCGTTAGGCGTCTCTGAGTGTGGCTGTTAGTATAATTTCCTGATACGAAAACGTGTTTACAGCTGTAACTAAATTTTTGGGCTAAAATAGACGACGTAAATTGGTAAATAAAAAATCGTTTTATTCATGTTATGCGAGGACACAGTTTCGTAAATTATTCAGGGTTTGAAAATGTTTATTGAAAAGGTTTTACGCTTGTTTTTTTTTGCATTTCCGGCCCAATTTGGGTGGTTTTGCCCGTAGGTATCCTTTTTCTTACCTGCCTGTGAATGAGAACTGGTGGTCCAATACAATGGTGTCGGCCCCGACTTAAAAAGTCGTGGGTTCGAACCCAGGCAGTCGCTTTACTTTGTGTAAATAATTTTATCACCACTGGGCTCTAATTCGCTAAGACCACTTAACGATTCCTTACTTCGAAATCACGTCAATTTCTTAGATCACATACGACATTTGCTAATATATCGACCAATTGATTCGACATTTCCATTCCTTACTGTTACATTGGTTTCTACAAAACAAGATATTGACGTAGTTTGAACGTAGTAAGATTCAGTGGGGAATCATTATAACGATACAGAATTGGGGCCCTGGTCTCAAAACGGTGAAGGATAACATGGTGAGCAAACCGGCTTGTTCTAAAACCAATAAGATATGTTGTGACATCTACCAACCCGCACTGGGCCTGCGTGGTTGATCACAGCCCACTCCGCCGCCTCTTAAAGACGAGACATGGGAAGATCATACGCTGATTAAGGTGAATTAAGAGTATGGTTGTAATCTATAGAACACAGATTAGAATAATACATAGGGTTTAAGGCGACGATAGATAACAGCTACCTACAGCGATGCACTGCCGCCCGTCGCCCGCAAGAGACCCCGCCTCAACGCTCATCAAGTTTTTCGAAAAACAACCCATGTTGATTTATCAAACACAATTCAAAGAAAAATCGTATTCTAAATTTTGGGTGGTTAAATTGTCTTTTAGATGGTGAAAGTTTCATGGAAATACTCCCGATAGTCCAATTAATTAAATTATGTTATAAAAATATTATTTAAAATATTCACATATCAAATGACGAAGAAAATTGTCTAGTTTCACATATAATTTTTTCAAATACATAAGACAAGCCGTTTAGACGTGATCTTCAATAAAAAGTCCTTAAAAGTCGGCTGTCTGGGCCTTAAACCTCTACGTTTCCATAGACTAGTACGACTGGATCGTGTATTCCCGTTGTCCCCGTGATTCGCCAATGTCGATATAACTGCTTATTTCTTTCCTCCTTTGGAATCGTTTGATAATATTTCATGTTTTTCAAAGGATCTGTTACACCTTACAGCCTTGATCCTTTGAAACATTCTATCAGTAGGTTATGGACACATGCACTAGATATAACGTTGATGATTTTTTTCAATTAATTCCTGGTTACACAGGTAGCTTGCTTACAACCAATTACAAAAAAAAAGTAAATAAAAGTAAAGGCGTTCATTTCCATTTGTTTTATTTAAAAAATAAAAGTACCTTATTCGATAGTTAATCTTGAGCAATGTTAAACTTGCTCAGTAAATGCTTATACTAACTTCGTAGTTTAACTTAAATTAGTGGAACATCTTACAAAGTAAAAGTACTTAGCTACTTTGTCTTAAAACGAAACTTAAGTTACAATTTGTGCTGATTTTCTCACTTACCGATTTGCTTTAATTTAAAATGTTAAATACTATTAAATATTTTACAATTTCCAGTACTTTCTACCAATTACAATTTTCGTTACCTTCTAACAATTAGAATTGCGAATATAGGTCCTTCAAACATATCATTAAATTTTCCGTTTGCAGTACTTAGGCACACTATAAATATAGACTTAGGTTGGCCTTCTTGCACCATTAATAATTAAATATCAATAGCTAAACTAATTTGAATTACATTTCTATTAATCATAAAGTTGTCAGAGATACTACAATATTTTATTTAAATTCGTTTAGAGCCGAGCACGGACGAGCATATTATTTACTTATTTTTAAAACTTCATTCATATCCATAGGTGATACTAATTCTGCTTGTCGCATATTTTAACCATAATGCCAAAGGATAGGTAGTTGTCTTTTCAAGTCTAATTTGTTCGAATTTACGTTTCGTGTTCTCCGCGCACTCGTACTAAGGCCTCTGAACATGATAACTAGGCGTTAACTTTACGTGGAATAAACTTGACGTATATAGGGTCGACAGGCCTCAGCACCAGGTCAGCCATGAGCCTGGGTCGGGCTCCCTTCACCTTCGGTACGATCTTGAAGTTGCGACAGATCTCGCTGAGGGTAGTCTTCATTTCCTGCATTGCGAAGCGTTGGCCTGTGGGCAAAACGAGAGAGTTAATTATTTTAATAAAAAACTAGTTGCCTCCCGCAATTTGGGCTGTGTGTATTTCATATTTTAAATGTAAAACCTTTAATGCGGCGGGCCAGACCGGTTGTTGGTGTGGCGACGCGTCACCACACGGTCGATAATCTGCGACTCTCTCGCAGAGTTACCCCACGTTCCCACAGAAGGCCAGGCATCCCGCGACAACTCAATTTTTTTGTAAAATATCCAGGATGAAAAGTACCCTATGTCCTTCTCAGGTCCCAGGTATCTGTCAAACATAAAGATCGGTTCAGTTGTTATGTTCCGAACCTTACTGAACCGATCGTTATGTTAAAATAATACTGGTATGGAAATATAGTATTGATAGTAAAGCTGGGTTAGAAAAAGCTTATTTTGGATTACTACAACATAGTGAAAATTGTGTTGCATATAGTACTATAATCGTCACCCGTGTAGTGTCGCTAAAGTATAATCGACACCCGTGTTGTGTCGTTAAAGTATAATCGGCAACCGTGTAGTGTCGCTAAAGTATAATCGGCACCCGTGTAGTGTCGCTAAAGTATAATCGGCACCCATATAGTGTCGCTAAAGTATAATCGTCACCCATGTAGTGTCGCTAAAGTAAAATTTGCGTAACACACTTTTTGAAGGATATTACTAATCCATTGTTATACATACATATGTTCGAATAGTTTGTCTGCAGAACGACGTCAAAATAGCCTTTGCTACTGTCAGTGCGTAACGAAATTAGTCTCAAACAGTTTGTAAGTAACCACTTTCAAAACTCACCGAAAAGTTTTCATATTGGCTAGGTGCCCAGCAATATGCTGCAGTATGGGTATTTTTCTGCATAAGAATGCCGAAAGCTTTGGCTTCGTCCAAAATTTCCAATAACCACTGCGTAAATATGATCAATTTTGAACACATTCATGTCATTAACCGGCCGGTACGGCCGGCGGTTTTCGTTTTAATCAAAAACGAAATTATGCGGCTTCAACATAATGTGCCTAAATTTTCAACCGAAATTTATTTAGGACATTTCTATACCTATACATATCCTATGTATAACAAACCGTTAATCAAAAATTAGATAGCTGATTAGGAGGCAATATATTTGTATGGATCCGTGTGGTGCCGGACGTAAAGAATAGCACCATCCCATCTCTTCCCGTGGGTGTCGTAGGAGGCGACTAAGGGACTTACTAGAGAATGGGCAGCAGCGTTCTCTATGCATTTTACCACCATACTGCGATCGCCAACCCGCCTTCCAAGCGTGGCAATTATGGCAAGCCCCCCCAAATTGGGGGAGGGCTATGTCCAGCAGTGGACGTCTTCCGGCTGAAATGATGATGATGATATTTAAATTGTCTGACATTGAATTCAACTTTAACATAAAACAACATCAGGCTTGTTTTTCCCTAAGGGTTAGGCAGAAAGAAGTATACCTACCGATAATACGGCCACATGTCGCCAGTTTTATTTAACTGTTTTGTATGTAACAGGCGGCCAGCCGGGCACAAATCCAGAGTACTACTGAGAAATTCCTGACAGCAAATCCCAATGACATTTTGCCCGACCTGGGAATCGAATCCAGAACCTTTTGCTCTGCAGTAGCAAACCACAAGTACAACGAAGCATTTAAAAAGAATAGTAAGATTGAATATTGTATTTAAGAGTAGGGGAAGACCAAAGAAACAATGGATGCAATGTGTGACAAAATTATGCAACAGATGACATTGCTGGAAAGGTGGTGACTACTGAGATGATGACTAAAAGAGAAGTAAGGAAGCAAAACACATGTTGCTCCGACCCTTAATAAAGTAGGCTAAGAGCAGGAGAATTCAAGTTTAAAATAAACAAAACCGTCAACTAACCAATACAGTTCCTAGGCCCGGCGCTGAACGGCACATAAGCGTAGGGATGCTTCATCTCGTTGCTCAGGAACCGCTCCGGCTTGAACTTCTCCGCCTCAGGGTACAGGTCCTCACGTCGATGCAGCTCAAAAATGTGCACGTCCACTGTTGTGCCTTTCTTCACTAGCAGGTCACCTGGTGAAGGTTTCATTTTGTTAGCATTGACATTTGAATTTTCATGGTGGCTCAGGAGTTGAAGGCCTTACTTAGCTCTCATGTATGTACCAGGATGTGGGCTAAAAATGGGCAGTTCCAATGTGACTTATTCAATTCATATGTACTTCCTGAGTGAGGGGCTTGTAGCTAAGTTACAATAGTCGCACGGTTCGATCGATCAGGTTAAGCTACGCTTGCCGCGGTTGGTCCGTAGATGGGTGACCATCTTAACATACCAAGACCCCTCCGTGCCTCGGAAAGCACGATAAGCCGTTGGTCCCGGCTGTCATTTGTGGATCTTTGACAGTCGTTACGGATCGTCAGAAGCCCGAAAGTCTGACAACCAGTCTTACCAAGGGGTATCGTATTACCCAGTTACTGGGTTGTGGAAGTCAGATAGGCAGTCGCTCCATGTAAAATACTGGTATTCAGCTGCATCCGGTTAGACTGGAAGCCGACCCCAACATAGTTGGGAAAAGGCTAGGCAGATGATGATGTACTTTCTGAGTTTGTCTTGGACATTACTGACATCGTGAGGAAACCTGGACCTATAATTAATATGAGTTTGAAATCGCTTGTCCACCTTCAGGAAGAGTGGTGATGAATGCTTGTGCCTTTTCTGTATGAAAAGAGGCCTGTGATCTCGATTGGGACTATAATAGGCTGGTATTGTGAGGACTTTTGTATTACTTATGTTTGCTGGGATCCATTGCCTCCTCCTCGTGACATGTGGCCCCATCAGAGGGTTTTTTTTAAATATAGGAGCCCTTTTTAGACCAGTGGACATAGTCGACCTAGTTGTTCCAATGCAATCTTTTTTTTAAGATGACTGAAGTTAAAACGTGTATGTATTTTTGCGAGAAAACCCGGCACAGCTACCGATAGAAAATAACAGCTCTTCTTACTTCTTGAGCAACCTATATTAGAAGACGATTACATTTCAAAGAGTCCCGAGTCCCAGCTACTTCAAAGCGAAATATGGTTCTTATACATAACGTTTTTACTAAGAATTTTGAATTAAATAAAATCTCTACAATGAAAGCAGCATTCACCGAGAACAAGCCTGAATAAATTAGTTCAGTATTAATTTGATTATAAATTCGGTACTGGTGGAATTTAATCTCCAAAAAACTTTCCATCTCGGTGCACCCAAAGATTTGACGGGTTTGAAGATAAGAAGATAATTAATGAAGTGAGCAGGCTTTCTAAAATACCACTTGATCAGTCTAAGATCGGAGGTCATAGAAGGTTGGTTAGTTTTCAAATATTTTTCTGTAGAATTCTATTCCAAATTAAGTAAGTATTGAAAAATGCTCGTCTGATCAGAGTCGTAACTGTATATTAGGCACTTCTAAACTGCCTAAATAATTATGAAGTTTGATAAAACAAATGATCCCTGGGAAAGGAAGTTTTTTAAACATTGCCCTCCATAGTGAATGGTGCGTTTACAAACACAAATCTCAAATACAAAAACGGCCAGAAAAAGAAGAAGACCACTCAAATATATTTCAGTGCGTGAGTTTAAAGTCACGCCACGTAGTATTCGCTCAGCAATTGTAGATACCAGCCGACCCGGAGCCGTTAAAAAATTATGCAAAATGTGCATACGATGAACAGGTATTGTATACAGGATAAAATTTTAACCAGTGCGCAAACTGTAACCTAGCGTAGACATTTTGCGTCGGTTATACAAAACTAAATCAGCTGTTCCATAGATTTTGACCGCGATGGTAATTGCATTTTTCTATGAAACAACATTTTTTTTTCTTTTTTGCCTAACTGGCGAAAATGTCTATGCCAGGGGATCTAGAATGATATGCTGAATTCATGGTTACAGTTTGCGCACTGGATAAAAATTTTACCTGTAGTTAACCAGTGGGGTAATTGCATAACACATTTTCGGAAAAAAAAGACTTTCGTTTTGACAGTTCAACAAAATCCATTGCGTTATTTACGTTGTTGAGTAGAATTTTTTACGAACATACAGGAAAAGTTTTTATCCAGTGCGCAAATTGTAACCATGAATTCAGCATATCATTCTAGACCCCCTAGCGCAGAAATTTTTCGCCGGATACACAAAAAAAAATTAGCTGTTTCATACATTTTGACCGCGTAGGTATTATTTCACTATCATTACACTTTTCTATGAAACAGCAGATTTTTTTTGTACAACCGACAAAAATATTCTGCGCTAGGGGTTCTAGAATGTTATGCTGAATTCATGGTTACAATTTGCGCACTGGATAAAAACTTACCCTGTATAAAGAAGTTGATTACCAATATCCCTCAAAAGTGATAGTAATTCATTTATCACCGTATAGGTTAAATAATGTCACTGGCATGTTATAACGGCAAAGGTATTGTATAGGGTTGTATGTGACAATTTCAAACTTAGGATCTACTTAACCAATGAAACTGAACGCGATCAACACAAATAAACCATGTCTAGAGCTGTCAGTGTCACTATCCCATGACAAAAATAAAAGTCTAGATGGAAGATTACTCGTAGATGTGTGTTCGTTTAGAGATGCGATTGATGAAATTCGCCCTTAACGAAGTTTCAGTGGAAATTGTTGTCAAGTCGTAAATCAATTACGGTTTACTCAATACGACCACATTAATATCGTGACGCGATTTCATCGTGCACTGGTTTTCAACCATCGGTGTTGAACCGAGTGACTGAGCGAAGTCCAACAGAGTGTCTCCAAGTCTCAGCGCTTAGCAGTAGCTGTAGCAGCATACAATGTGTGAAATTCTTACGTTTCTTCTTGAATTCCGAACGTAACGTCGTTTGCTCTATCTTTAAAATACTCTTTAAAATCTTCTCCGAAAACTATGAAAACTATCCCACTCTGTCTCTTTCTATTTTATGTATTAAAAATTCGCCGGCATAATACTTTTCCGTTACGTAACGCTTTTTCCTTTTTTTTTTTTTTTTTTGACGCTGGTATATTGTCAAATAACTTCTCCCGCTCTGGGTGGAGCAGGAGGGCGTGTCAGACTTTTACTGACTAAAACCTTCTGACTAAAACAAGTTCCTACAGTTGCCTGTGTGCCAGGGGCGACGGTTTCTCTTTCGAACAACCCCGGCCCTTGCGGACCCCACCAGTTGGCGCTGACATATCTTTGAGGCGCGCGTGGAACACAACGCGCCGTCGACCCGCGCTTGGTTCTTACCGGACAGCGAGCTACCGATTACTCGCCAGCCGCAAGCCCGCGCCTACGGTGGACGCTTGTTCCGTTACGTGATGATTTTTACAATGTTACTCCTACCACAAGCTGCATTTAAAAAAAATGAAATTCTCGCTGCTATATTTTTACGTCCGTACCACGTGGCCTAACTCAAATAAGTCTATTAGTCTTACCCATTTTGAAATCTTCTTCAATAGTTCGTCCGATGAAGGGCACGCTAGGGTACAGCCGCATGACCTCTTTGATAACAGCCTCCAGGTACTTCATATCAGCCAGGTGAGACATGGTCACGTGGTCTGCACCGTTCAGGATGTTCTCAACCTCCTCGCAGATACGATCCTGGAAAAGGATGGGATGTCAACTAACCAAAACATAAATGTATTTTTCATGCTATGTATAACAATATAATTCATACTGCTGGGACACAGGCCACCAACCTTCGCGTGGGAGTGGGCATGATGAGATGTCACACATGTCTTCAATTTTTTGGTTCTAAGTAGGACATGCTGGTTTACCCACGACGGATGTTCTCCTCTACCGTTTTGAGATTGAATTAGGTTTTATGAGTAAAGTTAAATATAACATTAGGTTTGGTATATACAGGGTGTAACAGAAACCGTATTGCTATCCTTAAGCACTAAAGAAAACAGCTGGTATAGAATCACTATACATAATTTCAGTTCAAAATAAAATACTCTAAGAATTGATAACAAAATTTCGGTTTCATATGTTTCTTAAATTCAATTCATAACAAACGTGTCGACGCACTACGTAGGTCAATAATTTTCCACGTTACTTGCCTATATCACAATAAATGTCTTCCGAGTGATGTGTCAATTTCAATTTGAAAAGTTCGGTTTCTGGTATCAATGTATTAAAAATACTCATAACTTCCGAACATGTAGAGATAGGATTAAAAAACCTTCCAATATCGTTTGATATCATCCAATGAAGCCGTGCCCTTGGTATGTACTCGTATATACCGTATCCGTTACACGTTGTATAGCTAGACAAGTCACGAGTCATTACTCAAACCCAAAGCATTCATTTCAATTAAACCATTTACAGGCAATTTTGAATTGTCTATTTGACACTGAGTAATATCCGATTCCTATGATTTACGAACAGTTATAGATTAAAATTAAGACTTGTGGCAATAATGAAGCAAAGACCTTAATACCTTCGCATAGTAGACCCCCACTATTTGGAAGTAGCTATCACAGGTAATATTACCTTATAAAAGTATTCATTTGACCAGTTTGGAGGGAAAAAAAAATGCTACCATTAGTAAGCAAAACGATCCGGTTTTGTTTGTAGGAATCGAGCTTATACGATTATTCAAATTCAAATTCAAATTCAAATATTTTATTTCGGAATAAACATCCATATAATGTTAGTAGTAGTGTAACTTAGCCTAATGTTAGTATTAAATAATAATAGACAACCAATGAAACCGACACAAGATTATTTGAATACGTGTGTGTGGACATTTACCCATCTTCGTAAGAGGGGAGAGTCCCACCGGTCTGAAAACACATTCAGGATGCTATTGGTGGAGGAGCGCAGGCGCGCCAACATTGAAGCGCATCGCTTCCGCATAATCGCGGCGAAACCGTCGACGCACGCTTCCGCGAACATCCCTGACGCACTATAACGCCACGGCAGCCCCAGAAGCACCCTGAATGCGTTATTGTACTGTACACGCAGGTCGCTGTATGCCCGAAGGGTATACTTCGTCCACAGGCTGCACGTGTAAAGCGACTGGCAGAAGGCCTTAAAAAGCGTTATCTTTACAGAATTCGTACAGCGTGCAAACCTGCGGGCCAGCATGTTGCCACGGACAGCCAGCGACCTGCGCTCCCTGTCTATGTCTACATTGTCTTTTAAGTCATCAGTGACCCAGTGACCCAAATACTTAAACTTTGTAACTCGACCTAAAAGAGACCCAGAGAGTGAGAGTTCAGGTAGTTGTTCGTATGATAAAGTACCCGATTTGAAAACCAACCATTCACTCTTATCGGCATTGTATTTGAGCCCGTGAGCCACTGCATAACTTTCACAAATTTTAAGTAGCCTTCTCATAGCACCAATGGATGGGCTCAGCAGCACCATATCATCAGCGTAGCTGATGTTGTTCACGCACACACCGTCCACGTGACAGCCAATTTTGGTGTTACGGAGCTCACCCATCAGATTATTTATATACAGGTTAAAAAGACGGGGGGAGCTCAAACCCCCCTGCCTCACCCCACAGTCCAGCCCATACATATCAGAATATGAGCCTGACCACTTAACTGTATTCTTTTGACTACTGTACCAATATCTAAACAGTGATATTACATCAGACGGGACAGTAGTGTCGTGAGTGAGCTTATGCCAGAGCAGGTCATAATTGACCAGGTCGAAAGCCTTTGATAGGTCCAAGAAACATGCTATTACAGGAGTCTTTCTGTCTGTATAATATTGGACAGTCTGCTTAAGGCATAAAATTGCACTATCCGTTGACAAGTTTGGTCTAAAACCAAACTGACTATCCTCGAGAACTATATGTTTAGCTAGAATCTTATCAAGCAGACTATCCAATACCTTAGCACAGACAGTGGCGAGCGATATCGGCCTATAGTTGGAGATATCGGAGGCATCACCAGTCTTATTCTTTATTACAGGCACAATAATCGTATTACTAAGATCCACAGGTAAGTAACTATGACTAAGACATAGGTTAAAAATCATAGCAAGTACTCGCGGTAGGTGTACCCCAGCATATTTAAGATGTTCAACGCTGAGGCTATCATGACCGGGGGACTTACCCCTCACCATGTTCTTTATACAGCTCGCGACATGTTTAGCGGAGAACCTGACGGGGGGAGCCCCGGTCGCGGCCTCCCCAGCGCCACTATTTGACGGGCCGCTATAGCCACACAGCCGCGAGTTTACATTAAAATGTTTTTGAAAAGCATTCGCTATATCAGTAGGGTCGCTCACGCCCGCGACGCTCACCGGCGTACCCGACCTATGTTTAAATTTATTTGTTAATTTCCAAAACTTATTAAATTGTTTACTTTCGTGACAAGATGCTAGCATATCCATTTTAATTTGTTCTTGATTATTTTGACAATATTTTAATTTCGCTTTAAAAAGATTGCGCGATTTACACATTTTTTCATAAATAAGTCCAGAAGTAGGTTTGTTGTATAACAGCCACATTTGATAACACAGTCGGGCGTCACGGTGAGCCTCGCGAACGTGTTTGTTCCACCCCACTACATAATTTCCTTTATGACGCTTTTTAACAGAACCTGCATGAGTGAGTTCGGCTCCTTTTTTCAAAATAGAAGTTAAGTTATTGTACAACCTTTCTATCACCGACCGATGCTCAGCTATGTGACATTTATTATCAGCACATTTACAAAATTCTGGAGGAAAATCTATTAATTTTAAGTTGTTATTACAGTAATCATGATACTTATTTATCTGTTCTAAATCCCTCTCACCCCATACAACTTTGTTACAAGAAAAGGAGGATCCAATAATTTTAGGTTTAATTAGATTAATATTACACTCTATTAGTAACGGAATGTGGTCCGACACATAAACGCCGTACAAAATAGACGCACTATTCACCAAATGTCTAGCGGCCTCGGTGACAACACAGTGATCTAGCCAGCGGAGCGAACCGTTGGCGGAACTAGAAAAAGTATGCGAGTCCTGCGGCAAAAGTTCAGTATCAATGCAAGACCAAGATTGATCAGTACAGGTTAAAAGTAACTCACGTGAGAATCGTGTCCCTGGGTGCGCGTTAAAGTCCCCCAACACAAAAACCGACTCCACTTCACTGCTATCAATCACTGAGATAATCTCACTTAAACAACTCGTAAACTCAGTGCGATTTTCGGCACAGTCAGTGGGCATGTACACGCTAAATATTAGCAAAGACCGCTCGCCCTGCGCTATTTTAATACACACGACACGATCGCTAGCACACTTTATAACCGAAACCGACGCAAATAACGACTTCCTCCACAACAGCGCCACACCTCCGTACGGTCTACCAACCAGAACACCAGCAGAGATGTCCACGGCTGATTTCCCCGTGTACGCGAATTCTCCATCAATGGTCGCTAGAAAGGGCACGTCGTGAGGCAGCAGCCAGGTCTCCTGTAACGCTATTACGTCGGCTCGTGCACATAATTGACGAACGCAATCAGCTGATCGAGTTATATTTTTACAGTTGAATGTACACAGTTTAACGTTCGATATACAACCCACTTTAAGTCATTAATTAAGGCATAAATCGTAAAGATTACTTATGTATGACTCCGGTTATACCCTGTACCTTGCGGAACAACATCGAGTAGTTTAGGAGTTATGAGGGAACAGATATACACACATAGCCGATTGGCCGATTATAATCCCATAGAATAGAGAATCTTCTCCACTTAGGAAGTTCAAGTAGATATTTGGTTAGATCATTCGTCTTTCCTAAAAACAGTCGTACGAAAGATTATTTTCAAATAAATTTACCTTCCTCTAGTATACTACACAAGCAATATCAGTTAGATACCCGTAGTTAGAGATAACGAAATACATAGTTCTTGCATTTTCTTTGAGAGAGCTCCAATGGAATTTCATTTCTGCTTGCGTCTACAAAGGTTTCGTTAAAAGCGCAACTGGCAAGTATTTTTCTTTGATTAGTGCAACTTGTTCTAATTTGCAGGAGGGAAAATAAAATACATATGGAATTTAAATTCATATACCGTAAAGATCCATTTCATAGAACACGCCGGAAGAGTCACAAGAATGAGCGTTGCTTCTTACGGTTTCGCGAGCTAAAGTATGCCCTATACCTACGTTTTTCCAGTTTAGGACGGCTAGGTTTTTATGGTGACGTATTTTTAGCACACTGTGGATTCTCAACGCTCGGCTTGATGCCGAGAGTTGAAAACCAAAGTACGATAAAAAACGTCGCGTTAAAAAGCGGACGAATGGACGTGGAGTTACTATGTCTTGAGCTTCACTCAACGGATAAACATCAAGGTAGTGCTACATACATTTCACAGCACGTCAAAAATTCATAGGTAATGTTAATTTTACGTGGGGTGCAAAAAAATAATCGAAGGTCTTCGAAAAAATACAGACGCTCTCAATACGAAAATAAAATAAACTTCATATACATATATGTAACTAATGACATTCTCAGTGTACAAACGAAAATTCGATACAAATAAAAACGATATAATCTCCGAAGAGTCAAAATGGCTTATGAGTTGATTTTCATGAATTTACTCGCCCGAATCGGAGTAAATGAAATGAAAAAATTAACAATTGAAAAGCTTTTGAACATGATAGATTGTACCTACAAACGCATCACATAAATATTACTAAGACAAAAAAAATACTACCTGAACATCTTCGTGATCCGCCAACAGCATCAGACCGAATGTGAGAGCTAACGCCGTGGTGTCGTGACCCTGGAAATAGAACACCTTTTATTTCTGCTTCACTAATTCGACTAATCTAAAGTTGAGCAGACAGGAAGAGTAAACCAAAAAGAATTAATCAAAATCTCCTCTATTTGACGATGAAATAAATCTTCAACTTTTATCTTTAGAATAAACATGGCAGTTTGACATATTTTGTATCTATGCAAAAGCTGTCAAACCGTCATATTTTAATCTCAGATAAAAGTAATCTGACGATTGGAAAGTCAGCCCTTAGTTAGTTTCAGTTTCAGATCTCAGCACCAAATGGAACCGAAACTCTTCCAAAATAGACTGATTAGTAAATTCTACTCTTTGATAAGACTTGTTGTCAGACTTTCGGTCTTCTGATGACCCGTAACGACTCTCAAAGATCCCTGAATGACAACCGGAACAACGGCTTAATGTGCTTTCCGAGGCACGAAAGGATCTCGGTATGTTAAGATGGTCACCCGTCCACGAACCAATCACGGCAAGCGTTGCTTAACCTGATCGATCGAACCGTACGGCTATTATCAATTAGCCACAAGCCCCAAGTAAATATAAATATGTTTAAGTTTTTTGAAATAAATCAATATTATTACTATTAAATTATAACATCTGTGACAAATAAACACAGTTTCTTTCTTCAATTGTTTTCACTATATATTTTCTAAGGAAAATGGTGACTTTGTAGAGATATGTGCAGACGCCAGCACATCAACCCACCCCAAACTGTCAAATTTTCCCAATTGAATATGAATCTTATTCTTATGTCATAAAGTTGAAAATCGATCAAAGAAATTTGACAGGGTAGTTTGAAGTGCTGGCATCTCTACAAGGCCAAAACATTGCAAGGTCTTTAAAACATTCTATGAGTTTAGTAAGTCGCTCCTTATTAAGTGACCTTGTTTTCCTGTTTTTAACATCGGGAACAAAAAAAAATACCTTGCCCATAAAAAGATAGGATTGGTTTTAACCAATTTCGTTCACGACAAATTATTATTTAGCACTTTATGGTGACTCACTTCGAACATAAACGTGTTGACCTCATCCCTGATGCCTTCCATATCAATCTGGCCTTTCTCCTCTGCCTCCAGCAACAGGTCCAGCATGGCCAGTCTCCTCTTAGTTCCAATGCCATCAGAAACATCTGCTTCCTCAGCTCCTTGATTCTGAGCCCTTTGCGCTTTCCTGTCCATTATAACATTGTCTGCAAACGAACGAGCTACAGAGAGAGTTTTGGCAAACTCCTTCCCTTGAGGAGAGTTCTTGTATATGAGGTCGTTGTGCATCCAGATCCTCGTGATCCGGCTCAGCATCTGCATGCCAATGTTCAGGATAGCGTTCTTGTAGTCTACGGTAGCTGCTGTTTGGTCACCATCCAGCTTAGTTCCCATTGCAGTCTCTGTTGATGTAAAAGGGAACATTGAAAGGGTAACGAGTTTGTGTGAGGCTCTCTACTTTGAAAGGGATATACGGACCATAATTACTTTTTCAAGTTGTTCGGGAGTCGATTTACGAAATTCGGGAACATAAATTCAACCCTGCATTAAAAAGGGACCTTCTTTTTGGGTCGAAAACTTTCATTCATTGCCTTTGCAATGGCTCTAAATTTACATTAAAGTAATGACTTTAATGTACATATAGAGACACCAGAAAATAAATAGTAAGTGGTGATTGCCATATTTAGTATATACCATAAATTCTATAAGAATTTGGCTAACTTAAAAAATCACACAGACATTCTGGAAATAAACATTGATAGTAACAATATCTTCAAGGAAAACCATTCAGCGAAACAAGGAAATACTAGACGCTATACTCGGTCCACAACGATTCGTTTTCTAGACATCTCCAACAATTGGAAGTAACTGAGATAGAAAGATATTTGATTGCATTCGTTGATATGGAACACCACGATTTATTTCCATTATTTCTGTTCATATTTTTCTGGCTGTAAACGGCTTTGGAAAAAGAAGTAGAAAATAATGGAAGAAATTATTAAGTGGAAGTTAGGTAATTTCTCTACATATAAAGGGTGGTCAAAGAAGAGGCAAATTAATGTTCTTCTTTTAGAGAAGAAGAACATTAATGAAGAGCTCTCGTGCAGCACTAAAAATCTGACTAATAATAATGCTGAAGAGTTTTTTTTGTTTGAGGGCGCTGATCTCTGAAACTACGAGTACTAGTTGGATTTCAAAATATATTATTTGTATTTGATAGCCCAATTCTTGAGGATGGCTATAAGCTATTAAACACAACGCTATGACTGTTAGGAGCTTTGCAAACATAAAAAGTAAGAAAAAGGGTAACCGAAAACGAAGTTTATAGCACGGGCACTCGATGCGATGCAACGGGATTGGTCGGGGGATCAAGAAATTTACGTGGAGCAAGTTGCAGGCAGAAGTTAGTATAAATAATAACTAGGGACTGCCAAGGAAATCTAAATTGGATCTTCTGTGAACTAAGACAAGCGACATAATTGACCAGCCCCGGATTTACGCCTAGGCCTACAAGGCCCAAACATAGGGGCCAACCAAGGGGCCCCAAAGTACCCCTACATTTTTTGAACTTGCCTCGTTGTTTCTCATATTTCTTCAGCGCATTTTTACATTAAATGGTCAAACCCCTCCGAGGCGGAGTGCTAAAAATCTTCGAGCTCGCCTCGCCCGCTATTATTGTTGTCTGAAGAAAGTTCGATGATTCAAGTAGGTAGGGTACTTGAGTATTATGGAATACGAGGGAAAAGAACGTCTTTGTTTAGAAGGTTGATTTATGACAACTGGTGAAATAAATATAGTGACATATATTATAGCACATTTTGTATTATTCCTGACGTTATTTCTTGATGTGCTGGCGTCTGTACAAGGGCTTAGCCGAGCTCTTAGTCCGGACCTGTAATTGGCCTGGTGTGCCGTGACTAAGAGAGCTGATCAGTGTTGCCAACTCCAAAAGTTCAAATTATCGAGTTCCGATCCAAAAATTATCGTATTCCGGGCAAAATTATCGTACAAAATCCAAAATCACCAAAAAACCTCATTAATTCATTTCAATTGAAAACAAACGACAAGTATAGAGTCAAAGGAGGAGTATGTGCCAAGTTTCACCAGCAGATCAAACCGTAACCGTGTTTTATCGTAGTGTTCAGTTAATTAATGTTTTTTTTTTTTAATTTTGTTCACAGTAAGTATAAGATTAAATAAAGTCATAAATAAAGAATCATTGCATAAGTTTTTCACCAAAAAGCTATTTGATGTTTTGTTTACGACTATGTGCTTATTGCGGATGGAAACATAAGAATATTTTCAGGATTGTTATCGTACATCGTACCATTAACCAAATTATCGTACGCCCCCATAATTATCCTACGGGTTGACAACACTGGAGCTGATCTACATATAACACCCTAGTTGCGTAACACACGATTAATCATGATCGATTTCTTTTTGAAAGTTCAACAATATTCATTGCGTTATTTACATTGTTGAGCAGACACATTTTTCGAACTTATAAAGCAATGGTTTAGCAATCTTTTTCAAAACGAAACAGATTATGATTAATCGTGAGTTACGCAATTAGGGTGCTGCGGTCACTACAATAATAATTGACTTTATTGAGCATCAAGAATAATTATTCCACACTCGCTTATGGCAATATCAGGTAGGTTACTTACCTACCTGATATCGCTTAAACAATATGAACAAATGCATTTTTGTGTCAAGTACAACTGAAAGGCAGAGACCCTGAAAGAACATCGATAAGAGATAAAAAGCTAAGATTAATAACGAGACCTTAAGCCTGTCAAGTTCAATTGCACACAAAGTAAGTTAAGGTACAATTTACAACCGCATTACAAATATGCAATGCTTATGAACGAACTGCACAAAGTTTACTTAAAATGATTTTTTTAGAGACAATTTACTATCAAAATCAAAATATTTTATTTCACATAAACCTGGAGGGGCAGGGCACTCTTATGAAATGTCAGAAGCTATGTGCACGGTTCCAATTGTCGCTTCCTATGGAGAAGAACCGGCAAGAAACTCCACGGTTACTCTTTTAAAAATAATTAGCTTTTATAATGTTTTCAAATTACAGTGATAATAGATATGGGAGGACAGTGCAGGCCTGTCAATAAGTATCAGGTACTTACTGGAATGAAAATAAAGAATAGAAAATAATCTACAAATCTATCTATACAAATATACGAATTAATAAAAATTGAAGTATCTGTTTGCAGGGGCGTAACTAGGGTGGGGCAGGCAGGGCGATAGCCCTGGGCGCCTATCGCAGGGGGGCGCAAAAAGTCGCCAAATAATAAATTCAAATAAAAACATCAATAAACCATTTCATACAGTTACCTATGTATATCTAAGAAATCTGAAAAGCTGCTTGAATATATTGTGTAGTATGAGGATAAAGCGTATTTCCAAATCTGCCTATTTCTATTAAAATTCTCTTAAAATTGCAGCATTGCCAGATATTTTTAGTAACTTGAAATTAATTCAATTTTTACGTTATTGAAGGCTATTTTTCAAGAACAGTTTTACGACCTAGCTTTGGCCTAGCGAAGGGGCGTAAACGTGAAGCGTACCCTAGGCGCCATTTTCTATTAGTACGCCCCTGTCTGTTTGTAATGTCAACATAACAGCTTTTTAATTATGCGTTGCTTATAACAATTTTTTTTTTATCTCCAAAACCGCTGAAACGATTTTGATGGAATTTGCTACGGAGATACTTTGAAACCTGAGGAAGGACATAATCTACTTTTTGTCGATATACGACGCGGGCGAAGCCGCTGTCGAAAGCTAGTAATTGATATTGATCATAATTATATCGAACCGAAAACAAGTTTTTTTTCAAACAGTGCCGATGCAGTTATTGGTTTTTTTTTTACATTTTCTAAGTATAGACCAGGGTAGAAGCCTTTAAAAATAATGAAAAGTGAATAAAAATTATAATAGAATAAGACCCATTAGAAAAGGAGGGAAATATGATAAAAATGAAAGGAAAAATAATTTACGGGCGATCTGAGGTTGGGAAGGGGATGGGGTGAGTTTTTAAGGGTAAAAAACGGTTTTTCTCGATTTCCGGCAAAACTAAAAGTCCTATCGAAAAAAGTCAAATGGAAAAGTTGTAGATAATAAAAAGATCTAAAACTTTTGTATTTACACTTTTTTCACATAACCTCAAAATTTATGTGAAAAATTCAAAAAACCAAGTTTTTGGTTTTTTATTTTTATCTTTTACAAAAAAATTTTTTTTTTAACGAAATTTTGTGAAAACTTACCTTTTTATGTCCCAAATACGCTGTAATTTATTTAATTAAAAATATTTATTTTTTCACCTTATTTTGAATTAATATCGAAAAAACACCCTAATTTTCAATCGAAAATTCACCCGTCAAAATATCAGCTTTTTTCAAAAAGTTGGTGTGGTTTCTGTTCGTTGGAATCTCTACTTTCCGATGGTAAAAAAAAATATATATGTTACTATGGTAAATCTTCTCAGAAAATGCAAAAATTCAAAAAAAACTTGAATTCGAAAATTGCAAATGATACAAACTGATTCATGCATACTGATAATCTGAAAAGACAAAATCGAATTAATAATGTCTTCACTATTTAATCGTGAATAAACTCCCATGAAAAAAAAAAAATTAAAGAAATCAATGTCAAAATGTATAAATAATATATTATAAATCTATAAAAAAGTATAAAATATATATGAAAATCGGCCAAAAGTTTGTTTTATTAGAAATATATTTACGATACATATTTTATATATTTTTTATAGATTTTGAAATATATTTTTTTTCATGGGATTAAATTTGTTTGTGCAAAATTAAGGAGATAATTATTTTTTTATCTTGTACTAAAATATCATTTAATTTCAATCTTTAGGTTATGTTAAGTTAAGCATACTATTTTTTAAAGAAAATATTACGATTTTTATGGTTGAGTTGATTGATACAGATAAAAATAGAGATAGTATTTACCTTCCTATGCAGATTCGAAAAGTTTTATTGTTTTTTTAAGTAAACTTGTCACAATTATCTTCAAGAAACTCAGCGTGCACGTGTATTTTTATAAACGATGTTGTATACTGTACTGTATTTCGAATACTGGTTAGGCTAGCGGTTGTAACAGCTGCTACGAAATATATAGTATATAATAGTAGGTATGTATGTAGTAAGACCCAGACCCGCCTAGCCCCTTCCCCACTTCTCCACGAAATACCTTTTGATGGGCTACAATTTTTCGTAGGTCACTCAGGTATATCTACTCAGGTATATATATAATTTATCTCAAAATAGTTATAAATAAGCATCTACGCATATAATTTAAAGAAAATTATACAACTTTCTCCAAATATTGTAGATGTCTTATTAAATATTAATTTAATTAACTTATTTGTTTGTTAATTATAGTAGTATATTTTTATTTGCAATTTTTTTTGTTATCAACGTCACATGTAATCTAACGTTTTTCGAGTAATTAAAGTCAAAATTTTAATAAATAGCTCAAAATTATTTATAATAATTAAAAAAAAAAAAACAAATTCAAGTTTTTTTTTAATTTTTGCGTTTTCTGAGAAGATTTACCATAGTAACATATATTTTTTTTTTCACCATCGGAAAGTAGAGATTTCAACGAACAGAAACCACACCAACTTTTTGAAAAAAGCTGATATTTTGACGGGTGAATTTTCGATTGAAAATTAGGGTGTTTTTTCGATATTAATTCAAAATAAGGTGAAAAAATAAATATTTTTAATTAAATAAATTACAGCGTATTTGGGACATAAAAAGGTAAGTTTTCACAAAATTTCGTTAAAAAAAATTTTTTTTTGTAAAAGATAAAAATAAAAAACCAAAAACTTGGTTTTTTGAATTTTTCACATAAATTTTGAGGTTATGTGAAAAAAGTGTAAATACAAAAGTTTTAGATCTTTTTATTATCTACAACTTTTCCATTTGACTTTTTTCGATAGGACTTTTAGTTTTGCCGGAAATCGAGAAAAACCGTTTTTTACCCTTAAAACTCACCCCCATCCCCTTCCCAACCTCAGATCGCCCGTAAATTATTTTTCCTTTCATTTTTATCATATTTCCCTCCTTTTCTAATGGGTTTCATCCTATTATGATTTTTTTTGGTTTTAAAAATTATCGACCCTGGACTAGTACTCAAGTTTGCAAGTCAAACCTCATAATTATGATTTTGAATGCAAAACACAACCTCACCATTTCAGATACGAAATACCTGACTCAAGCCTGCAATCATGTCCGTCAATTAACGGGCATGGTGATTTGCAACTGCTATATCTGCATATAGCAGTTGCAAATCACGAGCGCACGACTTTGGACTTTAATACATTGACATAAGGTTCCAATTTCAATTATGGATGCAGGCAGATGCAGGGCGTAAAAAATTCTAAGCCTTAGGATAACTTGTTGTTCAGCGTATGGAATATAATTAAGGAGAATAATTATGACGTCACAGCAACGATTACCTACTCACTGATTACTACTGATTAGAGGCCATGGTAGAGGGCCGTACTCATTGAGGTAATTGGTGCAATGTTGATCTTGATAAAAAATATGAGCACTATATTATATATAGTGGGAAGATGATTCTGACATTGAATAAGGTAAGTAACTGCATTTATTTTTCAATGACATCCGGCTACAGAATGGCACGGCTATCAACGCGCAAACTGTTACAATGAATTCAGCAAATGAAGACCCCTTTGAAATTTTTTGTAGGTCATTAACAAAAAACAATCTGTTCCATATGTTCCGTGGTCCGTTTTGACCACGTTGGTTTATTCATTGCATTGCTTTGTTTATTCTTTTCTAAGAAACAGCAGATTTTATAATAACCGACGAAAGTTTAGCTATACGCTAAGGCGTCAAACAACATGCGCTGAATTCATGGTCACTATTTGCGCCCCATTGTCCCCTTGTAAACTAACTAAATAACTCTTGTATAAAACGAGAGTAAACTTCTAGTAAACTTTCCACAATACTAAAATGAAAAAACTCTTCCTATTCAAAAAATATTTAATATCGCTCATAGTATGATCTTCTTTGTAACTAGACGACAAAAAAAGAACAAACTTACTAGGAAAGGAGTTTTCTAGCTTTCCAAAGTAACACACATGTAGTTCTCAGAATAAAGTTAGTATTGTTCCAGCCTTGGTCGCCATCGCTATTGTACAATTTAACAATCAAGACATGAGATCTTGAATGTGACATAATTACTAATAATAAAGAGGAAAGATTTGATTGTTTGTTTGCATTGAATTGGGGAAACAGCTATAGTTGTAACTGTCAGAAAGCGTTTATTTAACAGAAACGGGCCATAAGGACTATAGTAAGGATCTCACAAAGAGACTCATGTAGAGAGCACTTTAAAGAGCTAGACATTTTGACAGTACCAAGTTTATATATATTAGTAATCCTAAATCTCTTTGCTAAGTATATTCATGAGTATGAAACACAAGAGGAACGTAAGATACGAGAAAGCACAAGAAGGAAGGATTTCAAACACAAAAGGGCACCAAATTTTAACGTAGCTAAGCATTGTTCAAGATATCAAGCAGTCGAGTTATTAAATAGGTTACCGACTGATTTAAAATTATTAATTTATAGCTCTCACTCATTTAAAACTAAATTAAAGGCCTTCTTATTGGAAAAATGTTTATACTCAGTGTCAGAATATATGTCAAATTTTAATGATAAATGATAAAATATATATTTATGATTTTAAAGTCACTAATAGCTATGATAAATTATGTTTTTGACTTAGGACCTTCATGAATTTGTACTCTCAATTTAAAAAAATAAATCTTGACATTGAATTTTACATGTTTACAGATTTAGATTTGACATTGTATTTATTAACATATTTTAAATTAACTTGACTATTAAAGTAACTTTTCACTTCAATTTTAACTAGGTTTTTAAATGTATTGTTTCTGCATGTGATAATTTTATTTAATATGTAATGTTCGACACAATGTTAATTGTTTATGAATAATAAATGAATGAAATGAATGAATAGGCTCCGAAACTACTGAAACGATTTGAAAAATTCTGTCACTGTTGGAAAGGTATACTATCCCCGGGTGACATAGGCTATATTTCATCCCCGTATTCCCACGGGAACGGGAACTACGCCAATGAAACCGCGGAGCGCTGCTAGTTAAAGATAAGTAACTATTGCAGAAACGTATTTATTTATTTAATACTTAACGCACAAAAATGTAAAGACAAAGGCATTTTCTACCAGTCGACCTTTGGGTGATGCAGAGACAAACAGTAGTAGGTGCGATTACGTCAGATGTGTTTTAAATATTTATCCAAAAATTACAAAATATGCACATAATATTGTTATACCTATACCTATAAAACTATATACAACGTGTAACGTAAATAACGCACAACCTCGCAAGGGGTCATTGTACTCATCATCATGAACTACTTTTATTAAGGGACCAAACCTGAAATCGCGAAAAAAAAATCAGCTGTTCCCTACGTAGTAACTGTTAAGTAGTTAATAATGATGAGTACAATGACCCCTTGAGATGTTGTGCGTTATTTACGTCACACCTTGTATTTGATACAAAACATATTACTTACATGTTTTTTTTTTTGCATTGCGCAAGTTTCCTTTTATAAAAAGGACGATTTTAACGTGTTTAAAATTATGTTCAAAGTGACTTTCAAATACCTATATTGTTAATACATGATACTCTTTTTATCGTAATGGTTCAGTTTTTTTTTTTTCATGATATACCTATACGCCCGAATGAAAAAACAAAAGCCTTAGGATAACTTGCGTGTTAGTCTGTCCGTCTGTTACAGCCATTTTGATCCGAATTTAAAGAACCAGTAAGATTTTTTTGGACACATGAATTTATGTGTCCCAAACACGGACGTGTAATGAGGACAACAGCCCCTAATTTATAATTTATTTATAAAAAATAATTTACTTATTTGCCTCTCAAAAGTGACAAGTAATTTTTTAAAAGTTTTCATAATTATTTTACCGTGAAAAATTATGAAAGGTGTTACTGTGAGGGTCGCCGTTGTTTTAAAATAATTTTAAAATAGTTTTAAGGAAATAGATGAAAATCGGCCGGGCGAGGTGGCCGATTTGGCCCGACAGGGTCCATAATTGTGACTAATTTTATTTCCCTTCCAACATTATACATTATGGTACGCAATAAAGAATTGAGAATTGATTTACATTTATTTCACCCATCTCAAAAACTATTCACTAAAAAAGAGCAAAATCGTATCTTGCTTAAATGTCTTACCACAGATAGTGAACAGCGTGAAGTCACTGATCAAGGGCATCAGGCTGATGTCTTCACCCTTCTTCTCCTTCAGCATCTTCACCATATCCTGGGTCTTCTCTTCGATCACTGTCGCGAAGTTCTTCAGGATATTGAAGTGGAAGGTCGGGGTGAGGATCTTACGACGCTTGTGCCAGTGAGCACCTGGTGGGAGAGAAGATAAATGAAGATTAAGTATTTTTTTTAAAGATTAAGTATTGGGTATTGATAGATAAATGCTAAAAACTGCGTTGACCACAATACACTTATCTGTAAATTACACCACTATGGAATTCGTGGACAGGCTGCTAATCTTGTACTTTCCTACTTATCAAACAGGCAGCAAAAAGTAAACGTTAATGGGGCGACGTCCTCGGGGTCTCTAGTTAAGATGGGCGTGCCTCAAGGTTCAATTCTTGGCCCTTTTTTATTTCTAGTTTATATTAATGACCTTCCTTACCTGATGGCTAACTTCTCGGATATAATTTTATTTGCTGATGACACTTCTCTTATTTTTAGAATAGATAGAAAAGATACAGATGTCTTACATGTCAATGATAGTCTAGCTGTTCTTTCGAAATGGTTTGCCGCTAATAATCTTTTACTCAATGCGAACAAAACTAAATGTCTTAAGTTCTCGTTACCAAATGTACCCCAAGTAGGTCTAAACTTAAAACTTGATGGGAAGAAACTAGATGCTATTTCGGAAACTGTATTTTTGGGAATTACTTTAGATTCAAAATTGCAATGGGGTGCTCACATTAGAGCTCTTTCAAGTAGATTAAGCTCAGCTGCTTACGCAGTAAGAAAGATAAGGCAGTTGACGGATGTAGCCACAGCTAGGTTAGTTTACTTTGCTTATTTTCACAGTATTATGTCTTATGGCGTTCTGTTGTGGGGATCGGCAGCTGACGTAGATTCAATTTTCATTTTACAAAAGAGGGCAATCCGCGCAATCTATAAAATGGGGCCTCGCGAGTCTCTTAGAAACAAATTCAGCGAAATTGATATTCTAACTCTGCCGTCTCTTTATATCCTAGAAAATATCTTGTACGTTCGCAAAAACTTAGGCCTTTTCAAAAAACGATGTGATTTCCATAATCTGAATACACGTAGTAAAGATGAAATTGTGATTCCAAAATTTAGATTGACTAAAACTAGCAAGTCATTTCTAATAAACAGTATCCGCTTCTATAACAAGTTGCCAAAGTCAGTTACAGAACTTAGCGATGGAAAGTTTAAAACGCACATCAAACGTATCCTTATCAAAAAAGCATATTATAAGATAAAAGACTACGTTGAAGACAGGGAAGTTTGGCATTAATTCCTTCTGCACATGTGGCTTCCCTGGTACCTCATTAACAGCATATCTATGTGAAAGTCTATTAACTGCTCTCAATGTTCTTTTTATTTTTACAATGCTGACATATTCTCGTCATTATTTGACATTATACATCAATTTTAATATCAACTATTTTTTAGTGATTGTCATGTTAATCATGTCACTATGTTTAATTAGGTTCATTTTATTTATGTAGATTATTTTACATATTGTGAATGGGAGAACGTTGTAGGCCTTACAGACTAGATTTGTAGACGATTTTCTATTCTGGATTCGTCTAAGTACCTGGTACTTATTTACAGGCCTGCACTGTCCTCCCATACATTTTTTTACCTGAAAACATTGTTAAAGCCAATCATTTTTAAAAGAGTAACCGTGTAGTTTCTTGCCGGCTCTTGTCCATAGGAAACAACATTTTGGAACCGTGCACCTAGCTTCTGACGTTTCATAAGTGCCCATGCAGGTTTATATGAAATAAAAATATTTTGATTTTTTTTTGAAATGACTCTCTTGGTCAACATACGAGTACTATATTATCACCATATAATATGTAAAACTACATTCGTACAATTAAATTAAATTCAAACATTTCGATGATCAGTTCAATGATTGGTATTTACAAACAGCGTTTTAATTAAAGTGGCGACACTCCTCTATAATAAAAATGTTATCTTGTTGTAACAGATCCCATGGCTGAACACTTGCCCCCCAAAATGTAGGTCAAGGCTTAGTTTCCCCCCCGAGTGGGTTCCCCCCCGAGTGGGTTCCCGCATTGTCGTTGCGGGGGGGCTTAGTAACCGTGGTCTCCCATCCACGGTGAAGCCAAGAGGAACCCAACGGTGGGGCCGCTCGTCAGGGCTTTTGCCTTCAAGCCATTGACGTAGCAGCCAAAAAGTAGGTTGCGGTGAGGTGCACCGCAACTGAGGTGGGCCGCGATGTCGAATGGGAGGCATCGCGGCTGAGGGTTACGGGCTGCGGTAGAGGAGGAGTGCCGGTGCTTCTGAGCAGCGCTCTTCCCTTCCGTGGCCTGGACGGGGCCGCCACCGTTTGATGGCGGACGCGGTGGGGCCGCAGGGGAAGAGGAGTGTCGGTATAGCGTTGGCCGCTCTCCCTATCCTCTGCGGCCGAAAAGTGGTAGACGGGACGGCGCGTTGTGTTCCACACGCGCGCCGTCAAAGATGTCAGCAACCACAGGTGGGGTCCGCAAGGGCCGATGCCTGCCAGGGATGCGGGTTTGTTCGAAAGAGATACCACGGCCCCTGGCATACGGGCTACTAAGGGAACACGGGTGGGTTTTAGTCAGTAAAAGTCTGACACGCCCTCCTGCTCTACTCAGCAGGAGAAGTTATTTGATGATTTCCCACCCAAAAAAAAAAAAGGCTTAGTTTGGGATATAGGATCAATTCTTTGTAATTCACAAAAATTGTCAGTCAAGTCAGTCTCTGGTCATATTTTCAATGTATTTCTTTGAGTGAGAAATAAACGTTTTCATTTTTACTAGTGGTCGCAATTCGACCATATTTCATTAAAAATTTTTTTTTGCTTTCTAGTCCTCCATACAAACATTAACTGTGCCTTTGATATTCCTCCGACCGCGTAGTTTCCGTAAAAAGGGGTACAAAGTTTTCGCTATATGGATTTATTTTAATAACGTTAACCTCCGCATCCAGCAGTTTATAAATGGTGGTAAGTGGCACAACTGTTTGTTAAGTTAAAAGAACTTGATTCTAAACAATTGAACTAAATAACTTGCCACAATAGCTCTTTTCTCTCGTTCCCGATGTGTAACCGACCCCTCCTTCCGTGTTCTGTGTATATTGGCATTTTCACGCCTCCATGCAGGCGCTATCGGCCTTATCGGCTCAGCTTTCGCTTCGCCAGTCCATCTACACCACGACGAGTCAACCTGCTAATCTGAATGGAGCTCACTTGGGTAAATCTCCCAACTGAATCTTAGCTTGAATGTGTTTTCTCTTCCGTATAGTAAGAATTCGAGAAGATTGATGATCAATAAATCCAACCTAACATTATTATTAAACTTACTACTACAGCCGGTCTATTCTGTAAAAAGCTTACCACGAAAAGTTAGGCAGCTTTAGATGTTCTGACGTAAACTAACAATCAAGCACTTGGTATAAGTCTTAACATTTCTAAAACAAGTAGATTAGTACTAAGACCAATTTAAACAACGGCAACAAAGCCCTTCTCAACATTCCCATTCTGACCGTTTATCTTCTCGGCAGATGTACAGTAACGAGCAAAAATACTACACTCAAGCAAGATTCAAAAGCGATTTTCTCTTTAAGTACCTATGTTATATTTCATATTATAATCTGTAAGAGCTCAGAATAACAAAGTAAAAGATTAAAAATATTAAATAAAATACACAATGTAGTAGGTACAACAGAAAGTAGATGTTAAGCCGTCGGTGTCCGCGAGGAAAGAGAATGAATGCATCGGTGCATGCCAGACAGGCACGCCCGCCGCCAGCGCTTTGCTATCTTCACAGTTGTCAACTTCACGACAGTTCTCGAACACCATCTACGGCCTTTCACATCATCAGTAGTTATCAGTAGTGGCTAGTAGTGTCATCCTTATCATTTCAGCTGAAAAACGTCCGCTGCTGGACTTAGACCGGGGATGTCAATGTCAATAATGCCCACTTTGAGAAATCTGACCAGATTTGTGCGTCTCGCATCCAGCGGATTACTGCGGTCTTCAGTAGGTCTTCCGTCCACCTTATGGGAGGCCATCCAACGCTACATCTTCCAGTACGCAATCGCCACTCCATAACCTTTCGGCCCCATCGGCCATCTGTTCTGCGAGCAATGTGCCCTGCCCACTGACTCTTAAGTTTGGAAATTCTTCGGTCTAGGCCGGTAACTTTTATTATCTCCAAGCATAGCCCCTCCTCTCTCCTTTGTGGTGTCACGAACAAAGTGTTATCGAAAGCATACAATGTATTATGAAGTAGATAATTTCTCAAACTTTCAATTATTATTTTACGAGAAAGATGCTTTTGAATATTGCGGAACTGTGAGGTACTTTTGCTCGTGACTGTACGGGCGGTTTTTCGCCTCAACGTTCAAGTTGCTTACTTTGTTTGACGTGGGTATAACGTGTTTGGATATATAACAGCATTCTGTACTCAGTAACCTGAGAGAACTTCCCGGAAAAAGATTAAGAAGGCCCGTAAAGTAGGCCGAACCTTGAGGCTTTGTACAAAGAACCCGCCAGGAAAGATTGGAAAGCTTCAGGGCTTGTTTTAAATGAAATAATAAAAATATTAGATATCCGGTTTAACTGTAGGTTGATCAACCTTTATAAATTCTGCCACGTGCGTATTCAAACAGTATTGTCTATTTAAAGCTATGACAGATTTCGATACCGCCATTTCTATTTCCGCGAAATTACGCCGAGCTTTTTTTTTTGTATCCGTTTAAATCTGTACATTGATATGCATTCAAAGATCATTCATTGTCTTTTTAAAGTTGGCTGGCCATGACAGTTATATATTGCCATCTCATTTCCGCGGAAGGCCATGAGTTTTTTTTTTAAGTTTATGAACGGAAATGTCCTAGGTCAATTTTAACGTTAGGTTACGTTTATTTTATACTTTATCCTGGTAGTCTGGGATAAAGTATCACATATGCTAACCCGGGTCATAGTCTAAATGTGAGCCCATCAAAATCCGTTCACATATTTAGGCATTAAAACGTAACAAACTAAGTAAAAAATTAAGTAAACAAAATGTGGTGAGTGATCCACCTGAGACCACGTTTTGTACATGAAGTAATAATCTAAGCAAATAAATAAAATTGAAGTGTCTGTTTGTAATCTCAAAATAAGCCTTTTACTAAATACATATGAAAGAATAAACGGTACTCATTAAAAAAAATCTGTTTGTCTGTTTGTTTCGGCTAATCTCCAAAACGGCTGGACCGATTTTACCTTTCAGTGGCAGATAGCCGATGTCATAATGAATGACATAGGCTAACTTTTTGTCTCGGTAGCATGTTCCCGTGGGATAATTAGCGACATCCACGCGAGCGAAGCCGCGGGCAGCAGTAAATAATAAAATATTAGTATTTTAGGGTTCTATGACTAAGTTAACCAACCTGTGCTCACCAGCAGTCCATCGCCGAGCCAGCCCTTCAAGAACTCATACGGGACACTCTTCTTTATGTTCTTCGAATGGCCCAGTACCACCTGGAACAAATCATTGTATTAGCAATATCATCATAACATCGTGACGGAGTCGTCAATATCATATTTCCAGGACTCTGTACTCTCACGTATTTTAAAATATTGTAAAAGTCAGTTATTTTTAAAAGAGGACCGTGGAGTTTCTGGCCAGCTCATCTCCAGCGTCAGGCACTAGTTGACTGGAATTTTGCTGAATTGGGCCTTTTTGGCGCAGCCGTGAGGAACATCTTCCTGCTAATTTCTTACATCGCCTTTTAAACTTTTAATCTGTTGTATGTATTTTCTTTATTTCTCCATAGAAAACGACCAACGACCTTGCACACAGTTTTTGACGTTTCGTAAGAGTCTATGTACCTTAAGTGAAATAAAATATTTTGATGTTGAGGACCAACATGGTGGTTTCTGAAAAATACTAAGCCGAACCCAATGTAATAGGGAAATGGCAAAACAATATGAGGATGATGGGGCGGTCTGAAAATCTAAAGTTTCCAGTCACTCCTAGTGATAGCTATCTTCAGCACATGTATTCATCCAAAAAAAAAAGGGAAAAAGGTCAATCCTCGAATCCGACTCGGTTGGGCAGCGTTCGGGAAGCTTCGCAATATCTTCTCGTCCCACATACCGCAGTGTCTCAAGACGAAAGTCTTTGACCAGTACGTGTTGCCAGTGATGACTTATGGAACCGAAACGTGGTCGCTCACAATGGGCCTCATAAGAAGGCTTAAAGTCACTCAAAGGGCAACGGAGAGGGCTTTGCTTAGAGTTTCCCTACGTGATCGAATCAGAAATGAAGAGATCCGTAGGTGAAGTCAGGTAGCCGACATAGCCCGAAGAATTGCCAAACTTAAGTGGTAGTGCGCAGGACATATTGCTCGCAGAACAGATGGCCGATGTGGCCGGAAGGCTCTGGAATAGCGAGCGCGTACCGAGACATAAAGTTGGAAGGCCTCCCACAAGGTGGATCGATGACCATGTGAGGGCCGCATGAGTTCGCTGGATGCGGGAAGAACAGAACCGGTCGTAGTGGCGGAGCTTGGGGGAGGCCTATGTCCAGAAGTGGACGTCTTTCGGCTGAAATTATGATGATGATAATGATATAATAAATCACCGAAATACTCGTACATCACAGAATCCAAATCAACTTAAGGAATCACATTCCCTACAATAATTTTAAGCCACATCCAACTACGCGCTTTTTCGTGTTGAACGGTAACTTGTGTTTGATATTTTCAGCCCATGCATCAAGCAAACCTTGAGCTGTTTTTTATTTATTTTATCTACCCACAAAATAATTACTGTACCTATAAATTGTCTTTTTTATACATAGAATGATACCAAAATGAATGCCTGAATAAAATCATGCTGTTGAATTTTCGACCATCGATGCTAAACTGAACGCTAAAAATCTAATGGCGGTTTTATTTCGTAGGCGTTCATTTAGAGGTGTAGCTTAGCGATATTTAAAACGGGCACTATTGTCACATGATTAACTAAACGGCTATTGTCGAGGAGTTTACACATTCCTACTACACTCACTGAACGAATATCTGAAACGTTTTTATCATTTCCAGTTAAAGGAATAGACACTCCAGTTTCAGCTAAGTGAATGAAAATGTTTCGAACAAAATTTGTGAGGAGTCTTCCGGTAGGTACTCGATAAACAGTGACATTTTAAAAGCTTTTAGATTTGTAGCGTTATGTATCATCTGTCGCTCTTAGAGATCAATTTGACCCGGTTTCTTACTAGTTTGTCTTTGAATTTCCTTTAAAATTTAGCTCATGGTTCCTTTCAGCATTTCCTGTCATTCAGAAACTAAACAAAACGGTTTGAATTAAATCAGACTGCATATAAAGTGAGTGGTTCTGAAGGTTACAAATTAACTAGCTTTTGTCTGCGGCTTCGCCCGCGTGGAGATCGGAAAGTATCCCATGGGAATGTACCACGATATAAAGTAGTTTATACGTTACTCCAGTATTTAAACTATCTGTGTGCCAAATTCATCTAAATCCGGTATAATAGTAATAGTAGTTTTTGCGTGAAAGAATAACAAACATCCATCCATATATATATGGCCTCACAAACATTCACATTTATCTATACCTACTAATCTATACTAATTATTATCGATACTATAATGTATCTATACTAATAATTATACTAATATTGTTTGTTTGTTTGCATTGAATAGGCTCCGAATCTACTGAACCGATTTGAAAAATTAATTAACTGTTGGGAAGCTACACTATCCCCGAGTGACATAGGCTATATTTTATCCCCGTATTCCCACGGGAACGAGAACTGCGCGGGTGAAACCGCGGAGCACTGCTAGTACTACATAATAATAGGATATGCAGAACCACAGCCAGCCAAAATAATAGACAACTGGTTCCAAAGACAATTAATGCCTCAGGTATTCAGTCACTTAATGCCTCAGGTCGCACGTTCGGCGTATTATTCATCATCTGCAACACCTTTTCCCAACTATATCTATACACGATAAATTTTAAACCAGTGCACAAACTGTAACCATGAATTCAGCATATCATTCTAGACCCCCAGCGCTGATATTTTCCACACTACACTACAAAAACGTACCGAGAAAACACATTGATTTTATCAAAATCTCCCAAACGCCATAGTGCATATAAGTAGGCACAAAATTACAAAAATGCCAACTTCTTTATTTTTCTTATTATAGTTAGCATATCCTATGTCATGTCAAGCGAAAGAAAAAAGTGTAAATGAGGACCGTTATACCATTACATTAGATGAGACCATTATCTATATAAATAAAATAAAAGTCCTGACTGACTGACTGACTCATGAACGCCCAGCCCAAACCCTTGGACCTAGAAAGCTGAAATTTTGCACAGAGTTTCCTTTTATAATGTAGACAAAGAAAAAGGAAGGATTTTTCGAAATTCAACCCCTCAGGGAGTTAAATAGGGGATGAAAGATCCGCGCGGGCGAAGCCGCTGGCAAAAGCTAGTATTAGATATGGCATATTTGCTGAACAATAAGACAAATAGGTAAAGAAGAATTTAACGTACCTCGATGTCAGCCGGTCCGGAAATGTGGAGGACTCTCATGCCCATCACTTTGAACACGTACCGGTCGCCATATTTCTTCGTGTAGTCTACCAGGATATCCAGGAGCTTGTCTGAAAGAGGAAGGTAAGTTGAATATGTGTTAATTCTAGGTCTTACATACTAATATTATAAACGTGAAAGTAGTTACTTTTTCACTCCTTAACGTTTGAATAAGCCGTTCAAACGGCATGGGTTAGGATATAGGATAGAATCCTAGGTTCCCGTGGAATGATTTAAAAAACGCGACGCGAGCGAAGTCGCGGACAAAAGCTTGTATTTTTTATTTGTTGGTATGAACTGGACACCTGGCAAGGCACATTGATGGCAGGTGGAGTAAGGCTTTGATAGATCTATTTTTCAACCCACAGAAGACAAAAGGCAGAAGGAAAAACACGGTTGCTCCCACTGTCTCAGTTAAGTCTACATTCGTGAAAAGACAATATCCTAGGCAAATATCCCATTTATACAATCTTCTTAATATTAGAACTTGACATATACCTATTAACTTATCGCGAATACAAAAAGGCTTTGTCGAAATGGCTTAAGTCAAAGACCTTTGACGAAGTAGAAAATATGGTGCAATCAATGATACTATTATTAAATAAATATAACACTATGTTATTTCTGCTGCTAATGGAAGATAATGAACGCACGCCTGGCAGGAATCGGCCCTTCAGGACCCCTCGGTCACCCTGCGACGGGTTAGCACAGTGGCCCCGCCGCCTACCACTTTTTGGCCGCTGGGGATGGGGAGAGCGGCCAAGGCTATACGGACACTCCTCTTCCCCTGCGGCCCCACTGCGTCCGCCATCAAACGGTGACGGCCCCGTCCAGGCCACGTAAAGGAAGAGCGCTACTCAAAAGTACCGGCACTCACCGCCGCAGCCTGTAACCCTCAGCCGCGATGCCTCCCATTCGACATCGCGGCCCATCTTATTTGCGGTGCACCTCACCGCAACCTACTTTTTTTGGCCGCTACGTCGTCGGCTTTGAGGCAAAAGCCCTGACGAGCGGCCCCACCTGAGTTCCTTTTCGCTTCACCGTGGCTGGAAGACCACGGCTACTGAGCCCCCCCGCAACGACAATGCGAGAACCCACTCGGGGAGACCAGTTCGCAGGGTTAGCTGGCAATAATAAAAATCAAATAAATCTGCATTTTAATCTCTATTTAGTAGATTATAATAAATCCTCGCCATGTATAATGTGTGGGCACAAACCTTACTCCCACACTTACACCCACTACTCACATACACATTCACCACCACTACCTCCACACCATCTGCACACTTAACACACATGTTTATGCGCGCTTTTTGATGTGTTTCTTTTCATTCTTTTGTTTTTTCTGGTTTCAGTTTATATAATTTATTTATAAAAAAAAACTTTATAGATAATAAATAACCTTGGGAAGGGCGGAGCATCCTAACAAAAGCAAGCCATTTGCTTAACAGGATTCTCCCCATTGCTGCATTGTAACTAGAATAATGCTATTTGATGCAATAAACATTTTGATTTTGATTCATAGAGTGGCGTCCAAGGACTGGAAGACGAGATGTCGGTCGAAAATGTTGCCATCGACGGAAAAACTTGGTACTGTGGATTGTTTTTTTTTTTTTGTTGGGTGGGAAATCATCAAATAACTTCCCCCGCTCTGGGTGGAGCAGGAGGGCGTGTCAGACTTTTACTGACTAAAACCCACCCGTGTTCCCTCAGTAGCCTGTATGCCGGGGGCGGCGATATCTCTTTCGAACGAACCCGCACCCCTGGCAGGCATCGGCCCTTGCGGGCCCCGTCATTTTGTGCTGACATCTCTTTTTAGGCGCGCGTGCACAGCACAGCTACCCATTACTGCGGATTATTATCAGATGTAAACTATTGGGATATGCAGAGGCTTGGGTTTCAGCCTAGTAGCGGAAAAAACAAGGATAAAAAAATATATTGGGAAACCGTAAGCCGAGCTGCCAAAGTGCCTTAGGGAAATTACTTATTTAGGTAAGATCAAAAGGTATTAAGTATGATTCTAAAGATAAAACTGTAATTAAAATGGTTGTGTTTTTTATTAAAACAATACCGCTTCAGTGAGTCAATAACACCGGTCAACTGTTTCGATTTGTTTTTAGTTATTCCAACTGTGAAGTATGTTAACTTTGCAGTAAACAAAAAAAAAAACCTACTTAAAAACCAACAAAACAGCAACATTTTCTTTCATCACAATCTATTAATATTATAAAGTTTTCGATACTAATCCTCTGAACACTGAAAACATTTAGTAAAAAGGGGCCTACATTAATTTAAGAACTATTATTCAAAGAGAACCTAACTTTGCAAATAACATTAGCAAATTGTTTGATCTATATTACTAATTTACGCTGCTACTAACTAGTTTGTGACCTAATAAAACCATCTCTCACTAATATTATAAATTTGAAAATTGAAAGTAAATATTGTTGTAATTGTTTCTCAGTCACGCATTAAAAGCTCGACGGATTTGGACAATTTTTGCTTTCAACTATCTTCTAGATGTTATTATTAGAATTATGTTATGATCTTACCAATATTTTTTTGCCAAACTGGCGTACCAATATTTAAACATGTTAAACGTAAGAAAATATACATCACACTAATATGTTGTAACATTATTATTATAACATTTGTAATAACACTGGTTATTAAGGTTTAGTATCTATTTGAAATGTTAATAGTACCATTTAGGTACTTAAAGTTATATTATAAAAACTCAGTATGATGTATTAAATTTGTTTGTTTCTTTTTTATCAATGTTTTTTTTTTTTCAAAAATAAAGTATTTCCTTCAGAAGGCATGTGAAATGGCAACATGTAATTTAATAAAGAAAAACATATACAATGCTTACCAGGTGGCGATTGGAACAGTTCCCAAGAGTTGCCTATGATTGGCTTTCGAGGAGGCCCAGAGAGCTGGTCCAGTGGATTCTCATCCTCTTTGAAGAATAACAGCCATATCAACAGGGCTACCGCCCCGACTATTAGCAGTTCAAACAACATGTTGCTTTAATGAAGAAAACCTGTGGACAATGTAAACAGTTTGTAAATCATAGGAGCAATAGTTCTTACCAAAGCGTCTAATCTAGTCCAGATATTAGAACATAGAGCAATGACTTAGTAATGGTTTTGTGTCATTCAAATTTGGTCGTAAATGGAGACTATTAGAGAGTCTACATGTTGAAAAAAATAATGATAGAAAGCATGCCATTGAGCGTAAATATAATAAATGTTACATATTGTTTTGCATGTCAAATCATGTCTGACTATGTATGTAATATATTAGGAACTCAATTACCTACTTTAAGACCAACACTGTACCAATACTTATTGCAAATAAATGATTATGATTAAGATTATGTACCAAGTTGCAACATCAGTCCTACTAGAACTAGAGCATTACCCACGCGATGAAATAAGGCCTATTTATTTATTATTTATATATACTTTATTGTACACCACAAAAAAATCATTACAAAAAAGAAACAAGGTACACTACAAAATATACAATGGGCGGCCTTATCGCTTTCCGCGATCTCTTCCAGGCAACCCTGGCATGGACAGCGATTGGTCTGGATATAAAATGGGGATGTTGTTGGCACAAATAATAAATATGCAATATAATAACTAGACCAGGCCTATGACACTAATAACTAGACTAGGCCTATGTCAGTAATGAGTTCTCTAGCCGCACTCTAAATGATGCGATTTACCTGATACCTACAGCCCCATTTACACGATGCAAGTTTTTACCTGTGTCATACGTAAAATTTTAGCTACAAATGTCTGTGTCTAACCGTGTGTTAAAACCGTCTTAACATTGTTTAGAGACCGGTGCAACTTTTATTTTTGCTTCATGTTAAACTGAATCAAATCGAACCGTGTTGATGTTTATCGGGTAATGCACTAAAATAGACACCACGCGTGCCCAGTGCACCGGCTAATGCGATGCGGGGTGTAGCTTTTATTATTGCCACAAGTAAGGGAATGCCACAGGCAATTCAATTGCACCGGCTTTAGAATAGGGTGCACCAAAATAGACACCTCGTGTGCCCGGTGCACACTGGGTAGGTAAACACTCTACCAACCTATGCGATACGAGAGAAGAAAGTCTAAATTAGATTTAGTTTATTGTATATACACAAGCAACACCTAATCATGTTCAACAGATATTTTATGAGGCGGATATAAACCACTTTGAACCTTTTAATATTTGTATACCCCAATCCTTTTATCGCCAAAAGCCTGCATGCGCCAAGGGTCGTAACTTATGTGTGCTTCTCAAATGTTGTAATATCCTGCTGAATTATTGATGATCTACTCTACTGTGTTCATTTCAAGATTATTGATATGACACACAAAAGAAATCTCTTACGTTTTGTATTAAGTACGTCGAAATAAGAACGAAAATAATTCGTTATTTGGAAGAACGAATAGAAGAATAACCATCACCATCTACCTAGTGCCTAGCTTTTTCCCAACAATGTTGGAGTCGGCTTCCAGTCTAACCGGGTGCAGCTGAATACCAATAATGTACATGGAGCGACTGTCTGAACTTCATAACCCAGTTACTGGGTAGTACGATGCCCTTTGGTTATTGGCCAAAACCTATACGCCAAGGGTTGAATAAATAAGGGCCTCTCGAATGTCGTAATATTCTGCTGAATTATTGATGCTATACTGTGTTCATTTCCAGATGATTTATGTGACACAAAAAAGCAATGTTTAACGTGAAAATAGATCGACACTGATTCGGTCCTTGAGCGAATCTATCCTTATAAAAAACTAAAGAGTTTGTTTGTTTGTTTGAACGCGCTAATCTCAGGAACTACAAACCGGATTTAATAAGTTCTACCCTAGGAGTCGGGCAAAAATAAATAAATTCAGAAAGAACGATAAGAGAAGACAAAGTAACAGCGCGGGCAGGCAATGCGATGCGATGTGACGGGGTGGTAGGGGAAACAAAAATTCCACGCGGACGCGTGAAATTTCTTGCTAGTAGAAGGAGAATGTAAAATACTGGTATTCAGTTGCAGCCGGTTGGACTGGATTCTGACCCAAACGTAGTTGGGAAAAGGCCACGCAGATTTTATTTTTGGGTGGGAAATCATCAAATAACTTCTCCCGCTCTGGGTGGAGCAGGAGGGCGTGTTATACTTTTACTGACTAAAACCCACCCGTGTTCCCTCATTTGCCTGTGTGCCAGGGCCGCCAGGGGCCACGGTATTGCTTTCGAACAACCCGAACCACCTTATTAGAGGTGGTGCGGGTTGATTATTTTCGCGGTGATTTATTTTCCATTTTTTAGTTCGATCAGCAATAAAAGCGTGTTTTTTTAGTTTTTTAAACTATTATTTATATATATTTCCGATTTATGAATAAGTTTTTTGGGGACATGTGATATTGAAATGTCAAGTGCCACAAGCAGAGTCCAAAACTACGCGCCTGCGCAGTTCACGCGCTCTGTCTTTGTTACTCTCATGCAAAGGATCCGCGAAGAGATTTATTAATCCGGACGATCCTAATCAGGATAATGGAATTTTTTTATCGGGTCATTGCATTGTCATCGGCCCTTAAGACGTGTGCAAAGTTTCAAGTTGATCAGACGTCTAGAAACCAGTGAAAATTAGGCTCAAAGATTCCGTAACATACATAGATACATACATACATACAACCCGAGCTAATAAAAGCGTTATAAAAAGATTCAAGCCATTTGATTGGTTGTAACTAGTTAGTAATGCTTGAGTATTGAGTGACGTTCTGTAATACGGGACTTTGACTACAATTCTCAAGACAACCTCTTTGTAACTTTACTATTATGTCTATTCCTGATTTAAATATGCTTCGAAACAACATCTGTATAATATATAAGCAATGTGGACAGCTTGTATCACGCCCTATATACCAGCTAGGTGGCTTTTATTTTGGTATTATGCTTTGTTTAAATTTTTTATTTTTTGTACTTGAGATAAGTTTTAATTTGATTTCTTGGTATAGTGGCATGGCTAGCTGACATATGACAAAATATGTAATTAATATTCTGTGACTCGTAACGTTAATTACTTTGCCTACCTATGTATAGAATCAAGTCTATCTAACAAAACAAACAGCTGGGCTGCTGTGGAGTTTGTTGTGCCGCTTCTTCTTCTCAGCTAAAGCACTAGGAAGTGGTGAAGGGTGGGCGTTTTGGGGGACTGTCTTATGTGTTTTGACGTTCGAAAAGTGCTGATTCTCAGCCTAATTTGAATAAATGACTTTTGATTTTAAATTTAAAAATGAATCCTATTCCTCTTGGTCACAGCATCACACGGGAACGGCTGGACCAATTTTGCTAAAAAAAAATTGTTGTTGTGTTCGTTATTATCAGGAGAAGGTTCTTATAAAATAAAAAAATGAGAAAGTTGCGCGAAACATTAGAAAATGTAAGAAAACCTTACGACCATGTTTTCTTTTCTAATATTATACCAATACGAATTTAATATTCATAGACCACGTCTGTTGGATCAGCTAGTTAAAAATAACTCAAACCACAAAAACTTTAATAAATAACCATAAAATCATAATTTATGTCTATTTTTAACAAAAAATGGTTGAACAAACTGGTTCGATCACATTAAAGGTACAATAAACCATAGGTTTGCTTGGCCTTCCGAGGTCAACCTGCTAAGTTTTATCGAAAATAACCTTACCATTTCATACGTACGTTTGTAGGTACAGCCACCAAAAGAAATATGTAACCAGGGTCGTCAAATATAATTGAAGTTTAATAAGAAACCGATGAAGTTTTCAATTAAAATTTAATGAATAGAAAACGAACCGGACATTTATTTATTTTAATTAAATTTCGTTCGACAACTTCCCTCGGTTTCTTAGTAAGCACTAGGTATAACCGACAACCCTGGTTAATTATCTCTATTGTTGACTGTATCTACACATGCCTCATATTTTATGTAACCGTTATTGTGAAAGCGTGTTATCATAATCATAATACTCTGATATGACATTATTGAACTGATAGAGACTACAGACGTGTCCTATGAGTAACTTCAAACATACAAAACGTGTTATTGATTTCATCTTTTTTTCATTCGTCATCTCCGTAGTCACACCCTTTCTAATCATATCATCATTCACACAATCCATCCATCGTTTCTTTGGTCTCTCCCTACTCTTATAGCCATCGGCATTCTTACTCAAAACTTTTCTCACATTTTCCTCATTGCTCCGTATCACATTGCCATTATGTAAAAAAATATATATATCCATTCAGCACCGGAAAATAAAGAACTAAATGTAGCAAACAATTTCAGCGACCTCATTATTACCACGAAATCCTATTAATTTGCCCTATCTCCGTGCCTATTTGTACCTACTGGTTTCTAAATATAACCATTTCACAAACATTCACTAACTACGCGAAATGTGTACTTAATCCCGCTCCGTTCTGATCTCATCAAGAAAATGAGCGTGAAAATGAACCCATTATTTAACATCTCTAATCGGTAGGTATCAATAAATCTTGGTTTAATCATCGTTAACTAGACGAACGTCATTAATAAAGTCTGGCTTCGGTAAATACATAGTACTCAAGTAAATGAATCGTTGTCGAACTTACAATTACGTATTATTAACCATATATACTAATACCATAAATGCAAAAGTAACTCTGTCTATCTCTCTGCCTGTCTCTCAGCCTATCTCTCTGCCTGTCTCTCTGCCAATCTCTCTGCCTATCTCTCTGCCTGTCTCTCTGCCAGTCTCTCTGCCTGTCTCTCTGCCTGTCTCTCAGCCTATCTCTCTGCCTGTCTCTCTGCCAATCTCTCTGCCTATCTCTATGCCTGTCTCTCTGCCAATCTCTCTGCCTGTCTCTCTGCCTATCTCTCTGCCTATCTCTCTGCCTGTCTCTCTGCCAATCTCTCTGCCTGTCTCTCTGCCAATCTCTCTGCCTATCTCTCTGCCTGTCTCTCTGCCTGTCTCTCTGCCAATCTCTCTGCCTATCTCTCTGCCTGTCTCTCTGCCAATCTCTCTGCCTATCTCTCTGCCTGTCTCTCTGCCAATCTCTCTGCCTATCTCTCTGCCTGTCTCTCTGCCAATCTCTCTGCCTGTCTCTCTGCCTATCTCTTTGCCTATCTCTCTGCCAATCTCTCTGCCTATCTCTCTGCCTGTCTCTCTGCCAATCTCTCTGCCTATCTCTCTGCCTGTCTCTCTGCCAATCTCTCTGCCTGTCTCTCTGCCTGTCTCTCTGCCAATCTCTCTGCCTATCTCTTTGCCTATCTCTCTGCCTGTCTCTCTGCCAATCTCTCTGCCTGTCTCTCTGCCTGTCTCTCTGCCAATCTCTCTGCCTATCTCTCTGCCTGTCTCTCTGCCTGTCTCTCTGCCAATCTCTCTGCCTATCTCTCTGCCTGTCTCTCTGCCAATCTCTCTGCCTATCTCTCTGCCTGTCTCTCTGCCAATCTCTCTGCCTATCTCTCTGCCTGTCTCTCTGCCAATCTCTCTGCCTGTCTCTCTGCCAATCTCTCTGCCAATCTCTCTGCCTGTCTCTCTGCCAATCTCTCTGCCTATCTCTCTGCCTGTCTCTCTGCCAATCTCTCTGCCTGTCTCTCTGCCTGTCTCTCTGCCTGTCTCTCTGCCTATCTCTTTGCCTATCTCTCTGCCAATCTCTCTGCCTATCTCTCTGCCTGTCTCTCTGCCAATCTCTCTGCCTATCTCTCTGCCTGTCTCTCTGCCAATCTCTCTGCCTGTCTCTCTGCCTGTCTCTCTGCCAATCTCTCTGCCTATCTCTTTGCCTATCTCTCTGCCTGTCTCTCTGCCAATCTCTCTGCCTGTCTCTCTGCCTATCTCTTTGCCTATCTCTCTGCCTGTCTCTCTGCCTGTCTCTCTGCCAATCTCTCTAAAAACCTGTACCAAAATTCTAGTTTTCAGCCCTAAATAACATGAAACCAGCGACAGTATTTGTATTTTATTATATTATTATCACGGATGAGATAACATCCATCTCAATATCTCGTTTACGTTAGAATCGGGGCACCATTCTGAGAAAGACGTTATCTATCACTTATCCGCAATTTGAGACGCCTTTATAACCGTCCGACACATCAATGAAAAACATCCTAATATTGAAATGCTGCCAAGACCAGAGATTCTTTTGAAAGATTAGATTTGAACCTCATTATTAATTCACTAATGCCGGTACTATCAAAATTTCTGCGCTACATAACTGTCTCGAAAACAATACAGGGAAACAGATTGAGCACAGACAAAACTTTAGAAGGTGCGCAATGAAAAGCAAGTCTACAGCCTGGCTCTTGATTGACCAGTCCACTGGATGGGCACGCCACGATTGCGGCGGTAAGTCCCCTCTTTGAGGAGTGGTTTGAGAGGCGGCATGGCGTCCTCACCTTCCGCCTGACGCAGGTCCTCACCGGACACGGTTGTTTCGGGAGGTTCCTGTTTCGGATAGGGCGGGAGGAAACGCCCGGGTGTTTCCACTGCGAAGATCGCCCTGAGGACACGGTGGAGCACACGGTGGCGATCTGCCCTGCTTGGGCGGAGCACCGCCGTGTCCTCGTGGAGGCGATCGGCGGCGGCGATCTCTCGCGTCCGGCCCTGGTCCAGGCCATGGTACGGAGCGAGAGGGCATGGGGAGCCGTCACCTCCTTCAGCGAAGCAGTGATGCTCGCGAAGAGGGAGGCGGCGCACGTGAGGGAGAGGCAGCATATGCGCCCTCGCGACCCCAGCCGCCGCAGGATACGGAGACGCCCTGGGCGTCGGGAATCCCAGGCCGATTTCCGGCCACCGTAGGCATGGGCTTGCGGACGGCGAGTAATGGGTAGCTCGCTGTCCGGTAAGGACCAAGCCCAAGTCGACGGCGCGTTGTGTTCCACGCGCGCCTCAAAGAGATGTCAGCACAAAAAATGATGGGACCCGCAAGGGTCGATGCCTGCCAGGGGTGCGGGTTTGTTCGAAAGAGACACCACAGCCCCTGGCTTAAGGGCTACTGAAGGAACACGGGTGGGTTTTAGTCAGTAAAAGTCTGACACGCCCTCCTGCTCCACCCAGAGCGGGAGAAGTTATTTGATGATTTCCCACCCAAAAAAAAAAAAAAAAACCAGTCCACTGGAACACCGTCAACTAAAAAGACAGTACACATGGGACATGGCTTTTTTTTTTTTTGGGTGGGAAATCATCAAATAACTTCTCCCGCTCTGGGTGGAGCAGGAGGGCGTGTCAGACTTTTACTGACTAAAACCCACCCGTGTTCCTTCAGTAGCCCTTAAGCCAGGGGCTGTGGTGTCTCTTTCGAACAAACCCGCACCCCTGGCAGGCATCGACCCTTGCGGGCCCCATCATTTTTTGTGCTGACATCTCTTTGAGGCGCGCGTGGAACACAACGCGCCGTCGACTTGGGCTTGGTCCTTACCGGACAGCGAGCTACCCATTACTCGCCGTCCGCAAGCCCATGCCTACGGTGGCCGGAAATCGGCCTGGGATTCCCGACGCCCAGGGCGTCTCCGTATCCTGCGGCGGCTGGGGTCGCGAGGGCGCATATGCTGCCTCTCCCTCACGTGCGCCGCCTCCCTCTTCGCGAGCATCACTGCTTCGCTGAAGGAGGTTACGGCTCCCCATGCCCTCTCGCTCCGTACCATGGCCTGGACCAGGGCCGGACGCGAGAGATCGCCGCCGCCGATCGCCTCCACGAGGACACGGCGGTGCTCTGCCCAAGCAGGGCAGACCGCCACCGTGTGCTCCACCGTGTCCTCAGGGCGATCTTCGCAGTGGAAACACCCGGGCGTTTCCTCCCGCCCTATCCGAAACAGGAACCTCCCGAAACAACCGTGTCCGGTGAGGACCTGCGTCAGGCGGAAGGTGAGGACGCCATGCCGCCTCTCAAACCACTCCTCAAAGAGGGGACTTACCGCCGCAATCGTGGCGTGCCCAGCACTGGGTTGCGACAATCGCTCTCTCCATGTCACCATGAGATCCCGCTGGAGCTCTGTCCGCTGTGCCGCGATTTCCCGCGGCAGCGGAGTTACGCCCCGGCGTATATATTTAGATTTTACAAATGTTTTTAGTATTGAATAATAGTTGATAATTGTTTATTGAATGAAGTCTTCTAAACCTGAATGAATATCAAGTATCTAATAAGAAACTTGAGGTTTGTTGAAGACTTTGATTTTGGTTTTTGTTTGGAACCTTTTTCTTTGGGTGAACCAGAACGGAGCTTTGAGAACTTCTAAAACAATGAAGATTAATGATAAACTCATTCAAATAAGTATCTACTAAATCCGCAATTATGGAATGAAACTATAATTTTTAAATTAAAAGGTAAATAAAATACCTTTTTTCCATGTATTTAAAATTTATTGAAACTAAAGTTGTAAATCAGTCGTTCTGAACTCAAAATTATATTAAATAGGTACTAGCTTTTGCCCGCGACTTCGTCCGCGTAGAAGTCGAAAATGGTTCTAATAGGATTTTTAATTGTATTTTTTACGTTATTAATTTTGTTATAACATATAAATTAGTATGTTAAAATGTATATTAGAAACTTATATCACATCCATTTTTGCATTCCTTGACGTACAATTACGGACCCTCTAGGGCACAGCAAAAAGTAAACAAAGTTTTTTTTTTTTTTGAGATCAGCGTCCTAATTCCAAACATCAATCAGAATCTGAATCCATTAATCTATTCGATAGATCCATTGCTTTATATGTTAGAAAAGGGGACTTACCGCCGCAATCGTGGCGTGCCCAGCACTGGGTTGCGACAATCGCTCTCTCCATGTCACCATGAGATCCCGCCGGAGCTCTGTCCGCTGTGCCGCGATTTCCCGCGGCACATGGGACATGGCTTGATCTAGTCAAGCAACAAGAAGAGGGTCGGCCCTCACTGGAGGACCGTACACGATTTGTCAACAAGCAAACAACGCATCTGCTATAAATGCTTGAAAACGCTAAAGAAAAAAAGAAAGAGTATCTATTCGTACTGCTAGATAATATATAGATATTGCACTCTATATTTATCTAGATCCTCAATATAATAAATACAGTCTAACCGGATGCAGTTGACTACCAGTATTATACGTGCAGGGAGCAGTGGTGGCCCAGTGGTAACGGCCGCGACTTACGAGTTGTAGGTCGTGCGTTCGAACCCAGCCAGGCGCATTACGTTGTGTACCTAAATAATTTCATCACCACTGCTCTCAAACGGTGAAGGAAAACATCGTGAGGAAACCGGCATGTCCTTGAACCAAAAATTCGAAGACATGTGAATACCAACCCGCACTGCAGGGCCCGCGTGGTGGATTATGGCCCACTCCCTCTCACGGAGAGGAGGCCTGTGTCCCAGCAGTGGGAACGTAATAGGCTGAGTATTTATTATACATGGAGCGACGGCATATCTGACCTCCACAACCCACTGAGTAATAAGATAACCCTTGGTAATAGGTTGTCAGACATTTGGGCTTCTATTCTTATGAATTCATTCTCTTCTGTTTGTTTGCTGTATGTAGCTCCTTCCCAGCCGGAAGTTATCATTTGACACTACACTACGTTTACCAATTTGCGCTCTCCACTCCAGAAAACGTCTGCAAGAACGGACGCCCAAGTAGATTTTAGTCACAATAATTTAATTAAGACTTCGGTTAAGTTTTCCAAACAAATCACCCGAGCACCACAAGTTTTCTATGCCCCTAATAGTTCAAAGAATATTAATTTTCTGTTCTAATAAAACGAACAACAATTTTCCCGGCATTTAGCTCCAAAAATTTCACATATTTCATTGTTCATTATTATTAATTCACAACAGCACGAAAGCAATTTTAATTGGTCTATTAGATGCCATATGAAACATTTAAAATGTTTGATTCAGAGTGGACGCATTTGCAAATCTGACGAAAATAAGCAGTTTTTCGGTGCTTTTTGCAGCAAAACGATACTAAACCAAATGTAACAAATAATTGCCAAAGATGGATTACTTCTTCATCTTCAAATGGGTGAAATTTTTTACTTGAACATTTTGGTTTTTACCATAGTAAAAAATAATTTCCGTTACCCCTTCACACAACATTGACAATAACGTGTTGAGTTTAGGAAGATTTTTCTTCTATGTAATAACATAAATTCAATTATTTAAAAATATTTTATGTAAGCAGATACGTTCAACTCCAAAAAAGCGAAAAAAGAATTATCAAAATGTATTAAATTGTCTCAGAAAAAAATAAAAATCGAATCTATTATTTTCACATATTTAGCTTCCACGCGTGAATCTTATTGAATGGAAACAAGGGTTATTTTAGTGGTTGTTGTCTGGATTTATTGCACAAAATTTTGTAATGAAATATTAGTCTGCGCTCGGCCGCCGTTGTGAGTGGACCCTGTGTCGCTTGTAAGCAGCGGCTCGTGGTGAAAAAGATCGCTGTACGAATACAAAATAATTGACGTAATAAACATGATACTTCACGCATTTTAGACGGACTACGGACAGCAAAGGTAAGATTTTATTCACAATTTCTTATACTTTTGCTAGAAGTAAATAGGGATTATATAAATTCATATTATTATTTTCTTTTGGATTTGATGGAGTGACCTGAAGGTGTACTTCGAAGACTGCGACTGGAACTAGTAGACGAGTAGAGCTAGATGTGCCGAGTTTGGGCTCGTTTTGTTAGTTATGTTGAGATCTTACCTCCTGACTTGATGGAGTGACCTGAAGGTGTACTTCGAAGACTGCGACTGGAACTAGTAGACGAGTAGAACTAGATGTGCCGAGTTTGGGCTCGTTTTGTTAGTTATGTTGAGATCTTACCTCCTGACTTGATGGAGTGACCTGAAGGTATACTTCGAAGACTGCTACTGGAACTAATAGACGAGTAGAGCTAGATGTGCCGAGTTTGGGATCGTTTTGTTAGTTATGTTGAGATCTTACCTCCGGACTTGATGGAGTGACCTGAAGGTGTACATGACTGCTACTGGAACTAGTAGACAAGCAGAGCTAAGTGAGCCGAGTTTTGGCTCGTTATGTTAGTTACGCTGAGATCTTACGTCTGGACGACGGTAGACCTGAATGTGTACTTTGAAGACTGCTACTTGAACGAATAAACTAATAGAGCTACCTGATAAGAATGTTTATAGTTTATATACCTCTTAAAACGCAATTATTGTTTTAGATGCCAAAGACGTTTGGGAAAAAATCTCGTAAATAACTTCGTGCCTGTAGAAGTAACGCAGAAGAGAAGAACTGTCTCCTTCCAGAATTGATCGATCTAGGATTCCAAAGAGAAATGGAACTACAAAACATTCTTCACATTGTCATAATAATATAATGAAAACGAATAAAAATGATATTTGAAAATGTTTTTTTTTTTCGTACGTTTTGTTCATTTTTATAATTTAGCTAGCTTAGCTCCTAGCCCAGCTTCCTAAATGTGTAACACACTTGGAATGGCAACACATTCCAATTTGACCGTCCAACAAAATCCATTGCATTGTTTTTTGTTGGCGTGCTAATTATTTTTCAAACATTTATAAAGAAATGAATATTGTAAGTTTATGTATAATGCACAGTGTGTGACAAATAAACGCATTTTCTTTCTTCTCTCTTTGCTTTCTTGTTTTCGAGAACCCACTTACATTCGATAACATAAAAAATTGATAAGATATAGTAATTATGAAATACTAAATAAAACAAATAACATAAGCTTATGTTTTTAATCATTTGTTTTCAAATAATTGTTGCATAAATTGTAAATACATAGGTACTTTGGCTAGTACTTGCTCACCAACCAATCAGTGTGCAATTAAATGAAATGAATGGCATCTACTCTTATGAACACATCACGTTACCAACTTTTTCAAAAAACAAATCAACGTAAGCATAAAAAAATACATGGCTAAAAATTAAATACAAGTATGCTCAAGTATCAAGTCGTGTCAGTTAACTCATAATTTCGCCGCTTCGCGGTAAATCGCTGTGTGTGTGAGCCGTGCACGTGTAGTAGTAAGACTCAATACCTAAAATTGAAGCGCGTGCATTCGTAAATGCGTCCTTAAAGTGGATTGGATTTTCTGGATGACTACGAATGACTTTTTCCATACAAACTTCGGAAGGATTTTACTCCACTGTTTGACCATATACATCAAATATTAAACATGGTATGGTTTTGTCTCATTATTAATATTGTCTGTACGGAAACAGAATACTAAAATAAAAAGCCATTAAAAAGTTATGAGCCAACAAAGATTCGTTTTTCTTGCCAATTTAACCTAACTTTGAAAAAAGGAGTGTAAAATCTCGAAAACCAAGTCGATACCGACAAAGCTCAATTATCGAAAGTTCAATAAACTTAATTGGTCATTGTTTTATGCAGTGGGTTTTTCAGAAAATCCGATCTTCCGAAGGACTTTTCTTAATTTTTTACGCGCCTGTTTTATTTTTACTGAGCCTGCAACTCACTCAATAATTTTGTGCGTGTAGACTAGCGGCGTCTAACTGCTCATCACTGATACTACCTCTGTCGGACACGAAGCCTGGTGAGAGAGCGTTCTTTTTAGCCAGGCACACCAGTGAGTTCGAGCCCGCGACTAGTGTACCCTTAACGTTTAATAATTTTACGGTTAGCAAGTAAATGTAACACACATTCTACGTGCAGACGGTACCTACTACGAGCATTAGATGTAACCATATAAATGTACGCATGTAACTCGTCAGTCTAGCGTTTACGCTGGTCCATCGGTTGTCGGTTTTAAGAGTGCACCGAGGGATTTGTGACATAATTGCGTTCGTTTCATCCGTTTAGTTAAGCAATTCATATCTATGGATATAAGGATTGACACAGTAAACTGTACAGTTTAGAAAAACGATTAAAGGTTCCTTGATAGAAACAAAAATCCAAAGTAAACAAAAACAAAATAAACCCTTAGTACGGAGCTTTTTTTTTAATAACTGAACTACATGTTTTGTATAACGTATACCTACATTGTTTAAAATGTGTATTAGTTTTAATAATACGGAAGAAATACCTAAATTAGCGTACGAACCGGCCATTCTAGTCAAAACCGCCACGCTTCAATTAGCGCCAGAAACTCGGTGCGCTCTTAATTTATGTTAAGACATACAGGACATACAGGATTCGCGTTGAGTTTGTATGCCACACTATTCTAATGCGAATAATATACACGTCTGGGTCCGGCTCAACAGAGATCTCAATGAACGTCACTTAGCACATGCTATGACTGGGACATGTTCATGTCCCTATATTGCACTTGTTGTTACTTAGCTTAGCCAAAGAAACGTGCAAAATAACGTTTATAGATCTCGGCCATAGTCAATAGTCTACATCATGCGGTGAAGTAGCGAAGTAGGTAAGCATTCATCTTCATATATGTACCCGGTATATGCACTTGTAACATAGCGTGTATAACTACACGCGCTGTGTTACAAGTGTCTTTCAAATACTGTTTACTAACACGCAAGTGGTTGGTCTAAATGATTTAACCTTCAAACCGTCCGACCGTGAATTCCAATCGTGTTGGTTCGTTAAATCTGTTCTCGACAATCGAGAACAAGTGTAAAAAATCAAACGCGAGGCACCCATGTCGATTGTTAATCTCGAAACACCCGATACATCTACCTATAACTGCGGGGTAATTAACATAAGTAGGTCTAACAGTAGGAATGCAAAAACATTCATTGCGGTATTTATAATGTTCGGCAGATCAACTTTTCTAACATATAAAGCAATGGATCTGTCGAATAGATTAATGGATTCAGATTCTGATTGATGTTTGTTACGGAATTAGGACGCTGATCTCAAAAAAATAAATAAAAAATATTTAGTTTAAAAATGCTAATTGTTTACTATGTTGTTTTTTTTTTAATAATTCTTTGTTTACTTTTTGCTGTGCCCTAGAGGGTCCGTAATTGTACGTCAAAAAATGCAAAAATGGATGTGATATAAGTTTCTAATATACATTTAACATACTAATTTATATGTTATAACAAAATTAATAACGTAAAAAAAAAACAATTAAAAATCCTATTGGAACCATTTTCGACTTCTACGCGGACGAAGTCGCGGGCAAAAGCTAGTATTTAATATAATTTTGAGTTCAGAACGACTGAAATACAATTTTAGTTTCAATAAATTTTAAATGCATGGAAAAAAAATTTATTTACCTTTTAATTTAAAATAATAGTTTCATTCCATAATTGCGGATTTAGTAGATACTTATTTGAATGAGTTTATCATTAATCTTTATTGTTTTAGAAGTTCTCAAAGCTCCGTTCTGGTTTACCCAAAGAAAAACCAAAATCAAAGTCTTCAACAAACCTCAAGTTTCTTATTAGATACTTGATATTCATTCAGGTTTAGAAGACTTCATTCAATAAACAATTATCAACTATTATTCAATACTAAAAACATTTGTAAAATCTAAATAAATTCCTAACCTTGTACGCAAGCATCAAATTTCACTGCAGAATTCTAAAATAATTTGCATTACACAAAAACACCCACTTACTTCAATTACAGTCAGAGAAGTCGATCATTGAAGTCGTAAATTGAATTTAGCACTACACTTAATACAAGATTCATTCAATTCGCGGATTTGAAATTCGATTCTACACAACCGTGCGCCTGAGTGCGTCAACGCTCCTCAACTGAGTTGAAAATGGATTGATAAACACTAATATATACACGTAGTATTTTTGTCCCCATGTGTAATGGGTCCAACTCGTTTGTTTCTGATGAAAATACTCGTAACACATAAGTTGCAAAAACCATGACTATGTGTTTCAGTTAATTTTCTGATGTCACAAAATGGCTGTTTGCGGAAATATACACATAACATCACGCTTGTATTCCCGAGAGGTTTTGCAGATAATACACACACATAAAATAAACCGGCCAAGTTCATGTCGGACTATAGTTGGGATGAATTTTAGCCCAAGAACAAACTTAGTATGTAATTGAAAAACACATTCTCCCATACATTGACGCAGTACGTCACGGTCAATTCTCCAACTGTGACTGCTGCAAATTTACGTGATTGAGTAGTGGAAAAAAGAGTACCTAATAAAACTACAATTTAAAAAAAAACTTGTTTCTGCCAAGTTTCATGGTGTTTATATTTATTTGCGAGTACCGAAATACGTCCAGATGGCTTTATTTTTATTGCATTGACTTAGAAGCTTGACTTTTTAGAGCTCCGAGCACCGTAGACCTACCTCTACGTCATCATTCATCATCATTTCAGCCGAAAGACGTCCACTGCTGGACATAGGCCTCCCCCAGGCTCCTCCATTTCGAACGGTCTTGTGCTTCCCACATCCAGCGGATACCCGCGGCCTTCACAAGGTCATCGGTCCACCTGGTGGGAGGCCTTCCTACTCTAAGTCTTTCGGTGCGCGGTCGCCACTCCAGAATCTTTCGGCCCCATCGGCCATCTGTTCTGCGAGCAATGTGCCCTGCCCACTGCCACTTAAGTTTGGCAATTCTTCGGGCTATGTCGGTTGCCTTGGTTCTCCTGCGGATCTCTTCATTTCTGATTCGATCGCGTAGGGAAACTCCGAGCATATAGCCCCCTCCATTGCCCTTTGGGTGATTTTAAGCCTTCTGATAAGGCCCATTGTGAGCGACCACGTCTCTGTACCATAGGTCATCACTGGCAACACAGACTGGTCAAAGACTTTCGTCTTGAGACACTGTGGTATTTGGAACGAGAAGATATTGCGAAGCGAGAAGAATTCGACGATTGACCTCTTTCTCGAAGTTGGACTTACCTAAATGGACAGTTTGTCCTAGGTAAACGTACTCGTCCACGACTTCGAGTGCAGCGCCTCCGATCGTCATGGGAGTGGGTGTTACATGGGCATTCGACATGACCTTTGTCTTTTCCATGTTCATTTTTTTAATACCCACTCTTTCGGAAGCTCTACTGAGGTCATCGAGCATTGCACCTCTACGTATTTGATAATAATATTTGACTGATAGATGGACAACGAAGTGATCCTATAAGGGTACGGTTTTTTGGGTTCCCTATATCCAATGATGACAACGGAACCCTATTGCTAAGGCTACGCTGTCCAGCCGTCCGTCCGTGGGTGTAAGGATATCTGTTGCCGCTATAACAACAAATAATAAAACAAAGGCGGACTCCATTCATTATAAAACGCGTCTTTTCGGCATTTTTTGCTTTGTGGTACGGAATCCTTCTTGGCTGACTTTTCCTTGAGGTACGGAACACTAATAAATAATATTACAAAATAACACAAGTTGCAAAAACACTAGTCAATTATGTAATATCGCTCAAGTTAGCTTGTTGAGGAAATAATCGTTTTGAGGAAGTTTCCGTAGGCCTATCTTCAATAATAAGCGTCCATGAAGGGATTTATGGATGAAAAAAATACTCTCCTGTTTTCCCTACGGATAAACCGGTATCGGAGTTAAAAATTAAAAAAAATACAGACTAGCGGTGCTGCGGCTTCTCTCTCACGACTTTGAATTCTTTTGACTTACCAAATCAAAGGGAATTTGAATTTGTAGTTTATTCAGAGGCCTAATATACTATCAGTAGGAAGCGCATAATGACAGTTCCACATCATTCATGGCATTGTTTACGTTAGTAAGCAGACAATTCTTTCGAAGATATGAAAGAATGGATGTCAAAATGATTCATAATTTTGAAGGTTACTGCTGATCCATTCTTCTAACACACGTGTTACGCAATTGAGATGCAGAAAGTAATACATTTATTACATGCTCGCTTCTGCCCGCAACTTCGAACGCGTAAATTGTCTTACTCCCCCCCCCCCCCCGACCCACCGCGTCGCATCGTATCGTAGTGTCTTACTCCCCCGACCCACCGCATCGCATCGTACCGCCCGCCCGCACTTTTAAGGCCTGGCCACGGGACAGTCGCCATAGCGAAAATTCGCGCGGTGCGACCGCCGAGGCGTCTAGCGACTGAAACAAACGCATAGAAATGTACTTATCAAGCCACGCGGGGCGACCGGCGCAATGTACCAAGCGAATGGCACGGGCGACCGGCGCGGCGGCGGCGCGGCCGGCGAGTGAAACCAATACATGAATCGGTACGGCGCGCGGCGCGGCGCGAGCCACGGCGTCAAGCGGCAGTCGCGGCGACTAGGGCAGCGATCAAACGAGTTTAGTTGTTTTCGCCGCGAATAATGATCACCGAGACTTATAATGCTGAAATACTAGCAAGGCCACCTATTTGGAAGTCTGGCCACCCACAGCATAAATATAAACATAGTATAGTGAAGTGATTGTGGGAAGAAATTAAAATAAAATTTCCAGATTTTCTCGGACTTCTTGTGGAATTCTCCATCTATACCTCGATTCCTATTCAACTTTATACTCCACAATCTCTTCAAAATATTATATCTTGAACCAAAAAACTATTACCTACTTTCTAAGCAATATCGAGATAACTTTGTTAAAAACATTTCGCTCTCGGACTTCCTTACCTGGTCGCGGCGACGAACGTGACTCCCCGTGGCCTGCAAACGATGCCGCGCGAATTGTCGCCCCGCCTGCCGCACCGCCGATCCCCGTGGCCAGGCCGTAACTTCGTTTTCGCTTAGCGTTCTTTCTAACATTTTCTCTTTGTCCGGCTCCTGGGGCCGTATCCTATAGTAGTCCGTAGTAGCGTATATAGCTTTCCTAAAAAATTGGTACAATCAAATGCAAAAGGATTTTTTCAAATTCGACTGATAGTTCTGAGATTAGCGCGTTCAAACAAACAATTTCTTTAGCTTACTATGTAAGAGTGTAAGACTAGATAGATACGATAGTTTAGATGAGACATTTCAGCCTTTGTCTCCCGGACGGCAACGCTCTCAAGTAGTCTTCGCTCACATAACTTATAACTCTAAAGGTTTAGGTAGTTAAAAAAGGGTGAACAAATCGTAAAAAGGGTTTTTTATAGTTGACACTTTCTTGTTAAAAAATACATTAGAACAAAATTAAATTTATTTTCGATCACATGATAGTTTCCCCTTTTATTAAAGTATGTTAAATACTTTATCAATACTTTATCATTTATTCTTAAACAACTTTTCGTAGATGTAACTGCTTTAGTACAATTTTTTTGTTAGATTTATAATAATAATATAACATTTTGTAATCTGTCTATTATAAAAAACCCAAAAAGACAGGTTCCCCAAACCTTTTAGAAAATACAACTAATTAGATAACATTGCTAAATTGAAGAGTACAACTGTGACGTAGTCTGGCAACTGAATTGGCAGGTATTACGTTTAGTCGGTTAACCAGACGCCTTTGTTGACAGCGTTATCGACATTGCGATTGTATCCGTGCGTTTCGGTTTTGTTGAATTGTGATAATATTAGCTTGTTTCCTTGTTTTGTTTTTGTTATTTAGTTATTGTTCGTTTTTGTTATTTATCGTTATTGGGTTTTAAATTCTTTTGCCAGAGGCTTTAGCTAATGTGACTGCTGAGAATTGGAAAAATTTTGAGGGTCATGTAATAAAAGAACAGAAAATGAAATTTCCTTACCGTTGTCCCCGTTATATACGTACGGACAACGTATAGTTAAGATTTCACGTATCGTTGACCACTTTAAATTTTATTTCTTTTTTAAACGCGAGTAGCGGCAATCCTAGAACTAAAATGAAAGGTATATTATAGATTTAAAATTAAAATATAGAAACAAATAACAAATGTTAACATGTTTCTAAGGAGATTTTTTTAGAAATTGGTATCGTGCATGAAGTACCAGGTTTTTATAACTTTGTAGGAGCTCACCTAACATAGGTAGGTTTGTCAGCTAGAAAACGCTTTAAGCCTTCGAAGTACCAGGCTGTCATAACTTGTTGGGAGCTAACCAAACATAGGAGTAATCATATTAAAAACTAGCTGTCCCGACAGACGTTGTCCTGTCCGTCCAAAAGTCATTCATACAAAATCTATATAAAGCGTTTTCTAGCTGACATACCTTTGTTATGTGTGCTCTTACCGAGTTGTGACAACCTGGTACTGGTACGTCGAAGGCATCAAGAGTTTTCTAGCAGACAAACCTGTTAGGTAAGGACAAAATGGTACTTCGAAAGCATACAGATTTTTCCAGCTAACACACCTATGTTAGGTGAGCTCCTACCGTGTCATGATAACCTGGTACTTCGTTAGGCATACTCTTACCTAGTTATGACAACCTGATACTTCGAACTGCGATGTAAATAATATTTTAGGTAATTTATTTACACCTTGGGTTACATTATTGGAGTTTTAGTAAGGAGCACTATTTTTTTTTAAATATAATATAGCCTATGTCACACGGGGATAGTGTAGCTTTCCAACAGTGAAAGAATTTTTAAAATCGGTTCAGTAGTTTCGGAGCCTATTCAATGCAAACATACAAACAATCAAATCTTTCCTCTTTATAATATTAGGTTAGATTACAATCCATTAACGGGGACAACGGGAAGTAATTTTAATTATTTTATTAAATTCCCTTTGTCCCCTTTAACGGGGACATGGCCTACGTGGACAACGGGAATAAACCATTTTAACATTTGAAATAAAAGGTTTAGCATCTATGAGTCACGTGGTTTTTTTTGTTTACCCTTTTTTAACTACCTAAACCTTTAGAGTTATAGTATTAGGTATAATTAGGGCATAGCATAGACTTCTCTTTTCTTGTGGCAAACCCCACCCGCCTGTGCCAGCCTCATACCGGTTTTGCCCGCGATGGCGACAATGTCGTCCGCACATCTCTCGCCGCCGGACGACCGACACCTCGTCCTCCAGCAATTGGCACAAGAAAAGAGAGGCCTATGACCAGCAGTGGGCGAAGTTCGGATGTGCTGTGGATGACGATGATAATGATCATTAGGAATGTGTTCTGTGGCAGAGGGCACTTGTATTCCATGGCTAGTGAGCCATGGAATACAAGTGCCCTCTGTTTGCTATCCAAATAAACAACAAAAAAATGTTACACAGAGGTGAAAGTACCTTTAAAAATGAGTACTTTAATAATTGGGTGGTCCCAACGACAGAATTCAGAACTTTTATCATCTCATCTAAATTAATATTTATTCATTCATATTTCACAAATTAGCTAGAAGATATTCATATAATTACAGCCTACGCAGGCTTGAAAACCAGATTCAATATTAAACAGCCATATGGAGCAGATGAACGAACTCTAGAGCCTGAGACCCACACTATTTATATTGTTCATGGCGTCATTGTGTCGATAGATTACTTACAAGTAGTGGAAACATAACTAGTTGTGGTAATAATACAAGACTTTTGTTCATCTTTGAGGAGGACGTGATATAGTGACCGACTAGGACGTTCAAAAGTGCCTTTTATGTGACTAATTGAATTAAACGCTTTGACTTTGACCTTACTGGCGATGTTCTTCAGAAAGGTCGACTGACCTTTGTAGGCCTTTGCGCTAAGCCTTGCAGAGACTGACTAGTATGTCTCTGCAAGGCTTAGCGTTAGCGGTTCAGGGATATTCCGAAGTCCTAGCTAACACATACTTACAAACCACTTCAGAGTGTTGGACGAGGATGTAGGTCCTTGAACCGCTTCTCAGTCTAACAACAGTGTCAAAAGCATTGACGTATGTTACTGTTTTAAGTCAATGGCAAAAAGCCTCCATTTTATAACACATTTTCAATACATACATCAAAGAATAGAACTTCCATCCAACTTTCATTCATAAATTAAATTTCCTCGCTTTCTTCGTAATTTACATGTAATAAAAACAGTTACGATTCATTAACTTTATTCAAAGAAGAATGCCAAAAGTTAATAAAAGTTAATAACGTTCTTCGTCTATGGATCCGGGGGCGCGTAAGCAAGGCCGATGTTCCGTAGCTCGCAATCCTCTTGCATGAAATCCTTTAGCAGAAGTTTCTTGAGCGCCGTGCGACGGACCTGTTTATTTTGTAACGTTCAGCAACATCTGGTGTGGTCTGCAAGGGCCGATGCCTGCCAGGGGTGCGAGTTGTTTGAAAGAGATACCGTCGCCCCTAGCAGACAGGCAACTGAGGGAACACGGGTGGGTTTTAATCAATAAAAGTCTGACACGCCCTCCTGCTCCACCCAGAGCGGGAGAAGACATTTGATGATTTCTTTATGGGGAAGTTCATTGCATGCGTTTTATAAGGTAGTACATATCGGTATTTCACATAGCTTATTAGTCTATTTTTGTAACGAAACGCCTTCAAAACTAAGTCAGATAAGGAAGCAAGCAACTTATCCTCACCTTTTCCATTATTCACTACGCAGCTGTTCACAGTCCCTAACGTTTAACGTTTATGAAATGGTTAGTCATTAGCTTTTTTTAGAAAACATGTTTGTTCATTTTGTTTTGTATTTGTTGAAAAGTTCTATCAATTTCTGGTTCATTTTTAATGAACGTTCCGTGACTTCCGTGTGTTGCCGGACGTAAAAGAATAGCACCATCCCATTTCTTCCCGTGGGTGTCGTAGAAGGTGACTAAGGGACTTACTAGAGAATGGGCAGCAGCGTTCTCTATGCATTTTACCGCCATACTGCGATCGCTAAAGCACTAGGAAGTGTCGAAGGGTGGGCGTTTTTGGGGGACTGTCTTATGTAATTTTGACGTTCGAAAAGTGCTGACTCTCAGCCTAGTTTGAATAAATGACTTTTGATTTTTTTGATTTTGCCAACCCGCTTGCCAAGCGTGGCGATTATAGCAAAACCCTCCTTTTGGGGGAGGCCTTTGTCCAGCAGTGGACGTCTTTCGGCTGAAATTATGTAACCACGTAGAAACAGGCCAGTAAACAGTGAAAAAAAAGCATTTGATTCATCAAATACATACATTTAACATTTGAAACAAAAATTCATTCCTCCCACAACATTTCAATAAAACATTTTCCTACAACTGTTTTAAAAACGTTCATTGGAAAAGTCCATGAAAAATCGGACCACTTACCACGGACAAAACAAATATGACTTGATGCAATGTCAGACGAAGATCCGAAATCCAGAAGTTTGCAAAATAATGTAAAAAAAAATATATTTTATTCTACTCACAGAATAAATGTTAGTAAAAGATGACCTGGCTAATAGACCATTAGTTTGCTTTTAAGGGCTAATTATTCAAAATTCGAATAAATGTGACAGGTTGGCATATTTTCTAAGCTGTCAAACCGAGCTATTTATTCCTCAGATAAAAGTTATCTGACTATTGAAAAATCAGCCCTAAGTTAAGCAAACTTAGGTTAACTGTGGACCTTGGAGGACCTTGTCGAAAGGATAGCCGTCCCTTGAGCCAGCAACTAAATAGAATGTAGGTAAGCGCGACCCACTGCCACGTCATTTTATATAATTTAAAGAGCTTATTTCAGCGTTGACATTTCAACTCGATCAAGTAAAACAAATGCTTAGTTTGTGTTACGAGGACGACGTGGACGAGGCATTTCTTATTCGTCATCGAGACTTCAAATATAATAATAATATGTACTTGTGTCCTTCAAACATAAAGTACAATTATTAAATAGACGAGACAGAATCATACGGCATCAAAAACTTCGTCACATCGCTGCCTCTGTCAACAGGAAAAGCTCCCAAAAGGCTGGCAGCACTGCCACGTTGCTGATTCTTTAGCCAAAAATAGGCCAAACCTCTGGTCACGTGAAGTGTCGACCAACCGCTTGTTTGAAAAGGGTAAAGTAGGTAAGTAAGGACTTTTTCTGTAAAAAAAGGAGGTTGCATGTTTTGTCTTTTGAAAAAAAGGGTTAGTTTATTTACTTGTAACCAAATTTTTGCATATTTTTTGGCAACCGGACTATACCTACATAACCTCCATCCAACAGACAGGCGGGCAATTATGTGTGAATGACCCTTCTTTACATTTTGCTTATTTCAACGGTACAAAACAAAGTCATTATTTTCAAATTAGGCTGAAGACGCCGAGTGGAGAAATACAATATAATACAATGATTGACGAATTTTGGACTGCCAAAATGCATCTTACAATTATTTAAATTGCAATATGGAATCCTTTTGTTGAAAATTTCACGTTTAATTAAATACAAATTGTAGTTTTATCTCGATAGTCACTCTCTCTAGCCATAACATTTTTCACACAGTCAATCCATCGTTTCTTTGGTCATGAAGTAGGTAATGAGTTGCTAATTCAAGAATTTGTGTAAACTTTTAGCCAATTAATAGTGTAAAAACTGAGAAAAAACCACTGAAGCGTTCACATTATAAACGATTGCCTGATCAAATACAGTCAGCGGGCTTAGCATGACGCTTTGTATTTTTACGAAGAATAGACAGTGCTTTTTCAATACAAAGTGACATTTCGTTCCTACAGTTTTGTTATCGCGCCGTAGATATCCTTCTACAATCTGTCATTTAGTCTTTCGTTTCTAACGATATTTGTCTAGGTCCTTATAAATGTAGACTATTTCAGAAGAATATTTCTTCCCAAACTGTCAAAATCACACTGACAACAAAACTTTCTACTCGACGGCCACAAAGTATTTACGATTATCTACAAAATCATGATTCGTTTAGAACGCACAACTGTGATAATTAATAGAAAAACATAGCTATCTTATCCTATTGTACATCATTTATTTAATAGTCATGTCTATTCTTCCGTCGACAAATCGGTGCTCGTGCTAAGCCTGCAGAACGTTTATATAGCCTATAGCTGTAGGTATACCGTACACTATACTTAGATATGTGTGTATTGATGTCAAGAAACCGACATGACATTGAGACGCGACCGCAATCCGCAAGAGTTGTCCTGTGCAGATGTGTAGGATGAGTCTACATTGTAGGTATGTTATTAAATCCTGTAGATACAACTGCCAATTTACTACCTACATCAATTCATCCAACATCACAGAGTATGCCCAATCTACTTAATTGTCACAAATGTCTGTCCACCTGCACCCTTGACAATCTGAACAACGCCGCAATCAATGTCCACCTACAGCACCATAATTGCGTAACACCCTTTCAATTCCAATACAAATAATTTTGAAGAATATTGCTAATCCATTGCTTCATATGTTCGAAAAATAAACCTGGTCCACAAAGTAAATAACGCAATGAATGATGTTGAAATGTGAACCGATTGGATTGTTAGGGTGTAACGCTGTACGTAACGTGTACTATCCCACTGGGCCAAAAAAAAATTATGGAACATAGACGTACCGTCGAAACAACAAGAAAAAGAAGACAAGAAGTATGATTGCTTGCCAAGCTTCAAAGCTTTATACATCTTAAAAGCTACTAAAGTTTGATTTGTAAGTAAAGGTACGGTGGGTTGAAGGACATCGTGTAGATACTGTTGTCGAATATATTGAAAGGAACCATTTAGGTATCCGTGGACGCAACCGATTAACCGTTCAACCTGAATGCTGATAACACTTTATTCAAAGAATATCGGATCCATTAGCGTTAGCTAATCAATTCAATTCAAATTGAAAATACTTTATTTATATAAATAAAAAGACAAGTCCTGACTGACTGACTGATTGACTGACTCATCAACGCCCAGCCTAAACCCTTGGGCCTAGGAAGCTGAAATTTTGCACAGAGGTTCCCTTTATAATGTAGACAAGGAATAAGGAAGGATTTTTCGAAATTCAACCCCTAAGGGAGTTAAATAGGGGATGAAAGTTCCGCGCGGGCGAAGCCGCTGGCAAAAGCTAGTTTCACATAAACCTACAAAGGCATTTATGAAATGTTAGAAGCTAGGGGAATAGCGCTCTTAAACGTCCTTAGTAATAAATCAAATACCTAGGGCAATTACTGGAAAAGATAATAAAAGATGAATTCAGACTGCTCTGAGCTGATACGGGTTAATTAAGTAAAACCTGGGAGATAGGTACTGAAAGACTAAAATGATAGAAAATTTTTATTTCTAAAAACCCAAAACTTGAAAGGTCGCCTGTCTCAACTGAGTTTGAGTTAACAATAATACAAGTTCTTGAAAAGTTGCGCCATTACTCACAGTACAATTTACTACAGGTGCATATAAAGCTTGAGAAATTGAATTGAGTAAATATTTTCAATTAATTTTTCAACACTCTTTTGTAACTGAATAATTACATAGTCTAAGAAAAAAATTACTACCGAGAATATGCCAAATTTTACTTTAAAGTAAAGTAAAGTATTATATTGCTTTTAATTATTGTAAATGTGAATGGGTGTTTTCATTTCGTTTCTCATGTAGTTTTAATCATGGTCTGGCAGTTTTGAGTAATTTATGCGGCCTAGCTAAATGTCCTTTCTTTGGTATTGTTCGTTAAATAGTTGAGCGCCTCAAGTTCTGAGTTGAGCTGTATGATTAATGATTACTGATAAATGCGTGCACTGATTGAGTAGGTACCAGGTTATAATAACTCGGTAGGAGCACACTTAACATAGTTTTGTCAGCTAGAGGCTGTCATATTAATATAATAATTTAGATATTATAAACAGACAAACAGACAAAAATTCAAAAAATCATTGTTTTGGGTGCTATTTGCGTTGACAAAGGTCCCAATCGTATTTTTTCTCATATATCTTCCATGTACAGACAGTGATTCGTTACATTTTTATTATACGTATTGATAACAAAATTAATAACGTAAAAAACAATTAAAAATCCTATTAGAACCATTTTTGACATCTACGCGGACGAATTCGCGGGCGAAAGCTAGTAATTCTATAAAGCCATACCTATTTGATAAGACGCATTGTAATTTTGCGTGCTATCTTAACGCATCCCGCTAAATACAAATTTTCTTACGTTTACTGCAATTTGCAGGTCGGGCAATTCCGAAAACACGGCAATAGGTATTTTTAACCGACTTCCAAAAAGGTTCTGTGTTCGACTGTTTTTTTTTTTTTTTAATGTATCTTCGTCGATTTCTCTCTCATTTGTGGACCGATTCTCAAAATTGTTTTTTATTCGAAAGAGTATACGCCTGAGGTGGTCCCATTGGCATGGAATCCCAGAGAAATCGAGGGAAACCTCAAAAGTTATAGGTTTTAACAATGTTTTTATTTTCTAAAGCTATTGCGTTTGCGTATGGTCATCATCATCTCATGACGCTGAGCTGATGAAGGAAGGAACAACTCTTTACCGGTTAGGAGTTAGGTGGAGCTTCGGGCATAACTCCGTCATTTAAGAACCGATTTCCAAAATTATTTTTTGTTCGAAAGGGGTTAATTCCGAATTTGTCCCATTCAAATTTCAAACAGGGGCCTAAGTCTACTAATTTATAAACGTCACAATGGTCTCTCAATGGTAAGTTTTTGACAGATTTGCCATACAAAAACTGTCAAAAACACACCATTGAGAGACCATTGTAACGTTTGTATATTAGTAGACTTAGGCCCCAGATCTGATGATGCGTTTCGGAGACAGACAATGGAACTCTTCAAAAAATGACAGCAAATCAACCGCGATTGCTGCTATCGCATAAATATGTATTGTTTTGACCCCAAGGATGATGAAATTTCGAATTGTGTGTGTGGGGTAGGTACTAAAACGAGAAAGTGAAAAAAAAAACTTTTTCCAAAAAAAACATCAACCGACTAAGTCGGTGAGTTTAGATATGTATTTTATTAATTTCTTGACACCACCTTCCGAAATTAAAGTTATTTTTCACTTTGTACGTAGTGTTTTCTGGAAATTAGTTGTTTTTTTTTTTTTTTTGGAAAAAGTTTTATGCAATAAAGTCAGTGGTGGTACTTTTTCCTTAACTTTCCACTGTTTACCTACTTAAAAACGTGCCAGTTGCCTGACAGAATAATAAACCTGGTACCTGTGGCTTGGTTCTTACATAAATTACACATACAAAATACCTACATCAATCATTAATTCATTAAACGACACTAGAAAACAAAGCGGTATGGAAACTTCCATAATAATACCTACCGCTATGATCTCTAGTGCCGTTTGATTGATGCAATTTGTAGGTAGATATAATTAACCCTGCTGTAGCGGCACTACAAATAAAAATGCTTCACGACAAATATCAAGAAACACAAAAAGAAAAGTGGCGCCATCTACAATGCCACAGGCGAACTAACTGAGCAATTCTACATCGCGCAATCAGAGTTTACCACTCTACTCAGATAGATAAAATATTCCGACATCAACTGTCGGGCAGTTGCCCGGACCAGACACAATACCCGTCTGGTCGGAGGATCCTCCGTTACCACCATAGGTATGAGTGAACTTTACACCCTGTTCCTCATACCCCTATACCGGCCCGGCCCATGCCGGCCCAAGCTTCCCCATTAAAAGAGGATTGAGACAAGGCGACCCGACCTCCCCGAAGCTGTTCATTGCTATCCTAGAGTCGAAACAAGGAAACTGGATTGGGATACGAGCGGCCATCTTATACATACACGGTAAATACCTGAGCCACCTCCGATTTGCTGAAGACTTAGTGCTTTTATTGGAATCAAGTTCACAATTACAAGCCATGATGCAATCACTTAATGTGGCCAGTAAAGAGGTAGGACTAGAGATGAACCTCCCAAAAACTATGATCTTATCAAACAGCACTGAAAAGACAATATTTGTTGACAGCGAAAAATTTAACTACACGAGCAAATATGTTTATTTAGGAAAGCCAATCAGCTTCGATAAGGACAGTAACTACTCAGAAATCGAAAGGCGAATTCAACATACTTGGAACAAATACTGGAGCCTAAAGGAGATTTTCAAAAGCAATATGCAAGTGAAACTTAAAACTAAGGCCATATGTCGAGCTGCCTATTACCGTGTCTAACTTATGCTTGCCAGACTTGGAAATACACTGGCAAAATAAAGAGAAAAATTACCACTTGTCAACGGGACCGAGAACGAAGCATGCCCGAAATTTGAATAATCCAAAAAATTAAACAAACCAAAATAAGAAGCATATCAAAAGCTATCGATGCCCTAAACTATGCTCAAAAACTGAAATGGAAATGGGCGGGGCATGAGGCAAGACTGTCAGACGAGAAGTGGACCATAAGGGCGACACGGTGGTGAGGCCCAAGTGGGAAACGCCACAGAGGAAGACCACTCACGAGATGGGCGGACGACATCTGTAAAACAGCTGGCCCAAGCTAGATGCAAATAGCTCAAGATAGACAGGGCTGGAATTTTTTGGAGGAGGTCTTCACCTGCGGAGGGCTTCTTGTAAATTAATAACTTTAATTGTTTTAGATTAAGTACCTAATCTTTCACTTTGTTACTGCATGAAATAAAAGGCTTTTTATTATTTTTATTTATTATAATTTACCCTACCGTAGTAATAGGCGAACGGGGCCTCGTCTGCCTAATTCATCATCATTTGAGCGGAAAGACTGCTGGACATAGGCCTCCCCCAAAGGTCGGAAGGGTTGCCATAATCGGCAAGCTTGACAGGCTCCAAGGCGGGTTGGCGATCGCAATAAGGTGATAAAATGAATAGAGCACGGTGCTGCCCATTCTCTAGTAAGTCCCTTAGTCGCCTTTTACGACACCCACGGGGAAAAATGGTAATTTACCTATTTAACGTGAAGTAATTTACCTACTGATTTAAGTAATAGGTGTATTGTGTTAATTATGACGTTTAGGGGTTTACGCCTACGAAAACATTATTTTATGGGTGGGTCCATGGAAACGAGGTCGATTGTCACATCTAATAACTAACTGGTTAAGTTTGACCTACTTGAATAAGTTATACCTATATTTGGACTCTTAATCAGTAACTTGACAGTTCGATGAGTTCGAAAAAAAATGTTACCATACTAAAACTGATAGTTTTGGGGTAATTAACGATTTTGCGTAAAGAACGAATGATAAAAATGGTTTAATTTTAATTTCGTCAGAAAAATTTATTGATAAAATCACTGATTCCTCGACGGTGAAATTTCAGATTTAGGTGAATGAAAAATACATTTCAAACTAAGTTGTTTTACTTTAAATTCACTTACTACTGAGAAACAAAATATATAACAAATTCTACTATTTTTAATAGATCATGTTGTTATGACACGTTATTAAATTCAAAATATATTTTTTGCATGTAAGTAGGTACATTATTTTAAGTTTATTCAATCTCATTTATTCTTACACCACCTCACTATCTTTATTTTGTCATAATCTGATTACTCCTTCAACTTTCAAGTTACTGAATACGAATATGAGTCCACGTCAGAAATTGCACCGACACATGACTCTACAATCTACATTACAACTACACCCCAAACTTGACAGCTGTTGTGGTAGCCAAGTTAAATTAAATGGCGAGAGAAACGGAAATGTACAGACGCCAGCAGGTCAACCTACCCCAAACTGTAAAATTTTCCCAATTGAACATGAACCTTAATGCTTACAGTTTAAAGTTGAAAATCTATCAAATAAATTTGACAGATTGGAGTAGCTTGATGTGCTGGCGTCTGTACAAGAAATATTTGTAATCATTTTTTTTTTTTTTTAATATAAACAAATTATATACTAACCGCCAATGTTTGCCACTTCGCTTGTCGCAACTCTTCGCGAATGAACATCATTTCGGGACGAAGATCCCGGTGTGCGAAGGGATCCATGCTGATTTGCAGCTTGGGGTCGATGCCCGCAAGCTGTTGGTCACTGAAAAATATTAATAGAAGACTTTAGAAACCTAGACTTAGACCTCAAAGTTCTAGATTTCTGGTTCTCTGCAGTTCATAGATTGATAACGACTACTACTGCCATCAGTACTTTGTAAAAGAAACCTTGCTGTTTTGTTTTTACAATACTTAAACACAGATGTAGAGTTATCCAAATTGTGCACTTGATTCTTTCAAGGCTCAATTTAATATTAAATTACTGTTTACTAAAGTAGTACCTATTTTAATCTATTTTGTATATCAATAGACTAGTTAAAATATCTTCACCTCGTGTAGCTTTTATCCCAATTGAATAATTTTATTAATAGTGCATAACGAACCCAAATCATGTTACGGCAATACTGTGAAAAGCAATAAACCTGGGGCCTAAGTCTACTAATTTATAAACGTCACAATGGTCTCTCAATGGTAAGTTTTTGACAGATTTGCCATACAAAAACTGTCAAAAACACACCATTGAGAGACCATTGTAACGTTTATAAATTAGTAGACTTAGGCCCCTGATTCTCAGTTAATTTCCTGCTCATTTGGAGCGAAAATAGCCACTGCATTGTCAAGATTGTCAAGTATAAAACTGTTCAAATCTTGTTTCAAAAACTCAAAACTAAATCTGACAATTTCTACATTTCAAATAGTTGAACTCGGCTAGATGTCACTAGGTACATACATGTACATACACAACCACGGAGTAATGAAAAAAGCGGAGATGCCGCACAAGGCAATTAGGCCGAGCGCCTTCAGTACGGCCATGACGTCACATTGGGCGGAGCCCAAAACTTTAGTTTTGAATGAATCGTCATTGCGTTTTTTTTGTTTTAATAATGAAGTGCGCTGTTTTTTGATGCAAAAATTGTTCAGGATTAAAACTGAACATTTCACGTGTAAATTCCTAAAATTAATATTTTCACTTTAGATCCACTGATATATAATCACATTTTCTCGTTTCATCACCAGTAAATTCCTAAAATAATTAATATTTTCACTTTAGATCCACTGACATTATAATCACATTTTCTCGTTTCATCACCAGATTGTACTTAGTGACATCTGTCGTCGAAGAGATGCATTCTGACCACTTCTAAGAAATTTTGTGTTTTATCAAATTTTCGAATCTATTCTAATAACTTGCAGTTTATTTCGCTCGCTTTTGGTTATTTAATAGATAAATTACATACATGAAACAAGATGAATTTAAAATATGATAAATGCGCCATCTGTCGGTGAGTAGTTGGTCCTAAGTGATGAATTAAAATGCATCATGCCCTAGCAAGAAGGGTCATAAAAACATTAGATGACATGAATTTAATAAATTGGATAAAATAGGGATTTTATCGAATTTATTATGTTCATGTAATTTATTGTTTTTTTTAATCCTAACTTATTTTTCGTTATAATATTGTTACGAGCTTGGGGATCGTGACAGTTAAAAACTGCCGTTAAGAATTACCAAAAATGACAAATAATTAATCACAATAATTACACAACACAATTGCACTACTTATCCATCCTAAGTCGCACTTGAAGATCGGTTTAGATGTTCACGTATATATCGCATAACAAAAACTACTCGGAACGCGCTCCGTTCCCGCTTAAATAGGGCCCTCGGATAGTTCCAGAACCGTCTACCGTAGAAACATCTAGAATGTTCGAGTACATATCGGCCCTGACTGAACAGATGTAGATAGTTCTAGAAAGTTCGATGCTATAACTTTTAAAACTTTCTAGAAAGATCTTCACTTAACTCTGCTACTCGACACTAGATGGAGCTAGTGTTAACCAAACATTAAACGTGCCGCGCAACAATATTAATCAATAAAACTGTGTTGTTTACATATTCAGCCCAACGTTACCACTGCTGGGACACAGGCTCTTCTCCATGTAAGGCAGTGGGCCATAATCCAATACGGACGGGCCCAGAGCGGGTTTGTAGATGTCATATGACTTCGAACTTTTGGTTCCAGGACATGCCAGTTTCGTCATAATGTTTTACTTCACCGTTTTGAGAGCAATAATGATGAAATTAACACAAAGTAAAGCGTCTGGCTAGGCACGACCTACAACTCGTAAGTCGCGGTCGTTACAACTGGGCCACCACTGCCGTTACAACTGGGCCACCACTGTTGTTTAGCGGCCAATAATAAATATTGTCGAATATATATTAATGATATTGTTACGAGCTAGGGGTTCGTGACAATTAAAAACTGCCGATATGAATTACCAAAAATAACACTTTAATTAAACTCACTAATAACACAACACAATAGCACTACGGATCACTCTTAAGTCGCACTTGAAGATCGCTTTAGATGTTCTCGCATGTATCGCTTCCAATGAACTACCCCGAGACGCGCTCCGTTCCCGCTTATATAGGGCCCTCGGATAGTTCCAGAACCTTCTACCGTAGAAGCATCTAGAATGTTCGAGTACATATCGGCCCTGACCGAACACATGTCGATAGTTCCAGAAAGTTCTAGCATCGAACTTTCTAGAAAGCTCCTGACCATTAATTCCGCTACTCGATAAGAGATGGCGCTAGTGGCAACCAAACATTAATTGTGCGGCGCAACACTGCCCCCACCTAAGAAATGCTCGTCCCGAGCATTATCGGCCCCATAATAACGCGCCAGTCGATCCACGTGCACTATCTTAGGAGTACCTCTTGCACCTTTCTGTATCCGGTAGGTAACGTCATTGATCTTTGTCACAATCCGGTACGGTCCGTCCCAGTTAGCTTGAAGCTTAGGAGATTTCCCTTTGCTGCGAACGGGATTGTGCAACCACACTAGTGAACCTTCGTCAAACTCTTTATTGTTCATTTTGCGGTCATAACGGGTTTTCATCTTTTCAGACATTTGCTGGCCTGATTGTCTGACGTGCTCATAAATGTCATTCATCTTGTTCCGCAAGTCATTCGCATAATCGGTTATACTGCGTGGGGCATCAGGTGGTATTCCGGTGAGCAGGTCTGCAGGCAGCCGTAGTTCCCTTCCAAAGTTTGCGAAAGCTGGTGTCACCGATGTACTTTCATGAACAGCGCTTCGATATGACAACAAAAACGGTTGTATGTGCTTGTCCCAATCTCGTTGCCGATTTTCCACAACTTTTGCTAGGTACCTCTCTAATGTCTGATTAAATCGTTCTACCATTCCGTCCGATTGTGGGTGGTAAGAAGTTGTTCTTGTTTTATGAGTACCCATAACTCGACAAGTTTCCTGGAATATTTGGGACTCAAAATTCCTTCCTTGATCACTGTGAATCTCTAAAGGTACTCCAAAACGACAGAAAACTTCATGAACTAATTTATCTGCAACTGTCGAAGCTTCTTGATTTGGAATGGCGAAGACTTCCGGCCACTTAGTGAAGTAATCCATCACAACCATGAAATACTTGTTACCACTTTCACTTTCCGGAAACGGCCCCGCAACGTCAAGGGCTATCCTCTCCCATGGTGCACCAACATTGTACAATTTCAAGGCACCTCTGCTACGCGTCTGAGGTCCCTTTACAGCTGCACAACTTGTACATTTGCGACACCAGTCCTCGACATCGTCCCGACAGTGGACCCAGTAAAACCGTTCTCGTATCTTCAGTAGAGTTCGTTTTACTCCCAGGTGACCTCCTGAACAACCATTATGGTACAGCTGCAGGACATCCGGTACTTGAGATTTAGGGACAACCATTTGCAAGTGACAGCTGTTTCCCCGAGCATTTTCCCATTTACGGCACAGGACTCCATCCTGAATCACCAAGCTGTCCCATTGGGCCCAATAGCTCTTTGTGATCGAACTCATTGCCGAGACGTCGCTCCACCTGGGCTTAGGAGCTCTGACCTTCATCCACTCCAGAATCGGCTTGATGTCCGAATCTTCCTGCTGTGCACGTTGTAGGCTTTCCCTCCACTCGTTGCCGAGGTCTGTCCTGAGCATCCTCACAGGTACCACTTCCTTACTCTCTTGCCTAGTACAATGCTTGCAGTCTTCAGGACAAGGTCTTCTTGACAATGCATCTGCGTTGCCATGAGATTTCCCGCTGCGATGTTCGACCACAAAGTCGTATTCCTGCAGTAGCTCAATCCATCTCGCAACTTGTCCTTCTGGATTTTTGAACTGCAATAGCCATTTCAGTGCAGCATGGTCGGTTCGTAAGTGGAATTTCCGACCCAGAAGATATTTGCTAAAATGCTGCAAGGACTTTACCATAGCAAGCAATTCCCGTCTCGTGACACAATAGTTCCTCTCCGGCTTTGACAACGACTTGCTGAAGTACGCTATCACAACCTCTTGATCACCATTCCGTTGAGACAACACACCACCAAGTCCTATGTCACTTGCGTCTGTGTCAACTATAAATTCCTTGCCTGCATCAGGGTACCCCAAAATAGGTGTTTTGCATAGTCGGTCCTTTAACTCCTGGAATGCGATATCGCAACTTTCATCCCAGCAGTAATGTCGCTTCTCCTCGGTTAGCTTATGCAGGGGTTTGGCAATATCCGCAAAGTTCTTAACAAATCGCCGATAGTAAGAGCACAACCCCAAAAACGCTCTGACCTGCGTCTTGTCTTTTGGAACTGGCCAATCTTTGACAGCGGCGATTTTCTCTGGATCCGTGCGGATACCTTCTTCCGACACTACATATCCCAAAAAGCTAACTTGCCGTTTGAATAGTGAACATTTCTTCGGACTCAACTTGAGGTTGGCACTCTGGATCTTCTTGAGCACGCGTTCCAGATTTTGAAGATGTTCTTCAAACGTACGGCCAACGATGATGATGTCATCCAAGTAGACCAGACAGGCATCGCCAATCAACTTAGTCAGTACAAGTTCCATCAACCTTTCAAACGTTGCCGGAGCGTTGCACAATCCAAACGGCATAACTTTAAATTGCCATAGACCCTTTCCTGTCGAGAATGCTGTTTTCTCCTTGTCCTTGGGGTCAATTTCCACTTGCCAGTAGCCACTTTTCAGGTCCAGCGTGCTAAACCACTTTACTCCAGTGAGCATGTCCAACGTGTCATCAATTCTTGGCAAAGGGTAGCTGTCCTTCTTCGTAACGTCATTCAGACGACGATAGTCAACACAAAACCGCATGCTGCCGTCCTTCTTCCTTACCAGCACTACAGGTGAACACCATGGACTAGATGAAGGTTCAATAACACCATCCTTCACCATTCCCTCAATCATGGTTTCTACTTCCTTTTCACGCGCTACCGGCAATCTCCTTGGCCGCTGACGGATAGGCAACTCGTCGCCTGTATTTATTTTGTGTTGAACTAAGCCAGTCTTCCCAATGTCACTATCGTTTAGGGAGAAAACTTCGGCGTACTTCAGTAACATCTTCTTCGCCTTGCCCATCTCATTTTGAGACAGAGCGCTGCGACACTCTTCTAAAAGTGTGGTCACTCTCGTTTGTGCATCCTTGCTGGGGGTCCGAGTCGATAGATATTGGCATTGACGCAGCCAATCCACTTCCTCGCAAGTACCAATCAGTGTGCCTTTTTCAATAGTCTGTTCCTGATCACAAAGGTTCAGCACACGTACCCCTGAGATGTCGGTGGCTCTGACCAAAGTTCGTGCCACTTTCCATGGAAGGTCATTGTCTACCCTTTCCACGAGTACACAACGATGAGTTTGCCCAGGATTCCGAGGAAGACTAACCGGCACAATCGTTTCTGATCTCGGAGGAAGAACAATTTCCTTAAGGCTGTACACATTCCCTGGTAACGCCCCTTCCATAAAAAGTTCCTCTCGTCCACATTTCATAACTCCCTGCTTGACGTCAATCTCGCAAAAATTCTTCCTCATAAAGTCAAGACCCAGGATGCAATCGTCCATTATATCAGCCACGATGACATTATGCAGGTAGGTCCTGTTGCCTAGCTTCAACTCCATCTCCTTCTCTCCACGGACGGGTATGCGCTGACCGGTGGCTGTTACCAAATTAATGCGTTCCCGGTTGTATGCGGAGTCCCCAAGGAGCCGACTCATAACTTTGGAACTGACGACCGTACGAGAGGCTCCCGTGTCTATGGTCAGCTTACAAGGCATTCCGTTGATCTCACCCTTGATGATTAAGGTGTTCCCGTCATGGGTTTGTGTGATCGAAATCCTTGGGGCTCTTTGAACATCAGCCAGCACCCGCCCCACAGTCCTGGCTATTACTCGTTTCCCTGCTGCTGCTGGGCAGTGCTATTAGCCGCACCACCCTCTGGAGACCGCCTATCTTCCCCTTCTGCAGTTCGCTTAGGGCAACTGGATCTAAGGTGGCCCCTTTCCCCACAGCCGTAGCACCTAGGGCTGTATCCTTTACGGTCGCGAACTGTAGCCGCTACAACCTCCCTGACGCGATGGGAACGATGATCCTGCCGCACAGCTTCCACCTCCAGTGCATGGGCCAAGGCGTCCTTAAGCGTCCCGTGGTGACCGAGTCTCACAGCAGCTCTAACTTCAAGGTCCCGGATGCCGTCGACGAATGCCTGCACCAGGTTCCCATCAATAAGCGCAGGTACGGACTGGTACGCTTTTCGAACCAGCTTCTCCACTTCAAGGGCCCACTGCTGCAGGTTTTCGTTACTGCGTTGCACACGATCCTTGAGCTGCGCACGAAACACGTGTTCCAGGTGAGCGTCGCCATATCTAGCCTCCAATGCCTCGAGGAGCTGCTCGTAAGTCACTTCCTTACCGAGAGCTTCCAGCACATTTAAAGCCTGGTCGCGCAGGCCTAGGGTGAGGGCAGTCATGGCCTGACTTTTATTCCACCCGTTCGCCTTCATGACAGCCGCAAACTGAATTTTGTAGGCCGACCAGGAAGAAGTCCCATCGTACGGCGGCACTTTGAATCCACGTAGTGAAGGTGTTGTCGCTACGGGAGCTGCGATTCCATCCCCAAGTTTGAGGTTACCCAACTCTTGCTTCACATCAGCAATGACGTCACTAAACTTGCTGATCTGAGTTTCAGCTTCTGACAAGCGGTTGTCATGCTGGGCAACCTTCTCCTTCACCTCCTTCATGTCTTTCCCGAAGGTTGCGTGAAGGTCCTTTATGAGGAGCATCTGCTCTTCCTGGCGGTGCACCTGCTCCTCCTTATCCCGTTTGAGCTGTTCTTCCAATTGACGGGCCTGCTCCTCCTGTCGGCGAGCCTGCTCCTCCTGTCGGCGAGCCTGCTCCTCCTGTCGGCGGGCCTGCTCCTCTTTATCCCGTTTGAGCTGTTCTTCCAAACGGCGGGCCTGTTCCTCCTGTCGGCGAGCCTGTTCCTCCTGTCGGCGGGCCTGCTCCTCTTTATCCCGTTTGAGCTGTTCTTCCAATCGGCGGGCCTGTTCCTCCTGTCGGCGGGCCTGCTCCTGCAACATCATCATCAGAGCAGCAAAATCTGGTGCTGGTGATGCTGGAGCAGCTGTGGACGGGCCGGCCTCTGTGGTTGGTAGCTGGCCCTCCGACGTCTGTGGCATTGCTCCACCAAATCGCCTCTGGTCCGTCTCCTGCTGGCGTTGACTCCGGGTACGGATACCCTCCGTGTCGTCTTTAGGTAAAATCGGCATGATTTTAATCCTTGCTTCTGACACCAATTGTTACGAGCTAGGGGTTCGTGACAATTAAAAACTGCCGATATGAATTACCAAAAATAACACTTTAATTAAACTCACTAATAACACAACACAATAGCACTACGGATCACTCTTAAGTCGCACTTGAAGATCGCTTTAGATGTTCTCGCATGTATCGCTTCCAATGAACTACCCCGAGACGCGCTCCGTTCCCGCTTATATAGGGCCCTCGGATAGTTCCAGAACCTTCTACCGTAGAAGCATCTAGAATGTTCGAGTACATATCGGCCCTGACCGAACACATGTCGATAGTTCCAGAAAGTTCTAGCATCGAACTTTCTAGAAAGCTCCTGACCATTAATTCCGCTACTCGATAAGAGATGGCGCTAGTGGCAACCAAACATTAATTGTGCGGCGCAACAATATTAACAACTTTTTCATCTAACTAGCTACCTATCTAACCTTTTTTTTTTTTTTTTTTTTTTTGATGACGGGGGGAAATCCTCATGGATGTCCTCTGCCCCGGGGAGGGCGGAGGGGTCTGTCAGACTCTTACTGACTAAAACCACCCCGGTGTTCCGTCTCTCACGTACACCGGGGATCACGGGAACTAGTAAGTCTTCCGCGATCCCCGACTAGTGCCGGCCCGCCTATGCGGGCCACCTCGCGATAGGGGGGAGTGAGGTGTTAAACTCCCCCCCACATCAAAGAGAGGCGCGCGTGGAACACTACGTGCCGCCATCTCGGCTACGTGCCGCCATCTCGGTACCTATCTATCCTATCCTAAGTACCCGATACTCCACATGACACTATTAAAAAAACTATTTCAAACGGAAAACATTTCCGTTTCAGTTGTGTAATAAATAATGTGTCCCCGTCATACCAACGTACCTACATAGAATGTTCTCGAACAAAGCGTCATAATAATATCATCCTATGTTACGTCATAGTGGCCAAACAGCTAGTTCAGTCTTATTGACATAATTCCCTTACCGCTAGATGGACTTACAAAAAATGGGTGGGTACGTCGGACGCCGCGCCGTGCGCAGCGTCCCCACGGAGTTAATACAAAGAGGAGCTGTTGTAATCAGATTTCCCTGAGAAACAATGCGTGACAATTTGCGGGGTGAGGGGGGTGTTAGATCCCGCCCTTTAACTCGGTGATCCCGCCCACTTCTTTATTCCATCTACCGGTCAATAGCAAAACTACTCGCTCGTTCTGTTTATTTTACTTTGAAGTTACGTAACTATCTCACACTAGATGTCACTAAGTGCAGGATGCAACAGGGTCGTACTCAGAATAGGGTATTAGACACATTTTTGAAAAGTGTCTTTTACTTAGATTCTAAAATGGTAATAAACCACCAAAACAAAAAACACAACGTTTTTATGGAATCGATTAGTGCGATAAAAATGCATTTTCATTTTCATTTTTCGCGCGTGATTTGACGAAAACGCTGAACGCAGTGGACGCCATATTGATCTGAGGGTATGACGTCAGCTTGCTGTGTAAACAAATGCGCTGATATTTTGTATGATAATTGTTTATAAATTTTAAAAAATGAGTTATTATTCTACTTATCGTTGGTTTGCTGTTCCTGAATGTAAGATAATAAATAATATTTCAATAAAAAATACTTTGGTTACGAAAATAGTAAAAGTACAAAGTTGTTCAGTTGATTAGTTTAAACAGCGTTATTAAGTAATAACACGGCGGGTACTATTTTATGGTGTTCAAAAACAGATCAATAAAAAATACTTTAGTTACGAAAATAGTAAAAGTACAAACTTGTTCAGTTGATTAGTTTAAACAGCGTTACTACTAAGTAATAACACGGCGGGTACTATTTGATGGTGTTCAAGAACAGATTAAAAAAACTGAAATCTTTGAATTGAATTTTAAAATTTATTTTGTTATTTCATGAATTAAAACCGAGTGGCGACTGCGTACGGGAAGATGTAGAGTGGGAAGGCCTCCCACAAGGTGGACCGACGACCTTGTGAAGGCCGTGGGTATCCGCTGGATGTGGGAAGCACAAGATCGGTCGAAGTGGAGGAGCCTGGGGGAGGCCTAAGTCCAGCAGTGGATGTATTTCGGCTGAAATGATGACGATGATGATGATGAACTAAAACGAACATTTTCGGACTGCTTTTTGCCTAAGCTATCTAATAATATATTTTTAGATTTTTTCTCATACAAGAAAAGTTTTTATCCAGTGCGCAAACTTGTAACCATGAATTCAGCATATCATTCTAGACCCCCTACCCCAGAAATCTTACGCCGGTTATACAAAAAAAATTTAGCTCTTCCATACATTTTGACCGCGTAGGTATTGCACTTTTCTATGAAACAGCAGATTTTTTTTATAACGGGCGAAAAATTGCTGCTGTAGGGGGTCTATAATGATATGCTGAATTCATGGTTACAGTTTGCGCACTGGATAAAAACTTACCCTGTATAAAGTAAAATACCCTATTGTCGTACCGGGAGTACTCCGGTATTTTTATAAATTTTACGAACCATTCATATTTGTATTGAAATAGTGATATAAATTTTTGTAATCCATTGCTGTCTTAGATTATCTTCGGAAAGAAATCTGAACATACATCATTTAAAAAACTAAATAAATTAGGTAGGCTTTAAGATCTTTTAATTATGTAAATAACAACTACCATTCTTAGTTGTCTCACGGAGGGAAAGTACTTTAAATACATTTTTGTAGATAGAATATTTAATTTGTAGGAGATTGTATTTTTATGAGTAACTAGCTTTTGCCCGCGGCTCCGCCCGCGTGGATGTCGGTTATCGCGTAAAAAAGTAGCCTATGTCCTTACCCATATCCCAGGCTATATCTCGGCCAAATTTCATGACGATCGGTTCAGCGGTTAAGGCGTGAAAGCGTAACAGACAGACAGACAGACAGACAGAGTTACTTTCGCATTTATAATATTAGTAGGGATTCCATATATGAGACAGCCGCGGGACATTTGTTACACCAATTATGGCCCTGTCTTTTTGTTATGTTTCCGTTTGTTGTTCATAGTTGACAACATAAATGGCGGCCTGTTTACAAAATGGTATAAGAACTACAAAAATATAATTTTGGCGACTAAAGGGTATTTATGAATGAATGTTGAACAAATCTCAATACATATTAATATTAAAATATGTTAACACTGAGCTCTACGTAGGTACCTAAATATTTTTATTTCCCATGACACAAAGTGTCGCCATCTAGTGCCGGGTAGAATTATATATTAAAAAGACTGACGCTTAGAGATTTTTCTAGAACTATTTTGATAAATTACTCATAAAATTACTTAGAAATGAAATGTGATGCCATCCGTAGCATCAGAACGTCTATCTGAGTAGTTTTTACAAGATAAAACACAACATTTCATTATTTTTTTCTTATAGCGCGAATATGCTTTAAAATGGGAACGTGTTCAAAGTTGTGCACAGAACTTGACAGGAGAAACGCCAACAATACACTGACTAAGGCCACGCCCACTTGATGACGTCAGGACCTAGTTGAGAATCACAGTGCACAGTTGCTTAGACCGGCTCCTCTTTGTATTAGTGATGGGTAACTCATCAATTTTATGTGAGGATGAGGGAGCCCCTCAATTTGCTTCGTGAGGTCCTCACGAGGGACCCCTCATTTGAGGTGAGGAATCGTACGACGGCGTATTCGCCTCACGACTCGCGAGCCCGAGCCGAACTCAAACGAAGCTCCAAGTGAGCGAGGCGGGCGGGTGCAACGACGACTCACGAGTACTCACGAGTCACGACTCTCCGATAATCCGATTATTCACAACCTCACTCTCTCACACACATCATTTTCTTTCGCTTATAAATAGACCGCCAAAATAAACGAATCAATGACCCTTTATTACCAATCTAATGCTAATGCTTTTAGAGTTCATAATAATTAATCGTAGCTGAAATAATTTAAATAATGTTTACTGTGCGGTGTGCCACGGTGTTGTCCAAACTTTAAGATCACACCTCACCTCACTCATTCTGAATTCTCCATACAATTTTTGAGTCGGTTCATTCGCTCACTGAGCTCACTCAATTACTCAATCCTCATTCGCGAGTCACGAACTCGCTTGCCTCGATTTCCTATTGTCAATAATGTCAATGTCAATTTTCAAATGAGGGGTGATGAGGAATGAGGTGGTTCAATATTGAAATTCGAGTAACTCTTTCAATTTGCGATCACGAGTACCTCAAATGAGGGGCCTCATGAGTGAGGGACGCATCACTACTTTGTATTAACTCCGTGAGCGTCCCCACTACGAGCCGCGCGGCTCGGCCTCGCGAGGCTTTTGTGTTTTTTAGCCACGCGAGAGCCGCGCGGCCCACCTAGCGCAGATGCCACAGACTATATTGAGATATCACCGGCAGTTACTTTTGAGATGTATAAAACATATGAATAAAAGGACATGTTTTTAACGTCAGTAGCATTCAAAGTAATAAGCACCGCTGCGCTAGAGATGGGTCGTCGACGTATTTGGCGTCGACGCAACTAGACCGTCCATTTTCGTTTATCGACTAGTCGATCAACTAGTCGAATTCGTCGACTAGTTTACGCGTTAACTTAATAAACTTTGCGACGTCGACTATGGCAGTCGACGACGTGAACGCAGGCGGTAGACGTCTCGTCTCTCGCGAGCTGTACCTATGCATTTGAACTTCCCTTCATACTTTTCCAGGCTTAGGACTGGCTGAATACTGAATAGAGTTAATTATAAAGTCGTATTCTCTATACCTGTGTCCCAGCAGTGGGAACATTATAGGCTGATGATGATGATGATGATGACGATGATGATGATGATGATGATGATGATGATGGTGATGATGGTGATGATGATGCACTATTCTGGCGTATTTAGAAGATCAATTGATTTTATGTACATTAATTATTATTTTGTTAAATATTTACAAATTCTGAAATCAAAACAATATGAAAACACACACAGTTTGTTTAAACAAATACAAACCGGTTTGTCTCGCATCGCCCGACCAGTCCATCGCCTTCCTCTTCGCACACGCGAAACTACTATAACTGTATCCTTTCCTTCCCATGACAATAATTTTATTCGACCCGTACAATTACCAACTCCCTTGGACTAGATTTAAAGTTCAAATTTGTTTGCACGATTATTTTATTTCCAAGGGCGCACGGACGAATGAATCGATTACGTTCTAGTCTACGTTTCAGTTATGCCGTCAGAGGCGTCTACGGATTCGACTAGTCCATTGATTAACGTTGAACCGTCGCATCGTCGACTCGTTCAGTGTTTCGGCGTCTAGCGTCTACGGATTCGACTAGTCCATCGATTAACGGTGAACCGTCGACTCGTTCACAGTACGTCGACGGTCGAATTAACTAGTTCGTTCATTCAACGCCCATCGCTACGCTGCGCCAATAAGAAATAAACAGCGGCGACGACGTTTTTGGCTAGACTACTAGTTGTAGCTACACTGCTAGTAATTTAACACAAGATTTAATAATAGATGATGTAGATCAACTAAGTCTTGAATATACATAGATGCAATGGAAGATTTCGAAACTTTTTCGCATGTCAACTTCTGAATTTGAGATTTTACTTAATGCAGTTGGATCCATTATTGCCAAAAAAGCACACAGACAGGCCGCGCGGCCCGTCCCCACTAACGAGAGCCGCGCGGCTTTCTTTGAAGTAGACCGACATCCGTCGGGTTGCGCGAGGCCGGCCGCGCGGCTCAAGCCTCGCTCGCGTCCACACTCACGAGGCTCGGCCTCACGGAGCCGCGCGGCCCTAGTGGGGACGCGGCTTTACCCGCATTCAGGCGACGCTACTTTCTAAAGAGATTTTGCTTTGCGGCATCTCCGCTCCACTCGCTACCACTACCACTAAGGTTACATACTCTGTGACTACCACCTGCTCCTATCCAGTCCAAGCACATGACAATAAATACCAAGTAAATTATTAACCCATGAAACCCTGAAACTCTGAAATTATGAATAAATAAAATATGAAGGTAGGTAGTACAAATTAGCTCCAACATCTGCTTCTAGTGCTCCTGCTTCTTCTAGAGTCTCTCCTGCAAGGCCTTCGAGATTTTCAGCAGACATTCTGCTACTTGAAAGTAAATCAGTACATAAATTTAATTCAAACAAACTCCCAGTTTGACAAATAGAGTAGATGTCATCAGATGTCATGCACAGAGTACTTTTTTTTATTTTATGTCATGTCAACTCGATTTTGGCAAACGCCAAAAAGAAACAAATTCAAAACTCACAGACAAGACAGAACTTCACAAGATATTTTGCCAGTGTTTCTATTTGTATAAAGTAAATGCTTGGCTGCTCTAACATTCTCATAGTTTTCTAAACAGCTGTGTAACAAATTCAGAAAAAGGAATACAGCAGCAAGCACCATCTATGGTTTTTTGGCGAAATTAATATATGCTGGTAAATCGTAATGGCGTGCGTTCTGAAGTTATTTTTTTACAGCTTCAAATGCACTCTATTTCAACAAATAGCAATAATCATCTATCACTTGTTACTAAACCGTTAGAAAATAATTAATTTATGTAAAAAGCTGTCAGTGACTTTTAAATAAAATTTAAAGAATATTTATTTAAGCTTTGAGACAGCGATGACTCATCAACGTCCAATATTTCTGAACGCACTCCCACTCCGGTAAAAGGGTGAGTGAACCGCCTCATTGTTATTTATTGCATTTGCCTCTAATAATACATTAATTAGCCGTTTTACGGACACAGCGAGTGCAATAACATAGGTCGCGACAGCCATGCCGATGTGAGTAATTTAAAAGGTGTGGCACGACAAGGGGCGTAGTTTCTCATCTAGTGACATTAGTGGTGTGAAAAAATATTCTTCCTAACTCGTCGCAAGATGACCGAGTACAAATTGGTGGTGGTAGGCGCCGGAGGCGTCGGTAAATCCGCATTGACTATACAGCTGATACAGAATCATTTTGTGGACGAATACGATCCTACGATCGAGGATTCGTATCGGAAACAAGTAGTTATCGATGGTGAGACGTGTTTGTTAGACATCCTGGACACGGCGGGTCAGGAGGAGTACTCCGCGATGCGGGACCAGTACATGCGGACGGGCGAGGGCTTCCTGCTGGTGTTCGCAGTGAACAGTGCTAAAAGTTTCGAAGACATTGGCTCCTATCGGGAGCAGATAAAGCGGGTGAAGGATGCGGAAGAGGTGCCCATGGTGCTGGTGGGGAACAAGTGTGACCTGCAGGCGTGGGCCGTGGACATGGCGCAGGCGCGCGAGGTGAGCTTGTTTACATAATAAACTGGCACCACACACACCACACTACATTCACATGTCTTTTGTTTGTGTACACTGCACATCAAAAGAAAAAGACTAGGAACTGTTAATTCATAAATCAAGCATCTAATTACAGTAACACTTAATTGATCAATTGCCTCCCATTTGTCTTAAATAGCTTAAGTGAAGCAGGTGTAATCATCTTATGTAAGATCTTTGTTTGTGTACATCCATACTTTTAGTCATGAAACCACACTCTCTTGAAGACGGTTGGCAATAATCGGGATAGTCGGCCTGAATATTAACTCAGGCTTTAGTAGGTTACCTAGTTACTCTTTTGTATAATAAAGTTAAGGAAAAAGTTTTAAATGAATTCAATCACTGCATAATAAAAAGTATGATGTCACAATTTAATAAAATAAACATACGATCATTGTCTAGAAATTTTGATCTAGAGGACAGATAGCAACACTACACATGAGCTGATCATATTTACCTACTTTGGATTAGTCTAAAAGCGCTGTCATAGCTAATAAGGCTAGATGATGTAATCAACAAATGTGACATGTCTAATGGATGTAATATAATTTGACTACCTGTTCATTGACATTTGTGTTAGTTCTCCAAACAATCTTAACGGGATTGCAGGAACATAGACGTGCTTACCATGGATTCTGGATGCCCCTTTGTTTGAATTTTTCTTTGGTTATTAAAAAACAGCTGTTTCATACAAAAGTGCAATACCTACGAAATGTATAGATCAGAAAATTTATTACCAACAAAAATGTTCAATGCCAGATGATGGTCTAGAATCAAGTACTGAATGCATGGTAATAGGTTGTGCGTTGATGTCCATACCACCCTGTATTTGGCCCCGGACAATACTTGGAGTAATATTTGAATCTAATATTCAAATCAAAATAAACATTCTAGTATTGTTTCCGTACAGTGTGATGACAGCTGCCTGTAAATTTCATTTTTTTTTTTTCAGCTTTTATACTTGTCTTCTAAGTACATTTCATGTTTCTTCTGAAATGTTCACTAGCACTAAATAAAAGCCGCAACTAGGCTTCAGCAAACATAACGTAACAACTATGTTTGAACAATTTAACACATATTTAGTAACACCATCTAATACTTGCGCAAACAGAGCTTATTACGGTATCTCATTAACCTCATATTCAGACTTTAATTTCAAAATTCATGTGTTGAAAACTGTAACTATTTTATATGAGGCATGGTAGTATATTTTGAAGAAAACATTGTTTTATTATTTTCTTGATTATAATATCAATATTTAAAATAAAAAAACAATCTGTTCTTGATGTGCAACAAAGGCTAGTTAACAAGTACTTATTTATACATTCCAATGTAAACAAAGTAATCAATCATTTCAGTTTATAAATAAGCCTAGGCCTATACCTATAATCAGTGTAGTGGTTTATTGATTACCTTATCTTGCATTCTTTCTCAATACTCATTCCAAAGTAATGCTTGTATTAAAATAGCCTCCACAAGTGGCCATAGTTAAGGTGGAAGCGTGAATGTAGCCTGTGAAATTTTCTTACATCACTGTCAGGTCAGGGACATTCTGTCATATTTTAATCAACATACAGTTGATTAAAATATATGACAGAAATGAAATCATTCAAAAATTCAATACAGTCTGCCAAAGGTACGGGTTGTTCGAAAGAGATACCGTGGCCCCTGGCAAACAGGCAACTGAAGGAATACTAGTGGGTTTTAGTCAGTAAAAGCCTGGCACGTCCTCCCGCTCCACCCATAGCAGGACAAGTTATTTGAGGACATCCATCCAAAAAAAAAAACCCATCAGCTTGTGCTGACATCTCTTTGAGGCGCGCGTGGAACACAACGCGCCGTCGACCCGGGCTTGGTCCTTACCCGACAGCGAGCTACCCATTACTCGCAATCCGCAAGCCCACGCCTACGGTGGCCGGGAATCAGCCTGGGATTCCCGACGCCCAGGGCGTTTCCTGCGGTGCTAAAGTCGCGAGGGCGCATATACTGCCTCTCCCTCACGTGCGCCCCCTCCCTCCACGAGCATCAATACTTCGCAGAAGGAGGTGACGGCTACCCATGCACTCTCGCTCCGTACCAGGGCCAGACGCGAGAGATCGCCGCTGCCAATCGCCTCCACGAGGACACGGCGGTTCTCCGCCCAAGCCGGGCAGACCACCGTGTCCTCAGGGCGATCTTCGCAGTGGAAACACCCGGGCGTTTCCTCCCGCCTTACGCGAAACGGGAACCTCCCGAAACGGCCGTGTCCGGTGAGGACCTGCGTCAGGCGGAAGGTGAGGACGCCATGCCGCCTCTCAAGCCACTCCTCAAAGAGGAAACTTACTGCCGCAATCTGGAATTATAATTCCTTTCTTCCTACCCCAAACAACCTGTGAACTAGATTTACTATTGTCCTTTGGTCTTTATTAAATACCACCAAGACCAGAAAAGTGCTTAAAAAATCCTTGTGGCTTTAAAAGATGCACCTTGTTAATGCAAAAATAAAACATGAAGTCATATCTGTTTTTTTGTTTCTGACCGGATGACCTGTGTGTAACTTTGGTATTCTCAAACAAGGCAAGAGAAAATAATACGAGACAGCAATTAAAATTAATTAAGTGATCTTCTCATGAAGTGACTCAAGTGGCGTCTGTACATTGTTCAATGTGCCACTTCAGCTAATGAAAACTCTTTTAAATTATGCACTTTCAGATACTTGCATTTTCAGGCTAGTAATTATTTAAAAAAAAAAAAATTAGTTAAGTAAAAGTAAATTTTTTTTAGCTTTAATTTTCACACCTTTAAGCAGAAGCCTCCCCCCATTCTTCCCACTTCTCACGATGTTGTGCTTCTTAGCGCCAATTCATGAGGAAGCCATCCACGGCGTCCGAGGTGAAGATAACGTCACCTCCGCGACCCTGTCTAGCTGTCTCTGGCCTTCAGCACGCGATATACGAACCAAAAGCTTTACATCCAGCAGACATGGCCTGTCCTGTCCCATTTCGGTTTTGCAGCTATGTCGGCAATTTGCGTTGTGAAGCACAGTGTGGCGTTTCTTAATAACAAACAAAACCACAGGCCTTCCAACTACCTACCATCCTATTTCATTGGCTAAGGCATAAACAAATAAAAAACATGCAACATACAACTCCCAAAAAGAATCAGCCATGGAAAAACAAACCATCTACAGACCAAATGCGGCAAGCGTAGCATAACCCGATCGACCGATCCGTCCGGCTGTTATTACTTAGCCACACACAAGACCTTCCTAACCAAAAAAAAACTTTTTAAATAGAGCATTTTATTTAAATCAAGAATCACGTTTGTACACACAAGTTTGTATCACAATTATAGGTACTAACAATTCAATGTTTATTGAATACCTACTTTATGTCTTCATTTTAAGCAATCATAAACATGAGCACTGGGGCCTAAGTCTACTAATTTATAAACGTTACAATGGTCTCTCAATGGTGTGTTTTTGACAGTTTTTGTATGGCAAATCTGTCAAAAACTTACCATTGAGAGACCATTGTGACGTTTATAAATTAGTAGACTTAGGCCCCTGGACCGATGCGTACGCGTTCATACAAAATCGTTGTTTTCTATGTACAGAGGCCAGCACATCAAGCTACCCCAATCTGTCAAACTGATAGTTTTTCTTCAACTTTATTACAAAGGAATAAGGTTTATGTTCAATTGGGAAAATTTGACAGTTTGGGATAGCTTGACCTGCTGGCGACTGTACAAAAGCTGAACAGAGCTGAATAAGTGTGAGTAGTCCCTAATTATGTGACAATATTATGTGTAATTAAAACAACCGAATGTCATAATAAGCTAGGGGAAGCCCCAAATCAGAACAAACCGAAAACAAGCTTTAATTTCGTTCTTATATAAAATGCAACAATGCAATAAGTATAGAAATACATTAGTAGGTCACATTTTTTTACAATATCTTTTCCTGGGAAAGGAAATAATGGGGAATCCCTGTCAAGTGTGGATTTCAGTTCAATATCAAGCAAGACAACAACAATTACTAGGGAATGGAGATTAGATACATAAGTACCCAATTTCCATTTAAGCCATATTATTGACGATGCAAATTTCAAATGTCGTAAAGGACGTTTAAATCCCTGTTCTTGCGACATTTGAAATTTCCACCGCGTCACCACGTTGTATGCTTTTAGTGGGAAATTAATTCTGTAGCCTAGACTAGGCCCTTGCGACGCCCTGCGTCTACCACCACGTTGGTGACCCAAGCTGGACTCACCGATACGTTCCACTGGATCTTCGGGACTCCACACGTGCTGTTAACCGCGCGCCATGGTAAAAGTTTTAGCTAAGAGTACGGCCTCACGTTCCCGTGGAGGGGAGTTCCAAGTGTTTCAGCCCATGTTAATAAATATTAGATTCGACTTCTCCAGGTTCTCCAGAAATGCCGCGACATTTCGATGCTAAAAATTACCAAGTGTTACCTAGCTTGATAATGTAATTTTTATAATGTCGCACGACTTTCACACGATTCTTCCCATAGCCACATGGCACAATGTTGACGGCGTCTAAACGGGTCCGAGCCCATTCGTCCCCTAAGATTCGCACCCTGTGCCCACTCGTCCCCTGGAACTTTTGAGGGGCCCATTCGTCCCCTGAAGAATATTTATTTTTATTCATTCTTCTAATATAAGTACATGTATATGAGTATACTGCAGCTTGGTAGTCCTGGTACAGTCGCGCAGAAAAGGCTAAAATAAAAAATATAGTAATTCGGTAGATATCATGTTTTTTTCAAATAAGATTAACACATACAAAATCACAATGTCCTAGAAACTAACAAAATACAATTTTTAACAAGCCATTCGTAGTGAGACAATTTTACATCGTAAGCCCATCGACAGGTTATATTATTATCATGACGGATTATCATTCATCATAGCTCTTTTTTCAATGATCTGTTATGATTGATTAAATTAATTCTGTTAATAAACTGTTCACAAGTGTACTATGTTAACCGTTTCATAAGTAAAATATAGCTAATTTTATGTCAGGGGACCAATAGGCACCTGAATAGGTGCCGAATCTTTAACTTATGTTGTATATATAGAGGGGACGAATGGGTACCTTAAAAATAATATTTTTTATTAAAATATTAATTGGTCCCCTACCAGGAGACCAATGGGCACCTATATAGGGGCCGAATCTACAACTTTTATGCTGGGGGGCGAATTTTAGGGGACGAATGGGCTCTGACCCGTCTAAACATATTATCGCTCAGTAGTAGAGACTAAAAAGCAATATACCGCTCGACTCCTCACATCTTTGTGCCCCCCTATATAAAACTACAGAAATCCAATGGGTGGTCCTTAGAACGACACCATACTCTGAATAAATATTTAGGCAAGCAACCACTTTTAGAATCCTTGTAGGTCTATTTGGTTATCCTGTTCTTTAATAGCAACAAATGAGTAGCTCAGACAGTCGCTCGCTCGACCAGACAGACACTCTATAAACAAATAACAATGCTTGCTAGATCTGAATATGTTTCTTTTTAAACAAAGATCTGTCATGAACATAATTGTGTTCATCTTGGTAACTAACCTATAGAAAGATTGGAGGTTTGATTCTGCGTTTGTCGACGTTATCATGTGAGTGGCTTGCGATGTTGACCATAGGAACCCTTGCTGCAGTTGGTGACCAAACTATAAGTCGGTGATAAATACGCAAAATGGCTGGATTTACCTTCCAATAAATCAGTTGACTTAACCTAAAGCAGCTGTCCAAGGGGTCTCCTAATTCAGGACACCACATTATGACTCCCATCCTACCGCATCACCTAATGTCAACGGTGTCCACGCTTCTTTCTCTAATGCTTCTTTCTAGAAAGCGTTGAACGGTCACACAATAGCGGTTATCCAAATTCAGAAGGTTTTTGACACCTTACTGTCAAATATATACTAGTGAAATATCAGAAGACCAAATCTCGTTTTTAAAAAATGTTCAATATCTAGTCGCAATCTCATCTCAGCGACAATGTCAAAAACTTTTCAGAAATGTAGGGAAATTTGAAGTATAGCTGTGAACGTTCTTAAAATTACTTAGAGCGCCGCTTACTTAGAAGCCGCTCTTCTAAGAAACCGAAGCTTAAGGGCACACTTTGCGCGGGCTCGAACTCACTGGTGGGCCTGGCTAAAAATCACGCTGTCTCACCAGGCTTCGTACCCGACAGAGGTAGTATCAGTGGTGAGCAGTTAGACTCTAGTCTACACGCACAACGTTATTGAGTGAGATGCAGGAGCATATTTGCAAAAAAAATCGCGAAAAAATTAAGAAAAGTCCTTTAGAAGATCGGGTTTTATGAAAAAACCACTGCATAAATCAATGACCAATAAAGTTTATTGAACTTATTGTTAATTGAACTTTGTCGGTACCGTCTTGATTTTCGAGATTTTACACTCCTTTTATTACTCAAACACGCTCAAAGTTAGGTTAAATTAGCAAGAAAAACGAATCTTTGTTGGCTCATAACTTTTTAATAGCTTTTTATTTTAGTGTTCTGTTTCCGTACAGACAATAATAATAACGAGACAAAACCATACCATGTTTAATTTTTGATGTACATAGTCAGACAGTCGAGTAAAACCCTCCCGAAGTTTGTATGGAAAAAATGTGGACAAGTGTCACCTTAAGACGTTGTCACATCTAGACGAGGAGCACCAGTACGTTTTCCGATATGCAAACTCCACGAAAGAGGTCGTCTGCTTCAACGGTAATTGGTCCTTCGTCAGACATGACCACTGCTACTTCAGCTTGCTAGCTCAACAAGCTATGTCGATTACCTGGTCGTCCTACCAATTGTTATTATGTAGTCTTATAAATCCACTCACAAACAAGTTCAGCTCCAGAAGATTAAACTAAGTGTTGCGCAGTGCGATTTACCTACTTTGAACAGGAATTATATTTCTTAAAATCTGTGCATTTGTTTTTAAACTACGGCTGGCCTACATTTTGGAAACAAATTTTGTTAACCCCCGACGCAAAAAAGAGGGGTGTTATAAGTTTGACCCATGGAGGACAACTATGTGTGTGTGTGTTTGTGGCACCGTAGCTCTTAAACGAGTGAACCGATTTGGGAGCGGTTTAAAAAAAAAAGGTTTTCTAGCCGTAGTTCTTAGACGTGTTTCATCAAAATCAGTTCAGGCGTTTGTAAATTATCAGCTCTTTTCTGGTTGATGAAGGGATTTGAGTATCTTCCACTGAAAATCGAAATTTGGTATTCTATTACTTCAATGATATTAGACGAAAAAGTAACCTTGAACTGATGCTGGAACATCACTTGGAGTTTCTAGGAGAGATACCCAAGTTACTCACCAACAAACAGACGATAAATTAGTACCTAACACACTTCACTGTGGGAATCATACGTTATGCTCCGCAAATTTAAGCGTGACATGTGTCGATCGTAGCATGTTTACTATTACTATATTATGTATTAAGTTTGAAAAGCAGGTAATAAAAGTTGAAACTAAAAAATTTAAAAACCGCTGACTCAAACAAAAACCTCTAAAAGTAAAAATATATTATTTATTGGACTTTTAAGTCGTAGGTAATGATTTGATCAAAGTATTGTCACGTCGGGTGACGGCCAATGAAAACGCCAAACAGACGATGTCGAGCAATAATGAATATTATGCTATTGTAGAAAGGATAACATTTTGATGAAGGATCCATTGTATCCGCTAATGTATCCAACTCTATTTATAATCTTAGGTATGGTCGGATATAATGAACTGAGGGTCAGAGGAGGCAACTCACTCTTTTTTCATATATCTTTAAGATATTTAGAGGGAAGATACACAATGCGGGATATATTGCGAAGGGTGGAACTAGTCGTGCCAGACGGGTAGGGTCGTGCCAGACGGACGTCGTCGTCAGCCGCGGTTGCTGGCGGTACCGCGCGCGCGAACTAACTTGCGAGGCTCCGCTGACGAGCGCGCTCCGCACCCTCAACCTCATTGCTGATGACGTCGACATATTCTGTTGCGCTTTGGGTGAATTTGAAAGGTTAGCTACCTATAAAATTTGTTATGGTACCTACAAGAAGTGGAAAAATTTAATGATTAGTTAGTTTTAGTACAATATCGCATTGGGTCTAGCCTGTAAGGATATGTATTTATATGTTTGGAGTGAATAAATAAATAAATATTCACTAGCCCTCCCCTACGAGACAATGCTTTGATCAAAATATTACCCTGAAAGGCCAATTTTTTTTTTTTTACCTTTAGAGGTTTGTGTTTGGGTAGGGGGTTTTTCACTTCATCGGTTGACCGGTCTCCGAAACTATGTCATTTTGCGGATATAAATGTGTAAGCTCTCATTTATTTGTGGTTAATTACTAACAATATAAATTAATATTCAATCAAAACTACGTTATAATAAATAGCCTAATTCATCATTGTCCTGTTCATGTAGGTCATTTAAGTTTGAGATCAGAACTATTAATATTAATCGTCTGTGTAATGTACTAATAAGGTTGCTCCTTCCTGGTGATACATAGGTACCTACATAATATGCAATAAATGTATAACTGTTATACAAATTACTCATTGTGGCAATGTTTTTATGAGCTTAAAATGTACCAACTATGTACTCAGAGAAGTTGTAGGTAGGTATTGTAGCTGAAACAATCGTACATGCATGAGTAACTTCCTTATATAAATCGTGGTCCAGAAAAGACTAATTTACTGTGTAATCGTGCCACCTACTTTTCAACCAATCTTATTCGTTTGTATCCAATATCTACAAATTTTCTTGGCGCTTCCTATGCCTTACAAATACTTCGACGTGTTTAAAACGTTGGTCCAAATTTTCGAGACTAAATTGAATACTTCCACGTCCCTGAACTTTGTTGCTAAGTGTCCCTGAACTTTGCTGCTAGCTCATCCGGGGCTCCCACTTCATAGTTGGTTCCATCTGGCAAGTTATGGGTGAGCTTTCAAGTGCCCGTAAACCGCCTACTTTGAAGACAAAGTTTGAGAAGTTGACCCAAACTTTAGCCCAAATCCCTTTGTGAGCATTGTTTTCCCCAATACTCGTGATGAGAAATAGCAAATTCCAAAATCTAAATATTCTCTGTTTGTTATTTAGGATGCCATTAGTACTTACCAAAGAAGAAGGATACCGCTCCCATACAAGCTTGGCCCAGCAAGGACATAAATAAAACAAATAGGTATATCATGAAGGAATATTTGTATTGAATCGTCCAGTTTATATTTGATTACCCCAAACCACGGTGGTGATGAAATATAAGACATTTTAGGTAAACATTTTGGTATGACATTTTCATGTTTAAATACAATAAGCCTGTATATTTTCGTGATGGTCCAGTGGTTAAGGCCTCACTCACTTCTCATGCACGAGGTTCTGGGTTCAAAGAAGAGAATTATTGCGTTTTGACAAACATTCAAACAATATGCTCCTTTGTACGAGACTGGCGTCCATACTAGGATACCCTATGTGCCGAATCTCCACGCTCTTACCTCCTTATCTAAATGGTTTCTTAAGCGAAACGTTGATATACCACAGTAAGTGCAGCGCCCGTTCTCCATTAGAAATAGGGCAAATCAGTTATCCAAAGTGCACGAAGGCAAGGTAAATCGAAATGAGAAAATGAGATGAGAGTCCATGCAAGCTGGGGTCGGTTAGGAGAGCAGAAACAACATATTATATCCAGAAACAAAGGCAAAGGTCGTCATAAAACACCACAAGTAAATATTCAAGATGCGAGCCACAAGAAGCTATACACGAATGACTTAAATTGGCACGTCATTCATCCCGTAACACACGTACCTACCATAGCCATAACTGAAATGTATCAAACATAAACTCACTGCTTTTCCTATGAGGAAAAAATAAACTACAAAACATCCCCTACAACGACCCTTACCCTACTTCATTTATCTAGTCATTTCTTCTTCAATCGGAATCGGTCCCTCATTACTGAGGATCGTGGTCACTGAACGCTTTTAAGCGAGCAAACTGCCTCCATCGACTCCAGTCTGAAGTTGCCATCACCATCTGCTGAAATTTGCTGGATGCGGTAGTTTCTTTTATTTGGTCAGACCATCGTGTTGGCGACCGGCCCCGTGCTCTCTTTCCTTCGGTATTGCCAACAATGACCAACTTTTCAAGGCTGCTGTGCGCATTATGTGACCGAAGTAGCTCAGAATACGCTGTAGGCAAGTTGTAGATAATCGGGTCTTGATAGGACAGACACATTTGTGCGTTTGGTTGTCCATGGTATTCGAAGCATTCGCCTCCAGCACCACATTTCGAATGCGTCTATCCTCTGTCTTTCTCTTGCTCGGATTGTCCAGGTCTCAACTCCATAGAGGAAAATCGGGAAAACTATTGCCCTGACCAATCGCGCTTTAGTTTTGTAACTTATACCACGATGTTTCCAGATGTTCTGGAGGCGTGTCATAGCATCTTTAGCCATGGCTATACGTCTTTTTAATTCTGGGACGCAGCTGCCGTCATTATTAATAATGACGTCATAGTCATGACAGTCATTTAGACGCATCGTATTTATTGCACCGATATAGTATAATAGCATAATCAGCTTATAATGTTTGCCCTGCTGGGACAAAGGCCTCCTCTCTGTTAAAAGGAGTGGGCCGTAATCCACCGCGCGTCTTTGAATTCTTTGGCTCTAGGACAGATCCTCAGACCTTCTTCGTTTTGAGAGCAATGGTGATGAAATTAAATACGCAAAGTGACTGCTTGGGTTCGAACTGACGACCTACGACTCGTAAGTCAACACAATATTTTTCAGGATTACAGTGGCGGCCCAGTGGGAAACGCCCCGACTTACGAGTTGTAGGTCGTCAGTTCGAACTTCAGGAATTACAGGCGTGATATTATTTGTATGTTGAACCAGTCACTCTATCGAAATAAGAATAATTTTGAAAACATATATGTATGTAGTTATTGTTTCGTGTATACCTGTCTTAACTAAAGAAGATTGTGTTTCCATTACTTTGAAGAACCAATTATTCTATTGATTTTTAATTGAAGAGATAAATAAAATGTGTATTTTTAACTTTCACTTCCGTTATCACTAAACACGCATAAAAATATTTATTTTTCTAACTGTATTATCTAAATTACAAATAATACATGATTTTTCGAAGAATGAGTATGTACTATTTAGGTACCATTTTATTTCAAAGAATTGCAACATTAGTAACTCATGGACGGAAATCAAAATATTACAAACAAAGATACTCTTATAAATTGATATTTTCCTGCAGCGATGTGCGGAGAAATTAAATCAACAGTGGAAATTCAAATATTATACGTTATTTTTTAAATATAATTAAATCGTTGTCCGTGCTGGGCCACACTTTATCATATTATAAGTCCTTTTTGTATTCAAATACTTAATTCCAATTCGATTGTCTCCTCAAGTAATGCTAAACAAATGTCACTACTACAAGCCTTTTAACCATATAGGTATATCTTTTTATAAGTGAATTGTTCTGGTTACGATGACATTTTAATAGAGTAATTTATAGTAGTTAGTTTGCTATGTTTAAGGTGTTAAAATGTTTTATTTATTGGTTTGACGTTCAGTCTTATCGCTTCTTTGTTCGCTTGACTGACGATATTAGTTACAAGTTCAATAAAGGCTCAAGCCTACCAGAAAAGCCTTTGGTTACCATTTTTGCCGCTACGGTTAGCATCTAAGCTTACATAATGTCATACATTAGGGCCGTCCTTAGCCTACGAACTTTAGAATGTAATGATCGCTCTCTGACCTACTTAACGCATCTAGTCTTGGAAATTACTTCGTCCTTTCTAAAATATTTATGTGATTAGCATTTTTGCCGGTCGTCATAGATACTTTCTGGATTGACGTCATTGTCGTTTCATTTACGTCATTTCGTCATACAGCGACATTCAGTATTGTATATTATTGTTGTCTCGTTTCCGCCACGTTATAGTACGGTTTATTCTGCCTTCCTTTTTCATAGCCGGTATGGTTATGTAGTAAGTAAATTAAAACTGAATTTAACTAGGCAACCAAACAGTTACAACCATTCCGTGCACATAAAACTAAAGATATGGCAAAAGACGCAAAATGAGCTCTCGCAAGTCTGCCGATTTTAGTAAACTTTGACAAAGCGAATCAAGACCTTGCTGGCGTACGTACAACTTCCTTAACAACTCCCAGGAGCCATTGAACTTCTGTATTTTGTCTTCCTAGGTCCGTACAATGGATACTTCTTTACGACGAAAATTACCACTGAATTTTTTAGAATCATTGTAAAGATCTTGTTTAAGATATTTAGTATAAGCATTAAGTCTTTTCAAGTTTCTTAAGACAGAGACAACTACGTAAGAGTAACCGCTAAGCACGTGCACTTTGTTTGTCTGCTAGTAGACCCTTTATTTCGTCTCAATTGTGAGCCATTTCTGCTCTAGGGAGCACAGAGAGATATGGGAAGATTAATAAGTTGTAATTAAGCATGATTTTGTCGTCAACCTTGTCACTACTTTCATAGAAAAAGTATTTGGTCACAAAAAATAATCCCCAGACTGTCTTGCTATCCGGCCATCTCAACAATATGTGCGTTAATGTCTTTTATGGCGTATATTACTAGCATTACAACTTGTTAAATAGTGAATGCAACATTGTCCAAAATGGCAACATTGTTATGTCAATGTCAAAATGACTTGTGTCATTATTCTCTCTGCTTTGCCGCCAATATAGTTTTACCGATTTTTCACTCCGTGGTTTTATTAAAGTAATTACACGTTAACCCAAACCAATCAATACTCTTCATGGTAGCAGAGCGTGGTTTGGTTACCTAATAGTGATTACTCGGAATATTAGTGAAAATAAATCCGAACAACAACCGTCGTCGAAAAATTTCCACCGGCACACAGTTTGTCGTAACATAGAAAAAATGTCTACAAATTCGTTATTTAGCATTGAAAAGCTCGTTGGCCGTGATAACTATGCCAATTGGAAGTTCGCAGTGAAGGCGTATCTCGAACTTGAAGATCTTTGGCAGTGCATTGAAACTAAAGATCCCGCCAAAGTGGACCCCGCAAAAGACATAAAAGCTAAGTCGAAACTGATCTTATTAGTGGATGCTATCAATTATGTTCACATTCAAGATGCGAAAACTTCGAAGGAAGTCTGGTCCAACTTAGAACGAGCATTTGATGATAACGGTTTATCACGAAAAGTAGCATTGTTGAAGGATCTGATTACAACAACGTTGGAATCCTCCAAAAGTGTCGAAGATTACGTAAACAAACTCATGACGTCTGCACACAAGTTGAGAAATATTGGATTTTCCGTCGACGACGAATGGCTTGGCACATTAATGCTTGCGGGTTTGCCGGACTTATACAAACCCATGATTATGGCAATAGAGAGCTCCGGAGTAACAATCAGTGCAGATATCATTAAAACTAAACTTTTACAAGAAGTTCAGAGTTCAGAAACGACTGCTTTTTACTCAGCCAAGAAGGAAAGTTCTGCAAAACAGAACAGTGGAAAACACAGAGGCCCAAGATGTTTCAACTGCAATAAACATGGTCACTTGGGTAAACATTGTCGTGCACAGAAGAAAACACCAAATAAAAGTGAAGAAAAAGGTTTTGTGGCAGCTTTTTCGGCTTCATCAGTTACAGAGCATGATAGATGGTATGTGGACTCAGGAGCGTCAATGCACATGACAAATCACAGTGATTGGATGTATGATGTCAAATGTCCCCCAATTTCTACCATCACAGTTGCAAATAAGACTCCGTTACCTGTGAAAGGAATAGGAAAAGTAAATCTGGTGTTGCACGGTAATAATGAAAAAAGAATACAAGTAAGAGATGTTTTGTACATACCTGAACTTGCTGGAAACTTGTTGTCTGTCAGTGCAATGGTAAAGAATGGTTGCAAAGTTAACTTTATTGGAAACAATTGTGAAGTTTTTAACAGTGAAGGAGATTTTATCTGTTCAGCTAAATTAGAAAACAACTTATATGTACTTAATGTTAACAGAGAAATAAATGCCAACCTGAGTATTTCAGATATCTCTAAGGATGTTGTCCTGTGGCATCGACGTATGGGACATTTGAATTTCCCAGATGTAAACAGACTACCAGAATGCACCGAAGGGGTGAACCTGTCTTCAGAAAAGGTCAAGCTATCCGTAACTTGCACTACCTGTCTAGGGGGAAAGCAGTCAAGACTACCTTTCAACCGTGTTGGTTCCAGAGCGTCAGAACAACTAGAGATGATACATTCTGACTTGTGTGGTCCAATGGAGACTCGGTCCCTAGGAGGTATGAGATATTTTATAACTTTCATAGACGATTTCTCAAGATTAGTGCATGTATACTTCCTAAAAGACAAGCTCAGTATTTTAAATGCATTTAAAGATTTTCACAAGAAGGTAGAAAATGAATGTAATAAGAAAATTAAGGTTATACGTACCGATAATGGTCTAGAGTACTGTAACAAAGATTTTGACAATTATTTGAGTCAGTATGGCATACAGCATCAAACTACTACACCATATTCACCGCAACAAAATGGTCTTGCAGAGCGGATGAACCGCACTCTTGTAGAGAGAGCTAAGTGCATGCTGTTAGATGCTAACTTACCAAAACCTTATTGGGCCGAGGCGACAGCTACTGCAGCATATGTAATTAACCGCTCGCCTACTACAGCTATAAACAAAAAGACCCCATATCAATTATGGTACGGTAAGGTGCCTAACTTGTCGAACATGCGTATCTTTGGTTCTGAAGTCATGACACAAGTTCCTAAGGAGAAACGTAAGAAATGGGACCCGAAATCACGAAACCTGATTTTTATTGGATATTGTGATAACACCAAAGGATACCGCCTCGCTGATCCTGAAACAAACAGAATTGTCAAGAGTAGAGATGTTGAATTTTTAGAGAACACAAATAAAAACCATAATATATACTTACCTTGTGATGTTGAGAGCTCCACCGTCGTACCTGCATCATCAGCAATTGAAACTGGAACAGAAAAACAACAATTAGAATCTTCAGACATGTATGTTAGTGAAAGCTCCGATGAATATGCAACAAACTCAGACGAAGATGATGTTTATGTTCCCAGTACAAAATCAGATAAAATATTTAAGAACTAACCAGAAAGTACCATCACCTTACGTCCAAGAAACAAACCTGAAGAATCTGAAAAGATTTCAAAACCTAGTTATTATTGTTCCATTAAAAGTCCAAGAGATCCGGAAACTGTAAAAGAAGCTTTGTCCTCAGAAAAGGGTGATAAATGGAGAAATGCCATGGATGAAGAATTTCAATCTCTAGAAAGAAATATGACCTGGACTCTTACTGACCTACCTCCTGGAAAGAAAGCTCTTCCTTGTAAATGGATTTTCAAGACGAAAACTGATGAAACAGGAGCTGTGAACAGATATAAGGCTAGACTTGTAGTCAAAGGCTTTAAACAGAAAAGAGGCATTGATTATGACGAAATATACTCGCCAGTTGTAAGATACACTTCTGTAAGATACCTGATTGCACTGGCTGCAAAATATGACCTTAATATTGATCAGATGGATGCTATAACAGCATTCCTACAAGGAGATTTAGAGAATGAAATTTATATGACTCAACCCCAGTTATATGAAGAAGGAACAAAAGTATGCTTGTTACAAAAATCAATTTATGGCCTAAAGCAAGCCAGCAGGCAATGGAACGTCAAATTAGATGGTGTGCTACAGAAAATTGGACTTTCTAGATCAAAAATAGATCCATGCATCTATTATTATGTGAGACAACAAACTATGATTTTTGTTGCTGTATGGGTTGATGATCTGATTATATTTTCAAATGATAATAATTTGAAGTCAGAAATTAAAGATAAATTAAAAGGTGAATTTCATATGAAAGATCTTGGAGAATCAAAACAGTTTATTGGATTGAACATCACTAGAAATCGTAAGGAAGGAATTGTCATGCTTGATCAAGAAAATTACATTAAAGAAACTTTAGAGCGTTTTGGGATGTCAGAATCAAAACCTGTGAAAACACCTATAGAAGTGAATGCTAAATTTGACACAGTTGATACTGAAGGAAATTATAATATTCCTTATCGACAGGCAGTGGGATGTTTACTGTATTTAGCCCAGGCAACAAGACCAGACATTGGGTTTGCAGTGAATAAACTAAGCAGATATGTCAGCAATCCTGGACATCAACATTGGCTGGGTGTCAAAAGAATTATGAGGTATCTACAAGGAACAAAAGATTTAAAACTGTGTTTCAGGAAAGATGAGTCGAAGGGAATAGAAGGCTACTGCGATGCAGACTGGGCCAGCAGCCCAGAGGACAGAAGGTCCTGCACTGGATACATTTTTATTTTCCAGAATGGTAGTATAGCTTGGAACTCCTGCAAACAACCAACAGTTGCTCTGTCTACAGCTGAGGCAGAATATATGGCTATGGCGTCTGCAACACAGGAAGCGTTGTGGCTCCGTCAACTGCAGCTGGAACTTGGTTTGCAAGAAGAAGGTCCCTTACCAATTTATTGTGATAATCAGAGTGCAATTCGTTTAGCTTCAACAGATTGTTATAAACCTAAAACAAAACATATAGATATAAGATTCCATTTTTTAAGAGACAATTATCACAATAGAAATGTTAATTTTATAAACTGTAAAGGAACTGATATGGTAGCCGACATATTGACCAAGGGAACCACTTTCAATAAACATTATTTTTGTACAAAGGAAATGGGATTGCATTCTAAAGGGGGTGTTAAATAGTGAATGCAACATTGTCCAAAATGGCAACATTGTTATGTCAATGTCAAAATGACTTGTGTCATTATTCTCTCTGCTTTGCCGCCAATATAGTTTTACCGATTTTTCACTCCGTGGTTTTATTAAAGTAATTACACGTTAACCCAAACCAATCAATACTCTTCACAACTAAATAATTAGTAGTGTAGTGCCGCTACATCACTCCCCCCCGGAGACCGGAGGTCGATAGTGGGCTGAGTCAGTGCATATGTGATGCTTGCCAGTGCCAGTTGTGGTTCCAGTGGGTCGGAACCGGGTGTCACATAGTTCGCGGTGAGTCGGAACTGTCTGCGACGATTCCCCAGTGAGTCGGGGTTGCGCTGCGTTATGCTCCAGTGAGTCGGATCTGGTACAGCGCTGGGTTGAGAGGTTGAGGCTGACTGCTGGCGTCGACCGGGAGATTAGGCTCTCGACCGGCCGAAAGTGCAGTGTGCTGGGCCATGGTTGCTGATGAGGCTGTGGGTGATGACCAGGCATGCGGTTCGCTGCATGCAGGTGGTCAGGATACCCGTTGAAGCCGTAGGGAGCTGGCTGGCTGTGTGACTCGCCGCTCGAAAGCTTGAGGAAGTGATCTTATGTTGATGATGACGACACGCTGAAGTGTTGCACGAAGGCTGCGCTGACGTTCTTTCACGGGGTCACCAGTATAGAGGTATGAGGAACAGGGTGTAAAGTTCGCTCATCCTCTATTGAAAAGGAGGATCCTCCGACCAGACGGGTATTGTGTCTGATCCGGGCAACTGCCCGACAGTTGATGTCGGAATATTTTATCTATCTGAGTAGCGTGGTAAACTCTGATTGCGCGATGCAGAATTGCTCAGTTAGTTCGCCTGTGGCATTGTAGATGGCGCCACTTTTCTTTTTGTGTTTTTCGATTTTTGTTGCGATGCATTTTTATTTGTAGTGCCGCTACAATCTAATTAAGTTCAATATCTGCATTTTCCAGGTTGCGCGGAGTTACGGTGTTCCCTTCGTCGAGACATCGGCTAAAACCCGTATGGGGGTCGACGACGCCTTCTACACGCTCGTCCGAGAGATCCGCAAAGACAAGGCGAGTCGAGTCAAAAGGAATAGGAGAGGACGAACCATAGGCCCCGGCCGGAAATTCAGATGCACGTTTCTGTAATTCGGTATATAATTTAGTGATAATATTTGTGGATATTATCTGATGGCGACGAGTCGGTAAGTCAATGTTATTGTCGACAAACCCTGCTTGTATATTGTTAACTTTTTATTCTAGTGCTTTTTGTAGTGACACTGACACTTCCGATGCGTGTTCAAAAGTTAATCTATAAATGACAATCGAATTATACTTCTTTGAAATTGTATTTTTTGTATCTGTTGGTTAGACTACACTGAATAGATTGTTGTTAACAATAATATTGACTTCGTGCCAGTAGACTAGCTTATTGACTACACAGCTTACTGTCATGGACTTTAAATCATATTACTATTAGTATTGAGATTCAATTTCCATGTACATAGTGTAGCTAAGTTTAGGGAAATATGCTAATGGTATAAAATTTAATACTTATTAGCTTTAATAATACGAATATTCGAAATACGTGCAATTAAAATCGATTCTTGACACTTAATACTATTATTGACCATTCAGCTATTATGTGTAACCTCATACAAAATATACCATTATAAATGAAATAGATTTAGCATAGACGGGAGATATCAATAATTGTATTTATCAACACAACGTCGCATCCATGTGCTCCCCTCTCCACTGGTTTACAAAATGATGCGCCTCAGCTGCATTCCCTACGCGCTTTTGATTCATTTCTTACCATTTATATAAAACATTCTACATAGCATGTAATCCTTGTATAATATTAATTATAATTAGCTAATCTCTGTGAGAAATATCCATAAATATTATATGTATAATGTAGTAATGAGGCAGTTATGGAATCTAAGGCATATTTCTGTGGCTGAGTAAAAATAACTTTTTGTACAGTGAACTATTTCAGAACTACTTTTTGCTTATTTGTATGAGATAATTCAAGCTTGAATGTGTGGACATTGAGTTTGTATTTTATGGGGGTAACTGAAGCTACAATTTAATGTATCAACTAGAATATATCTCTCATTGAAGATATCTACTGCGTGTGTGGGGTTTATCACTGCTGCCCCAATATGTTAACCTAGACCTCAGTCTCATGACTGCTAAAGGATAGACACAAGATTATAATTATTTATTTTTAAGTATTAAACCCAAATTAGATAGTTAAGAAAAAAATTGTGACGAAAGAATGTGCTATATCAATAAGTTTCTGATCATGAGAGTAATCTTTACTTAGCTCACGTGTCAGAGGGCCTACTGTCTAAGCACGAAGGCCTAATTTACGGGCGTTTCCAACTTCGTATCACTTCCGAAAAGAGTAGTTCTGCCTGAAATAAGAATCAATGACGACACGATTTGACAGTTGTCCCTACTCCAGACGAGCCTTTGCCTGTCCAATTTTTTTTTTTAATAATTATATGTAGGATTCACTTCAAAGTTTCGTACTACTTTCGAACGGGCCCGGACGTTGATGGAGTTGGAGAGTAGGCCCGCTGGACAGTTTTTCCCTAGTTTTACTATAATGAATGTTACCCTATCTGGAATCTTTTCTCACTGTTATCAAGTATAATACTCAACTTACAAGCACTGGCGTCAAGTTCTCAAGGTGCTATTTGAAGCATAGTATGCTTGTAGCGAAGGCCGTCTCTGTTTATTAGAAAAAACTTGTAAGTGCGGTTTAAATTACATGTTATACAAATTTAAATAAATACAGTTGTACTTATAAATTGTAGATGAAATGTATGTCAAATTACCCTAATTTCGCCTTTATCCAATTTCCAAATTATGATTATTTACCCTTACAATTATTTATCCGTTATAAAGGGTAAATTCGAATCATTTACTTTCGCGTGGTAAAAAATGGTTGTGCATTATTAAAGTACAATTTTAGATTGGTTGTAAAAACTGTTTAGTACAAATAGTGCACAATTATTGGGTAGACAACTGACTAGTATTACCCAGTCTCTTTATAATTTAGTAAAAGGGTAATATTGTTTGCTGTATAGCTCAACAAGACTTAAAAGTCCTATCAAAAATTCGTACCTATAGCTATTGTATAATTATTACTATACTTTCAGTTCTAAAGATCTTTTTACTATGTAATTCCTGTTTTACTAAACTTATCTTTGATAAAAATGGCTGCCGAGAGTAGAGCGCAGCCGATATCATATACAATCGTTATTGTAGCATAATATTAGGAACATTGTTAAATGTTTTCTATTTTAGCTAGAAGCAAATTTGCAAACTATAATGAAGTTTGTGACTACTTTACGACTTATGCTTGTATTTTTTTGGTGAAATGCCAAAAAAAACGTGATTAAAGAATTTGTATAATTTACCAATATGAAATAATGTCCCATATATTTTTGCCGCCATTGTAATTTGACAAAGGACAAATTCAACTAATCCTAGTTATGATTATAATTGCTCACAAATCGCCCTCTAGTAACTAATGAGAAACCGAAGTTTGTGTTTCAGATCCGCTAAACATATTAATCAATATTTCTTAATATTATTATTTTACTCAGGATGTACAATGAATTAATCAAACGAATTTTTTAAATCAAATATCAACAATCATACATTTTAATATTTTGACAGCGTTTTTTAGAATTTTAAGTTTATTATAATGATTAGTTGTTAGTTTAATTATAGTCTAAAAATACACCAGGTACTTGCAACATTTTGTTTTTGCACAGTTTGTATGATTATTCGTTTTATCCTCAGAATGCAAAAAGTGTAGTAAAAAACGAACAACTGTAATTATTTGTTAAATTATAGTCTAGCCATGTATCAGGCAGTGAATACAGATAAAAAGTAAGTCGCTCAAGTGTGTGTTTTTTATAACTTACTAAGCAAGCCTCTGCGTTTGCTCATGTAATTCAGCTGTGTAGGCGTATATATGCGTTTTTTTTTTAAATTAGGTGCCAAACTATAAGTACTTGGTATATTTTTACGAATATTGTATAATTTTAAATACGAACGAAAATCCAAGCTGCCATGAAATCGTCATCAGCCAGAATCATTTTTGCCATGAATTATATATATCTACCCCCCATTTCGTAGCCATAATTTTGTATTTACCTAACGAAGATATTTTTAAAGCTTTGCAATAAATATTTACAGTATAAATTCTATATAATGCTGTAAATTAATTACCTTGCTTGTAAACGTTCAAACCATTTCTTCTTTTTTCTTAAGTAGTTTTAATTTTTATGTCCTGAAAAAGAATCTAATAGTTGAAAATGTTTACGAGTAAGGGCTATAGTATGTAATATTTTTTATTACTTATATTACTTAAATATGAATTTCAAAGCTAGTGCACAATTTTGTTGGAAATAGTTGATATTTTATAACTAATTAATTCTGTAACAATATAGCACAAGACTGTGTGCTAATTGAAATAAATAAAATTGACGAGGCAAATTGTTTTATTTATAACCATCTAGTTCAATTTTTGACTCTTGAATCAAACGTCCGACATTGGAGTTTGGTTCCCACAGTCGACGTACACAAAGACCACAATTTTAATATGGGCAGTCCAGAAAATACGAACAAACGTTCGAAACTACAAACACAGCAGGCGCATCTCCGAGACCTCTCAGCGATAGTCGCGGTGCTCGCAGTGGCGAGTTCCGTGTCGAGACGAGTGGGCGCGATATACATTTATTACTTGCGCCACGGCCCGGCAGTGATCTTTTTAAAAAATGCCACGAGCGTATTTCGTAATAAAATACTGGATATATCGACCCTTTTTTGGGTGGGAAATCAGCAAATAACTTCTCCCGCTCTGGGTGGAGCAGAAGGGCGTGTCAGCCTTTTACTGACTAAAACCCACCCGTGTTCCCTCAGTTGCTGTGTGCCAGGGGCGGCGGTATCTCTTTCGAACAACCCGCACCCCTGGCAGGCATCGGCCCATGCGGGCCCCATCAGTTTGTGCTGACATCTATTTGAGGCGCCGATCTGGCCATATAAATTACCATTCCTTATTGACGGTTTTTGTATTAGCGGCACATTTACGGAACATATGCCCCGCGAATAAAAAGTTTTTACTGTATTTGGTGAAAGGAAAGTGCTTAATGAGCTACCTTTTTCTGCAAGAACATTCTACATATTATAAATTATTATTTGGCCTAAAAAACTATCAAGAAAAATAGGTACTGGAATTGTCATGGACGTCAATTTATCCCCTATGAGAGAGACAGAATTATAACACAGTACCCTAACTCAACGAGATAATCGGTATAAAAAGTCCAACCCATGTAAAGCCATGTCCAACGGGCTATTCATTTATTTATATTCTTTGATTATTTCTTGGACAATGCAGCAGTAATAGGAATGAAAAGGTTTTTTTTTTCAGTTTATTTGCAACAATTTATTTTCATAATTAAACAACTGGTCTCAAAATAATAATATGTACTGACGCCAGCACATCAAGCTACCCCAAACTGTCAAATTTTCCCAGTTGAACATGAACCTTATGTTTTATGTAATAAAAATGAAAATCTATCAAAGAAATTTGACAGATTGGGTAGCTTGATGTGCTGCCGTCTGTCATCATCATCATTTCAGCCGAAAGACGTCCAATGCTGGACATAGGCCTATCCCAGGCTCCTCCACTTCGACCGGTCTTGTGCTTCCCACATCCAGCGGATACCCGCGGCCTTCACACGGTCATCGGTCCACGTTGTGGGAGGCCTTCCCACTCTAAGTCTTCCGGTACGCGGTCGCCACGCCAGAACCTTTCGGCCCCATCGGCCATCTGTTCTGCGAGCAATTTGCCCTGCCCACTGCCACTTAAGTTTGGCAATTTTTCGGGCTATGTCGGTTGCTTGCGGATCTCTTCATTTCTGATTCGATCGCGTAGGGAAACTCCGAGCATAGCCCTCTCCATTGCCCTTTGGGTGACTTTAAGCCTTCTGGTAAGGCCCATTGTGAGCGACCCGTCTGTACACACGGGAATACTTCAAGCTATACATTTCCTGCCAGGGGTGCGGGTTTGTCTGCCAGGGGTGCGGGTTTGTCTGCCAGGGGTGCAGGTATGTTCGAAAGAGATACCACAGCCCCTGCATACGGGCTACTGAGGGAACACGGGTGGGTTTTAGTCAGTAAAAGTATGACACGCCCCCCTGCTCCACCCAGAGCGGGAGAAGTTATTTGATGATTTCCCACCCAAAAAAAAAGCTATACATTTCCTGTTTACGCTGATCTCGCACTGTACGGAAATCCGCGAGATCAGCTTAAACTGGAAATGTATAGCTTGGTGTGTAGCCGTGTGTACAGGTTTAAAAAAGAAGATAATCCTTTTAACTTTTTTAAATGCAGTCCATAGTAAAATACCAAAAACAAACTGTAGATGGATTGACTGAATTATTTTGTATCAAATCGTGTGACTTCTGTAAGAAGGCCTCTTTTTCACATGCTATTCGATAGTGTGGTAACTACCACACTATCGAATAACATAAATAAACAACATAAACAATAAGTAACATAAATAGTTATAATTAGGAACTCCTAATTATCACTATTTATGTGCTTGGTCACCCAGGTTACTCAGGGCGCATTCCGTATTAGACAAATAGTGATAATATCGCGAAGCCAACCAAAATAAAAATCAGTACTAATGATCTGATAGCTCTAAATTTTTTGACTATTCAATTTGGTCGGGTTCGCGATATTATCACTTTTGTTGCATATCGGAACACGGCATCAAACTGTCAAGACTGACAGGTGTCATTGTCATTGATGTCATCAAAAAACTTGTAAACACCCGGAACAAAACTTCAATTTTGTTTAAAGAAAATAAATAAAAGAAAGGTTATTCAAAAGTATGGATGCGAAAGACGTGTGTGTAGAGATTGAGAACGACGAGTTTTACAGCAAGTTTTTAGATGAGTCTATAAAGCCCATAATCAATGAACACCTCTCGGTTACGGATCAAGTGAATAAACTCGCCCAGGGGATTGAAAAACTAAGCAAAAGCTTAGAAAAACAAGTTCTTGCCAAACACAATGATCTACTTACACAGGCAAGTCATATTTCCGACTTAGAAATGACTTTAGAATCGGTCCAATCTCAAGTACAGAGTTTGCTACGTGGTGCCGAAAAAATGAAAGATCGGGTACATACACCGTATTTTGCCCTAGAGAACCAGACCATGATGCTCGAAAGAGTTCAAACAACGTGCAATTTACTAAGGCACTCCTCTAAAATCTTAAACTTGTGGAATAAACTGCAGAGCATCAAAGATAACCCATCCAAAGAAGCCATTATACTGTTTGAGCTAAATGAGTTAATCAGTGACTACGACTTTGAAGGGATTGATCTACTCGACGAGGTTGTAAAGGCTGTACAACGTAGGAGAGCTGAGTTATTAACTAACTCTACTGAACTATTGCAATCAAGTCTACTGAGTGGAGACAAAGTAAAACTGTTGCAATGCTTCAAAGTATTCCATAACTTGCAATGTACAGAGGAACAGATTAAAAATTCTGTTAATAGCATACTGAGTGATTTAAAGAAGGAAATTACAACTGCATTGAATGTACAAATGGTTTCAATTGAAGTAAAGAAATCCAGTTCTGGAAGAATTGCACCAGGGAAAGCAAACATCATGAATGCTCAAGACTTCAAAATAAAACTATGGGACAACATTGAGAAGCTCTTCAATGTTGATATTTTCAACAGCTGCACTAAAGTCATAATGCTTCAGAATGTAGTCAATGAATTACATGCAATAGGAAATTTCAGGAATATAGCTAAAAACTTCTGGGCTGACTTGTCCCTAGTTTTCAGCAGTGAACTTGAAAAGAGCCCTCTGACTGTCAACCAATCTGTGGAGATTGACTTCCCAAGGTTACTGAAAAGTTTTAATGATTTGCTCTCTAGACTAAAATGTAAGGACTTGGAGATGAACCGATCATGTCTTACAAAATGGGAAAACTCCTTCTTATCAAAATCACTGGGAAAGCTACTAGAGCCTGTAAGGAGTATGTGGCACTTGTCTCAAGTTCCAAACATGGATCAAATAGATAATGCTATCAGAGTTATTGCTGAAGCACTGAGCATCTCACTTGGTGACAAACAGTTGAGCATTAGTTTGGCCAACAGTGTGGCCAAGTCTATCAAACAGATGACTGTAGAGGCTGAGCAGAGGTTGTCAATGGACAGTGATGTTGCACAGATCATAGAATCACCAACTAGTTCACAGCAGAAGAATGCTGACCTCTGCAACTCCTTGTATTACTTCTCTTCCCAAATCAAGAGAGTCCTCATAAATATGAACTCAATGTTGCCCCAAGAAAGTATCCAAATAGTTCAGAATAGCTTGAAAGACATCTCCAGCATGCCAATACTTCAGTTGTTTGCTGAATCAATCAAAAATTCACTGTACATTATTTTAATGACAATGCATGATGAACCAGACTTGATCAGGGCTGATGATCCAGCTGGCAAAAGCTTGTCATGTTCCCCATACATGAAGGAACTTCAGCAATTTGTGTCTAGATGCAAAGACATTTACTTGTCAATGTTTAGTGAGAAATCTGCTCTTAATGAATGCTGTATAAACATTGCCAGAGCTTGTATTGAGAGGTTTACACAGCACATCTGTAATGTAAGGCCCTTGAGTAAGTTTGGGCGAGCAAAGTTGCAGATAGATTGTAAACATCTGGAGATTGCTTTGTCTCCATTAGTAAATGATATGACAGAGTTAGGGGACCACTACAGACAGTTAAAGGCTCTGCACCTTTTGTTAGAGAAGACTCCTCAAGACATCGCCAAGAGTCAGACTGAAGGTGCTTGCTTACCTTACTCTTTGGTTATGATGTTTTTGTTTTCACATGGTGGGCATCAGCTGTTGGCTCCCCATACTTGCGCTGGATGGAATGTGCAGAAGTTGATGCAATGGCTGGACACTCATAGAAATGAGAGGGATAGGCTCGAGTTTGTGGCTGGGGCTTTGCAAAGATATCAGAACCACGTGAGACAGAACCAAATCGCGACTTATGACGAGGTGTATCCTGTGCTGGTACAGTTGCTGGAGGCCGGAAGGAAGTCTTTGAAGAAGTAGAAAAGTATTACCACCTACAATACGATGCATATATAATATACATAAGTATATATGCATCGTTTATTTAAACTAGTACTATGGGTAGGTAGTTTAGGCTAGTACTAGTTTGTATGTTTTATTGTTTGTTTATTTTAGTTTGTTTTGAATGCATAATTTTTTATGAAATGTGTAATCACGAAACGGGTTTCTATTTAACCCGGTATTTCCTTAGTCTAAAATAAAACTATTATTCAAAACTTAGTTATTTATTGAAAATAAACTCATTTAAAACAAAAACAGTGTCTTCTTTGGCATCCATCTTCTACAAGCAAGTATTGTTCGCGATGTTGCCCGCTTCGATCTGACGCAGGAAATTCATTACTTTAATTCCTGTCTTTCTTGACCCATCTGCTAAAGAATGAGCAGGAGGATAATATTCTAACAAATAGCAAGCAAGCCAAACTCTCGAATAAATTAATGAAAACTGAACAAAAAAAAAGAGGTATTAAAATCGAGTAGAATCAAATCGAATTTAGTTTCGAATAAGTTCATTCAGATATACGTTACACGTGAGGGCGATAAATTGATAATGGGAAGTGAAGTGAGCAAACACAGATCAAATGATATGAACATAAATACAGGGTGGCAGAAACATCGACTCGACGAGCAAACTGAAACTGAGCTTGATATTGTGGGTGTAAGCTCGCACGGTCCGATAATTGATGAAACTTAATTATATTACAGTTACCGCTTCAATTTTGGACCCACTATTTTAACTAAACACTAACTATCAGTTGTACCCACTAATGAAACACATTCTTTTAACGTCAGTGCTGCTAGATTGGCTCAAAAGAATCCGAGGGTGGCGCCGTGACTATTGTCACTGCCAAACAAATATCGACTTTACCCTAGTTGAAACCAAGTTGAAAATAAATAACCTTCCTTTGGCCCGAGAGCGCATCAAAGCGAAAAGAGGCGCGTCTCAGGTTAGAGTCAGATTATATATTTTCGACTTTATTTTAAGGAGCGCAATGTAGGTTCCATGTGATGTCGGACGATCTCTTCCCGTGGGTGTCGTAGGAGGCGACTAAGGGACTTACTAGAGAATGGGCAGCAGCGTTCACTATGCATTTTACCACCATACTGCGATCGCCAACCCGTCTGCCAAGCGTGGCGATTATGGCAAGGCCCTACAAATTGGGGAGGCCTATGTCCAGCAGTGGACGTCTTCCGGCTGAAATGATGATGATGAATGTAGGTTTTGGTTTGGCAGTGAGAATTGCCTGCGCCTATCTGGATGTGTTAAGGGACTTTACAGGTGCATAGATGCGTGGGAACGTTTTGAGGTTTTACATTTGTTTACATATATTATTCGTAGCTTTGAAAAAAAGATAAAGAACAAGATGTAGAATAAGGCTGAATTCCAACACCAAGCGCTTGCAACACGTTTACAACGATACATATCGTCCATAACACGACAGTAAAAAAGACTTCTTCATCATGAACGGCAAGAAACTCTTTTTATCCAAACTTCGCCAAACAATAAACTAGATAAATAAATAAAAAAGAAAATATTTATTTCAATTCAACAACATTCTTATACAACTATCTATTCAACAACCGTCAACATACTCGCACTACATAGCAACTAGAACTATTCGTACCTACTTATGATAAAAAAATGCATAGACTTAGAATAAATTGAACAGATGAACACATCATTTTGTGATAGGATAGATATATCCGAGTCGCTTTAGCTTGGTAATAGCGGTCATTCCCCTTTTTTTGTATCTCCGTAGCACCACAATCAAACTAACTATGTATGGTTTTTCGTCATTGTAACATGTTGAAGATCACGATGAATGGTGATGATTTAGGAAGTTCGTTCGAACTTTATTTCAGTTTTTCAAAATAAAGAATGCTAGAAAATGTATGTGGTTCAATGACCGGTATTTCCACGCTAAAGCGAATGGGGGTTTACCACGTATCTGTGAATCTAAATCCATACAGTACAAAATCGCAAGACAAAATATAGGTACAGATGAATTCTACAGGGCAGTTTTTTCATCATGTCTCGAGCTGCTCTGGATCCTAAATGTATTCATTCAAATTCTTGATAACCTACTGTATGGAATGTAGCTATACTGTGCTACAAATTGCAGAATTGATGGAAAATACTGGTTACGAAATAAAGTTCAGGAAGGTTTAAATAATGATATTTAAATGTGTTGCCATCTTTATTATGACTTTCTTAATAGACACTTTCCTCTTATAAATAATTATTCAACAAATATACACGGTTATAAAATATTGTCTTATAAGTCATTTTAACCCTTAGAGAATATAACACTGGAGCAGGCGTAACCACAACATACCGAAAAAAAAAAGGTAACTTTTGGCGGCGGACGCGGTAGCGACTACAAAAAAAGTTGCTCGCCCGGAAATAGAAGTCCGTACCACCATGTTTTTTTTTATTATCGACATCAATATTCATTCAGAATTTTGACCGAAACCGTAAAATAAAACAGCTGATGCATAAATTAGTTTAATTAAAATATTACAACAATTAAATTATACTAACAAAATTTAAGCAAAAAAGTAATAAAAACATCATCTGCCTAGCCTTTTTTCCCCAACTATGTTGGGGTTGGCTTCCTGTTTAACCGGATGCCGCTGAGTACCAGTAATTGACATGGAGTGACTGCCTTTCTGACTTCCATAACCCAGTTACTGGGTAACCGTTTGGTAACACTAGTTGTCAGAGTTTCGGGCTCCTGCCGACCCGTAACGACTGCCAAAGATCGACGAATGGCAGTCGGGACGGCTAAACGTTCCTTCTGAGGCAAAGAGGGGGTCTTGATATACATATAAAGATGGTCACCGTTCCACGGTCCAACCTCGGTAAGCATAGCTTAACCTGATCGATCGACCCATCCGGCGGTTATTACTTAGCCAATTATAATAAAAATATGACTAGATATTAAATAAATATTTACTTACGGACGGTTATTCCGTCTTTATGTAAGTTTGAAGTATTTGAACACTTTTTACAGGGGTTAACAGCACACTACCTATCTTCAGCCAGGTATTTTTAATAAAATCCGAGCGCCTTGAAAACGATTTACGGAGTGCGTTAGAACCGATTTAAAAGTAGTTTTTATGAACGAACATTAATTAGAAAGTGAGGGTTGTCCAGTACTATATTCTCTAAGTTTTCATCAGTTTCAAATACAAATATCATTTACATATTCCACCAATTCCTTGATCCAAGATCTATTAAAGCCTATCGAGTAATATGTACTTTTATACAATTGTCTACTGGCAAACTAACTAGAAAAAGGAATAACATTCGTGCTGAAGCGGAAGTAGTGATACGAACACGTTCGAAATAGATTTACAGTGTTGTACAAGGATATTTTGATGCGTGGCCGAAATTGGAACTAAAGCCGCAATGTTGTTTTTCCTGTCCGATCCTTTGAAGCGCTCAAATATCAAGAAAAATGGTGCTGTTGCTACAGTTTCAGGACGTTTATTTCTTCAAATCAGTCAAGATGGTATCGGGTTTTAATATTTTATGTAATCGTGACATTTATGCAAGATCGTGCTATCACCTTACACCTGTATGATACGCCTGCCTACTTTCGCTTCTGCACGAAGTATAGTTGAACAAGATATTTGGTAAACAGAACTAACATATTACCACTGCAATACCAATATGTTATTGTGTGCGTAATAACTTTTAAGCCTATGGCATACTTAGCATAATGATTTAAAAAAATAAACTGGTCAGCACACTCACAACATTGTTCAAAAGCAGTTGCTAGTAAGCTGTCTGAGGGCCCAATGCTAGTTTTTTATACTCACACGATAGCATTAACGTACGTCAGGTGACTTTAATGCGGAACAATTGAAAACATGAGTGGTTTTTTTTTCTAAATACACTTAATCGGTTTTGAAAAAATCTGAAAATGCGACATATCACCTTCATCCACTCATGTCTTCAATTATTTCATACGAACGACGCCATTTTGTTTTAAGTACATTTTACAAAACAATTGCATAGATGTTAACCAACAGAGCCTCCTGTCTAAGTACAAAAACTCGCACTTCGACCATTTGTATACCAAATAGCTTGTTCTTCAGTACTATTTCTCACTAACTAACGCCCGATTTCTGGAATGGAAATCAATACAAAAATATTGTCAAGAGCCCAAAAACTTATATGATTGGTTGACTGAATTACCAACAGCTTACCAACAGCCAATGGGATCACTTGACTTGTGTTTAATTTTGGCCCGTCGATAATTTTCGTTCCAGAAACCTGGCGTGAATCTTATTTCCATAGCACTACAGTCTACAATAGTTAAACCTGCTGATCTTCGAAGGCCACTTTGAACACGTCTTCGATGTCGCTGACGAAGTGCACGTCGACCTTGTCGCGGATGAAGACGGGCAGGTCGTCGTAGTCGCGCCGGTTCTCTTCTGGGAGGATCACGCAGCTTACCCCGGCGCGTTTGGCCTGGAGAAACATTTATAAATAATTATAATTAACTTATATTCTTATGTGTATAAAAGAATTAGTATTTCGTAGGTTACATGACTTTATGTTCGTCCTTGTTAAGAACTGGATTAAGAACACTTAGGTGAAGATTTTATTAAAAGTTTTCAAAATAAAAGAAATGTTATGCATTTCTCCTGGATTTTCGGGACCGATTTATGTGACTATTTTAATTCGACTGAGTAGACAAAATTTACCGTGTGGTGCCGGACGTAAAAAAGTAATAGCACCATCCCATTTCTTCCCGTGGGTGTCGTAGAAGGCGACTAAGGAACTTACTAGAGAATGGGCAGCAGCGTTCTCTATGCATTTTACCACCGTACTGCGATCGCCAACCCGCCTGACAAGCGTGGCGATTATGGCAAAACCCCCCTTTTGGGGGAGGCCTATGTCCAGCAGTGGACATATTTTGGCTGAAATGATGATGATGATGAGACAAAATTTATAATTCTAAAATTAAAAAAAAACAACCAACTTTTACAAATATTGTTTCAATCTCTCTTTGAATATATTGACTATTATTAATATTTTAACCATATATTAAACTTTTAACTTTATTGTGTATGCTGTGGTCTCCAATAAATGAAGGAGAAGACCTGCTTAATACCTATTGCCCTTTATTTTTGTGTCAAGAACTGTGTAAGTATAACATTAGCGTAACACATAACATTGCGTCTTGTTTCCCCGAAGGGTTATGTAGAGATGCAGTGGCGAGGTGTCAATTTTACTAACAGCCGGGCCACGGGGATCGGCGGTGCGTATGGCGGTGCGGCAGGCGGGGCGACAATTCGCGCGGCATCGTTTGCAGGCCACGGGGAGTCACGGTCGCCGCCGCGACCAGTAAGGATGATTAGTACATTTCTATGCGTTTGTTTCAGTCGCTAGACGCCTCGGCGGTCGCACCGCGCGAATTTCCGCTATGGCGAATGTCCCGTGGCCAGGCCGTAAAAGAGAAGCCGAAGCGAAGTTGGTTTTAACTTACTGATTCATCAATAAAGAATATTTAATATCATTCTAAAATTAATATAGGAATAAAATGAATAATTTATGTCTCTGTCATAATTCGATGTACAGCGGCTTGCTCTCGTCCATATGAAATTATTACGGGATCGCTGTTGTATGAATTTTTAGTTGCCGATTATGACGTCTTGGCGCCGGGTTAATTTAGAACATGTTTTGTTTTTGTTGTAATACAAAGATAAAAATAACCGTTTTTGTTGTTGAATGTTATGGTGAATTAAATACCCGTAGTGTAAATATATTTTTTGGCAATAGGAGACACTATTGACGTGCCATTTTGCAAAAGCGGTACAGATGCGAATCACCGAAAGGAAGTCGGTAGGAATCGTGTTATATGGTGCTTTCGCCACTGGAGGTGTACTAGTAAAACCACATTTCGCCAGTTTTGTTTAAGTCCCATGTAGGTAATAGGGGCCGAGCCCATTGCTATCAACCGGGCACAAATCTAGACTACTGAGAAATCTTAGATAGAAAATTTGCGCGACCTAAAAATAGAGAGAAATAAGAGTACTTACCGCAATAATCTTCTCCTTGATGCCGCCGACGGGCAGCACGCGGCCCGTGAGCGAGATCTCGCCCGTCATGGCCAGGTCGGAGCGCACGCGCCGGCGCAGGGCCAGCGAGGCCAGCGCCGTGGCGATGGTGGCGCCGGCCGACGGCCCGTCCTTGGGCGTGGCGCCCTCCGGCACGTGCAGGTGGATGTGGCTGGGCACACACATTCATCATTCTCTTTCTCTGTTTCCTTATCCCACTTTACTTGAGGTCAGCGCAACATTTCTCCTATTCTTACTATATAATATTATAAGTGTGAACGTTTGTGAAGATGTTGGATGTTTGTTACTCAATCACGCAAAAACGTCTGAATGGATTTGGATGAAATTTGGCACACAGATAATGTATAACCTGGATTAACACATAGGATAGTTTTCATCCCGGTAGTACGTTCCCGTGAGATAATTTTCAACCACCACGCGGGCGAAACCGTAGGTAACAGGCTAGTTTAAAATATCTTTAAAATAATAGATGTCTTACTATATAAATAAAACTAAAATGAAATGTTTTTCGTTAGTAAGCGCTTCACTTGATAACGGCTGGACCGATTTAGCTGAAAAACGGCGACATTTCGCTCCATTTGCTACATTTCAACTAACTCTCACAATTTTTTGCTACTCGAATTGCGACATAATTTAGTAATGTTTTTTTTTTTCGTAGCAGAATTCGTAAAGTGGTTTCCCATTATTATTTTCGCGGTTAAAGTGTAATAAGGAAGATAACTATTTTAAAAGTAACTTTAATACGTGGGATTTTCTTTTAAGTTTGTGTAGAGCACATACATCAATATCGAAAGCCATTTATTTTAAACTTACAGTAATGAGCTCACGAACATTTATCGCGACTAATTTCTCTACAAAATGTTTTTTATTTTTTAATTCTTATGGCAGTTTGTAAGTCAAAGCATTTATTTGTATTTTATTTTGAACGTTAAAATTTCCATTTAAATACATTTAACTATAGTCGCCCCTTCCAAAATGTAGTTAATGATGTGTGAAAATTATGCACCTAGAATAAAATTATCATACCACAATAAGTAAAAAGAATTTAAAATGGAGCAATAATAGATAAATTAATTATATGATAGACTAGCTGTGCCCGCGACTTCGTCCATGCGGAATAGTTACTTTTTAATTTAAATAAAAATAAATAAAATTTCTAAAATAAAAGTTACTCCTTATTGCATCAGCTATCTGCCAGTAAAAGTCCCGTCAAAATCGGTCCAACCGTTTCAGAGATTAGCCGGAACAAACAGACAGACAGACAAAAATTGAAAAAATGTTATTTTGGTATATGTATGGTGTGTACATCCATATGCATTTAGTAAAAAGCGGTTATTTTAATATAACAAACAGACACTCCAATTTTATTTATCTGTATAAATAAATGTTGCTTTCCTTAAGACACCTATGTGCGAGATGTCAAACAAAGTGGTTAGAAAATGCAGACGGAAAACATGAAGAAATATTAAAACTACAGAAGCCCAAAAAAGCTCAGTTCTCCTCACCTAACGTTCAAGAACTTGTTTTGCGGGTAGTGCATGCTCATGTAGTTCCTGGCGACGGTGAGCGCGATGCGCGCAGACTCCTTCATGACGTCACCCAGGTGCCCCGTCAGCTCCATGGAGCCGAACGGGGACTTGTCGTCTATGGCGGAGTTGCGCAGGGCTGTCTCTATGAACAGCGTGCTGCCGCCTTTGGGAAAAAAGAGAGGACGAAAAAATATTATACATTAGAACCCAAAAAAACGGTGTTTCACAAAAAAGGAGCAGTAGTAACGGCCGCGATTTACGAGTTGTCGGTCGTGTGTTAAAACCCAGACAGGCGCTTTACTTTATGCAAATAATTTCATAGCCACTGCTCTGAAACTACTCTCGAGGAAACCGGCATGTCATAGAACCAAAAATTCGAAGACAACATGTGACACCCACCAGCCCGCATTGGGCCCGCGTGGTGATTGTTGGCCCAGTCCCTAGAGGAAACCTGTGTTCCAGCAGAGGGAACATTATACTCTGATTATACTATGTTATGCTACATCAAAAAGGGCCAAAAATGGACCAATGTCAGCACAAATTGCAATAGTTAAATACCACGTTGATGCGAACCAGTTCTTAGTCTTCAACATCTGCCTAGCCTTTTCCTAAATATGTTGGGGTCGGCTTCCAGTCTCACTGGATGCAACTGAATACCAGTATTTTACATGGAGAGACTGACTGCCTTATCTCACCTCCACAACCCAGTTACTGGGTAATACGATAGTCATACAGAATAAGTTTTTAGCCAGTGCGCAAACTGTAACCATGAATTCAGCATATCATTCTAGACCCCCCAGGACAGACTTTTTATCGGTTTTACAAAAAAAAAAATATTTTCATAGAAAAGTGCACTATCTACGCGGTCAAAATGTATGGAACAGCTGATTTTTTTGGTCAAAAACTTATCCTGTATATTTTTGGTAGGACTACTTATCAGAGGTTCGGGCTTCAGACAACATGTAACGACTGTCAAAGATGATCCTCAAATGACAGCCGGGCAGGTATGTAAAGATAGCTTAACCTGATCGACAGATCCGTGTGGTTAGTACTTAGCCAGAAGCCAGGTCTTATCCCAGTTATATTCAGCATTTAGTATAACCAGACTGTCGGTTATTCTGTATCAACTTTTGTAGCTAATTATCTATAGTGGAAACTGAAAACCCACGTATCACTACTATACAGTCCCGAAGCATAACGCTGACTTAAAAAAAAACCTGTTTCATAGAAAACTGCAATACCTATGCGGTCAAAATGTATAGGACAGCTTTTCAACGCAGCGCACTGAATTGTGTGTTATAACAGGTTGCGCGTCGATGTAACTGCCATCCGTATACAACATTCCGACATTAAACAATCGGGCAGCACCCACCAGACAACACCCGTCTGCTCGCATGATCCTGTGGAGGATGAGTAACTTTCCTCCCTGTTCCTCATACCTCTATAGTCCCAAAAGCAACACGGTGATCTAAAAGCACATATTTTAGCACACTTACCCATGGCAGTCCACGCGAGGCCCATAACGACTCCTGGCGGCGTGATGTCGTACATACGATCGTGCTTGAACGTGGGCTTGCCCACTAACTCGGATAGATTGGAGTCCGTCACTGTTAGATTCTCCGTCTCCTGCTTCACTATCTTGTATGCTACTTTGCGACAAATCTGAGGAATAAAAATGGCATGTTTGTAATCGAACTCTATATGACTCCCATTTCGGTTTCCTAAAAATATGAATAGACACTGAAATTTAACAAATGTGCCCCTTTTTGTAAGTCACAAACAGTTCGCATTTTCGTGTCCTGAAAATTTAACTAGCCAAGTAATTGCGGCCAACTTCGAGCTGTGACAAAACTGACCGTTTTGAAATATTCTATCCAAATCAAGTAATGCATATTGTTGAACTGCCAAAATGTAGATGACTGCGAGTGTGCACATTAGGTGGATGGTTTGAAGGCCTTTGGTTAAAACAAAGAGCAATGGTAGCCCAGTGGTAACGGCCGCGGAAAGGATGGAAAAGGCCGTTCTTGCGGGCTGTCGGGACCAGGTACTGTTGTATTGCTAGCTTCCTTAACAATACTGGCCTGTGGTACTAACATACCTTCTCAATATGTTTCTGCAGGTTCCTAACGCCACTCTCGCGGCAGTAACTCTTGATGAGCGTGTGTAGCGACTCGGCCGTCAAGTCTAACTGTGTCTCGCTGAGGCCGCAGTTCTTGCGGGCAGTCGGGACCAGGTACTGTTGGGCTATCGCCAGTTTTTCTTCGGCTACGTATCCTGGATAAGGAAAATTAGAAAGTCAGAAAGAAAATTGGTTACAAATAAAGCTGAAAGAATAACTAAAGGATTATTTTATGGAAAGACACTGATTCGCCTGAATGGCTCACTTAATTGAAAGTGGTTGTCGCCACCTATACAAGATGTTGATTTGCATCCTAGTCAAATTCAAGGACGTTATTATGCTAATGATTCTCGACCCAAATCAACAATAAAATGGGTAGGTATTTTTTTTAATATTTTTTCCTGTTTACTAAAATCCGTAAGTGTGAACCAGCCGTATTTAAACGCGGCCCGTCTGTTACTAGCCTAACCGCGCTTTCACACACAAACGAAAATAATACATCCATTCACAACGCTTGCGCGATCGTTCGATCGGGCGCCGCGTGCGCGGCCCCCCGCCCGCCCCCGAACCAACAGTGTGTTTGATGTCGCCGAAATGTGCGTGCGCGCTTCTCAGTTCTCGGTAAATTGTTGAGACGTCATTCGATACAAAGTGCAAGAATGACGGACAATTACACTAATGTCGAGTTGGTGGAGATGGTCCGCCTGTATACCATCAGTGGAGACAGCCTACGTGGAGCCATCCGGATGTTCACGGAAATGTTTCCCGATCGGGAACCCCCATCACAGAGCGTCATGCTGGCTGCAACGCAGAGACTGCGGGATCATCGGCAGTTTGACTTTCCCCGGCATGCTCAAGCTCGCGGCAGCGTAGGTAGGCCTGCCTGTCGCCTTGCAGGAAGACATCCTGGAATACTTCCAGCGAGAACCACGGGCAAGCACGCGGGAGGCTGGTCGACGCTTTGGAGTGCACCACACCACAGTGTACGTGCAAGGATCATTAGTGCTTTCGACACTTTAAAACGAATGTGTTAGTGTTACGTAAACTAAAGGAAAACCAGCTACCTCGTGCTCGATTGTGCCAAGAGTGTGAAGGTGGCAACTTTGAACAACTCCTCCGGGTAACTTAAGTAGGTAATTTATTTATTTGTACATTTTGTAAATACGTTGTTAGCTTAACCAATTTTATTAGTGTAAATAAGTTGATTTTAAATTTTTAACTACGCCAATAATACCTAAGAGTCGAAAGTATCACCACCTACTTACACATAACTAGCAAATCTTTCCATTTCCATCAAACCTAAAAAACATTTTTAAACTTAGTAGATCGGTACATCAACTAAGGTAGGTAGGTATTATTACCGGTCCTAAGCCCGTTAAGTAGTAAAGAAAATTTCAAATCAACCAATTTAATCCACAAATAAAAACAAAATCATTACGAAAAGTTTAGGCTGAACGATAGCATTAGAGCAAAACGAACATTTTATTAATCATCTGATAAGGTCAGTGAACTTTTCTTTGGCGCACTAGTATTACTATCATTAGTAAGATTTCCGTATTCTAATGATGCTTAAAAAGAGGTAATTATCAAACTAAATTTATGACAATAATGTAGGTGATTTTCGAAATAAAATTAGGTAAAATTATTGCTACCGGTCGCTCAGGTCATTCATTGCTCGCCGCTCGGTCGCACACGCTTGAATTTGGTTCGTAGGTAAGACGTCGACACTCACGCACACAGCTGCATTGTCGCTGTTGCGTAGTCGGGTGATTCTCTTTTATTTGTATTAAATTAAGGGTTTCATTCTGAAATACTGTTAAATTTCAACAACAAAAAAAAGCAGCGCTGATTAGTTATTGCCCGGTACTGTACTTTCAATTGATTATTTATGTCTTTTATGACAACTACCTGAAATTTGACGAGGATGCAAAACAACATCTTGTATAATCAATATCAAGTTTACTGATGCAATACCGACATTAGGAACACACTGGAAACACGTCTCTTGTGCCTTTTAATTATACCAGCATTTTTAACCCACAAAATAAAACAAGAATATTTAACAACAGAAATGAACCGTCTTTAATGTTTTTGCTGCCCCATTTGTGTTGTAAATATAGCTATACTTTTATAATAAGATAAATAAGACAAACAAATTGTATCTCGAGCTGCCATCACTTCTTCGACTCCCAAACAAACGCACATGAGTCGAAGGTGCTATTGGAATAAGCATAGCCATAACACCTCCCATTGTGTCACCGTATGTAAAATGTCTACATTGACACATGCTTCCATACATAACATCACGCCTTATTTCCCCAAAGGGTCGGGCAGAGCCCTACACAGTACACCCACATTTCGCTAGTTATCCTTAAGTCACTGTAAAACTTCGGGCTGTATCTGAGAAATTCCAGATAGAAAACCCAATAACACTGCTCGACCTGGGAATCGAACCCAGGCCCAGCATGCCTAGCAGTAGCGCTTGCGACAATTAGACAAACGAAGCAATCATTCTACATTATCTGTAATGAGGGTTTTCTTGAATATTCAAGCCACCAGTTGGCGCCACTTTGACAAGAGGTCTGCCAGTTCGATAATGAACTTAAAACATTGGATGTCATTCGTTTACCATTCAGTCCGTAGGCGCTTTGACACTTTTGACAGGTGCCCGGACCTGACGTCTCAGTGCTGCCACCTAGTGAACGTCATTTCAGAAAACCCTCATTGTTACAGGGTTCATAATAGGGTAGAGTTTTTCAATTTATTAAAAAGCATAATAGCATAATAGGGTTTTCCAATTTATTAAAAACTATTCTAATTTGAAGATTGGGACGTAATATGTTACAGAAAACTAAAAGTAAATTGATTTATATCCATTTACTCAATTAAAAACGATCCAAATCAAATATATTTTTCGTTGTTTTGTATTTACCGCCAAAACTCTCCTTACGATGACTTTTTATCATGTGACCACACGTAACGTCAACTTTGTGTAAACTAAATTCGTTAGTAAGTAAACAACTGAATGTCGAGTTTATAATTAACAAGATTTTTAATGACAGAAAGTGGTGTATTACTGGTGTGCAGTGCCTCTGTGCACAAATACTTAGGAGTAGGTAGGTACTTTAGCTTAAAAGTGAAAAATAAAAACGTTTTCAAAAAAAAAAAAAACAACTCACTTCCAAAAAACACTAGAAATTGAAAAATACTCGTAACTTTAATTTCGGAAAGCGGTGACAAGAACTTAATAAAATACATATCCAAAGTCACCGACTGAGAAAATGGATATTAATAATTTTATTTTTCTGTTAAATATACCATTCCCAATCTTCAAATTAAAATAGTTTTATTAAATTTAAAAATACCCTATAAAGACTATTCCACCTTCTTTCTATCTAGCCTAAAACTCACCAGACATATCAATAAGTTCCATCCTGTCCCTCAACGGCTCAGGTATGTGCTCCACTACATTGGCGGTACATATGAACAGCACCTTGGACAGGTCTACGGGGACGTCCAGGTAGTGATCCAAGAAGTTCGCGTTCTGTTCTGGGTCTAACAGCTCTAGGAGGGCTGAAGATGGGTCGCCGTGGACACCCCTAGGATTAAGAAAGGATCAGTTTATTGAAACAGATTTTAAAATCGTAACATGACACCTGTATTCTCCGAAGGGTAAGGCATAGGCAAGTATAGTAGTCATTCAACACAAGATTCTAAGCCAATTCTAAACCAGCACATGATTCTAAACCGATTCAGCACAAGATTCAAAGCCGATTTAGCACATGATCTAAGGCGATTCAGCACATGATCTAAAATTATTCCGCACATAATAATTATGGAATTATTAGAATTATTCTAGACTGATTTAGCACATGATTTTAAACCGATCAACACATGATTCTAAACCAATTAAGCACATGATTCTAAACTGATTCAGCACATGATTTTAATCTGTTAATTCCAGCTAATGAGACATAATTAAGCACATGATCTAAGGCGATTCAGCACATGATCTAAAATTATTCCGCACATAATAATTATGGAATTATTAGAATTATTCTAGACTGATTTAGCACATGATTTTAAACCGATCAACACATGATTCTAAACCAATTAAGCACATGATTCTAAACTGATTCAGCACATGATTTTAATCTGTTAATTCCAGCTAATGAGACATAATTAATCTTCTAGTGTAATAGAACCAATAGGTTCCGCGCCGGGCTTAACCCTTATAATTACGAGGCTCGTGTGAACTAGGCAACAATCATAGCATTCTTCAAAAACTATAGGAAACTTACAAAATGCTAGTTATACTTACTTGCCAATCTTATCCACCTCATCGATCAACACCAGCGGGTTCTCCGTGCCAGTCTTCTTGAGGCACTGCACCAGTTTGCCCGGCATGGCGCCCACGTATGTCCGTCTGTGTCCCTTGATCTCCGCAACATCTGTCATGCCGCCTACTGAGAACCTGAAGTATTGTCTGTTGAGCGCGCGGGCGATTGAACGAGCTGAAATAGAACGGATGTAGGTAAATTATTAATTATTTCTGTAAGTAGTTTTGTACAAACACTTTTACATGAAAATCATATTTTTTAAACTAGATGAGTTTGCGTTTCCTGTCTGAATACTCTGAGAAGATAGGGAGAAACAAACTCAGAGGTCACAGTCTCTTTTAAAACTAGACATAATCTTGGTCAAATCATATGAAGACCATTAGATCGGTGTCTGAAATGATTTTTTGAGGAAAGCACCATTCACATTGAGTGGACCTGTCCAGTCAGTCGGAACACGACGTAACCGTAGGCCCTGGTGTGTGATCTAAGGAATTGACGTGGTTTCGAAGTAAGGAATTGTTAACTGGTCATAGTGAATTAGGGCCCAGGCGGTTTACTTTGTATATATTTACTGCTTTCAAAAAGGTGAAGGAAAACATCGTGAGGAAATCGGCATGTTCTAGAACCAAAAATTCGAAGACATGTGACCTATAGTCTATACCATCTCGTTCTGGACCCGCGAAGTGGATTATGGCAAACTTGCTCTCACAGTGAAAAGGACTCTGAGATCAAAATACTCACCTATACTAGTTTTCCCCACTCCGGGTGGTCCATGGAAGCACAATATCTTTCCTTGGGTGGACCCCTTCAACTGCGACACGGCTATAAACTCCAAGATCCTCTTCTTGATGTCATCCATGCCGTAGTGGTCCTGGTCCAGTATGACTTGCGCGTCGTCTAGTTTGAGGTTCTCTTCGGAAAATATGCCCCAAGGCAAGGAGGTAAGCCAGTCTAGGTAGCAGCGGGTGACGCTGGAATTGTAGGAAGTTTGTTTTGAATTGGGATTTCGAGAAAAAAAAGTACAACAAAAAAAGAAAGAAATTGTTGTCGTCTTCCGAAATTAAACTTATTTTATAGTTTTTTTTTTTTTTGTAGTATGTTGGCCACCTTCTGATGTCATACTATTTTTTAAATAGGTTAACCCTTTAACGGGCAGTACGAAATACGTAGATTTTTGGGCGACGTATTTAGAGGTCCCCTACATAACATTTCTGAAAAATTGCACCCCCTCAGATACTCCTATTTACTTTTATTGGGGGTGGCAATATTTTTGCTTAAGCTCGCTATTAAATTATAGATTAAAAAATTCATTGTTTCAAATTGATTACGCGCCAGATTCAAAATACTGCTGTGGCAAATATTTTGCCAACACTCGCGAAAGGGTTAAAAAGAAAAACATTTCAACTAGCTACTCGACAGACGTAGACGCGCCTGGCGCGGCCTGTCAGTGACCGGGCCGTGGGACCGCGGCATTAAAGTGCCGTATTATTTAAGTAACAGATATCTGTTTATTTGTCGTCAATCAGTCTCAGCAATGTTTAATTGATAACCAGATGATTTTTATAGTTAGGTATATTATGTGGGTGTGGCATGAAGCTTGACAATGTGGCTATAATAAATGTGTGTGTGTGTACTGTTTGATAACTTACTTGAACTCCGAACTGTGGCTCTCCAAGAAGTTGAGCTTATTAAGTTCTTCGTCGATGACAGTCTTTATCGCTTGAGGTACCTTCTTATCAGCTAAACGTTCCTTGAACTTATCGCCGATCGCGTCCTTGTCGTCTTTTTCTAGACCTAACTCTTTTTTGATTACCTGTTGGAGAATAAATGGTAAGTGATGTCAATCACCGTAATACTAACTTGCAGAGTTAAAAAAAGTCGCCATAATATGAAGGAAAGCCAGTGTGTTTTACCAAAGGTAGGTCATAACATATAGATAAAAATAATTATTTTTGTGTGCGGGAATCGATCCCGTGTTGCGAGCCCCTAAAGCCGATATCCGGCGCTTCATATTTTGTTCATTTTCCCCTTCCATTCATTCATTCATCATCATTATTATTATTATATTAGGCATCAATCATCACTCATTCGAAGTGAAACGTCTGAACACAAAATGCATCAGTAAGTAAAAAATGAATTCTTTAGTGAACTGATTCAACCATGTTGGATTTTGGGCACTCGGCATGTTTCACTCGTCTACCGAATGATCTTAAAATGAAATATATGGAGATTTCATTTTCATGGGTTCATACTTATGTAATTATGTCGATATCGTTTGAACGTGCAATAAAGTGTCTGATATTGACATAATAGTAAGCACAAAACAAACGCTTACAGTGAAAAAATATATTTCTACCCTCGGATGTTTGTTACTCAATCACGCAAAAAAGGGCGAACGGATTTGGATGAAATTTGGCAAACAGATAGTTTGTAACCTGGAATAACACAGGATACTGTTTTATCCCGATAGTACGTTCCACGCGGGCGAAGCCGCTGCCAAAAGCTAGTAATAAATACATTTATTTATTTATTAACTCTATCATTACAGGAAGTGTGGCCATAATTACAGTTTTAGTCTTTACCATAACATATTATGTACATAGTGGTTTTTGTGAACTCACTCAGACAACAAGTAAAAAGATCTATGATGTCTGCTACGTCATTAAGTACACGCAAGGTACGCGTTATAGGGGTTTTACTGAGTAGATTGGTCCATACTACTGGGCACCGCCAATAGACGTGGCCGTCGCCTTCGCAATACATAATTGTCGGGCACACACAGGTTTATTTCTTTCAATATACCTGGGTTTGAAATCTTACCACGCAATAATTTAAAAATGTAGGTAGCAAGAGCTATGCCCCTCCTTGTTTTCATTTTATTGTACATAGTATCTTTATCTTGAAAGGCCAAACAACAAAAACCACAAGTTCTTACCTTAAGCTGTTCATGCAGGATATACTTCCGGTGCTGTTGCTTGACTTTCTCTTCCACTTCCTTGCCTATCTTCTGCTGCAGCTTCGACAGTTCTAACTCCTTCTTCAGAAGCGAGAGGGACATCATCAGTCGCTTTGGTATCTGGTGGAGAAAACATAGGAGTTGTCTGAAGAATGTCATGTGCAGGGAATGCTTCAATCAGTAGCCTGGCTATCATATTTCTCTCACCGAGAGGAGGTCTGTGTCCCAGCAGTGGAAACATTATAGGCTGAGTATGTATGTCCATAATTATACTGTTTTGATCGTCACTGAACCTTCTGACCTTCTGACTCTGAATAGCACCCTCATTGCGTAACACACTAATAATCGCAATCTGAATAATTTTGAAAGATATTGGTAATCCATTGCTTCATACATTCGAAAAATGTGTTTGCTCAACAACATAAGTAACGCCCACGCACAACGGACCGAATGGGAGTCTACGTGCGGAAAAGGGAGTCCCATCATCATCATCAACATAAGTAACGCAATGAATGTTGTTTAGTTGTCAAAATAAAAGCCATTCATGCTGTTTGTGGGTTACGCAATTGCCACGCACTAAAGTATACAGGGTGTCCAGCATTTAATGGATAACCTTGAAATGGTTCATGGTAGAACTAATGGCCATTCAGAAGAAACATTTTTTATTTGTGATTTTCTGTAATAAATCTAAAAAAAGACAACCTACTTCCGAAAAAACACTACACAGTGAAAAATAAATTTTAAATTAGAAAGTCGGTGTCTTTAGCATTTAAGTTTGCTGTGACCGCCTGCTGAGTTATTTTTCACTTTGTAGGGTTTTTTCGGAAGTCGGTTGTTTTTTTTATTATTTTTATTTTACAGAAAAAATACAAACAAAAATTTTTTTTTTCTGAATAGCCATTAGTACTACCATGAACCGTTACAAGGTTATCCATTAAATACCGGACTCCCTGTAGATTTAACAACAATAATTTTATTTTAATGATAACTCTTACATCATTATAAGTAGAAGGAAGGAATAGGGACACTAAGGTTTTTATGCACACGCGACTTTTTATGCGGGTTCGATGTTTCGCGTGTCTATATCACGTTTTCCTTGAAAAGGCAGCGCTGTGCGAGTTTGTTGCGCGTATACGCACGTCGGCGCGGCGCTGTGTATAGGGCAAAATAAGGTCACTCACATCCATCTCTTCAAGTACAGCCTGTATTTCCGTGGGCTCTGACCCAGTGAGCGCGGCGCCCAAGTCTGACAGGTAAACTGGGTTGTCCACCACACGTTGTCCTTGTGCCAACATATGGTGCAAGGACTCCCTGTAAAATCGGAGTTATTATGAATTACAATTGAGTATCTAAAGCTAGCGTCATACGGCGCGGGACATCAACAATGTCGCCTTTTTCATGGGTACATACTTTTCTTATTTTCTGTTTGTATCATTCTATTTAGTTAGTGTACTTTCTGTGAGACTCTTAATAAATATTTCGTTATTATACTTTATGTTATCGCGCCGCGCATATCGGATTAATGCGAACAAGTATGCGCCACGAGCAAGCCCGCGCTTCCACCACCCGAACGTGCCGATCTAATGGACGCGACACGACCCTTCTGATCGCGAATTAGTATTAGATTAGTAGTTAGTACCTGGTAAGGTTGTAATAATTTTACTAAAGTCTGCACGAATGACACGACAAAATCAAAATCAAAATATTTTTATTTCATATAAACCTGCATGGGCACTTATGAAACGTCAGAAGCTAGGTGCACGGTTCCAAAATGTTGTTTCCTATGGTGAAGAGCCGGCAAGAAACTCCACGGTTACTCTTTTAAAAATGATTGGCTTTACCAATATTTTCAAATTACAAAGATAAAATGTATGGGAGGACAGTGCAGGCCTGTCAATAAGTACCAGGTACTTATACGAATACAGAGAAAATCGTCTACAAATCTACAGTCTGTAAGGCCTACAACGTTCTCCCATTCACAATATGTAAAATAATCTACATAAATAAAATGAACCTAATTAAACATAGTGATATGATTAACATGACAATCACTAAAAAATAGTTGATATTAAAATTGATGTATAATGTCAAATAGTGACGAGAACATGTCAGCATTGTAAAAATAAAAAGAATAAAAAAGAACATTGAGAGCAGTTAATAGACTTTCACATAGTTATGCTGTTAATGAGGTACCAGGGAAGCCACATGTGCAGAAGGAATTAATGCCAAACTTCCCTGTCTTCAACGTAGTCTTTTATCTTATAATATGCTTTTTTGATAAGGACACGTTTGATGTGCGTTTTAAACTTTCCATCGCTAAGTTCTGTAACTGACTTTGGCAACTTGTTATAGAAGCGGATACTGTTTATTAGATTGCTAGTTTTAGTCAATCTAAATTTTGGAATCACAATTTCATCTTTACTACGTGTATTCAGATTATGGAAATCGCATCGTTTTTTGAAAAGGCCTAAGTTTTTGCGAACATACAAGATATTTTCTAGGATATAAAGAGACGGCAGAGTTAGAATATCAATTTCGCTGAATTTGTTTCTAAGAGACTCGCGAGGCCCCATTTTATAGATTGCGCGGATTGCCCTCTTTTGTAAAATGAAAATTGAATCTACGTCAGCTGCCGATCCCCACAACAGAACGCCATAAGACATAATACTGTGAAAATAAGCAAACTAACCTGGCTGTGGCTACATCCGTCAACTGCCTTATCTTTCTTACTGCGTAAGCAGCTGAGCTTAATCTACTTGAAAGAGCTCTAATGTGAGCACCCCATTGCAATTTTGAATCTAAAGTAATTCCCAAAAATACAATTTCCGAAATAGCATCTAGTTTCTTGCCATCAAGTTTTAAGTTTAGACCTACTTGGGGTACATTTGGTAACGAGAACTTAAGACATTTAGTTTTGTTCGCATTGAGTAAAAGATTATTAGCGGCAAACCATTTCGAAAGAACAGCTAGACTATCATTGACATGTAAGACATCTGTTTCTTTTCTATCTATTCTAAAAATAAGAGAAGTGTCATCAGCGAATAAAATTATATCCGAGAAGTTAGCCATCAGGTAAGGAAGGTCATTAATATAAACTAGAAATAAAAAAGGGCCAAGAATTGAACCTTGAGGCACGCCCATCTTAACTAGAGACCCCGAGGACGTCGCCCCATTAACGTTTACTTTTTGCTGCCTGTTTGATAAGTAGGAAAGTACAAGATCAGCAGCCTGTCCACGAATTCCATAGTGGTGTAATTTACAGATAAGTGTATTGTGGTCAACGCAGTCAAACGCTTTTGAGAGGTCACAGAAAATGCCAATCGCGTCCTGGGAATTCTCCCAGGATTCCAAAATGTGACTGATGAGTTTTACTCCTGCGTCAGTCGTCGACCTACCTTTCGTGAAACCAAACTGTCGACTATGTAAAATCCCATTTGAGTTAAAATGTGACAACATCTGGTCTAGCATGATTTTTTCATAAATTTTGCTCAATGCTGGAAGCACAGATATAGGTCTATAATTAGAGGGATCACTCTTACTACCTGATTTGAAAATTGGTACTACTTTACTATGTTTCATTTAGTCAGGAAACGTACCGCTGTCTAAACATTGATTAAATATGCCTGTTAGGACAGGGGCAATTGTGTCAATGATATTTTCAAGAACCTTAACGGAAATCCCCCATAAGTCTTCAGTGTTTTTTATGTTAAGACTTTTAAATGCTGTTTTAATTGTGGCAATAGAAATGGGTTTGAATTCAAAACTTGGAATGTCCTTGCTGAAGTTTTCTTTAAGAAAAGACAATATAGCGGCTTCCAGGGCATCATACAAGACAGAGTACGCTCAAGTACTTTTGAATAATAGTTTGATTGCATGCCATGTAGTCACAGCCAATAACACTGAGCAGGTACTTTTTGGTCAAAGTGGCTAGTTGAATACTTCCTTTTTTACATGGACTTGAAACTAGCTTTCACAAAACCCTATTATTATAATAGGGTTGTGACAATAGTTAAGAGTAGTTTTATCATAAAATAAAGGTTTTTTTTTTTGAACTCACCTGTACAAAGGATTCAAGTTAATAATATCCCTGATGGTCTTTATAATCTCCTGCGTCAAAGCCTTCACCTCCTCCGTATGCTGGTACTTCTCATGCACCATATTCTCCACTTTGACCATCATCACCTGATTGGGAACAGGTTTGTTGGAATCCTTGGCTGGCTGTTCAGGAGTCTCCGGTTCACTGGTGGACTGCTTCCTGGTGTTCCGGTACTTCCGTCGGCGCCGCTCCGCATCAGACTCTTCGCGGGCAACGTTAAGCTCCATGTTAAATAGTGGAAACTTCAACTTCATTTCTGAAATGATTTTGGCATTTCAGAAATGAAGTTGGTGTGTGAGGGTGAGATGATTTTGGATGAAAGTAAGCATAATATTACAGGAAAAGGTCTCGTGTGAACCATCCTTACTCATATTATAAACGTGAAAGTTTGCATGCAATAATGTATGTGTGGATGTTTGTTACTCTTTCACGCATAAACGGCCGAACGGATTTGGATGAAATTTGGCACACAGATAGTTTATAACCTAGATTAACATATAGGATTGTTTTCATCCCGGTAGTACGTTCTCGTGGGATAATTTTCTACCTCCACGCGGGCGAAGCTGCGGGCAACAGCTAATGTGTTATAAAGAAAATATTGGGCATGTCATTAAGGGATACAAACACGTGCGCGTGGGCAAGCGATATGGCAAAGTCGTCGCACGCCCCTTTTTCGTAAGAATGGTCTAAGAGGCTGGACACACAGAAAAGACGTAAGACGAGGACGCGTCGCAGACGTCTGTGCCCTGTCTCGTCGTCGGGTCACGGTTAAAGTATATGAAAAAGACAGGGCGTGGACGGGACGCAAAGACAAGTGAGAGACAACACTGCATTTCTCACACTTAGTTTTGCTTTTGAGACGAAAACATGTCTTCTTCAGAAGACGAGGATGTTCTGGCTTTGGTTCAACTTGCTAACATTCAAACATTCTTACGTCTTTTCTGTGTGTCCAGCCCCTAAATGAGGTAAAATGACCCATAGATCATTTTGCCTCATGCATTGCCAACTTGTTTCATGTTGTGAACTTCGCGACAAACGGATTACTTATCGGGCGCGCGCTAAAATTGATAATTTTCTTATTTGTTTTATAGATAAAAACTTTTTTATTTTTACTGGTATGCCGATAATTCATATCTACTTAAAGGTAATAACTTTGTTTGCACTATTCAAGACAATAATTACACTTTTTTTTTCAAGATTTGGATTTGGGAAATGAGCTTCGTGTTTCGAGGTGGTTAAGTTTTCAATTTTGTCTCGTATTTTGAGATATCAAAACACACATAAACCTCAAATGAGAACCAATTAGGTTCAAACTTTGCTCATTTAAGGTTCATGTTTATTTATGATGAAAAGAAGTCTGTACAATCTTTCCTATGCTGATCTGAGGGGCAATTCTACGAATTTTAAGAACCTTCACAGTCTGAGGGGTAATTCTCGTAATTTTAAGAACGTTCACAGTCTGATCACAGTGTCAATCTGTCAAAAATACCTCAACTTTCCATACATTTTTGACAAGTTTTTGACATTTGCTTGTTTGCTTTGCTTGATGACTGCACTGCGACTACATTTAATTACGAGAATTGGCCACCTGATCTCAGTGTCAATCTGTCAAAAATACCTTGATTCTGTCGAAATACGACATTTGCTTGTCACTGACATGACACTGCGACTAGATTTTGAACAGTTTTAATTACGAGAATTGGCCTTCTGATCACTGATCACAAATGATGACAAAAGTTGCCATAGAGGGGACTGAAGCATGGAAGTAAAAAATGATTTAAGTCATCACTTAGGAGCATACCCACACACCCTTCAAAATAACAGTATCACTCACCAGCAGGACCACTTTCAATCTCATCTTCAATAAACTGTCCCGTAATCCTTATACGTCTATGGGCCATTACAACAAGCCTCAGTTTATAGTCCATGTCCTGCATCTCATGGATTTGAGCGAACACACCGACTTGATGCACATCATCCAGGCTTGATACAATATCGGACTTCTCATCCTCTTTCTTGCGTAGAAAGATACCAACATAGGGCTGGTTTAGTTTCACTTTACGTCTTATTAAATCTATTAAAGCTGGGTTTGATATCTGAAAATGACGTTTTTAAGGAAGGTTGTATTATTGCAACAAAGGTATCTCTCTAAGTTATTAAACTTTAATGTCTTGTAAATAAATTATATGCCATTGTATAAACTTAAACACTTAAATGAAGGTATATCCACAATCCACATTATACCCACGCAGAAACTATTCATAGGAAACTTTCAGCTGCAGAACTAACCTCAATAAGCTTGATAAAACGCGGGAAGACAGGGTTCCTGTTGATAGCGATGACGGGCACCTGCGGCCACACCTCAGGCACAGCCACCGTCGCTGGGAGCTGGCTGCTGAACAGTGGCGTTTCGTCTTTAAGCTCAGGGTCCTCCTCGGGAGGGTCACTCTTATTCGTCGAGAAATACCTCCCAAATCCTACCTGCTTACTCGGACTCAAATAACTGCTGCTATAGCTACATATCCGCGCACCCCTAACACTAGAAAACCCAGAATAACACAACCTTTGCACCGGTTTATTGTGTGATGCAACTTTTGCTAAATTGCGAACCACAGACGACTTCAAGTTCGGACTCAGGATGCTGTTCCGCAACAAACTACTAGCAGTATGCATTTTTATAGTTCTATAACCGACCTTCGCATTTTATACGCCGTGTTCCATTTAAAAATACACTAAATTCGGTAAATGAGTAGGTTATTTTTCCAGATTCTTCAAAAGTTGCGAGTATTTGAAATGTCAAAGTCAGTCAAAGAAGTAACGACATGACATAAGATTTTTTTATGATACTATTGTCTATAGGCAGTATGTGCCGTCCCGTCAAGCACAGCAGTCTGTGGAAGTTCAGTTTTCGGGAAAGGTTTTCTAATAAAATGCATAGACTCTAAAATGTAACCTACCTATCTGTAATTAATGGTTTGTAAGTATTTATTTGTAAACGCGATTGTACTACTTATTTATAGGGTGTTACAGAATAATTTCCCATGCAAGTATACCTATACCTAATACAATCCCTTTTTTGCGAACTCCTTTCTTACTGATACATGCTAAAGACAAAACCAAAAGGAATATTGGCTTTATTCAACATTAAAATACAGCATGAGAAAATAACAGACGGTAGTGACAAACATAGAGTATGACAATCTATCATAAAATCTTCTAAGTAAACAAGGAGTTCACATCATTCACCCCCTCTAAGAATAATAATAATAATAATAATAATTTATTTATTCATAAGTTCACATATAAATTACATAGAAGTGACATCAGTACAGAGTTACATATTAAAATTATTAAGCAAATATTAAACTATGCCTAAAATAAATCTAGTGTAGGTATAACTTATATAATATATTGGATAAAGGCCTAATGAAAAACAATAGCGACCTGCCTGATGTAGGTTTATTCAAACCTGTGTTTCAGGCCTTCACGTAACAACGCTGAGTGTTTTATTGGACTATTAAATTAATGAAAGAAGAAAGACAGTAGTCCTGAAGGTAGCCCGGAGGTCTACGTTCGCGTGTAGAGTGGCGCACTTGAGAGCCACTCGCTTCCAGGTTATCAGGCGGGTCTGTACCCGTAATAGGCTGCTCAGGCTCCTCTTCATCCGATGAATCATCGTTAAAGGTCCTTGACAGTGGTGCTAGAGACCTGTTAGAGACCGTCGTTTCACGACCATCTGGTAAACGAACAAAGGAGTATTCAGGATTGCTCTGTAGTAACTGAACTTCTTCTACAGCTGGGTCGTATTTAGAGGTCCTTACGTTTTTCTTCATATAAACAGCTCCAGGCGAATGAAGCCATGATGGTAAAGATTGGCCATTTATCGAGCGGCGAGGATGGTTGAACATACGCTCATGCGGGGTCGCATTGGTTCCTGTACACAAAAGAGATCTAATGGAGTGTAGCGCCGGTAGTATAGCTTTCTCCCAGTTTGCGATATCTTCGTTATTGGATCTGAGATGTAATTGGATTGTGCGCCACAGTGTACCATTTAAGCGCTCTACCAAGCCATTTCCTCGAGGATTGTAGGGCGTTGTGCGACTACAAGATGTACCTAGTGAAGTTAAGAATTGTCTTAATTCGTCAGATAAGAATGAGGTCCCTCTGTCCGAATGAATGTAAGCTGGAGTGCCGAACGTTGAGAATAGGTCTTTCAGACATCTAATTACAGTTTCGGAGGTCATATCTTTGCAGGCATAAGCAAAGGGGAACCTGCTATACTCATCGATAATCGTGAGGATATATCGGTTTTGAGTGTTTGAAGGGATTGGCCCCTTGAAGTCTAAGTTCAATCTTTCGAACGGTGCAGTTGCTTTTATGAGGTGTCCTTGATGACCAACATAACGTGGTTTAATTTCGGCACAGATTGGGCATGCTGCCGTAATTCTCTTTACTTCTTCAATCGAGTATGGCAAATTTTTCGATCTGACCCAGTGAACCATACGAGTGATGCCTGGGTGGCAGAGAGAACGATGGAGTTCGACGAGTCTGGAGTGAGAGGTCGCAGTGTCTATCTGCATACATACTCGCGAGAGTGCGTCTGCGACTAAGTTTTGTTTACCAGGTCGATAAACAATATCGTATCTAAAACATGACAATTCTAGGCGCCATCTTTCTATTTTTTCATTTTTAATTTTATTTGAATGCGTTTGGTTGAACATAAACGAAACTGACTGTTGGTCAGTAATTAATAGAAAGTATCTTCCGATTAGGAAATGTCTCCATTTGCGTAAAGCTTCGACAATTGCACTTGCTTCCTTTTCAATTGTGGGTTGTCGCTTTTCAGAATCGTTAAGAGATCGCGAAAAGAACGCTACAGGACGTCCTTTCTGTGACAATGTCGCTGCGATTGCGAAGTCGGAAGCGTCGGTTTCAACGGAAAATGTCTCGTTATCGTCTATTCCAGCCAAGGTAGCTTCGCAAATATCAGTTTTAAGATTGTTGAATGAATTGATAGCGTCTTCGGTTAACGGCAGAGTAGCTTCAATCAGTGTTCTTATTTTAGAAGAAAAGTTGTAGATCCACTTTGAGTAGTGGGCAAATAGCCCAAGTGATCTTTTCAAAGTAGCAGTATCGTTTGGGATTGGAAGATTCATAAGTGGTTCCAAACGAGATTTGTCAGGTTTGATGATGTTACGATGGATGGTGTAACCAAGAAGATTGATCGAGTCTGTTTCAAAAGTGCATTTGCTAGTATTCAAAGTGAGTTTGTATTTCTTAGCAGCTTCCATGAATTTATGAAGGTTTCTATCGTGATCTTCCTTATCTTTTCCACAAACGGTTACATCATCAAGATAAGCATATGTGCCTTTTAGATTTTCAGAATCAATAATATATTGCAGAGTTCGCTGAAACGCCGCTACACCATTCGTGACCCCAAACGGTATTCGAGTGAATTGATAGAGGTTACCGCATGCTTCAAAGGCGGTGTATTTTTTTTCTCTAGAGAGAATGGGCACTTGATGATAAGCGCTTTTGAGATCAATTTCGCTAAAGACGTTATATTTAGCTACTTGCGTTATGATAGAGTCAATGCTCGGGAGAGGATATGCGTCTAGTTCTGTGAATCTGTTGATTGTTTGTGAATAATCGATTACAAGGCGCTTCCGATGATGGCCCCCTCCGGCAACGAGTACTTGAGCTCGCCAAGGTGAAACACTGGGTTCAATGATTTTATCTTTAAGTAAATCCTTTATCTCATTAGATATGAATTCTTGGTCTTCTTGAGAATGCCTTCTCGAACGGATCGCTATAGGCCTGATATTTGGCGCAAGGTTAGTAAAAACTGATGCTGCCGGGACAGAAGCCTCCATTACGTTGCAAATTTTCAGGGGTTGTTTATCTCCCCCGAACTGGAGTTCAACCGACGAGTGTGTTTTCAGTATATCATGCCCGATAATTACGTCAGCACACAGATTAGCAATAATGAGTAGAGGTCGACGTTGATATTTGTGCTCACCAATTTGAATGTTAGCGAAACATAGTCCCTCTACGTATGAAATGTTGCTTATAGATGCTAGAGTTATTGCTTGTTTGCAGGGCTTGCGTCTTAGTCTCATAGTTTGGGCAAGATTCTTATCGATAAAGCTGAGAGAGCTTCCGGTATCGAGTAGAGCATCCACACGTAAGTTATTTAAAGTGATATTGATAGTCGCTTTTTGCAGGCTTGTTGGAGCAGCAGCAGATATCGTTGACAGATGAGAGCCAAGGGCTTCAGATTGTGAGTTATCGTCGTTCGTACTAATAGCGTTTGCGGCGCGTCGGCTTTGTCCGATGCTACGACATACGTTAGCGAAATGTCCTTTTTTGGAGCAAAGCTGACAGTCAGCGTTTTTAGCAGGACATTTGAGTCTTTGATGGATATTACCGCCGCAGAAAAAGCATCGACGGCTATTTCGTATAGGGCGGCTATGTTGAAGATTGTTTTGAGTGTTGGAGGCTGCTAGATTTTGCCGCATTGATGTTTCTTGAATTTCAGTGACTGCATTGACAGGAGCAAATGATATAGGCAAATGACTAGGCGCTGATAATAGTTGAGAGGTATTTTCAGCAGTTTCTAAAGCTATAGCCAAGTTCAAGGTTTCTTCGAGAGTCATAGTGGATTTCTCTAAAAGTCTTTCTTTAATTTTTTTTGATGATATTCCGGCAATAAATACATCGCACACAGTTTCATTTTGGTGTTCATTGGCAGTCACATCTTTAAAAAGGCAGTCACGAGCGATTATATTAAGATCTCTCGAGTACTCTGCCAACGATTCGCCAGACTGTTGTTTTCTGGTATTCAAGCGGTGGCGACTAAGAATAATATTTTGCCTCTTTTCGTAAGCGGTGTTCAGAGTAGTAATTGCATCATCGTACGTAGCGCAGGCGCGGATATAGTTAAATATCGATGGCGATATATGGTTGACAAGAAATTTATACTTAAGGGAATCTCCTGCCGAGGAAGCTTCTAGCGCGATAAAGTTCTCGAATGAAAACTTCCAGTGAGCCCACTTCAAGTCCGAGCCAGCCATGGAAGGTTCTACGTCAAAACCTCAGATTACAGAATAAAGGCAGATGGACTGCGCGGAACACCGAGAGTGAGGCCATTTAACCAAATACGGATTGAACAAGTGAATACGTTCTCGAGTCAGTACGTCACGAAACGTCGTATCGCACGTACGTCCCAGCTAATGTCAATATTTTTTTAGAATAATGCCGTATTGTGTTATTAAACACTGCAAAAACTATTCCGAAAAACTAAGGAAGCAAGATGGAGTATCTTTTCATACGTAAACAATGATTATTTATCTATTTGGATATTATTTTACGTGATTATTGTTCGTGACATCTTGAAACATAAAAGTTTGACAAAAAACATTCGGTGTTGCCAATTTATATAAAAACATTTACCCCTAGTTAGGGAAGTAGGTATAGGATGCAGGCATATCGATTTACAAAAATATTAACCTCGATGAGTGTTTTATTTATCGCTTTTTTTTTGTTCGTATTTGTGTAACAGGTAGGGGATATATAATATTTACGTAAGTTTTTATCTAGTGCGCAAACTGTAACCATGAATTCAGCATATCATTCTAGACTTCCGACGAAACACAAATTTATCATGTCTCGATATTGTTCCATTATTTCAAAATTATCATCTTCTTTTTTGTAATCCGAGATCAATAAATTCCCAAAGTAAGTACCTACATTAAATTTAGACAATCTGACTCAATGGCTAAGATTCACTTTATGAATACGTAACAATTTATGTATAACTCTGCTCTGCATTTTTCTAAGACTATAAATTATTTATTAATTATAATGGAATACTATGGGTATTTTTTTCCAATATCCTGGCAACCGTACGCACACAGCGAGGAACGTGTTTTTACAGTGCTGTCATGCACACATAACTAGAAACGTGCCTCACAATATTGTTCCGCGCGGTCCATCTGCCTTTATTCAGTAATCTGAGGTCAAAACGTTCAGGACGTAGGTATCGCGACATCGATGAACATTTTTCTTTTTCGGTAGTGAGCATATTTGACACGGAAAAACACAAAAATTAATGTTGAATAAATTGATACATGCTAAAGACAAAACCAAAAGGAATATTGGCTTTATTCAACATTAAAATACAGCATGAGAAAATAACAGACGGTAGTGACAAACATAGAGTATGACAATCTATCATAAAATCTTCTAAGTAAACAAGGAGTTCACATCACTTACCATAGACTTACATACTAAAAACTTCTTAAAATCATAGACTATAAACTAAACAGTTTGGAAGTGGAACATTGTCCTTTCCTCAACATACTTGAAAGTATCTCGAGCCCTGGTTTCTTAAGGTGGACGTACTTGGAAGCCCTGGTACTCGATTTTGCAAGTACGACCCATGTCTATTAGAAACCTTTTGTAAGATTGTAACTTTACTAAATTGCAGCAAAGTTTACCCTACGTTCCGAGATACGATAATATCGATTTGAGCGCGCTCACACCCGTGCCCACAGTGCATTATTATATATGCCCGTGCCCAGGCGTGAGTGCGATAACGATTTCCCGCGAAACGTCATAGATGACGTCATGACATGCGCCGTCTTGCGATAACGCCGACCATGCAATTTACTATATCACCGTGAGCGCGTGTCAGAAATGACAGTAGGGCTGTTTTTTTTTTTTGATCGCATCGTAGCTTTTTCTAACTTTGATTTATTTGAAATAGTGCTTCTATCTAAGAAGAAGAAATATGAGGTGTATACAAATCTATTATGGTGAAAATATGTTTTATCGTTGAGTGAGCACTTTTATCACGATCACGAGCGTTCCGTATCATGTTGACATTTTTAGCTGTCAGAATCGTGATATCTAATGTCGCATTCCGAAATTCAACAAAAGTGATAATATCGCGAAGCCAACCAAAATAAAAATCAGTACTAATGATGTGATAGCTCTGTGCTAATGATGTGATTTTTGGACTATTCAATTTGGTCGGGTTCGCGATATTATCACTTTTGTTGAATTTCGGAACGCAAAATATCGATGTGAGCGCTCACAGCGCTATTTTTCTAATACGGAATGCGCCCTGAATTTGACATGTGACATTGACAATTTGACATTTCAATAACAATACTCTACATTATGACAAAACTACTACTTTTGCACATATTTTAGAAACTTTATGAATGTAACGAAGTATCGTAGATTAGCTATAGTAATTTCCCAGGTTTGTAGTAAAATTTTGCAATTCAAGCTTATTTAATTTTACCTTTTGCCATTTGTATCATCATCATCGTCGGTATACTTATCTAACCTCAATAAAAACATAACCATACCATTTTTATAAATACAGAAGATTATGAAAATGGATGCGGCTCCAAAGCACACGTCGATAAAGGAAGGAAAAGCTGAAATACTTCTCAAAACCGACCAGGTTTTTTATAACCCAGTGCAAGAATTCAACAGAGATTTAAGCATAGCTGTGTTGACTATGTTTACCAATGATTATAAAGCTGAGCAACTTGTTAAAAATGAGAAGTTTGCTAAAAATAGTAAATATAAAGAAAAAATTGATACCGAGGTTTGTTTATTTATTTACTTTTAATAACAAAAAGACCAAAACTTGCAGTTCTGTTAAAAAAAATCACTAGAAGCTTTAAAAGAACTTATCAACACGCCTGTATTCCCTGAAAGATTAGGCAGAGGTGCACCCACTGTATGGGTGTACCAATGAAATGGGTACATTTCACCAGTAATGTTCAAGTCCCCTAAAATATTGGTAGTGGGGGTCAACCATCCATGCCATCAACTGGACACAAATCCAGATACCGAGCTGCTACTGAGAAACGAATGAGAGAAGAAAAAAAATCAAAGAAGAAAGAAAATTAGAATGGATAAGGTCAATAAAAAAGGGAGGGGCTTGTGGCTGAGTAACAGTAACTGCGCAGGTCGATTGATAAGGTTAAGCTACGCTTGCCACGGTTGGTCTGTGGATGGGTGACTATCTTTACATACCAAGACCCCTCCGTGCTTCGGAAAGCACGTTAAGCTGTTGGTCCTGGCTGTCATTTGTGGATCTTTGACAGTCGTTACGGATTGTCAGAAGCCGGAAAGTCTGACAACCAGTCTTACCAAGGGGTATCGTTTTACCCAGTAACTGGGTTGTGGAGGTCAGATAGGCAATCGCTCCATGTAAAATACTGGTATTCAGCTGCATCCGGTTAGACTGGAAACCAACCCCAACATAGTTGGGAAAAGGCTAGGCAGATGATGATGATGATGAAGGTCAATAAAAAAGATATAATAAAACACTAATGAATAAGGATAACAAAATAAAAAATTGTCCATGCCTAATGTTCAATCTTTTCCCATTACATCTCAAGTCCTCAATCTCATATTACAAGGCTAATAATATACTTTTTCAGGTAGAAATAACTATACTAGAAGCTCTATCAGCAACTGGTTTAAGAAGCATCCGGTATGCTAAAGAAGTGCCAAATATCACTAAGATTGTTGCCAATGACCTCTCACCGCAGGCAGTGGATACTATCAAGGAAAATATTGTGCATAATAATGTGAAGGATTTAATTGATACGAGCCAGGATGATGCTTGGTGAGATTAAATTTAACAATGAACTACATGACATAGTAATATGGGCACGGCACGATTGCGGATTTGCGGCGGTAAGTTCCCTCTTTGAGGAGTGGCTTGAGAGGCGGCATGGCGTCCTCACCGGACACGGTTGTTTCGGGAGGTTCCTGTTTCGGATAATGCGGGAGGAAACGCCCGGGTGTTTCCACTGCAAAGATCGCCCTGAGGACACGGTGGAGCACACGGTGGCTGTCTGCCCAGCTTGGGTGGAGCACCGCCGTGTCCTCGTGGAGGCGATCGGGGGCGGCGATCTCTCGCGTCCGGCCCTGGTCCAGGCCATGGTACGGAGCGAGAGTGCATGGGTAGCCGTCACCTCCTTCAGCGAAGCAGTAATGCTCGCGAAGAGCGGCGGCGCACGTGAGGGAGAGGCAGTCTATGCGCCCTCACGGCCCTAGCCGCCGCAGGAGACGCCCTGCACGTCGGGAATCCCAGGACGATTTCCGCCCACCGTAAGCATGAGCTTGCGGACGGCGAGTAATGGGTAGCTCGCTGTCCGGTAAGGACCAAGCCCAAGTCGACGGCGCATTTTGTTGCTCGCGCGCCTCAAAGAGATGTCAGTACAAACCGATGGGACCCGCAAGGGCCGATGCCTGCCAGGGGTGCGGGTTTGTTTGAAAGAGATACCGCAGCCCCTGGCATACAGGCTACTGAGAGAACACGGGTGGGTTTTAGTCAGTAAAAGTCTGACACGCCCTCCTGCTCCACCCAGAGCGGGAGAAGTTATTTGATGATTTCCTACCCAAAAAAGAAAAAAAAAACGTAGTGATATTTATTATGATTAGTAGTAATTGGTAGTAATGAAATATACACAATCATTTTCCCACCTCAGGGCGAACGCCGTTTTTCATACAAAAAAATGCAGAAGCATCACCACACTTTCTGTCGTATATAAAGTCCAAATACTATTGCCAATTTTTTTTTTTATTGTAGCAAGTTTTATTTGTATAACGCAGGTCTTTATTGTTTTAGGACCATTACACATGGTCACTCAAAAATCAACTTAAGAACACAACGCTAAAGTAGATAGTAGAGTTAATGGTGATGTAATATAAATTATCTGAGATTATAGTACTTACCTATTCAATGACAATAGGGTAGTTGATAGTTCTGAAGATATCAATTAGTCAACAACCTCAAACAACATACAATGAATATGTGGGACACTCAGAAAGTTTTGCAAAAATAAAAATAAAATGTTTTATGATAGGTAATTTTTTTAAATTAAATATTTTCAAAGTACTCTCCACTAAACTCTATGCAAAGTTTCATGCATCTGAACCAGTTTTCGAAACACTTTTTCCAGTCCGCCGCAAACACCTCGTTTACAGCCTGCTCAAACGCTGACAAGACAACGCATCTTCCGGCGACGAAAATTGTATCCCCTTGAGCTGATATTTTATTTTCGGGAATAAAACGAAGTCACACGGTGCTAGGTCAGGGCTGTAAGGAGTGTGACCCAGGATTTTGACCGGCGTGCTGTCCAGGAACACCTTCGTTTTGAGCGCTGTGTGCGAGAGCGCGTTGTCTATTGTCATAGATTAATTTATCATTTTTCACCGCTAGCACGTTTTCTTCCGGAACAGCCGTCAAAGGGCGACCACTTCTTTCTTCGTCCCCCAATTTTAGCCTATCGCGCTTGAATTCGTTATACCAACGATACACGGTTGCCTTAGAAGAGCCTTCATCCGTGAATGCCAGTTGAAGTCGATATTGAAATTGATAGTACGATTCGTCCGGATTCAGGCGACATTTGAAATCGTAAAAAATAATAGCGCGAAAATGTTCCCGGCGCAGATCCACTTTTTAATGAGACACGATAATTTAAATTAGCTCGCAAACAATGTGGAAGGAAATTTTGAAATTGAAACGTACCTATTTTAATACAAATAATCGTTTCTTTTTCTTTTCTTAAAAAAACAAAAACTTTTCCCCACACTAGGAATTTCTCCTGTATTGTGGTTCCGTTAACAAACATTTAAAACTCACATCCACAAACAGCCAGACCCGGAACAACTACTTGTAGGTCATACAAATATTTTTGTTCCGTGCGGGAATCGAACCCGCGACACGCAGCGCAGCAGTCAATCGCTTAACCGCTGCGCCAACCGTGCCGTTATATTTTTAAAATGGATTTTAACTGGCCAGTCTCTCATACTTATAAACTTTTTTTCGCAATGCTTTCTGAGTGGCCTTCAGGCCTAGACAAAACACATTTCTGTTGGCGTTTACGCCAAACGCTACGCCAAAATGTATGGGAATGACATTACCTGGGGAAAGGTTACGTCGTGTCCTTTCCGCAGCTAATGTCATTCTCGTATATTTTGGCATAGCCTCTGGCGTGACCATTAGAAGAGGACTACATCTTAATCATCCTTGTTCCAGCATGCTAATGTACAAACACAAACAATACTGGAACCGTTTCGTGGCTATAGACCTGGATCCTTACGGATGTCCGTCCACATTCCTCGATGCAGCCGTACAAAGTGTGCAGGAAGGAGGTCTACTGCTGGTTACTGCTACAGATATGGCAGTGTTAGCAGGAAACACTCCGGAAACGTGTTACGTGAAATATGGAGCTATTAGTTTGAAGACTAAGTGCTGTCATGAAGTGGTGAGTAGAAAATAGCAGAGAAAAACGAGAAAACTTAATGTTAGAAACTTATTTCAGGCATATAGATTCCTAGACAGGACTGTCTACTGTGTTAATACCTGTTCCAAAAGTATGTGATGAATGTGTACAAATTGATCAGAAAACATACCTGTGGATTTCAATTTGAAGTGTCACGTACACATCCGCTTCAGGTATATATGTTCCGTGGTACATATTGATACAAAAAAAATGATATTTTCGTGTCAAAAAACCAAACAATATTGTAACTGTTTATAACTGTAGATTTTACGATGGTGTGATGATATTCATAAGTGGGTAGATTGATATTGTTGCTGGTGGGTCATATGGCAACTATTAAATATGGCAGTCATTACTGGAGCTAGTCGTTTGATTTACGTTCTGCAAAACATAACAAGGCGCAGCCGGTGATAAATAGAGTACAATAGAACCTAATTATCAGTGAGCGAAATAGAGTAATATAGACGATAAAATAGTAAAATAAATAAAATGATGAATGAATAATGGAAACAGCACCGTTCCCATTTGACAAGAATTCGATTGATGTGGCATCGGGCAAGCTGAGTGATATTTGGAAGAAGGGCTTCACGATATATTTTACAACGTGTGAGTTATCGACAAAAACACCAGTGATACAAACTCAATGTTTTTCTGCACGTAGTAGGTGAGCAATGCCGCGAAATATTAGAACAAAGTAAGGAAACAACTTTAGACGGTGCGTGTAAAAAGTTACATTAACATTTTAAAACAAAGAACAACTTAACGGTGGAATGGCACAAGTTCTTTACGCGAGATCAGCAGCAAAATTAGTCAATACGAGTAGATAAATATGTGTGTGACTTGAGGAAATCGTCCAAGACTTGTGAGTTTGCAAATTTGAATGACGATCTGAGGGGCAATTCTACTAATTTTGGGAACGTTCACAGTCTGATCTCAGTGTCAATCTGTCCAAAATGCCTCGATTTTTCATACATTTTTGACATTTGCTTGTCGCTGAGATGACACTGCGACTAGATTTTGAACGGTTTTAATTACGAGAATTGGCCTTCTGATAGGTCGAACTTGTGTGTGGAGTGACAAGCCCAGCATTTAGAGAACGATTATTGCGAGAAGGGGACCTAACATTGAGTAAAGCATTGGAGCTATGTCGAGCAGCATTCGGAGAACATAAAGAAAGAGAATGAAGTAGTTCACAGTATTAAACAAGAAGAAAAAAGCGACATTTGGGCATTACAGCGTAGTAATAAAGTAGGAAATGGAGTGTCATCGTCTTCGTAATATAAAAGGACAATGCGATCGCGCGGTGGACACGAGCGAGGAGGCGCAGCTAAGACTGCGCCGACCAAAACAGGCGGGCGGCAAATAGGTATTTGGGTCATTTTCACAAAAAGTGTACATTCGTGTTTCGGGTGTGTCCCACAACTTTTTTAATTTTTTACAAGAATAATATCTAAGTTTAAGATAAAAAAACACTAAAAATTTGGATCTGTGGTTAGTTTTTAACAATATTGTATAATGTTGCTGCTTATAAACACAGTCATATTACCTTAATTTTCAAAAATAGAAGGTAGCTGTAGATATTTTAGCGCTGTCCCACTACCATTTTCAGTAAAATAACTTAACCTTAATGTATCTTGTTGACTTATATATAACAATGTGTTTGATATTTTGGAAAGTATAGTTATGCACGATTTGTTATATAATTACAGCAATAGTCTAGTGTCGCTCAAAATATTTAAATAATTTAATCTTTGTGGGGACATAAACTGGTTAAAATGGAAAATTCCCTTCCGAAACTGCAATTTTTGCAAGATGATGCAATCAAATCTACCATTTATGCGTATTTTTTATCGGTCAGCAACATTTTTAATGCTGTCAACGAGTTTCAACAAGTATTTCGGCCGATTTGACGGCGGCCAGCGGACGAACAATACACCTCAGTAACGGTCCGGTTTTAATTTTCCAGAGCCGCGACCAATTTTAAAGTAAGTTTACAAGTCTATTTCTTGCAATTTATTTTGATATCTTTATTAGCTTTCAGTGAACTTAAATTGATACCAAACTTGTTGATCTGATGTGTTAGTTTAAAATAATTAAAACAGAAGTATTTAAAGTCAGACTTCCGATACTTCCGTTCCGTAACCAAAACGCAGGTAACGTAGAATTGGAATTGAAAAGTTTCGGAATGGAATTCTTAGGAAGATGATACATTATATTTGTAGTATCGATCTGTTTATTATATATTTTTTAATTTACTAGTTTTTACCCGATTGCAGTCGGGTAAGAAAAACCTAAAAATAAAATTTAAAAATATCGCAACACAATTACGAGTACATTCTTCACCAAAACATTCTCATTTTTCATTCAATTGAAATGATCTCATTTTCTTGTCAATGTGCCTATTCCTATTCCAAGAATAGGAAATAATAATACTGTTTTACTTTTTGATCCCCAACCATAAAAGGGGGGTGTATGTATGACCCAGACCCACATGTAAAATTTGAGTTGTGTTCAAAATTTTACATTAGAATATTTTGTAATAATTTGATCTCATTTTCTTGATAATGTGCAATAGTCTTAAGAATTCTATTCCGTTATAGGCATAGTCTATTCCGTGACTGTCCTATTTGATATTTTACTATAAATATTATTTTTAGAGTGAAACGCTATTTAATTGTTATTAGATTTTGATAATTTAGAGTGTAATAATTTGATTAATGTAATTAAAAAAGAGTTCCTAAATTGTATCCTAATTGAGACGCATACCAAAAAGTATTGAACTAATTTGGTCCAAATAGTAACGTAATGGAAATTAAAATGATGATTGTGTATGTATGCTATTGTTGATTTTACGTTTTATATTTTGTATTGAGGTACAACATATCGCTAACCAATTATACTATTTGATTTATACCAAACGAATTTTATTTCATTTATATAAACCGAAAACCGTTAGTTTAGGAATGGAATAAATTTTGTACCACAGGGCCAATAAATAAGTTATATTTCAGTAAATAATACTGATTAAGAGGTTTTGTTATAATTATCGCATAATGAAAAGAATATCAATTGTAAATTTAATTGAAAAAAGCGAAATACGTTAAAAAATAAAATTTCGACATATTTTTAACAGTGTACACTTTTTCTGAAAATGACCCATTTAGCACGGGTCGCTTGTTGTGTGCATCGCCACTCACACAGTGACAAGTTTTCTTGAGGCCGTTTGCAGCTGCACGAAAAAGTATATAACTCGGGATTTGAAAAATTGTAGTCGTGTGTTGAGGGAGTAGGTAGATAGGTATGGTTAGTAAGGAGGGTAGGTAGATGGTTATGGCACATATTACCAGATGTGTCACGCCATAGAAAATGTTCAATACCTACTGCTATAATACGGGTGGGTTTTAGTCAGTAAAAGTCTGACACGCCCTCCTGCTCCACCCAGAGCGGGAGAAGTTATTTGATGATTTCCCACCCAAAAAAAAAAACCTTACAAGCGTAAAGTGCACCCCGCGCCGCGTGATTATTGTGAATTGCCAGGGCTGCATCTTTCGATAAAGATATCAGTAGGTATTTGTAGTACCCTTTATGAAATAAAATAAAATTATTTTTAATGTTTTAGCATGTTTAATTGTTCAAATTACATCTGAAATAAGATGAATAAAACAAATCTTACAGGTGTTTTTTTTTTATATTATGGTTCGTTTTTTTCCCTTATCCGAAATTCATGATTGTTGAACTTTAAAGTAGTTACTTAGAGAATATTCGAAATCGAACAAAAAGTTTAAATACATAAATTTGCGCCGGAGTGGCGCAAATTTATCTATTTAAACTTTTTGTCACGTGGCATGGCATGGCCACGAATACAAATGAATGACGAAATAGAGGGAACTAAAACACAATAAAATGAGCTGCAGGCCCAGATAAAACACATTTCTGTTAGCGTTCACGCTAAACGCTACGCCAATATGTATGGGAATGACATTACCTGCGGAAAGGTTATGTCGTGTTCTTTCCGCAGGTAATGTCATCCCCATACATTTTGGCGTGAAAGCTAAAGTTAATGGGTTTTGTCTCTAGGCCCCGTTCGTTCTTCTACACACTTAGCGTGATAGGTAAGTAACTACTATGCTTCTACACTATTATCAAACCTGAGCTGGCGCCATATTGTGACGTCATGCAGCGTGCATGATCTAACGCCTGCTCGCTTTTAAATAAACCATAATCATATGAAAATAACATTAACAAAATAATAACGATTATAAATATTATTGAAAATTAATTTGTACCAAGAAGATTTTTGCTAAACGTAATTTTCAAATGAAATTTGACAAACGGAGTTCACGGACCTTTCTGTGCTTATCTCAGACGCAAAGTAGAAGCACAGATTACGTGGTAGAAGTAGTTACGCACCTACCAATAAAATACAAAACACGAAACAGGCAAGTTTCAACAATTTGCCTATTAAAACAAACGATAGTAAAACAAATTAGAAACATTTCTGTATCAGCGGGTAAACTGAAAAAAGATAAGTGTTTATTTCTTCTCTTACTGGATCTACATCCATCAACTGCACTTAAGACACCAGAAACAGCCATATCATAAGAATTTAAAACTAAGTCCGCAGGTCGACCGAAATAATTATGTGTGCGTACGCGCCTCGCGGCTGGCGGATGGGCCGGGTGCGGCTCGGCTGGTGGTTTTTAGTTTAGTTATAAATACTTAATAGTAAACAAATGTAAAAGTACCAAATTAATTAGAATGTTTGAAGAAAAGTTGCATCCGCCATCTTGGATTTTAAAATTAATGTCAAATTTGCAATCGGCACCTCCAATAACCTGTTAATCGATACCCATATCGAATATTTGAGAAAAAAGTGCATCCGCCATCTTGGATTTGAAAATTAATGTCAAATTTGCAATCGGCACCTCCAATAACCTGTTAATCGATACCCATATCGACTATTTGAGAAAAAAGTGCATCCGCCATCTTGGATTTGAAAATTTATGTCAAATTTGCAATCGGTACCCCCAAAAACCTGTTAATCGATACCCATATCGAATATTTGAGAAAAATGTGAATCCGCCATTTTGGATTTTAAAATTCATGAATTAATGCCAAATTTGCAATCGGCACCTCCAAAAACCTGTTAATCGATACCCATATCGAATATTTGAGAAAATGTGCATCCGCCATTTTGGATTTTAAAATTAATTCCAAATTTGGGATCGGCACCCCCAAAAACCTGTTAATCGATACCCATGAATATTTGAGAAAAATGTGCATCCGCCATCTTGGATTTGAAAATTATGTCAATTATAGAAAAAAAAAACACAAAATTGAAATACATACATTTCATGAGGAAAGGTTTTTTTCCGGAAAAGAGCGCCACTTTTCTTTTTACCTTTCCTTACGCTTACCCATTTTTACTAAAACAAATATAAAATAGATAAAGTTAGATGTTACAGATGGTAAAGTTAGCAAGGAAAACTCAAAATACAAAAAAAAATACTTACCTTATTTTAGTTGTTTGCAGCAGATATGCGTACACGATAGATCGCGAATTCGTGTTCCCAGCGCGTTGCTCCGCAATGAGACGTGACCTTCTGAGCTCCCGTGGTCAACTGAAAGATTATTCTAATCTATGGACTGAATTCCCGAGCAGTTTACGTCGTATTATATTCTACACCGCGCGTCCATATCCATAGAAATAATGTATGGCGGATTTAAGATGCTTTACAAAAAATATTATAGTAAAATAACCAGGCGACATTTTGAAAATGTAAAACCTTCGAATTGTAGTTTAGACATTTAAGATCAATATAAATCGAAGTTTGTTTAAAAATTCAACAGTTAATTATCAAAATTTTACTAAACGCGAGTACGCGATTTTTAGTATTTCGTCCAACTTTACGTAGTTTTGTTTATTAAACTATACAATATTTTTTATTTTTTTCTCACAAAAATTGAAAACATATTCTTGGTAGTATTATTTACATAATTTTTATATTCATTATTGCAATAGTATTGATTATATCGACTGAACCGTGACTACTGTTTTGTATTATGTTGCACGATACAGTCTTACACATCTCCGTGGCCGCGCGGATCTCCGCGTTTTAATGGCGCGGCTACGTTCAAACCCTAACAACTTTTTACCCATAACTTTGACAAATTTATGGTTTTGGGAATCAATTTTTTTTTTCCAAATAATGGTAGTTTTTTTATTTTTATTACCCAATCATTTATTGCATTCCACCGTCAATCACCACCACAATTACGCCGTGGCCGCGCCTTTGAAACGGACACAAGATGTTTTTGAAGGAATAGGTTGTCTACCGGGAAAATTTACAACTGAGGCATAACGCCACACCCGTAGTGCATGCGCGACGTAAATCGCCATTTGCGATTAACGAAATTGTTGGAAATGGAGTCAAGGTCTTCTTCTTTGCCACATTAGGTGGGGTCGGCTCTCCTAATTTTTCTGCGCCATGACGTTCTGTCTAGGGTTGTCGGGTCGGGTAGATTTTCTTTATTTATGAGGCTGATCAAACTAGTGTACCATGTGTACGGAGGGAGTCCTCTACCTCTCTTTTTCTCCGGTAGATTTAAAGCTTTTTTAACTATGTAGTCCTCGTCTCTTCTCATTACGTGTCCAAACCACCGCAAACGACTTTCTTTGAGCTTTTCGGCTATAGGGGTTACTTTAAAGCTGCCTCGAATGTACTCATTCCTTACTTTATCTAGCCTTGTAACCCCTCCTGACTACCTTAGCATTTTCATTTCAGTAGTGTGAAGCTTTTGGACGTGTGTTTCTTTTACACGCCAGCACTCTGCTCCGTACAAGATAGCTGGTCTCACTGCCATCTTGTAGACCTTTCTTTTTGTGCGGCATGCTTTTATCACACAGCACTCCTGTTAACGAACGCCACTTTTGCCAGCCAACGTTCACTCTATGCGCCACGTCTTCCTCCACACTGGCACTTTCCGTGATGGATGACTGACCCGAGCTATTTAGACTGTTTCACTTTTGGGACCATTGTCATATCTGGGTAGTAAATATTGGATGTATGATGTGATGTGAAGTTAAGCCGTTGGTTTCGGCTGTCATTTGTAGATCTTTGGCAGTCGTTACGGGTCGTCAGAAGCCCGAAAGTCTGACAACCAGTCTTACGAAGGGGTATCCTATTACCCAGTAACAGGGTTGTGGAGGTCAGATAGGCAGTCGCTACATGTAAAATACTGATATTCAGCTGCATGCGGTTAGACTGGAAGCCGACCCCAATATAGTTGGGAAAAGGCTAGGCAGATGATGATGATGATGTGATGTGAAGTTTTTCTTAGTTTGCACTCTAGGTGTTCTGTTTTAGACCTGCTAACTTTGAGTCCTGCTTCTTCCAGGGTAATAACGCAAAAGTAGAGGGTCCATCAGATTGGGTCAGCGGTATAACTGTGGATAAAACATCGATCGGTGATTTAAGAATTTGCTTGGATCCGAAAGAATTAAATCAGGCTATCAAGAGAGAACATTTCAAGCTACCAACTATAGATGAAATTGAGTGTAAATTAGCTGGGGCTAGGTATTTTAGCACATTTTTTTTTTTGGTTGGGATATCATCAAATAACTTCTCCCGCTCTGGATGGAGCAGGAGGACGTGTTAGACTATTACTGACTAAAACCCACCCGTGTTCCCTCAGTTGCCTGTGTGCCAGGGGGCGACGGTATCTCTTTCGAACAACCGCACCCCTGGCAGGCATCGGCCCTTGCGGACCCCACTAGTTGGTGCTGACATCTCTTTGAGGCGCGCGTGGAACACAACGCGCCGTCGACCCGGGCTTGGTCCTTACCGGACAGCAAGCTACCCATTACTCGCCGTCCGCAAGCCCGCGCCTACGATGGCCGGGAATCAGCCTGGGATTTTAGTACATTAGATGCCTCTTCAAGGTTTTGGAATGTGAAATTAGGAGGAAGTAGTAAATTTTGTAATCAGTCATTACTGGAGCTTGTCGATTGATTTACGTTCCACATAACGTAACAGATGGTATATCAAATAGACGGGCATGACGAAATTGAAAGGGTTCCTCTTTTTAAAATACCCTTATTCTTTTTCCAGGCCCTAAGGATACTGCTACAATGCATAGAGTCGCACGCCAACCGCTACAGTCGCTACATAGTGCCGCTGCTCAGTATATCTGCAGACTTCTACATCCGTGTGTTCGTGAGGGTCTTCACTGGCGCCATTCATTGTAAGAACACTACCAGGTAAGCACACCATAGTGCTACAATGCATAGTTATAGCTACATAGTGCCGCACCTCAGTATATCTGCACATTACTACATCCGGGTGTTCGTGGGGGTCTTCACTGGCACCAATCACTGTAAGAGCACTACTAGGTACGTACTACGATGCATAGTTATAGCTACATAGTGCCGCACCTCAGTATATCTGCACATTACTACATCCGGGTGTTCGTGGGGGTTTTCACTGGCACCAATCACTGTAAGACCACTACTAGGTACGTACTACGATGCATAGTTATAGCTACATAGTGCCGCACCTCAGTATATCTGCACATTACTACATCCGGGTGTTCGTGGGGGTTTTCACTGGCACCAATCACTGTAAGACCACTACTAGGTACGTACTACGATGCATAGTTATAGCTACATAGTGCCGCACCTCAGTATATCTGCACATTACTACATCCGGGTGTTCGTGGGGGTTTTCACTGGCACCAATCACTGTAAGAGCACTACTAGGTACGTACTACGATGCATAGTTATAGCTACATAGTGCCGTACCTCAGTATATCTGCACATTACTACATCCGGGTGTTCGTGGGGGTTTTCACTGGCACCAATCACTGTAAGAGCACTACTAGGTACGTACTACGATGCATAGTTATAGCTACATAGTGCCGCACCTCAGTTATCTGCACATTACTACATCCGGGTGTTCGTGGGGGTTTTCACTGGCACCAATCACTGTAAGAGCACTACTAGGTACGTACTACGATGCATAGTTATAGCTACATAGTGCCGCACCTCAGTATATCTGCACATTACTACATCCGGGTGTTCGTGGGGGTTTTCACTGGCACCAATCACTGTAAGAGCACTACTAGGTACGTACTACGATGCATAGTTATAGCTACATAGTGCCGCACCTCAGTATATCTGCACATTACTACATCCGGGTGTTCGTGGGTGTTTTCACTGGCACCAATCACTGTAAGACCACTACTAGGTACGTACTACGATGCATAGTTATAGCTACATAGTGCCGCACCTCAGTATATCTGCACATTACTACATCCGGGTGTTCGTGGGGGTTTTCACTGGCACCAATCACTGTAAGACCACTACTAGGTACGTACTACGATGCATAGTTATAGCTACATAGTGCCGCACCTCAGTATATCTGCACATTACTACATCCGGGTGTTCGTGGGGGTTTTCACTGGCACCAATCACTGTAAGAGCACTACTAGGTACGTACTACGATGCATAGTTATAGCTACATAGTGCCGCACCTCAGTATATCTGCACATTACTACATCCGGATGTTCGTGGGGGTCTTCACTGGCACCAATCACTGTAAGAACACTACTAGGTACGTACTACGATGCATAGTTATAGGATTTCTGGAGAATTTATAAAGTATATTAAAGCACAGATAAATGCTTACATTTTCAGATAGGCTGGCCTTTTTTTCTGGGTGGGAAATCATCAAATAACTTCTCCCGTTCTGGGTGGAGCAGGAGGGCGTGTCAGACTTTTACTGACTAAAACCCACCCGTGTTCCTTCAGTAGCCCGTATGCCAGGGGCTGTGGTATCTCTTTCAAACAAACCCGCACCCCTGGCAGGCATCGGCCCTTGCGGGCCCCATCATTTTTTGTGCTGACATCTCTTTGAGGCGCGCGTGGAACACAACGCGCCGTCGACTTGGGCTTGGTCCTACCGGACAGCGAGCTACCCATTACTCGCCGTCCGCAAGCCCATGCCTACGGTGGCCGGAAATCGGCCTGGGATTCCCGACGCCCAGGGCGTCTCCGTATCCTGCGGCGGCTGGGGTCGCGAGGGCGCATATGCTGCCTCTCCCTCACGTGCGCCGCCTCCCTCTTCGCGAGCATCACTGCTTCGCTGAAGGAGGTGACGGCTCCCCATGCCCTCTCGCTCCGTACCATGGCCTGGACCAGGGCCGGACGCGAGAGATCGCCGCCGCCGATCGCCTCCACGAGGACACGGCGGTGCTCCGCCCAAGCAGGGCAGACCGCCACCGTGTGCTCCACCGTGTCCTCAGGGCGATCTTCGCAGTGGAAACACCAGATAGGCTGGCCTTACATTTGCAATTTGCTCTTCTAATACTTCTATTGCAGCCACGCTGAAAACAAGGCGAAATGAACGTAAATAATAATATAGACAAAATATTTACGTTAAAAATGAGACCAGAAAATGCTTTACAGTTATTTCGACATCGTAAACGTTTGAAATCATCGTTTGAGATACAATTTTCCCAATTAATACTGCATTTTCATGATTCCTAACTGTTGTGACGTCCGTCGACTATGTCTAAGACATGCCCGGACTCGGAAGAGTTTTTAGCCTTTTCACATATTCTGACCACGCTGACGATCATTATTAATCGTCCGGAACCCATATTTTACCATTTTAATAATTAAAAACGATTTAAATATAACCTAAACATTAACTTACACATTGACTGCAACACAATGACTGAAAAGTTTCTTTTTTGACTCCACCGTGGCGCTCGTGTCGAATTGTGCTGCCATCTGTAGGTCACGGTGCACGTTCCCTATAACAACATTTAACACAACAGAGCAATTACTTAGAAGAGAGTCGAGAAAGCAGTTGAACCTCGTCAAAAGATTCAAGTTAGACCTGAACCAACCTGGCTGTGACGTCGGTGTCGTTAAAAGACGCCATAAATAATATCACCCGTCTCTCCACTAGTCCATAGCCTACTCTAGGATGCATATCCGGTACGGCCTGCAATCCTTCCCTATCCTAAGGGCACGTCTTCCCTACCATTACAGCGTCCCCCGGTCTACTCTTTGCTATGCAATGATCTGTAACACCATGAAACATGAGGCTTCAACGGCAAGTTAATCTTGGGGTCCATTTGATAAATCGAGTCTGGTCAAACCACGTTGGGGTCGGTGCATTTCATTCATTCAAAACTATACTTAGTTACAGCTTTATTTTCCAGCAAGCTAGCCATGGCGTACCAATGCACCGGTTGCGACAACATAACCCTACAACCATTGGGCGGCTTCAGACCTAACCCTACAGAGAAGAACCCGGCACAAATGAAGGCCTACTTGCCTACAGCGCCACCTGTTGGGGAGCGCTGTTTAAATTGTAACCAGGGACATCATGTAAGTAAATAGTTAGCTTATAAATCTTATTCTTTTATCAAACAAAGCAACGTTTTTTGCGTTCTAATGTTTTTCGTATGGGATTGCCGTCTTATCGTCTAGTCGCTCCATGTTTTTAGCTGCATCCGGTTAGACTGGAAGCCGACTCCAACATAGTTAGAAAAAGGCTAGGCAGATTGATTTACCTGTTCCAAACAAAAGATGTAAATTATCCACCAGGCAAATAATAGTTTTTGATTATTTTTTAACTTATATAATATGTAAGTTGATATTATAGCACTTTAGACCTTACTTCACAATGTTTATGTGAAAAACAATCGAATTTGGAATCAAACATTCTCAACAGCCCGCGACGATACGCCTCAACAATTAAATTTATTCCCACTATTTTAGCATGAAACAATAGAGTTTTTCATTTTATTTTTTCCCTCTTCAGCTAGGCGGCCCACTCTGGGCAGCTCCAATCCACGACGAACTCTTCGTGACCCGCGTCCTAACCCACGTGGAACATAACCCCGAGCTCTTCGGAACTGCCAAGCGTTTAGCTGGAGTACTGGCAATGGTGAGGGAAGAGCTGCAGGACGTACCGCTGTACTATACGATGGATAGACTGTTTGGGAGAGTTCATTTGGAAACGATGCCTATGTTGGTTATGAGGTGAGTTTGGTATTTCTCTTGAAATTGAATTTAAGAGTTCAGTTTCATGGTGTTTTTTTTTACATTATCCAGTTGGTAGTTTCAGATTGCCAATTTAATATCTCTTTTAGCCTGAATTATGTTTAAGTATTCATATGTAATCACAACTCAGTACAAAATCAGTCAACTGGCTTCTGGCCCAAAGAATATCAAGGTTTCAGCCTTCTGGAGCTTTCGATTCAAAGAAACAAAGAAAGCGCTTTAAAAATTCGCACGAACCAGAACTTAACATTATCTCCAAGGCAAGAAGAAATCCATATTTTACCAACCCAATATTCCAATAAATGAGGCCGTGTCGTTTATTCATCAGATCTGTAGCGTCTTCTATTTTCTTGGGCTGATTTTTCCAATGCCAGATAACTTAAACCGGTCAATCTTTTTGTTAGTAGTGCCATACAAAAACTGTCACACGTTAATTTTATTCCACGGATGTAAGTAATCTGATGATCGAAAAATCAGCCCTTAAAGCCCTTATAAAATTAAATAAAATTCTCAGGTCAGCACTTCTGAATTCGGGGTATAAAGTGTCATACTCGCACGCGTCGCGCATGTCCATAAAGACGGCTGCGCCTGCACAAGTATTGTGGGACATCATACGGACGTGGGAGAAGACGCATCCCGCCAAACCTGCTAAGTATGTGCTCAGCCTTTTTACTCAACAGTTTAGTCTTAAGGATAAAAAAAGAGAAACTTGGAGAATGTGTGTTGCGAATCTGAGATTTCTTCTGACTTGAGACTCAATTTAAATCGGCCAGTTTGCGAGAATCTTTTTATTTTTTTATCATCAGCTTTTAGTCTAACGGGATGCAGCTGAATACCAGCATTTTACATAGAGTGACTGGCTATGTGCGGGGACTACTCTTTAAGTCTGCCAACGAAGATACGGATCCGTCCGAAAATAGTTCAATACGTCGGAATGAACCTTACCCCCGATTACTTAACTGTTTCGGACGGGAAAAAACACATCGGGATTAAGGAGAACTGTCAAATCATATTGTCATTCATTCTTAATGAGGGTTTTCTGAAATGTCGTTCACTAGGCGGCAGCACTGAGACGTCAGGTCAGGGCACCTGTCAAAAGTGTCAAAGCGCCTACGGACTGAATGATGAACGAATGAAAGAAACTAATTACATCAAATATTTTAGGTTCATTGTCGAACTGGAAGACTTGTCAAAATGGCGCCAACTTTGAGCCCTGAACAAATCTTATGTCCAAAGGTGATACGGAGTTGGAAACTCCGTTGACTTCGGCCATAACTACGACCCCCTGACCTCCACAACCTCGTTTTTACTGGGATACTCCTTGGGAAGACTGGTTGTTAGACTTTGGGGCGTTTGATTCCCTGAAACGTCTGTCAAAGGTCAACGAACTATAGTCTAGACCAATTGCGGGCGTTAGCCATAGCCCCTCCATACATATACCGAAGATAATTAAATAAGTCAAAAAAGAACTTACAATGCTTTTCTTTTTTTTAGACTGGTGACAGATCCGGTAGCACGGTTCATCCTGAACCAAGAAATCAAAACACAAAACATAGACCTCAGCCACCGAGGCGACGCCAACCCCACCAGCCGGCGCGACGGCAGGCTGCGCTTCCAGTACAACCCTGCGCCGCACTGGGGCCCGGGCTCCAGGGCTGCGGTGAAGTACGTATTGTTGCTTAATCCGATATGCGACGCTTAACTTTCATTCGGCATTGTTTACTCACAGCTTACGCATATAGCACGACAGCACACGCTTTCTTTCACGCTAAACCTGACTATAATTCTAATTTTGTCGTGGTCATATGAGGGTGGAATAAAACAAAAATGAACCTTCACTCGAGTGAAGCGTCTGATATTGGCTTTATAACGCCTTATAACCTCGTACCCATGGTAAAAAAAAGTTTTGGTAAGAAACCACATCATTACAGCAACATGTTTTTTTTTTGTTGCTCAAAGTATGTTGCATTGCAATATGGCTAGCAAAAAAAAAAAACTACAAAGAAGCATTACAGCACCAGGCCAACCGCATCGTATATCAATACAAAAAAGCGCGCCCCTCAACGGATGTAAGAGAATATTTGCATTGCGGTACGGCTTCCCCAAATGTTCTTCAGCCTTAACTCTGTACTCAGGCTAATATTTCAGTACATACTCAGCCTATAACGTTCCCACTGCTGGGACACAGGCCTCCTCTCCGTGAGAGGGAGTTTGTAGATGTCACATGTCTTCGAATTTTTGGTTCTAGGACATGCCGGTTTCCTCACAATGTTTTCCTTCACCAATTGAGAGCAGTGGTGATGAAATTATTTACACAAAGTATTGCGCCTGGCTGGGTTCGAACGCACGACCTTATAACTCATAAGTCAAGGCTGTTACCACTGGGCCACCACTGCTTATAATATTTCAGTATGACAATAAACAAATTAAAAATGTTTTATGAGCTTACTGAACATGTGTCTTTTTCATCACAGTGTAGGAGACGAGAAGATATCAAAGGCGCTGAAGAATCAAAACAAACACTCTAAAGATAAGAATAATGAAAAACGGCAACACTCGCCAAGCGATGAGGAAGAAAGGAAGAAGGTTAATACAGGCAATGAAACTGCTGAGTAAATATATTTTGTATACTGCATTCTGGTATTTTATTTGTACAACACAGATTTTGAAAAAAAAAATACAGTCAGCAAAGAACTGGGCCTTTTTACAAAAACCTATTTTTGGTGCCAGTCGATCCTGTTTCTTACAAGGATCAAAAAATTATATGGGACCAATTGATCTCAATTGGTCCCATACAATTTTTGGAATACTAGTAATATCCCAAATAGTAAAAAAACTTTTCCCGTACATGTATAACTAACTAAACTGGAAACACGCCTGCCAGGGGTGCGGGTTGTTCGAAAGAGATACCGTGGCCCCTGGCACACAGGCTACTGAGGGTAGGTACACGGGTGGTTTTTAGTCAGTAAAAGTCTGACACCCGCCCTCCCGCTCCACCCAGAGCGGGAGAAGAGTTATTTGATGATTCCCACCAAAAAAGAAAACGGGATACACGCGTGGATGACAGACGCCCGGAACCGAAAAGTATAGCTCAAAAAGGAGGAGGCCTATACCCAGCAGTGGGATGGGATGGGAGATGATGATGATGATGTAAAACTTAATTCTATCTTTATTGGAACAAAAACACATTTTACACATTGATTTCGTACGTAAATAGCTACATTAGTTACAAAACTGTGTCGCAGCCATCGCAGCTATTAACGGCCCACCTCCAAGAGGGTGACTACAGCGTTCCAGATTCCAGATATGAAATACAGTTTAAAAAATTAAAATAGTAAAAAATAAAAGAAAGTAAAGTAGTACAAAATAAAATACCTAGTAACATTTTTTTTTTTTTAAGTTTAGAAATTTAAGTGTTGTGCATGTAGGAGTGTTGTATGAGAGTGTAGTGCGTGTCTGTGGGGTGTAAGTGTAGAGTGTACTTGTGGAACCTCCCTACGAGCACACTCTACGCTACGTGTATTTGGTGTGCATGTCTACGGAAGAAAGGGTTAAGGCTTCTTCAAACAGGCGCGACGCGACAGCGCGACATGTCGCGGTGGCGATTCTGCGATAATCGCGACGCAAACCCTTTCACACAGGCGCGACAACTCGTCGCGCCGCTACGACTCGTGACGCCGCGACGTCGCGAATCGCGCGCGACGAGTAGCGCGACAACAATGTTACATTTTGTATGGTGTCGCGGCTGCGCGGACGCGACACGCGTCGTCGCGCGCGAATCGCGCGCGACACCGGGTATAAATAGCGGTGCATTCCAAGCTGAGCTCAGTACTAGACGAATTTTCGTCAGAGGACAAAGGTAGGTCTGTGCCCGTTTGCGGCGTGGGGTTAGGTTAGGGAGGGTGAGGAGGGACCCCCTCCGAGGAGGGTCTCTCCTCTGAGGAGGGATTTCCTCTTTGGAGGGTCGTCCCTCTGGGGAGGGAATTCCTCTTAGGAGGGTCGTCCCTCTTGGGAGGGATTCCCTCCGAGGAGGGCCCCTCTCCGAGGATGTGAGGAGGGTACCTCTCTCAAGATCCGTGTCTCCCTTTTTTTTTTTTTTTTTTTTTTTTTACGGGAAGCGGCCGCTGCGTCGGTGACAGTAAAGGGCAGCCACGGCTACTGAGCCCCCTGTAATGAACGCTCAACCCACCGGAGGTAGGTTAGTGACCAAACCTACCACCTGGTGGGCTAAGTACGGTAGGAATACAAACGTTTCTTCTCTTAGTTTTCAATTTATGTAATTTCGTAAAAGTAGTCGCCTGCAACTCATTTTATGATCCAAAAAAAACTGAGCGTTTACTGGGCGTGGTCTAATCCACTTGGAATAATATAAAAAACATAGATATTTTATGAAATAAAGTTAGCGTGAAACAATGATTAGTGTAACGGGGCGCTTTTTAAACCCTGGAAAAGATTCATATATACAGACGCCTGCACATTAAGCTACCCCAAACTGTCAAATTTTCCCAATGAAACATGAACCTTAAACTTATGTAATAAAGTTGAAAATCTATCAAAGAAATTTGACGAATTGGGGTAGCTGGATGTGCTGGCGTCTGTACAAAAGCCAAGTTCTATATATCGGTTTCGGCCTCATCGTCCAAATTTTGATTACTTAATTATTATTATGCTTTGTGCAGCTCTTGAAAAATGTGTGCGAAAATCCTTATTTCTAGATTCAGAGGCTTCCTCTGACAACTTTCCACTTGTTGGAAGTAATCCGAACCTACTTTAAAAGTATAAATAAAGCCTAGCTTTTGCCCACGGCACCACCCGCGTGGATGTCGGTCATCACGTAAAAAGTAGTCTATATCCTATTCCATATCTCAGGCTATATCTCTGCCAAATTTCATGATGACCAGTTCCGCGGCTTAGGCGTGAAAGCGTAACAGACAGACAGGCGGTCAGTCAGACAGAGTTGCTTTCGGATTTATAATATTACTAGAGATAATCCCCCTTATTACAAAACTAGTGTTTTCTTAGGGTATGGTTTAAACCACCGAGCCTGTTTATGAAATAAGAACTTAGAACTGAAATAGAATTACAGCTCCTTTTACAAAACTGACAATTTAGCACTGGACTAATAAGAGTTTGATCTGCGAATTCTTTGAAATACCTAAATTCCCTAATACCTAAATTCCTAAACTCCGCAGAAGGGTTTGGATTATCCTTCTGCGGAGTCCCCTCTCCGAGGAGGGACTCCCTTCTGAGGTGGGTCCTCTCTCCGAGGAGGGTCCGCTCTCTGAGAAGAGTACCCTTTTCGAGGAGGGTCTCCCTTATGAGGAGGGGAGCCTCCGAGGAGGGTCCGGAGACGGACGTCCGCAGCAGATTCGCGGATGTTCTCGTGTCCCCGTCACAAGCGGCACATTTTTTGTCACTAAAACTCCCCAGTGACCTCCAGTGCCGCTTGTGGCTGGAACACGGGAACATTCACGACCCTGCCGCTCCGTCCGACTAGAAAACATGGCACGCCGTAACCACCCCAGGGACCAAATAGCACACGGGTGCCAGACGACCATGGCATGGCACCCTTGTTTCCCCTGCGACGGGTCAGCACACTGGCACCACCGCCTACCAGTTTTCGGCTGCAGGAGATAGGGAGAGCGGCTATACCGATACTCTTCTTCCCCTGCGGTCACACCGCATCCGCCATCAAACGGTGCCGACCCCGTCCAGGCCACGGAAGGGAAGAGCGCTACTTAGAAACACCGGCACTCCTCCTCCGCTGCAGTCTGTAACCCTGATGCCTCCATTGAGGTAATATTAGGTCTTTACCTATGAAATTGCCGTTCTGCAGTACTGGCCATTTCAAATCAAAATAATTTTTGTTTGGCTAAGAATTCTAATTTCAAATTAATTTTATTTTAAAAACATGGTTTTTTTTTTCTAAAAGTAGTCATTTCTTTATTGATTAGTGTTACATTTTCATCGCATTTCAATCTTTTTCGTCATCATGGGTACGTTAAAAATTCGAGTAATTATGGAATATGAGTACCGTCGTGGCAGCAACGCGGCACAAGCGGCACGCAACATCAACGACGTTTACGGAGCTAACACTACAAACCAACGCACCACCTGTTATTGGTTTGCTCGCTTCCGTTCTGGAAATTTCGACCTGAAAAATGAACCTCGCGGTCGTCCGAAGACTTTGGTCGACAATGACGAATTAAAGGCGATTGTGGAAGCTGATGATACACAATCTACGGCTGAATTAGCAGCAGCTTTCGACGTTAGCGTCAAAACAATATTGGTCCATTTGCGTCAAATTGGCAAGGTAAAAAAGCTTGACAAATGGGTGCCCCACGAACTCAATGATCGCCAGCGCGAAGTACGCGTCGAGACGTGCCTTGCACTGCTCAACAGACACACAAATGAAGGAATTTTGAACCGCATTGTTACCTGCGATGAAAAATGGATTCTGTTTGATAACCGTAAGCGCTCAGCAAGGTGGTTGGATCCTGGTTCAGCACCTAAACAATGCCCTAAACGAAAACTTACCCCTAGAAAAGTGATGGTCACTGTTTGGTGGTCTAGCGCCGGTGTGATTCATCACAGCTTCTTACCAAACGGGGTGAGCATTACTGCAGATGTGTACTGTGAAGAACTGAACACAATGATGGAGAAGCTGGCGCATCTCCAACCAGCATTGGTCAATCGCTCGTCTCCGCTGCTCCTGCACGACAACGCGCGACCTCATACTGCACAGCAGACGGTCTCCAAGTTGCAAGAACTGGGGTTGGAAGCTCTCCGTCATCCGCCCTACTCACCAGACCTTGCGCCTACAGACTACTACTTTTTCCAGAATTTGGATAACTTCTTGGCGGGAAAAAAATTTAATACCCGAGAGGCAGTACAAAATGCCTTTGAAGAATTTGTTGCCTCCCGTCCAGCTGATTTCTTTAAGAAGGGCATCAATAAACTGCCACTGCGATGGCAAAGATGCATTGATTGCATGGGTGATTACTTCGATTAATACAAATAAAAAATTCATGAAAAAAATTCGTTTAAATTTTTTCATACAAAACGGCAATTTCATAGGTAAAGACCTAATACGTACTAACGTACAGTACATATTACCTCAATGGATGCCTCCCATACGATACTCAGTTGCGATGCGCCTCACCGCAACCTACGTTTTTGGCCGCTACGTCGTCGGCTTGGCAGAAAAATTCCTGACGAGCGGCCCCACCTCAAAAAATATCTTGTAATTAGTTTTAATTAATAAAATTGTCTCAGAATACAGAAATTATTTTCGAAAATGTGATTATTTCGAGACAATATGATGACGTTTAATTGTCATCTTAAAATAGTGTTGACACATTACAAATTATTATCGATAAAATAATAGTCAAGTGAGAGTAGTCTTTAATTTTTTATAGCCGTTTATGAAGAAGTTTGTATAAAACGCAGTTTTCTAAGAAGTTTTTAATCAGATTTATCCGTGATGGTTCCTCTCCACCGAATTGTCTTCCCTACTATCATATCCTACATTAATATTACATAGTATACAATGTGTCCGGTTGTCGGTTGTATACCTAGATTTTTTCTCGAATCCGTGATTTTAAAATATTGGCTTTCAATTTTGAATTCAAACACACAGACACTGACACACGCAAACAGTCACTGTCACTATTGTATACGATAAAATATTATAACGTGCTTGAAAAATAGCGCCGTGCTAACGCAGTCAGGTTATGCGCTGACAGCATAACTCGGTGCTCATGTTCCCAATCAAGTTCGTATCTATGTCATATACTCGCATCTATGACACTTGGTAAATAGTCCAATGCGTCCGAAATCCGACAAGACCGGGGACGGTTATATACAGGGTAAGTTTTTATTCTGCGGTAGGGGGTCTAGAATGATATGCTGAATTCGTGGTTAAAATTTGCGCACTGGATAAAAAAAAACCTGTATTATGTACTAAATTAATTTTGATGTCCTAAAAAAATAGATTCGATAAATTACAACTGGAGCAGTAGGTTCGTCACTAGACAATAAAGTACGGTAATTATTTCTTCATATGTTGTCACAATATTTAAGGTTCTTTCTGACCGGAGGCATCATAAGCAAAAGAATATGGTTACAGTGTAAGCGAAACAGTACGACCATTTTTAGCCTATTCTCAAAAAAAAAAAAACAAAATCAAAATACTTTATTTCAGATAAACCTGCATGGGCACTTATGAAACGTCAGAAGCTAGGTGCACGGTTCCAAATTGTTGTTTCCTATGGAGAAGAGCTGGCAAGAAACTCCACGGTTACTCTTTAAAAAATAATTGGCTTTAACAATATTTTCAAATTACAGAGATAAAATGTATGGGAGGACAGCGCAGGCCTGTCAATAAGTACCAGGTACTTAGACGAATACATAATAGAAAATCGTCTACAAATCTACAGTCAGTAAGGCCTACAACGTTCTCTCATTCACAATATGTAAAATAATCAACATAAATAAAATGAACCTAAATAAAATTGATGTTTAATGTCAATTAATGACGAGAATATGTCAGCATATTAAAAATTAAAAGAATACAAAAGAACATTGTATTTGAGAGCAGTTGATATAATAACATAGTTATGCTGTTAATGAGGTACCAGGGAAGCCACATGTGCAGAAGGAATTAATGCCAAACTTCCCTGTCTTCAACGTAGTCTTTAATCTTATAATATGCTTTTTTGATAATGCGTTGATGTGCGTTTTAAACTTTCCATCGCTAAGTTCTGTAACTGACTTTGGCAACTTGTTATAGAAGCGGATACTGTTTATTAGAAATGACTTGCTAGCTTTAGTCAGTCTAAATTTTGGAATCACAATTTGATCTTTACTACGTGTATTCAGGTTATGGAATCATTCATTATTCTACTTAACCAACTCATAATCAGCCTATAAGGTTCCCACTACTGGGACACAGTCCTCTCTGTGAGAGGGAGTGGGCCATAATCCACCTAGCGGGCCCATGAAAATTTGTATGGAAATCTACCATCTTTGTCGAAGAGAATACCGTCGGGCTCACGGCTTGTTTACTTGATAAATTTCTTAAATTCACTGACAACTAACGCTTAGCCCCAACCTCTGGGTCTGGAAGCATGAGTTTGGTTTAAAGACATTTATTTTCTCAAAGAACAAATTGCTCAAGGGTTCTTATTGCAATGTTAAAACCATTGCATTTATAATTTTCACCTAACAACCGCAAAACCTGTAACTAGTGCTATATTTGTAACTAGCTTCTGCTTGCGACTTCGTTCGCGTGGAAGTCGTAAGACACCAACGACAACCACGGCCCTAACCGCCGCAGGAGACGCCCTGGGCGTCGGGAATCCCAGGCTGATTTCCGGCCACCGTAGGCGTGAGCTTGCGGAGGGCGAGTAATGGGTAGCTCACTGTCCGATAAGGACCCAGCCCAGGTCGACAGCGTGTTGTGTTCCACGCGCGCCTCAAAGATATTTCAGCACAAACGGATGGGGCCCGCAAGGGCCGATGCCTGCCAGGCCCCTGGCATACAGGCTACTGAGGGAACACGGGTGGGTGTTAGTCAGTAAAAGTCTGACACGCCCTCCTGCTCCACCCAGAGCGGGAAAAGTTATTTGATGATATCACACACAAAAAAAAAACACATTATACAAGGTGTAACAGAAACCCTATTGCTATCCTTAAGACACCGATATCAGCACAATAGAGGTGAGACAACTGGCCATTCTTTCATTTGATCACACTTATTCCCACTGCCGACTTCAAGACGTCGATACTTACTATACTGTGATCGTTAGGTGAGTCGCGATGGTCATCGATATTCACCAATATCATCAAGCCGATAATAATTATATCGGTTTCGAATCGGTATGCGTATAGCTGGCAACATATCGGTATCGGGTTGGTGTCGATATCTGATAATATGAAAACGCTCAATAGGTAACTTACAGGACACTTACCCAACATAGGGCATTTTAAGTAATAATATTAGTTCTACCATAAAATGTAGGTACCTAAAAGTAAGGAAAAAATATCGAACCTAAGCAAAATTAATTTAGTTGATCAACTGCAATATGATATACTGTGGCATGGATTTTCCGCTAAATGGTTGGCAGTTCATCGTAGGCTCCGGGAGCCGCTCACACTGGGGTGCCGTACAGGGCCATCCATCGAGTGCACCACCCCCGTGCTAGGCCGTCGGCACTCCGCACTCGGTCCAGCCAGATTCCGACTTCGAGTGGAAGCTGTGCTGATCAACTTCGGGGCAAGTCGGTAGAAGTGCTGGCCGAAGTTTCTCCTAGCCCAAGTAGGTATGTCATGTGATCCCGCTCCATGATTAGCTCACTACCTAAAGTGGTGCCCGCCGGTGGTCGATGGTGGGGTCCATGAAACACCAGGGCTTCCATCTTTTCAAGCGCGACACGTCCTCCCGACAGCACATAAATGCGCTACAAAAAAAAAAAAAAAAAAAAAAAAAAAAAAAAAAAAAAAAAAAAAAAAAAAAAAACTATCACTCAACTCAGGGAGACACGGATCTCTCAGAGAGGAACCCCCCTAGGAGAGTGACCCTCGGAGGAGGAATACCCTCCTCAGAGGAGTGGCCCTCCTACTCGGAGGGATACCCTCCCAAGAGGGTCGACCCTCCCCAGAGGAGAGACCCTCCTCGGAGAGGGTCCCTCCTCACCCTCCCTAACCTAACCTAACCTAACCCTACGCCGCAAACGGGCACAGACCTACCTTAGTCCTCTGACGAAAATTCGTCTAGTACTGAGCTCAGCTTGGATTGCACCGCTATTTATACCCTCTCGTGTGGTGTCGCGGCCGCGCAGCTGCGACACCATACAAAATGTAACATTGTTGTCGCGCTGCTCGTCGCCGCGATATCGCGTCGTCGCGCCGCGACGCCATACAAAATGTACCAATTTGCAGTCGCGCTAGTCGTCGCGGGGCGACGGTGTCGCGGCGCGACAGATCGCCCCTGTGTGAAGTGTCGCGCGCGTTTTCATAGAAATTGTTCTAAGGATATAAATCGCCGAATCGCACGCGACCGTCGCGTCGCGCTAGTGTGCACGAGCCTTTAACTTTAAAGCAACGTTTACAATTAAAGGAGTATGTGGAAATTCCTATAAAAACTGTGTGAGAAACAATTTTAGAACCCCATCAAAAAATCCGCCCTGTTCAAAAGGAGGGGAAATAATGATATCAATAAATTCGTCCATAGCACTGTCAACAGAAAAAGTGTCCAAAAGGCCAGTAGCATTGCCTCGTTTTATGGCAATACTGATTCTTTGGCCATAAACTAGTGTGCATCAGAATGGCGGGTGTATGACTTCATATGGTCATACTATGTGCGTGAGTGCGTGAGTGCAATGTACCGAATGTATAGTCGCCAGTAGGTCAAGCTATCCCAAAATGTCAAATTTTCCCAATTGAACATAAACCTTATTCCTTTGTATTAAAGCTGAAAAACTATCAAAGAAATTTGACAGATTGGAGTAGCTTGATGTGCTGGCCTCTGTACGTAAAATTTGGAGCAATGTACTATATTAAAACCACAGTTATTAGAAAAAGCTTGTGAGCCGCCAAACTGATGTCAGAATGGCAGGTGTATTCTAGATCTGAACAAATTACAAACTATATGAGTGTGAAATGCCTACCGTAGCTATGTACGAGCAATGTTCGTTACCATGTTCAAAGCATAACCAGATGCCATTAACGGTTAAAGAGTAATTTAAAAAATAAAAATTCTCCACATTTAGAGCCTGCCCAATTTTATTAGCAACTAGTTGTGCCGTCAGTACGTCGATACGTTGCTATGTCTAAATTCAAGGGACTTCATGTGTGAAATAATTAACAATAATTCCTTTATGCGACTTTTAGCAAAGGAATAGCAATTACTCTGACATCAGATTGGCGGCTTAAAAACTTTTTCTAATAACTGTGCTTTTACAGGCAAAAGCCCTGACAGCTGCCAAGTGGATCCCTAAAGATCCGACGCAAGCGCAAATATGTCAAAAATTTAGCTGTCAGGGCTTTTACCAGGTTTATCGCTCCAAATTTTACGTACACTCGGTACACTGCTCTTACATTGCTCTCACGCACGCACGTAGCATGACCGTATGAAGTCATACATCCGCCATTCTGATGCACACATAAAATAGGCCAGCCCCCTGATCACGTGAACACTCAACCAAACGCTTGGCGGGCACTCAGACCCGTGGCCCTAATATTTAAACTCCAAACGGGTCGAATATATCAGCCCCAATAAGATTGGAGTGTTTGCGTTTAAAGTTTTCTGCAAATGCAGCGGCTGTCCCAGTACAGCCCGCTGTGCTAGGAAGACGGGATGGTGCAAGGGTGTCGACCACCAAACACTATTACTCCTAGCGGGGAGTGTCGACACACGTTGTATCCCACACCAAAAACCTACCTATTTTGCCCATACCTTGGAAAGTTGGTAGGTAATTATGCCTTTGGTGTGTCGTGACAGAATGATCCGTCTGGTCTCAGTAATAATAATGTATTTTATTTTAATAGGGTGTTCTCTCTAAGAGAAAAAATCTAAAAATATATTTTTGAGATAGCTTAGGCCAAATGCAGCCGAAAAATGTTAGCTTTAGTTCATGAAATAACAAAAAAAAAAAAAAAATTCAAGGACTTCAATATTTTTACTTCAATACAGTTTTTGAACATCATGAAATAACAAACGTAGAGAATGGACTGAGCGTTATCCTCGGCCAATACTTCTCTTTTCTGAAAGCATATATTACTCTCCTCTATGTCTGAAAGCCTGTAGTAACATACTAGAAAGAGACAACTTCTGGCCGCAAATTCGTTTGGTCTCTCTCGTAATTTTCGGTATGTATTGCTAGGTATTATGTTCCTTGAGGCTTGATGTATTCACTGCACAAGTGTATAGGGAACATGCACAAATTGAACATGAACCTCATTGTGTTGAAATAAAGTTGAAAATCTATCAAAGAAATTTGACAGATTGGGGTAGCTTGATGTGCTGGCGCGTTGTATTTCTTTATTATTTTCGTAACCATAGTAATCTGTATTCAGGAACAGCAAACCAACGATAAGTAGAATAAGAACTCATTTTTTAAATGAAATGCAGATATCATAACTAACAGCGCGCAAACTGACGTCATACCCACACAGAGCAATATGGCGTCCAATCATCCACTGCGTCCAGCGTTTTGTCAAATTACGCGCGAAATTTGAAAAAGTAAAATTTACATGCATTTTTACGGCACTAATCATCAAATAAAAAAAAGAGTATTTTTGTGTTTTATTAGCACTTTAAAATCTAATTAGGATACTTCAAAAATGTGTGTAATCCACAATAATTTCACGATTTCAACCATGGAATTCCTAAAAAATGTGTTAGAGGTCGTATCCGATCACGCAGTAAACTGAAATGACAGCTATATTTCTAAACGAAACTGACAGCTCAGACTGATATTACCCGGGTAAGTTGAAAAGGCTGTGCATTGACAACGAAGTTTTGATCATCGTCAAAAATAGCCGGAACACTAGCGCCACTCTATTTCCAAAACAGAAATATCATAATTTACCGGATTACAGTATGACGCAAATGTCGCAAATGAGGTGAACGCGTAAAAATTACAAGGAGAAAGCAATAAATTATTAAATTGATAGCACTTATCGTGTAGGGAATAATTGTCGACGTCGTAGCGAGTACACGTGCCGATGTCATTATCATTTGTTTATTGTACAGTGACACAAGTCGCTGATATATTAACAATAACATATTGATTGTTTTGTGTGAAAAATTCGTTTCCTCTTACGATAAGGATGCATTTACAGACTTTATTAATTGTTGTTTTACTATCTTTTGCGTGTGGACAAGACAGACAGGTGGGTTTTATTTTGAGAGTATTTTTTTAAATTGTAGGTTTAATGCCAGGGCCCCATGTTGTGATGTTGTTGAGACCCCTATTTTTTGTTTGCCTTATCTCTTTGTGTTTAGAAGTCGAAGGTCAGCAGCGATCAGTGATATTGGGTCATTGATAGTTCTTCTGACATTGTATTAAATTTTCTCACTTTATTTGATCTGGCGTAGAAGTTTTTTCACAAGTCATATAATTTAAAAAGGTTCCAAACATGTTATCATGTCCTCCTTTTTATTTAGCCTTGCGCTGGTGTCACGCTACACATCCACCCACTAAACTCAATAATTGTTTATGTTATTCTTACCTTATCTAAATGGATGTAACCTACATTGCTAGAATAATTTAGTTTATTCACATAATTATGAATAGATTCATTAGAATTTTCCTGAATGATGTAACTATCAAAAATATTATGAAATAGATTTATTTTCAAATAACTAATAGTTTGATCATTATTTTGTGATTATCCTCAAACAATGACTTATAATAAATGAATCCAAATTTAATAGACAATTACTAATCCTTGTTTATTAAAAAAAAAGATTGTAGCTTAATTTTTACTATTATTAATTTACAGATAATCCCAAAACTAAATCCAGGATGTGAGATTTGTGGTCCAACAACAACTCTCATATACATCAAAGCAGAGGGCACCCATGACACTGTACACCAGCTATGGGACTTCACAAGACGCTTTCCCACCTTCATCTATGTGATCACCAAGCTCAACACTTCCTTAAATATAACCTGGGATTATGAGGAACCTATTGAATTTAGGCTCACGGAAACACCCCTGTATAGTTTTGCTGCAACAATTGATAAGGTAATTTTAGGTTTTAGTCACTTTAAGTCTTATTTCCTCTTTTTTCTGAGGAAAAACATCACTTATATTATTGCAGGCTGTATCAAAAATGTTCTTCTGAGAAATTGAATTTTGCATTACACTACTCGTGGATAGTGTCGTTTTGCCCTGTTACACATAATTTTTGCTGATAAAAATTATATCTCTCGGGGGAATTCCAAGTATAACCACGGCAGTACTGTTGAAAACCCGCGTTAAGGCACGTGTTTATTTGTGACTAGCTTCTACCCATGGGTTTCGGAAAATATCCCATGAGACCTTACTACTGGAATTAACAGTACCCTCAGTGTTAAGAAATGTTGTATCCGGCCTCAGAATCCAGTTTATTATCTATTTGTGTGCCAAATTGCATGCAAATTCGTTCTGCCCTATTTTTGATAAACCGGAACATAGGTACATCCTATATTTCCATGGGTACCACTCATACAGCCAAACAGACAATAATTCTAAAAACTAGATTTTCAGCATCAGACTCGTTCCCACACCTCGTAGTAATAACTTTTTTTTCAAAAATATTCACTGTACAGTTTTGACTTCATTACTATATTATTATACTAGTTTCCGCCCGCGGCTTTGCCCGCGTAGAAGTCGAAAACTATCCCGCGGCTTTGCCCGCGTAGAAGTCGAAAACTATCCCGCGGGAACGTACTACCGGGATAAAAAGTATCCCACGTGGTTTGGAGTTAATCAGACCGTGCGTTAAAATTATTCCAGTAAAGATAGTTTAGAAAAACAATAAATGACCAACTTTATAATTTACTTAGAATAAGTATTTGTGCCAAGTTTCAAGTTTCAATTAACTCAAGGAATAAGATTTTTCACCCAAACAAAATCACCCCCTTAAAAAATTTCCAAAAACCCGTTCTAGTGTTTCCCTACATTATAAAAGGCAGCCGTGTGCAAAATTTCACGTTCCTAGTCCTAGTAGTTTCGGCTGTGCGTTGATATGTAAATCATCAGTTTCTCGGATCCTTTTATGAATATCGATGTTATAGATGGTAACGCATGTTAGTTACCACCCTACATGGAATGTAATAATAATAATATTATTCTATTTGATGGAAAATCAAATTAATGTTTATCAATATGTGACGTAATTCGTAAACCGACCCGCATCGGTTTCACAAACATTCATCATTCATCTGTTGACTTTAGGTCGGCGCATATCATAATGCATAGGCATACCAAGGGGAAAGGCAGGATCCCTCATTGTATTCTAATTGAATTACATACCTAGTTCAATTATGTATTTCCTTGCCTGTTCCGAAGAGGGAATGATCAAAATCAAATTAATAAATAAATAAATAAATAAAAAATAATTTATTTCCAAAAGTAAATTACAAAGTAGTTATGCGCAGCATTTACAGCTTAGGACTTACAAGTGCACAGAAATTTGATCAATGACCCCCATGCTAGGTAGAACCTGTGTTACAGGGGTCATCCATCCGTCCATTATACAAAATGACAGATAAGTAAGTAGTACTTATTTTTTTTAAAGGCACAATTATGTTTTTAATTCTAATTTGAAAAAGATGTGGTAAGTGCTTGTGTGTGAGTATGAGTGAGTGTGTATGTGTGTGTATGTGTATGTATGTGTGTCTGTGTATGAGTGATTGTGTGTGAGTGTGTGTGTACAGAGTGGATGGTTATGTATATTGCGATTTCAATAGGTCTTCTGTTTTATTGTAGTCAAGAGTTAAAAGATATTCTTTAATTTTAGATTTACAATGAAATGTGTTAAGGGAATGTATATCCAAAATCTGGTTCAATTTATTATAAGTGAGGGTGCTTAGAAATGGGTAGTGTCGTTTAGCAAAAGTCGTGTTCGTGCTTTTTATAGGACATGGGGGTACCGGTCTTCTTCTTGCGGTAAAAGGATTACTTTTGTTTAATGGTGAGTTTGAGTGTTTGCGGATTAGTGCACGATAAATAAAAAGTTGTCGGACTGTTAAAACCTTGTACTCCATATAGAGTAGTTGCGTGGGAAATCTAAAAGGCTTACCAAGAAGCACTTTAATTACTGCTCTTTGCGCCCGCTCTACCTGTATTAACGCAGTCTTCGCTGCTCCTCCCCAGGCTGTAATACAGTACGTTAAAATAGACTCACAGAGAGCACAAGTAAGCCATATTTAGAACTTCCCTATGAGCGGACAGTCTAAGTTTTTTGAAGACATCCTGTGTACGCATTAAGAACATCCTGTGTACGCATCCGAATTTCTGTCGTCCCAGCAGCTCCGGATCTACGATTTTTTCGAACCGGGGCAGAAACTTGATAATGGCGCCGCCGCCCCTCTCTCCAGCGTTTGAGATAAATTAATTAGGTGCGATCTGTGTGGCGCCTTTTTCTTACATGTCGACGGTGAGGCAACCAGGCTTCCGCATGCCAGGCGCTTTGTAGACCAAGTTTTTTTATTTTTAATCATACTATGGGTTTGCCCCCCCCCACCCCCCCTTAGATCCGGGGCTGTCCCAGACCATTTCTGCATAATCAGCCTATAATATTTCCATTGCTGAGACACCGGCCTCCTCTCTGTGAGGGTTCACCACGCGGGTCCAGTGGGGGTTGGTATATGTCACACGTCTTCGAATGTTTGTTTCTAGGACATGTCGGTTTACTCACGATGTTTTCCTTCACCGTTTTGAGAGCAGTGGTGATGAAATAGTTTACACAAAGTAAAGCGCCTGTCTGGATTTGACCTAAAACGCGTTAGTTGCGGCCGTTACCACTGGGCCACCACTGCTCACAGATAATTTCTTGCAAAGCTTAAATATATTTTTCCCTTAATTAATTCAATTGCGTACGTAAAGGTTTGCAGTACAATCTATTATCTTCTAGACTATAATATTCGCACTGCTGGGCCACAGGCCTCCTGTCGGTGAGAGGGAGTGGACAGTTATCCACCATCCGGACCCAGTACGGGTTGACAAAGCAGTATGTAGTTTTGTATGAATAGGTTTCACATACATTTAGTTAAACATTTGATACTTGTGAGTCATAGGTTCTGTCCCCATTCCAAACTAGCGCTGACGCATTGTATTCGATAGCAATGTATCTTCTGACTTTTCCCTACGCGGCAATCACATTCAATTCATGCCTAAAAGCTATGAAAATAATGATGAAATTTAAATAAACTGTCGTTTTTGGAGCAGAGTTATTAAAATGCAAATGTTCAGTTGCAGAAGATTGTTGCCAATAGACATCGCTTATTTATCTCCGAAAGTTTTTATTACGCTCGGAAATAAATTGCAATCAGAGTTGCATTTGATATCATTTCTAGAGAAAAAACACTTTTTACTTCAAGCTCGAATCGAACTGACCTCTACAAGGTGTAACAGCATAAACGAAAGTCCTGAACGTAGTTTGCTCCTAATTGACGACTGAAATGATTTCAGTTACTTTTAAAATGAGTTTTTTTTTTAATTAACGATTTTGCCATATTTACCGCCGATTGAGTCAAATAAAATTCAATCTTATGACAATGAATTAAGACTCAATTTTAAATGCATAAAGTAATGCTAGGGTAAATACGTATTTTTTTATATTAACGGTTGGCTTTATAATATAATTTTGGTCATTGTATTATGCTCTTAACTCGATTCTCTAATTGGGGTGTAGGTATGAGGTCTTGCGTTAATTATGTTACTATGTTGTTTATCCACTAAGTACCGAGAAGCAAATTCTTTTTACCCGACAGCGCTAGAAGGAGGGTTATGTTTTTCGAGTGTTTGTATGTATATTTCTTTGGCACCGTCTGTAGCCTAAACGGCTTGATCGATTTCGGCTTGAGAGGTGCTGTTAGATTAAATACTGAACAATTGGACAAAAAAATGGCCGATTTTTGGTGCCATATTGTGTCTTCAAAAAAATTTTTTTCTCTCAAAACCTATTGAACGGGGTAGGTATCAAAGAAAAATTGGTTTCATTAATGTCAAAACAAAATCAAAAAACCCGACTGCATAAAAAGTGAACTTTAATTTAAAAAAATGGAAACAAGAAACTTGTTTTAAAACGATGACTATTAGACTGAATACTATAACAATCTCATGCAGTCGGAGGCATCTTCTTAACTTTAACAATAAATACCTTTATTGCCTCCGACAATTTTTTGACCGACTTCAAAAAGAAGGAGGTTATCAATTCGTTTTCTTTTTTATGTATTTTCGGGCATAACTCCGTCATATAAAGACGGATTTGAACATTTTATTTGGTCGAAAGGGGTTTATTCCGAAATGGTCCCATTTAAATTTCAATAGATTATAGATAGAAAAAGTTTTTTTTTATTATATTATAACTATCTACTTTTTTATAAATACATTTATAAAGATACTTTCTTAGTTATTAAGTATATGAACATTAATTTATTTGCTCAAAATGTAACAAGATAAACAAAACTCTTATTAGCTCAGTTGTTATTAAAGTTATAACTACCAGTTGGTAGTTGTAATGTTATTCCTCATCTGCATCCGCATCTGCAACTGAGAAACATTTCTCAGCTGCATTACATAATAATAATAACATTTGTTTGACGCATCGTCACTAAGAGAATTAAGACTAATGTTTGAGGAATATAGTAACAGTACAGTACAGTACAGTGACGTATCACGTAGGACACAATTGTGTCATAGAGGTAGGTATTTTATTAACTGTGACCGATGGGATTTCCTATCAGCAAAAATGATGAAACTCATGTGCAAGAGTTAATGCTTCTAGACCCAGTGGTTTTGACTACGCGTTATCTGTCTGTGAGTGAATTAATGAATTAACAAATTCATTACATTTTAATGAGAAGAAGGACGTTTTTTTTCTTGGGAAGAAGGCGTGAATTTATGTATGTGTGTACGTAATTTAATTTAAATTTAAAGAAAATATTTCACTGGCGACTTCGGCCGCGTAGACTTTGCATAATTATAAAATTACCAGTCCGTAGGAATTTCCATTGACACATCTGCATATATGTATAAATGGAAATGAACACACATGCCTTTTTCCCACAGGATAAGGAGATTACTGGGGCTTTTTTATTGAAATTCGTCTTACACCCCGTACGTAGAATTCTTATATAACCCTCAGTAATCTCCGCCATGGGATCTGAAGGCAAAGGTCCTTGCGCAAATATGGGAGTTGCGCGAGATAGCAAAACGCCGGGGCGGAACTCCGCTGCCGCGAGAAATCGCGGCACAGCGAACAGAGCTCCGGCCGGATCTCATGACGACATGGAGAGTGCGACTGTCACAACTCAGTGCTGGGCACGCCACGAATGCGGCGGTAAGTCTTCTCTTTGAGGAGTGGATTGAGAGGCGCCATGACGTCCGCACCATCCACCTGACACAGCCCTCACCGGACACGGCTGTTTCGGGAGGTTCCTGTTTCGCATAAGGCGGGAGGAAACGCCCGGGTGTTTCCATTGCGAAGACGCCCTGAGGACACGGTGGAGCATACGGTGGAGGTCTGCCTGGCTTGGGCGGAGCACCGCCGTGTCCGCCGTGTGGAGGCGATCTCTCGCGTCCGGCATCGCGTGCATGTGTAGCTGTCACCTCCTGCGAAGCAGTGATGCTCACGAAAAGGGAGGCGGCGCACGTGAAGGAGAGGCAGTATATGCGCCGTCACGGCCTTAGCCGCCGCAGGAGACGCCCTGGACGTCGGAAATATCAGGCTGATTATCGGCCACCGTAGGCGTGGGCTTGTGGATAGCGAGTAATGGGTAGCTCGCTGTCCGGTAAGGACAAAGCCCAAGTCGACGGCGCGTTGTGTTCCACGCGCGCCTCAAAGTGATGTCAGCACCAATTGGTGGGGTTTGCAAGGATCGATGACTGCCAGGGGTGCGGGTTGTTCGAAAGAGATATCGTGGCCCCTGGCACACAGGCATGAAGGAACATGGGTGGGTGTTAGTTAGTAAAAGTCCGACAGGCCCTCCTGCTCCACCCAGAGCGGGAGAAGTTATTTAATGATTTCCCACCCTCAAAAAAAACCCTCAGTAATCTCCTTTTACGTCGTCCACGTTTATTATAAACTAGCTTTTGCCCGCGGCTCCGCGTGGATGTCGGTTTACACATAAAAAAGTAGCCCAGGTCCTTCTCCATATCCCACGCATATATCTCATAACGATCGGCTCAGCAGTTTAGGCGTGAAATCGTAACAGAGACAGACGGAGTTACTTTCGCATTTATAATATTAAGTAGGGATTAGTAGGGATATGTCCGTAAACCTCCGCCGTTTTGCGAGCACTAGGCAGGCACGCACCTTACAGACTGGCACCATTACTGTCCCTTTGGTCTTATCTAATTTCTCAGTAATAACTCGTCTTTAGAAGTTGGCGGTGTCATAACCCCGTACCTCGCGCGCACGTGGTGCCGTTGGTGCTGCGCCTAATAGAGCGAGAGCAAGTGTCGGATTGGCCTCCCTGTGGACTATGAGAGTGAGGGAAGAGCGAGTGCACCTTTGTCTGCGCACATACGCCTGCACTGTAATATCTTCCGCGCCAAAGGCTTGTCTCCGCTGTGATGTATCGCCATAGCCAAAATTCATTCTGGAGGTCTATAACTAATCAGGGGACTTTTGTATGTACTGAAAAATGACTGTAGGTACAGCCCGATTCAATCTTTATGGCGGCTCGAAACATGACGGGCGTTTTTTAAACTAACACATTCAAGTATCAGCGGGAGGGAGGGGTGCTGTACTGCGCAGCGAGTAGTGCACTTTAAACTTGTACTGGCTGGCTAGCTTGTACTAAGAGCCGCCATAAAGTTTGAATCGAGCTGTATTATCTACTTTTAAGGAAGAACCTACTATTATTATTTCTATGGAATGTAATGTGAATGCATTTTATTCCAGCTACAAGAATACAATGACATCGAGAACAACGGGCACATTGACAACAAGAGCCCACAAAGGGAGCTGTCGTTGCGCCGCGTGGTGTGGGAGCGCACCGACAGCAAGCTCACTGACAAGGAAGCCATGCTGCACGTGCGTGGGCACTTCATGGAGCAGAGGAGGAAGAGAGACGTTCTTGATATAAAAGTAAGTCATAGAGTAAAAAACGTCTTTAGCTGTACAAGAATCTTTTGATGCCAGTCCAAAATCTAGTCGCAGTGTCATCTCGGCGACAAGCAAATGTCAAAAACTTGTCAAAAATGTATGGAAACCCGAGGTATTTTTGATAGATTGAGACTGAGATCAGACTGTGAACGTTCTTAAAAATTACGAGAATATTGTCCCTCAGATCTCTCACAAATTACAAACTATTGATAAAATACGCATCAACTTTATGGGGTTTATTTATAAACATTAAGCGTCAAAAATGTATGGTTAAACAGTCGCTAATCATTACTTAACTTAAGCAATGTTTACAAATAAAGAATAAAGGAGTATATAACTAGTATAAGAATCTAATTTGTGGAGAGAAAATAAACATGATTTATTATTAAAAATTATTTATTATAATAATTTAAAGTATGGCGTGCCACAAATGGGTATTACGAGTACTATGGTGAATGTGCCATGTTAAGGAGGCCGTAACACTTTGCCAGACCTGGGCATTGAGCCCCCACTGCTCAACAGTCTTGCGACCAACAGATAAACCGGACTCCTAGACCAAGACAGTAAAATGCAATTAAAAAAGATTGTTACTGCTTACGTCATAATATCATCAAAATTTTCACCCTTGCCACCTTGCTGGCTTCGACAATCTGCGCAAATCTGCCCAAGATGTATAGGGACAATTCAGAATAATGTACTCCATGGTAACAAGTTGCGCAGGAGTCAATTACTCTGCCACCCAGTATTAGATTTTATCAAAATAACCCAATAATTATTTTCGCCGTCCACTATATCACTAACACAACTCGTCAACCCAACAGCTCGACCTCCTCCCCTTCAAGGACTACGCGATAGACCTGCCCCACCTCATCCACACGGCGAACTCGACTCTCATCGACGTCAGCCTAGTGAACCTGACGACGTCACCTGACTACAACGCGTCAAGGTTCGCGATACACTTCACGTTGCTCAGCACCGACGCTCGGACCGATACCATGACCTATAACATGAGGAAGAGCTTGGACGATGAACATACGCCGGGAGTATTTGAGGTGAGAAAACTGGGGCCTAAGTCTACTAATTTATAAACGTTACAATGGTCTCTCAAAGGTGTGTTTTTGACAGTTTTTGTATGGCAAATCTGTCAAAAACTTACCATTGAGAGACCATTGTGACGTTTATAAATTAGTAGACTTAGGCCCCAGTATTTGTACTTCGTGCTAATGGCTGGAGCAATGCATATTGCAAAGGTACAGCCAGCTTCAAAAGTCTATTAACACGTCAGATTTTAAAATGATATACTAAACACCAGAATCTTTTTTTTTTTTTTGCTAATCCATTTCTTCATATGTTTGAAAAATATGTCTGCTCAACAACGTAATAAACGCAATGAATGTTATTGAACTGTCAAAATGACAGTCATTTCTATTGTTGGTGTGTTACGCAATTACCACGCAGGCTCGAATAATATTCTGTAACCAATCTTGAATAGTTTTGTATGTTAGATGACTTTTCGTGCTGTCTCTAGTCATAAAAATAATATTAATTTTCTCATCAGGCTGTGATTCAGCAATTTTTTAATGTAAAAACAGAACTTGCAAAAGACAGCCAAACTATTCATTTTGTTTTGGATAGGAGCTATAAATAGTAAAACAGATGCTCAAATAATGCATACTAAAAAATATTTTTTGTTGGAAAAGAAAAAGTTATTTTCATCCAAGAATGACATTGGAAAGAGATTGTTCCACTGGCGAATAAAGCAGAATTTTGTATAGTATTTTTCTGTTCTACGGCTCTACCCGATCCTTCGCGTTGACGCGCTAGTTTTGTTATTTAACATGTATGTATGTTTTACTTGACAGATTTTTGAGATAAAGACGCCCAAGTCCAGTCATTCAGACGACGGCGGCTTCATGCAGTTTCGTCCGGTGTGCTACACGGAGCCAGAACGAAGCGTGTCCTCTTCGACCAACGCGTACATTACGAACTTTACCAGGTAATTGCATACTCAGTCAAAATCAGACGTGGAGATAACGTCTTACGTGTCTTGCATGAGCGTGCGCAAACCTTTTGCTTTTTATGTGTAAGTAGGCTTAGCGTTATTCTATACAGTGTGGCAAGGGCATCTACGCGCTAACTGAACCATGAATTCAACACAAGATACTAGACTCGTGACCCAAAAACCAACACATTACATAATTTCATCAATTCGACTCTGAACTATGAGAGCATCAACCAACCAAAATATATACGTCGAATACCGTTTCATTCTTCAGTAAGGTCAACTTTAGGTCAGAGTAGGGTAAGATACTGAGACAAAACCTATTGTAAACGTTTGCTTCGTCCCTCACTAAGTTTGTCAGATCGAAAGCGTGAATTAACGCTAAATTCTGTCACTGTATATTACAATTAAACTATGAAATACGCCCCTATTGCTACGAAATAGAGGCGTTGTTCATTTCTAACTTTTATCATCGCGATGTGAGATTGAAATAATTCGGCTATCATCTACGTTTTGTTTGTCCTCAGATCAACTCTACCGTCGACAGGTACTTTGCACGATTTCTACCGCGACTATGACCGGAAAAACTTACTCGTTCAAGATATGTTCATATCGTTCGGTCTGCCTGGTGACGGCTTCTATAGACAACACAACTATACTTCTTGGTAAGTAACGAGAATATCTTGTTAATAAACTTTTTTATTGGATCATGATGTGATAATACAGGAGAACCAAAGTAATCGACATAGCCCGAAGAATTACCAAACTTAAGTGGCAGTGGGCAGGGCACATTGCTCGCAGAACAGATGGCCGATGGGGCCGAAAGGTTCTAGAGTGACGACCGGGTACTGGATGACGTAGAGTGGGAAGGCCTCCCACAAGGTGGACCGATGACCTTGTGATGGCCGCGGGTATCTCCTGAATGCGGGAAGCACAGAACGGTTCGAAGTGGCGAAGCTTGGGGGAGGCCTATGTCCAGCAATGGACGTCTTTCGGCTGAAATGATGATGATTTTATATCGATAGCAGTCATATATGTGAAGTTTCATCATTTCTGCCGAAAGACGTCCACTGCTGGACATAAGCGTCCTTCATTATTTAGTTTCAATAAATTATACAAAGGTAATGGAACTCTTTGTGGACGGGAAACTACTACTAACATACATATTGTTGCCGGGAAAAACCTTGCTACTTACAGGTTCAACTAAAACAAAAACCCTTCGAAGCGACCGATGCTTTACTTATGGGTACCGCGGTATGTAAGCGCAGGATGGAGTTAGAAGTATGTGTGTTTTACATGCCGACGCTATACTCGTCTTCACGCACACATTCATAGCGTGGTTGTACACTTGGTTACCATCCAGTAAAGCGCGCGTTGCTACGTGAGATGAAAACACTAGCGTTGGATGGATGTGACGAATTTAATCTATATAATTAGGTAATACTTAAAGCAAAAACTTTTTTCAAGAAAATTACGCGGACAGTATGAAAGGGCTTTGCCTGTAATGTATGGGCAACTGGTGCCCTTTTTTTTTTGATGGTACACTGATGCCACCTTGTTAGATGTGTAGAGTACTTCTATTCAAACAATATTAACCATGGCTCTAAATTACATCCGTGTCGAGTTATGCGCCCTAATCTATGACGCGTATTAATTGGGAAAACTGAAAATATGAGTTACCTTTAATGGTCCTATACTAAATATAATATAATAAATATTATTTCTAAGAATTACGTGCCTGAACTAAATAGCTAAAATAGTCTTATAAATTTAATAAATAATCACAAGTTGAAAATAGACAAATACTTTTATAAACGAAGAGTAGCTTAGTTTCTAAATTTTTTAAATACTTAACGTAAATATTCACTTAAAATTACTTTAACACAGTTAGTAAATACTATTTATTTCATAGTAAAAACTCTATTGGACTCAAGTTGCATCATATTGGCGTAAGTGGCATAGTGTGAGTGTGTGACATCAAGTTACATTTCACCGTAACAATGTCATGAGTATTTTATTAACAAAACTGAAAATAGTTTTATTAGTGCTTCTTACGCCCTTATCTGGTCATTTTTTTAGTTGAAACAGTATCTGGACTCAAATTACGTCACGTTGATGTAAATGGTATAATTCGACGTCAAGTCACACTTCACTATTAGCAATGTTACAAGTATTTTATTTGCAAAACTGATAATGTGATTAAGGCACCTTAATTAACTAAATGAAGATTACAACATACGAGTAAATCCTTTGTGGGAGACTGGTATCTGCACTAGGAAAAACCTGTCACACAGATTACCAGCCCCCCCCCAAACTGTGTTTGAATATAAGTTAAATCTTACTGTGTGGTGTGGTATAGTGTAATGTAGCGTGTTGAGGTGTGGCGTGGTGTGGTGTGGTGTGGCGTGGTGTCGTGTGGTGTGGTGTGGTGTAGTGTAGTATAATGTAGTGTAGAGTAGTAGTGTAGTGTCGTGATCGCTCCTGTCTGGGCATTTTTATTTAAAAAATCCGAATGTCTTTTCTACGAGTTCAGAAAGCATCCAAATGCAAATAATAATGTATTTTTCGTGTGCATGCTGAGTGGTAAACTGTGCAAAATAGTCGTAACATTGCTATAATGAGCCTTAGAGCTGAGCTGCCATAGTAAATATTGTTTGAATGGAAGTATAGTATAAGTAATGGACATATCTAACAAGGGGGCGTTAGTGTGCCATAACAAAAGCACCTTTTTATGGAGAAGGAGTACAAAGAGCGAATATTTTTATATGAGCTTTCTGCATTTAGATGCAAAAGAAATACCTACATAAAAATTTACCACTAGTATTTAAGATTTTGCTTCAAACTCAAAGCATTAATTTCAAATAAACCAATTACAGGCACTTTTGAATTATCAAGGTGTCGGAAAGATGAAGCTACTTGTCCATTCTATAGCGTAGTATAGCTTTGTTAGACATATTGTTCCCAAGTAAGTGAGTTTATATCTTTGAAAATAAATACCTTTTAAACTATAACCTCGTTATTTAATTTCAGGTCATTCACAATAGGCTACGGAGTGCCGCCAGTCGAGAACTTCTCTCTATTCGTCATCATCATCATATCCATCGGGCTAGGTGTTCCCGTCCTACTGGCTCTCTCAGGCATCACGTATGTCCTGGTCCGAAGGTGCAAGCAGAGGAATCCGCCTGCCAGGTTCACTGATGATGAGTGAAACAGGTAGACTAGATGATAATGATTTGACGAATCGCACTCTCAGTTATAGATATCCTACATATCATTTGGTAAGGTCACGTGCAAAAAGTTGTATGTACATTTCAATCTGTCTTGGTTTTTTCCTGTGTAAGGGTCTGCTTCCAGTCTAACCGGACGCAGCTGAATACCAGTGACTGGCTATCTGACCGCCACAACCCAGTTACTGTTTATAGTTTTCAAACTTTCCGGGCTTCTGACTACCCTGTAACGATTGTCAAAGATCTACGAATGATAGCAATGTGTGTACACTTAACAAATTTTGAAGTGAATACTTCTTTAGGCGCGTTGAGCACTTTTTGGGTGAACAAAAATCATGGAACTCGCTTCATCATCACCGAACGCTTTCCATGAGCTATATGTATACTGTGTAAATCTGGGTGAACGAGCACACGGATGAGTCGCGCGTTGATGTCTTTTGGAAAAGTCCCTTTCTTTCACTAGGAAATTTTAATTATTTTATCCCTTTGTATTTTTATCGTAAAAATCTGTGCTGTTACCTATAATGGCTGAAGCCGATCGCTCGTTTATCATTTTGTTACCGAGAGCAATCAGGACCCAAGGACCCAATGTGAAATCCTATAATGACGATTAAAAAAATACACACACGTCATTGTTCAAGTTTTACTTCTGTCGGCACTCCGGGAGTGCCATTGTTTTTATTTTTAAGCTTTTATTTTGATGTTATTATTATTAGTAAAAGACAAGTTTTGTCATTTGGAATTGCAATTCCAGGTATGAAATATTGAAATCAATCCTTTACGACAAAATCATTGAATTTCGGTGAGTGTATCTGTGGTCATATTTTTGCACGTGATCGTATGCTGATTAATGCATGTTTTATGATAAGCGGGAGCGCGTAAATTAACTATTATTTGATATTTGAGTTGTCGTCGCTTGTTGTTGAGTGTATGGACAGTGTGATGTTAGTAAATGAAGAACTTGTAGAATTTTGATGTAAGTGTCAGATTATGTGGTAGGTACAGTCAAGGAATAAATATGATAAGCACTCTAAGGTTAATGTAACTTGTTATATTATTGCCGACTAATTTATTGCCAACATTTTGAAAGAAGTTACATTTCAAGGACCTGACAGAGCAGAGTGAGGCGCCCGCTATGTGAGAAAGGAGTTTGTTTGATAGTTGTAAATTTTTTGAAGTTTTATTTTTAAAATAAGTATTATAAAATATACTTTCACATGCATTTAGTAAAAGCCTGGTATTTTGACATTGCAAACAGACACACACGAAGACAGAAACTCACATGAGAACAATGTTTCTAAGCAAAATTCTAAATATTCAATTCGTCAGAATCGAAAATTACTTAACATTAACGCTCCTTGACTGTGCATGCTTCCTGCAAATGTACTCGACACTTTATTCGAAAAATTATTCTTGATGCGAAACTTAGCTTAGCAATTAAGTAGTTATAATTTATTTTTGTATAAACCGTAGATTTATATCTACAGTCAAATCTTATACGGCCGAGACTTAGTCCAAAAGTAATCGTTATTTAAGTTAAACTAACTAATTATGTTGATAAAATTGTCTAAATGTCTCTATTTGTCATTCACCTTTTATGAAAAAATCAAATAAAATTCTAGAATAATGTAAAAAATAATTGTTGTGGACTGTCCTTTTTTCTTTTATGACGAAATGATATATATATATATTTTTAGTACGTATTTAATAAACAGAGTTTCATATAATTATGACATTGCTAGCTACAGGAAGTATAAACTATATCTAAAGTGCCTCTGAATAGAACAATTTATTTCGTTAAATGTGTAACAGTGCTGCGCAACATCATCTGTGGTGTAACGCAACATCGTATGAATTTCGACAAACTATCTTTTGTCATTTGGTTGCATTACATCTTTGTTATGCAACATGTTGCACAGAACTGCTCACCATAAAATAAGTCTCTTTTTATTAGTCTTTATCGATTTATGGACTTCTTTTACTTAGTTATATTTTAGGTACCTGTACAGAAAGAAAACTAAGATCTTTGAAAATAATTATTATGTTACCGTAATTAAATGATGTGGCTTTGCTATATTGCTTTAAATATTATTTTTCAAGCTAAAATTACTGGATGATATTAGTTGAGAGTTCTCGCAACGAGCCATAACTTTAGCATAATTTTGACTGCAGTCAAGGTACGGCGTAAAGTTAGGCAAATTAATTATTTATCAAATTGCTCACCAACTTCAATTATCAGTAAATAAATTCTGTAAATAAGTTGGGATAAGGGCAGCAGGCTTAGCATGCCGCTTCTATTTCTACTCTACCGTATAATAGAAATCTCTTGTCTACATTTCAACTGTCTACACGGAAACGTCATTTTTGTCTACTCTTCCGTCGACAAAACGCTTCTCGTGCTGAGCCTGCTGGAGAATGATGATGAACTGTCAGTCTTTAATAGTTGTATAAAATGGCTTAAACACGGCAACTTGACGTCGTATGTCAATTTGATAAACGATTAATTTCCCTGACTGGTCATATTACACATGACACGAATCTAATGTTTTGTTTCGAGAACTTAAGCTGTAAAAAGACAAGTTATAGAAATTATAAAATTAAATAAAAATAGTGCTTTATGTCGACGTTAAAAATATAAACTGATAAAATGTTCCAAAAAAACAATTATGTGATGTTACAGTATTTTGATAAACTTGTTGAAATACATATAAAAATATTTATTGGATTAGTTTTAAGATCGGCTAATGCTTTTGCTTTTTTTATGTAATTAATTTGTTTTGTTTTTATTTGGAATCCTTTAAATTGATATTTTAATTGATTTCTAAGCTTTGGGGACAATCGTCACTAAAACCCTGTGTAAATGTAAGAAGTTAGAGAAAACGCAACACTATTGACAACATTAATTCTATGAGTATACTCGTATAAAAGACATTATAAGAACGGGTAAAACAAATGTGACTGTCAGAGTAAAAAATAACCTTTGACTTAATAAGACGCTACATGTTTTTCTCAAAAGATAATGCATCAACATAAAGGGTGTTACACATTTGTTCGGGTCTGCATGATTCGGCACAGCCGCGCGTCAAAATATATAATATAATAGATGTGTAGGTATACATACGGTCTTATTAAAAAAAAAAGCTTATCGAAGGTTTAAGACATTCATTCGTTTTAAACCTCTCGATAAGCCTTTAAATTAAAACCTTTGATAACATTTTGTATTCATGAACGTTTTAAAACTGAAATGTCGTTTATAAATCAAAATACTGCCATTTTAATCAAGTCGTCCAACAAATTGACCAAAACATCGAATCGTCAAACGAGAATGTCTGCCTACACACCGAATGATTGTGACCATAGAAGTTATTACGCACTGGCAACCAATTTTTATTGTCTACAGTTGCGACATTTCGGACGCGGTGACGTCATTGTTATTTAAATTTGACATATAATTTGAAATTGTAACTGTCAACTGATTGCTTGAAAATTGACATTTGGTGACACACAATAATTATGTACCTACCTACGTAAAATGGTCAAATGTCATTTTCTTTGTAATTAATCAGCTGCTTAAGAGAGTCTGCCATTTTTTCCTTAAAACACTGTTAAGTAGGGTTCTGGTTTCGTTAACTTTAAAGTAGGTTTATGGAATGTTTTTGTGCTAAAATGCGTTTATGAATAACACTTTTTGACAACCAGACTTTAGCAAGATTTTAGATGTTCGATAACTTTTCATGAATAAGACCGTTTGTACTTAGTTTAATGTTCGGTAAAAGCCGCTCGGCTTAGTTCCTATCGTGTTGAGCCGACCCGAACACGATTCAGCCAGGGTAGATGCCGAGAAGCCGAATATAGTTTTGTCGATTGGCACGAGCCGAATATTTGTAGGAATTGCTTCAGGTCAGCTTTGTTGTTCTACAAATACTGCTAATTCGAATGTGCCAATCCGGACATGTGCATTAACACTCCTTACAAATTAAAAGACACGTACGTACGTATGACAATCGTGTCCAAGTGAATACAGGGCTTAACTCGCTATGTCCTTATTAAATAAAAAGGTATAGTTCAATAATTTTGACTAACGTACATAGTTTCACGTAACGTCATTTTTTTAAAACAGAATTTTGAATGTTTTTTTGTAAATTATTTTGTAGGCTTAATCGTTAGCTTTGTATTTTCTGATGTGATATTAATTTTGATTATGTCTATTTGTTTTGTTTATAGTTATAATGTGTAACAAAATAAATACACTAGTATTGTAATAAAAGGTTTTATTTAACTGGGCTTGCGGATTCTATTTGTTCTAATTACTTAATAAATAATTCAAGGAAAACGCAGCAATAAAAAATAAAAAATGAGTGCGCGCAGTTCTAGTCCGCGCTGTTTGTTTTCGCTAAATCATTTGGTCTCAACGGTAACCAGACCTAAACTAGTGAGAGAAGTTCCCATAATAATCCATAGTTAGTTTTGCCAGATACAATCATGCCACGCTTGCTCTATTTCAACTATAAATGAAAGGTCACATTGACATAAAACTAATCTACTCAACGATGGGATTCTCTAATTCAGCCCAGTGTAGCGAGCACAGTTTTGAGACGTGCGCGCGCAGCAAGCCCACAGGTGACACGACTGAGCAGACCACTTATTCAAGCTATGAGCGAGTGCAGCGAGCCCCTTACAAGACAAGCGAGTGCAACACACAAGTATATTCTAAAATCGAGTGAGCGATGCGAGCCCACCTGCCCCACGAGTCAGCTTTCAAACCAGACAAGGCGAGCGGAGCGAGCCTTCTCCACAAGAGCGAGAGGACAAAAATTGTCTCGAGACCAGCGTGCAGAGTAAGCCTAGCTTCGCCACGAGTGAGCGTTTTCAGTTCTGAGCAGATTTACAGCCAATGGACATCTTAAAATGTTTTGCTTTTACAACAAATTTTCATACGGTTTCAGTCTCTGCCGTAGGTACTGTATTTGCTCGGCACTAGATTTTTTAGGCTCATTGGATTCCTGTTGATGCAAGCTTGCTTCAATTGGGATTTTTTTCATTTCTGAGCATATTTACTGCCGATATGACACGATATATGGAGTTTTTTTTCTATTGTCAACTGCATATTAATTTTTAACCCTATTTCTGCCAATATTTTTGTCAATTCTCTCTATGCCCTAGCATTGCTTTGTTAACTCTTGACAATGACACCACAATCAATGTGCGTACTAAACTCGTTTTTGCTCTAGACGAATTGGAGTTTCGACTCATCGAGAAAAATAGAGTCGCGCGCATGACCATGCACACGCAGTGTGACTTCAGACGCAAGATAAAACCCGCTTAAAGAGTGTTATAAATATGACCTATCTTTTGAATGCTCAGCCATTACTCTAGTACTAAAACTCTCGTAGTTTTTAGTGTTTGTAATCTTACATGTTTTTGTCCGTCAGAAATATTGAACTTACTACCAGTACTCCGAGCGAAAAGAGGTTTTAATAAAATAAAATAAATAAGGAAATTATTGGCGTAGAGCGTAGACGATAACGTACAACAATTAAGTAATTAAAAATAATGACTTACCGTCATTATCTTGTTTGTTATGATAACCCCGCCGCCCTCTCGTTATTTATTATGTAAATCACCTTATATAAGATAACATTAAACTTTAAAGAATAAAAACGACTAGCAGCGCTCCGCGGTTTCACCCGCGTAGTTCCCGTTCCCGTGGGAATACGGGGATAAAATATAGCCTATGTTACCCGGATAGTGTAGCGGTGTAGCTTTCCAACAGTGAAAGAATTTTTGAAATCGGTTCAGTAGTTTCGGAGCCTATTCAATGCAAACAAACAATCAAATCTTTCCTCTTTATCATTAGTATAGATAAGAAATACATTACATTAATAAAATTAAAAATAGTAGAATTTCGACAACTGGGTGACCAGCACCCTATTTGCGTAACTCACGATTGATCATAATTGGTTTCGTCTTCACAGTTAAACAATATTCATTGCGTTATTTATGTTGTCGAACAGACACATTTTTCGAACATATGAAGCAATGGTTTAACAATCCGTTTCAAAACGATACAGATTATGATGAATCGTGAGTTACGCAATTAGGGTGCTGACCAGAAGTATAATATAATTATAGTCAGGTCATCTGCAAGTATCCATGGTTAGTCATGGCAACCCCAATCTACCATTCATCCTCGACTGACTTCTAGCAAGCCTCAGTGATCACCTTAATAATATTAGGTCGCTATTTTTTAAGTAAGTACTTATTGTCAGACCTGGAATTCTGCCCTTATGATAGCCAACTATCTGAACTTTCCTCGTTGAACTATACGCAATTCCAGACGTTAATTAACCCAAGATGACCTGTAGCACGAGCCACTACGCAGTGAACTACTGGACGCATAAATCGACCCCATTCTTTAGTACTCTCTGCAAATTAAATACAACCTTATTGTTATAACGGCTGAGTTTGAATTAGAATGGTATTTAGTGGTAGAATGCAGAGACTGCCAAGTGTCAATTATCAAATAAACTGATTATTTCGTCGGCATACTTCAGGGAAGACTGTTCACTTCATAATGGAGATGATTTATAATTGTTTACCGGCCGCTACCCGGCGCATTGACTCCTAAAAGTTAATTGCACTATGCCTATAACCTTCGCTCAAGTGCAAGCAATAAGTTGACAAAGTTTTATCGCAATCAGATCATCAGTATGGCAGAGCGTAAAATACAAATATTGACTTTTTAAATTAGATGCGCCCCGCAGTTTCACCCGCATATGTCTGGATTTCTGGGACTCCAAGTCTTGGTCTACACATGTGCCTAATTTCATCCAAATCCGTTCAGTTCGTTTTAGCTTGAAAGCGTCACAAACATTAAACAAAAGATTTTTTTTTAATACTAGCTGTCCCCGCGACATCGTTCGTGTGCATGTCGGAAACAATAATGTGTCGCTTAGATGGTGTAGGTACCAATCCTCCATTAATTAAATAATCATTTATTAAGTCAAAAAACCCGACTGCCTAAAAAGTGAACTTTAATTAAAAAAGATGGAAACAAGAAACTTGTTTTAAAAGGATGACTATTAGACTGAATACTATAAGCAATCTCATGCAGTCGGAGGCATCTTCTTAAAAACAATAAAGACCTTTATGGCCTCCGACTGCATGAGATTGGTTATACAGGATAAAATTATAACCAGTGCGCAAACTGTAAACAAAATCAGCTGTTCCATACATTTTGACTGCGTAGGTGCTGCACTTCTCTATTGAACAGCTGATTTTTATTTTTTTGTATATCCGACAAAAAAATTATACGCTAGGGGTCTAGAATGATATGCTGAATTCATGGTTACAGTGTGGGTTATAGTTTGCGCAGTGGTTAAAAACTGACCCTGTAGTATTCAGTAAGTTTTAAAAATGTTACTTAATATTTCTCATTCTTTGTTATTTTATTGAAATTTTTCATAGTGTACAGTGGTGCCGATTCTGTTGTACACCGAACTAAACTATAACTAAAATTCATTACTTTTGACAATGAGAATCTTACCGCTATTCTGCAAAAAAATATCTCTTTTAAAAACAATTTTGACACAACTAAAATCGAATTTGACAATCGCGACTCGCACGTGGTATGTGTTTTGGCTTCGCAACGTGTTACTTGTTTGCCCTACCCCGTGATTTTTTTTTAGAGCCAGAGGCGCGCGGTAGCTGCAGCCTCGACGTGATTTATATGGAATTTTCACTCGGAAAATATTAAAAATTATTACCCACATGTTGAGTTTTAGATGTGTATTGGGGTTTTAAGGGGGTCGAAATTTTCATTATTTTTGCGATAATGGTGCGATCGAAAATGGACGCACCATTTTCGAGATATAAGCAAAAGAAAAGAAAAAAAAACAGTACTATTTTTGCACCAGAAGTCGAGGTGACGGTGTGAATTTTAGTTCTTGAGAACTAATTGTAATCTACACCTTTTTAATCGCAATTAAAAATAGTCAGATTTAAACCAAAGTTTTAGGTTGAATACAATAATGAAATTGACAACAACAGAATAGCAAAATTGCTTTTATCACTAAACTAAAAACTCAGTGCAATCTTAGTGCTGTCAAACTTTAGTCAATTTCAGAATAGGAAATCGTCGTTTGACAGGAATAAACTAAATTTTGGTGATTTTTAGTCTAGTTTAGAGAATTTTGTGACAACAGAATCGGCACCATTGTGTTTATTTTAATAGTTAAGCCCTTTCATTTGATACCCATAATGAAGGGGTTATGAAAAAATATGTAATCCGCTATTTTGTAGCGGCGGCCATCTTTTTTTTTTTTTTTTGGGAGGGAAATCATCAAATAACTTCTCCCGCTCTGGGTGGAGCAGGAGGGCGTGTCAGACTTCTACTGACTAAAACCCACCCGTGTTCCTTCAGTAGCCCGTATGCCAGGGGCTGTGGTATCTCTTTCAAACAAACCCGCACCCCTGACAGGCATCGGCCCTTGCGGGCCCCATCATTTTTTGTGCTGACATCTCTTTGAGGCGCGCGTGGAACACAACGCGCCGTCGACTTGGGCTTGGTCCTTACCGGACAGCGAGCTACCCATTACTCGCCGTCCGCAAGCCCATGCCTACGGTGGCCGGAAATCGGCCTGGACCAGGGCCGGACGCGAGAGATCGCCGCCGCCGATCGCCTCCACGAGGACACGGCGGTGCTCCGCCTAAGCCGGGCAGACCGCCACCGTGTGCTCCACCGTGTCCTCAGGGCGATCTTCGCAGTGGAAACACTTGGGCGTTTCCTCCCGCCCTATCCGAAACAGGAACCTCCCGAAACAGCCGTGTCCGGTGAGGACCTGCGTCAGGCGGAAGGTGAGGACGCCATGCCGCCTCTCAAGCCACTCCTCAAAGAGGGGACTTACCGCCGCAATCGTGGCGTGCCCAGCACTGGGTTGCGAATCGCACTCTCCATGTCACCATGAGATCCCGCCGGAGCTCTGTCCGCTGTGCCGCGATTTCCCGCGGCAGCGGAGTTACGCCCCGGCGTTTGGCCTCCTCGCGCCACTCCCACATTTGCGCGAGGACCTTTGCCTCCAGATCCCATGGCGGTAATCCGGCAAGGAGGCCTGCCGCCTCGCCGGAGATCGTGCGATATCCCCGGATCATTCTGATCGCCATGACCCTATGGGACGCCCTCAACCGGCGAGCTGGCTGGCGCCTCAATGTAGGCGCCCACACCGGCGCCCCGTATAGGGCCATGGACCGCACGATCCCCGCGTAGAGCCTCCGGCAGGAGGCGTTTGGCCCCCCTAGATTGAGCAGGAGCCGCTTCAGCGCAGCCCCGGCCCGCTCCAGTCTGGGAGCCAAACGGCGGAAATGCTCCGCGAAGTTCCACCGGCTGTCAAGGACGAGTCCCAGGTACTTCATCGTCGACTCGACGCCGATGTGAACCCCTCCCACCGTTATCTGGGAACCCGTCGGTGGTGCATTCCGAGGACCATGGAACCACATGGCCTCGGACTTGTGCAAGGCCACCTCGAGTCCCAGTTGCCGGATCCTATCGACGATTGTCGCAACCCCGCGGCGGCGGCCATCTTGGATTTACAATGATACTGATTAATTGTATTTTTATCAAGAGTAAAGGTGTGTACCAAATATCAGATCAATCTTCCAACAGGAAAGGAGTAAAATACTTTACTAATATGTTTAATACTTAGAACTAGTACTACTAGTAGTAATACTTAGTACTTGAAATTTGGGCAAGCTAAATAAATCCGTTTAAAAATCAAGGCGCCTGGATGAGGCTCATTTTAATAATATCTGTGCATAAATCGACTGTGCGTGTGGTGGAGTTTGCTGAAGCTTTATGCCACGTTCCCACGGACCGCTTTTTCACAGACGTGACTGCGCCAAGCCAGGCCGACATGCCGTGGGAAGTGTCACATCCGATGAGGTCTCTGGTGGTCAGCCGTCGCCCGTCGAGAGTCGGTAATTTCAAAGGCGCAGTGTGGCGCAGCGCGGGGGCGCGCTCCTGTCTCGGCCCGTGTCTTTTAGCTTTATTTATCAAATGTTGACCACTGAATTAAACCACAGCAGTGGGAATGCTGAACGAACCGATATAGGCATCGACAGGTAGCAGTGCAGTAACGCCTGGCGACACCTGTCAGTTAACGGCCCGTGGGACCGCGACGTTATCACGATGAAGAAAGATCGTCACGGGATACGGACTAGATTGTAAGTCTAGTTTATTCTGTCCCTACTAGTTTATTTAGGTTTATAACTGTGTTAACCTGTGTATCTATGTGATTCTAAACTTTAAGGCGTGTGTGACATTATATAACCATACTATCAACAAGTTGGAGTTTCACTGCCGCTCTTCGATCACAACCTCACCTCCAAACAACTTAAGAGGACTCAGGTAGAATACCTTTCACCTACGTCACCAAATACGTAATTCGATAGAAAATCTATATATGGCTTAATCTAGTTTGTTTCATATGTTTGCTATTCAAACCTAGAAGGCGTTACTGACGCTCGAGATTAAAGATTTTCCAAGATGTTCCTCATAGCCGCTCTAATTTTGCTATTTTATGCTAGATGGCGTCACTGAGACATGGAATCACAATTTTATTTTTGTATTGATTTTAAAGTTGTTATTTTTAAAACTAATAAATATTTATCTAACATTGCATTTTATCAATTATTGCCACCACCACTTTTTATTGGAAATTCTTATAGCTTTTGTGATTCGGGGGAATCAACCATCAACGGAAAGGGATTCTTTTTCATTATCATTGCTTTTTGAAATAGCACAACACCTTCATGAGAATGACGTGTTTTAATTAACATAATTTATTATGGTTGAAGTAGAACTATTTCGCGCCAATAGATGTCTCAACATTACGTCAATATGCTCTTGAACACTTTAAATTGATTACATCTTTTGATGGAGCGAAGCAATTGCAATGAAACAAAAACTAAAATATACTCCGAGTTATTTAAGTACCTACAATAATATTTGAGTATGAAAGTTAACAATATTGGTTTCGTACTTTTGACATGATACCTCTACAAATCACACAACTAAATAGATAAATAGAAAAACAGACAAAAATGATAGAAGTGGCATCTGTTGGCTATCCCTTAAGTTTGTAAATTCCAGATGTGAAATAAAACAATCATAAACTTAAGATAATTTTAATTTAGGAAATGAAAAATGAAACAGTTATCACAAAAAATATGTACACAACCCAATAGGAACAAGTCCAATCAAATTACTGAATTCATAAATTATATTATAAACTTAGCTCTCACAAATATCTAAAGGAACAACTAGACTGCAGTCGACCGATGTCGACCAGTCGTTATTGATCACCTCAAAACATGGTGTTATGTTCGATCGATGAACGTAATCAGTATCAGCCTGCCAAGGACCATACTGGTTCGATCTGAAACGTCGATGTCATCGGTGGAATTCGACGGTAATATAGTTGTACCTTTAGGAAAATAAAACAAATTCTCAAGTTGAGGCAAACGAGGCACATCACTGGTTAAGAGGCCAACCTCTGCCCAAGGCGACCTCGGACTAAGCACCAGTATTGGGGTTTTAATTGCGATGAAATATTTGTACTTAAAATAGAAATATACGTGAAATAAACGACGTCCTACTTTTACGGCTTTTACTCGAACGGCGTGGTCTGACGTTACTAAGTAGCTTGAATAAGCCAACTACGCGAGACAAAAGATTCACACATTTTTGTACTGTATTATATTAATACTGGCGGCCTCAGAGCTTAGTAGGTAACAAATTTTGAGAAAAGGCCAAAATGTTAAAAACGAGTAACTGGACATCGAAAACAGCCCTTAAGAGCGGCCAGCCCGTTATTTTTCTCGTGCAAACGTTCGTACGTGAATATTTATAACCAATTTTCCTCCACATATTTTGAACACACAGGTATCTTGTGTATCTAGGTTTCTATGTAATAAAAAAACTTTTGAGAAACAAATTCAGTGAAGACTTCAGAAAAATATATATGAACTTCCTGTAGAGTAAAGAAAACATCTTCATAGAAACCTCGCAGATGTTATAGCTAATGATTCTAAATTACAAACATTTTTTCCAGAAACTTTTACCTATGGCTACATTCCAATATAACCTGGAACAAGTTTTGTGAAATGGCCGCTTGAACATTTTAGTTCGATATTATCGCTTTGCAATCATGCTTGTCTTGACGAAAAGACGGGCCGGGAAGGGCCCTCTTAATGCTACGAGATAAAAGCGCTATCTAAGTAAATTTGTACCTTAGGCGAGCTACTCTTAGAGGTGATTATAAATACATAAACCTACCATTCAACATTGAGATGCATGCAAAAGTAAAACAAACGTGTATTAAATCATAACACACCAGATTTTAAGAAATATACATTTAAGTCTAATTTAGGAAGCAGAGGAAGTCTAATTGGAAGATATTAAAAGGGGTTGGATGCCGAGAGATTGTTAAAAAGATGAACTAAAGTTGCAACTTAAATAGAAGCTTGAACGAAGAATGTAAGTCTGAAAAACGTCGATACTTAAAGAAGGGTCAAGGGGAAAAAGGGGGAGGGGAAGGGGAAGGGAAGGCACGGGTAAGAAGGGGGAATAGATTAGAGATCCATTAACATTTTTTTTAAATAGGGCGAGATTTCTGTAAGGTTAAGAATTTATCTATCATTAAAATTCTATTTATGGGTGAACGAATTGGCCCATGAAAAATATAAGAGATTTTAACAACAACAATTTAAGTAATAAATAATACATTTAATATTCTTAGAATATCTATTTTTCCTAGTACGGCCAGAGGAAGAACAAGCCGAACACCGAACCACGCTACAGAGTCGTATACACATACACGTTAGTAACATTAATGTCTATACACAGTCAGTCTAGGCATCAGGTCAAAAAGGCGATGCACAGGTGTTCTAAAAAAAACATACCATTATACATACATAAACTCACACCTTATTCCTAAAGGGAGTAGGCAGAAACCATATTGTCTTTTTTTTACAGTTTAAAAAAGCTGCTTCTACCTTTTGAATTTTGTATTAGTTATTTTCATACACAAAAGTAAAGCCGAATTCTCAAACGAGAATAAAGAGCCCAAAAGTATGACAGCCAATCTTACCAAAGGGTATCATCGCGTTACCCAGTAACTGGTTGTGTAGGTCAGAGGCCCTAGCGTGAGTTCCTTTTAACAATCTCGACATTACGCATCGACCGCGTTCGGCGCTCCGTTTGGCCCTTAACAAATTCAGGGCCAATCGGAGCGCTGCCGTACGCGGTCGATGAAGTCCAGATGGTTAAAATAAACTCACTCTAGGGCCACTGGTAGGCAGTCGCGGCATGAAAATACTGGTATTCAGATGTAACCATCCGGTTAGACTGAAAGCCGATCCCAACATAGTTGGGAAAAGGCTAGGCACTTAGCCGCGCGACTTAAAATTGAGTTCGTTTGAGAATACGGCCGAATGAGGGTTTTCTGAAATGACGTTCACTAGATGGCAGCACTGAGACGTCAGGTCTGGGCACCTGTCGAAAGCGTGAAAGCGCCTACGGACTGAATGGTAAAAAAATTAATGAAACGAATGACACCCAATATTTTAAGTTAATAAATTGTCGAACTGGAAGACCTCTTGACAAATTGGCGCAAACTGGTGGCTTGAATATTCAAGAAAACCCTCATTGTAACTTGCATTCAGATAATTTTGAAATTAAAATTGACTAGATCATACATAAACTGTTGTATTTCATACAACATTTTCTTGATAATATAGAATTGTATTTACCACATGAACTCTCTGTTCCAAAAGTCACAATTTTGTATTATGAGATGTAGGCTGCCTCAAATTACTATTTCTAAACTATTGGTGTACAGTCACGAGCACTAATATGTATACGCTTATCAACTTTTAAAAGTGATTTTCTCCACTTTTACTGGTTGTAATCGTATGTTATTATGAAAATAATATTTCGGAACTCGCACTATAATGAATACCTAAGTTATCTCAAAGTTGCAATCGTTATTTAAGAGAAAATCGCCTTTGAATCTGGCTATGTGTATACATATTAGTGCTCGTGACTGTACTTAGTAAAAGTGAATTAAACGTGTAATAGTGAAATTCATTACTTTGTTGAACAGCTCAACATTCCTGGTATTTTAGTAAAAACCCGCTATTATTCTACAGTTATTATTGTACAAGAAAATTTCATATTATTGTAATCAATAAAATTCGTTTATTCACATTTTAATTTGTGCTGGCTATCAATCTATCAGACACATACAGTTGGTCCTATTAAGTACATCTATTAGTCACAGAGCACGTGTCCACCGGCAGGTCACCGCACAAGAAGACGGCGCCGAAGTAGCGATATACATATACATTTAATAGAGACGCGTGTCCACCGCACGGTGGACAAACGCCCTTAAGTTAAAATTAACGTCGATAGAATTTTCTATAAAATTGTGGCTATGTCTAAAATGTAATTAAAACAATATGGTGTGGGTACAAAAATACCAAATAAAATTATTATTTGATTGCATTAACTTTAGTTACAAGTTTAAAAGACATTACATAACATGCAACAAGCATACATAACATCACGCCTTCTTCCCATAGGGATAGACAGGAACAACAGACTCTACATTTTCTCCCACATGCATGCATTTAGGAGGTATCGTGTTATTAAATATAGATATATCACATCCTTAGCCGGAGAGATCCAAACGAATGGTGTGTTAGCTCACCTAAAAGCCACACTTAAAAACAGGTTAAAATAAGTAACACGACTTAATAGTATTATATCTCTGATAAAAATCTACAGCCGCAAAGTACGAGTCAAGCGCACGTAAGTAATAACATGTGAACTACGAAAACCGTCCTTACAAGGTACAAAATATAGGCGCGACTTAAATTTTTACTAGGAACGTGTGAGTGAAAGTACAACAGTCAAGAAGGCAATTGCAATTTTTCGAAAAACCTTTTATAGGTACACAGACAATTCCGACGTATAAAGCGCTCATATTTTCCAAAGATTGCAGCTGTCTTTTTGTACTTTGCAGTAAAATTTTGTTATTGAATCCTTCGCTTACGAAACCAAAATGCTATATTTCGGTGCCTTAAGAAAATGGTTCACAAAAACTAGTCACCCGGTTCCCCGATTCAAACCTATTCAAAAACCGAACCGATTACGAATGATTGTCAAAGTAACAGGTATTTATATTTTGTCCTAGCAATGATTTGTAATCCTCTACGCCCTTCACCACTAGACCATCTACACCACTATGTGTAGTTTTTTAAAAACATTCCAGAGTTCGGTCTCAAATCGAAACGTAAGGTTCTAAATCGGAGGGCCGAAAGATTTAACACAAATTCTCTTATTTGTAAAAATCTTGCTGCAGTTTACAAGATCACATTTTCACTACCATACCTACATCAAAGTTATTTAAAACATATAATTTATTTTTTCATCCTTTTAATTTTTTATACAAATACAAATTTATGTGGGGACGTTTTAAATTACGTAGAATTCATATGTATTGCAAGGAGCAGTTCAAAGTAGCGAGATATGGTATTCCCATACATTAAGGAACACTTTCGTCGGTTATGCCGATAGAAATAACAAAATTTCCTGTATGTTTTAACGGGGGGAGGCTACTGTCAAAATGGCGTTGCCGAAGCTAGTTCCCCACACAAGCTAATAATACATGGCGTTAGGTGACTTTAGTTTATTTTTGCGTAAATTACTCGTTATGCAGCTCCGAAATACTCCGAAATTGAAGTCCACCATTTCCCTAGAAACCCCAATATTAAAAGATATTGCAGATTTTTCTTTTTTAATAAACTGTGTTCGAGATTATGTCAGAAACATTTTGAATGAAAATGATACTAAGAAATATTTAAAGTTTAAAATTCTGACCCTTTCCATGTAAACTACTTTAAAAAAAATTGAAATTAACTAATTAAAAAAACGTAATATTGAAATAAAAACGGAACGAAAGGAACGAAATGTCAAATTTACTGCAGGCAGTAGTGACCTAGCTATGATCGCGTCATCTACAATTAGCTTGGCCCAACCTTCCCCATTATGGAACCGTAAAACATGTAGATCTCATTTTGTGAACGAATCCTATATATTAGGAACAGCATTACTAGCTCAATGTAGCTGGCTGGGAAAACAGATAAAGCAATAATAGTGCTGCATCACATGGATGGTGAAAGTTAAAGACGGTACGTATAAGGTCGAAGGAAAATAAATGCTCTCTAGGTATAAACAGAGTTGAAAGGTGTCACAGCGACAAACACATAGCTTTTAAATGGAAGCGGAAGATTTAATAGTATGACATTATGTCAAGAATTTCGTTGTTGCGTTCGCAATTAGCTTGAAATTTTTAAGTACTTGAGACAGTGTCTTAGTTTGCTAATTAGACGATTGTGGACACAGCCAAGCCGTTTCCTGCTGTAACTAAATTCTTTTCCATTAGTTTCCAATAAATGTGCTTGTTTTACTTTAATCTTATATTAAACAGTAGTTTTATAACACGTATGGACAGAAAATTCTGACACAGTTGTCATTTAGTGTACATATAATTTAATTTAAAAACAGTATCTGAGAAAATTTTGGGGCAGCGCAGTAATCTAGTGCCTTGCCACTTTTTGTAAAGACGTTTTTTACTTTTGTGAGTTTTGAAGATATTTATTACTAGACTGCATAGTGAAAAAGGTATAAAGAAATGGATTAAAGAACCTAATACCAATTTCAACCATATGCACAAGCTACTAAAGTTAAGTTTGAACTGTTTGTCGAGTCTATTCCGAAAGATTCCGTCAATTCTAAACAGTCATATCATATCAGGCACATTTGATTCGGTCCTCAATTTAATTATTGCGACACACACACATTAAAAATATAAATAATGACATCTTCATGTCCTCTATGCTTTATACACACTGTTCGCCCCAGCTGACACGACGATGAGTAGTAAGATATTTTGCGGTAATAAGTTGGGATCACAAATCGTCAATATCCTACTATTAATACGGTAAAAAAAATGAAGTATGAAACTGTCATTATGATTCCAAAACTATACAGAAAGATATCGTACTTATGTTCGCCGTATGAACGGGGCTTTCCGAACTTTGAATTTTCAAGGTTTAATAATGTGATGAATTTGGAATAAACAAAATGTAAGTTATTTTTTTCTTGTTACTTATGTGACAATGAGCTTGGAAAGCTCTAACTCTGACATGTGTGGATAAAATAAAGGGTGACTTCGAAACTTAAGTACCAGCCCGCATGGTTTTTTTTCGTATTCATGTGCTGGATACAAACCTTTCTCTGTAATTTTTTTTTCTCTAAATCTGCTGGCCATACATATTTTGGGTGACATCGCTTAGTGTTATCACTAAAAGTGTTATAGTCGTTACAACTTATAGCGCTACAAGACATTTTTGGCGTTCGAATAACGTATACATGGGAGCGCTGTAGGTCAAAATTTGAAATAATGTTTTGTAAAATGTATTGAAAAACAAGATGGCGACGTCGGTTCGGATTTTAGCCACGCCCGAAAAGATCCTTGTACTAGTAGGAAGTAAGTATACATAACAGTCACTAGGCAGTCAGTGGGACACGGCTCACAAGTCGGCGGCGTGCTTCTGTATGGCGCGCGGGTGGTGCTGCGGCCGGCGCCGGTGGTGCGCGGCCAGCAGCGCGCGCGCGGCGCCGGCGCACAGCTCGGCGCCGTCGCGCGCCGCGCACACGCGTGCGCTGCCGGCTAGGGAGTTGCCGATGTGACTGTACAGGGGAACAAACACGATTTAGTAATGAATGTAGACATCATTGTCTGCGGATTAAGCTGATTTTTCCTAGTTACTAAAATCTGTTTATTTTTCATAATTATAACCGACTTCAAAAAGGAGAAGGTTATCAATTCAGTATGTTTATTTATATTTTTTATGTATGTTCGGGCATAACTCCGTCATATATCGACGGATTTGCACATTTCTTTTTTTTTTTGTTCGAAAGGGGTTTATTCCGAAATAGTCCCATTTAAATTTCATATCGATCTGATGATGAGCTTCGGAGACAGACAACGGAACTCTTCAAAAAATGAAAGCAAATCAACCACTATTGCTGCTATCGCATAAATATGCATTGTTTTGATTTGATTGACTTATATAATACCCGAAAATACTATAATTTGGGAAGACGCTGACAAAAATTAAAACATATCAAAAGACACCGATTTCCGAAATTAAAGTTATAAAAATTACTGCTCAACGAAATCGTACAATAACCGCGATAATGTTGGTGCGGGTTGTTTGAAAGAGATAACGTGGCCCATGGCACACAGGCAACTGGGTTGGAATCAGTAAAAGTCTGACATCCCTCCCGCTCTACCCACAGCGGAAGAAGTTATTTGATGATTTCCCAGCCTCAAATGTGTGACATGTACAACATGACATCGTGATTTGGATGAACTCATATTTCATCATCATCAGCCTATAATGTTCCCACTGCTGGGACAGGCTTCCTCGGTGAGAGGGTTTTTTTCTATATTTTCTATCTACCACGCGGGCCCAGTGCGGGTTGGTAGAACTCATATTTAATATGCCGTAATCGAAAGGCGGAAACACAAACTACCAATTGCTTTTTTAAATCTTGTAGGCGCAACAAACGAGTTGTATAGGTTCTTGCAATCATCAAATGTTGCATCTGAAATGGCACAGCAAGGGATCGAATTTATTTTCACGCCCGCATACAGCCCTCATTTTAATTCATTGGCTGAAGCTGCTGTAAAATCATGTAAGCATCATTTAAAACGGGTACTTAATCACACACATTTCACCTTTGAAGAGATGGCTACATGTCTCACTCACATAGAGGCGATTCTTAACTCACGTCCTCTTACTCCTCTTTCTTCAGACCCTAACGATTTTTCGGCACGCACTGTTTCACTTCCTAATTGGACGGCCATTCTTATCATTCCTACATCGTCAGGTGACTGAAGCCAACATCACGCAGCTGGATCGCTGGAAGAGAATCCAGCACACAAGGCAGCATTTCTGGCGACGTTTTCATAATGAGTACACTTCTCTGCTGCAGGCAAAATCCAAGTGGTTTCATTCCAGAGGTGAAGTGAAGCCGAGGTTCTTAGTCCTGATAAAGGACAAAACAACGCCACCTCTGCTCTGGTCCCTGGGCCGGGTCACGAAGACCTATCCCGGCGTCGACGGAGTCACGATGAATGGCTGAATTGAAGACGAAGCGAAATCACGTCGTGCTTTCAACTGCATCTGCCCCCTTCCAGTCGAACATTGAAGACTTCCTTTCGACCCGGGGAATATGTCGGCGCACCACATACCTGGTACCGTGTACCTGGTACCTGGTACCGTGTGGTGCCGGACGTAAAGAATAGCATCATCCCATCTCTTCCCGTGGGTGTCGTAGGAGGCGACTAAGGTACTTACTAGAGAATGGGCAGCAGCGTTCTCTATGCATTTTACCACTATACTGCGATCGCCAACCCGCCTGCCAAGCGTGGCGATTATGGCAAGCCCCCCCAAATTGGGGGAGGCCTATGTCCAGCAGTGGACGTCTTCCGGCTGAGATGATGATGATGATGACCACATATGCGCGTGGTCGACGGCGGAAAGGCGCGGGGTGTCGGGGTACCGAACCAGGTCGCCACGACCGCTCCACACCACTCAGCTCCACTACGGGTATTCCATTGTTCTTCCTTTCTACACGTTAATTTTGTAAATTATGGTATTACACCTATTTTAATACAGTCCACTACTTCTTTTATTACTAAGCCCAGTTGAGCCCAATCAAACCTCATGAAGGTTTTAACTACAAAAATCTTTAGCTTTTATGTTTTTCATCATCATAATCAGCCTATAACGTTCCCACTGATGGGACACAGGCCTCCTCTCTGTGATAGGAAGTGGGCCGTAATCCACCACGCAGGCGCGGGCCCAATACGGGATGGTAGATGTCACATGTCTTCGGATTTTTGGTTATAGAACATGTTTCCTCACGATGTTTTCCTTCACCGTTTATCACATTTTAATTTTAAAGAAATTAAAAAATCGAGCAAAGTAAAAAATCGCTGAAAATTGAAAAAGCAGAGACTACTACGTCGATCTACACACACGAAAATATTTGATTTAATCAATCTAAGTAAACATTTTTATTTAATTTCAATAGGGCAAGGAAATATTTTTTTCAATACCTTTATTCCAAGATACTTTTTTTGCAATTTGAAGGTTTAATTTAATAACAGGTTGTGTGTTGATCAATTATGAGAATTGGCCACAATTACCATGACTTTATGTTTTTTTTTTTTAAACATGAGTATTTTATGATATTCTTTTAACATTATTATTTCGTTGGCTACCGTGGCGCTTTCGCATTAAAACGTCTAAGGTACTGGTACTTGAAGAGGTGAAGAGTAGAAAACAAAGTTTGTAAGACTTCAAATGAAGTTGGATGGGTAAGAAATATTAAAAAATGTGATATGTGAAATCTAGAAATTCAACTAATATACCAACACTCCTTGGTAATAGAATCCAGATTATTTTCCCAGTATAACAAATACGATTGTAAATTAAGTTGATTTTAGAAAGACTAGTATTGACAAAAGTCAAAAAATGAAGTCAGCAAATAAAGCAAACAAAGTCATGGCATTTGTTTAATTTAAACCATTTGCAGGTGCTTTTGAGTTGTCAAGGAGTGGGTTCAGTTAATTAGAAAGTTGAAGCTAGTTGCTCATTCTAAAAGGTAGGACCTATAAAGAGAAGAACGGGCAAGAAAGGACACCCTTTTAAATCAAGATATTACAAAATCATGGGTTTAAAGCGTAATCTAAACATTATGTGTAAGTTTTAAAGTTATTTTTCCAAATAGACATATTTGTTTGCATTATTGAAACCATAATTGCGATCACAAGTGCTAATAAATGGTGAATTAAAGTTTTATTTTTCTATTTTTTGTATTATTATTTTATTTGAATACAAGACTTTGTCAAAGGCTTTGCCCGCGTGGAGGTTGGAAATCATCCCACGGGAACGTACTATCGGGATAAAAGTATTCTTGTTATTCCAGGTTACAAACAGTGTGCCAAATTTCATCCAAATCCGTTCACCCGATTTTGTGTGATTGAGTAACAAACATACATACACACTTTCACATTTATAATATTAGTAGGATAGGATTCTTCACTCACCGGACCATGTGGAAAGGCACGTGTTGTGTGGACAGCCAGTCGAGCGTGCCGTTAACATCCAGCAGAGCGGCGCAGCCCACGAACTTAAATGCGCTTGCGCATGAGAAGAACACGATCACTCGGGCACCGTCCTGAATGACAACATGATACATTTATAATAATATGTATGTTAAAATTCAATGAAACTATGTACGTTTGTAATCTACTATCATAAAGAAAACTTGCCCACTATGGCCCCCATTGGGCTTAAACTATATAAAAAAAGTATACGAAAAGAAAAAGACGAAGAGAGAGAAAAAAAAGGAGAAAACCCATTATAGTATATATTTTTTTTTAATTATTATATTGTTTTTAAATACACATATGGTATTTTTAATTCATATATTATGTGGTTTTCATACGGTATAATTATGAATTTCATCAAAACTTGTTTTTTACAGGTTTAAGACCGAAACGACCGCCTAATCTAAATTTTCGTTACTACTCAGATACGCAAACTACAAGCTAGTAAATAATTATCTAGATCTCACCTGTTTAACTTTCTGCAGTTTCTTAACGGTGCCTTGCGTAAACGGGTACGAGCCAGTAGTCTGCGCGACCTCGACACTATGTGCATCATCTGCGTTCGCTACAAAGTACCGCACATTGCCCTCCCCAGCATCCCCGTACTTCTCTATATTGGCCAACAAGGTCTTCCCGTTGGGCGACATGGGACTCTTGGGCCCACTGTACGACTGGGGGGGAAATGGTTGCGGGACATCGTTCCTCCACCCCCCAGGCCTCCCCTGCCCGTTCCTGTATCCCCCTCCATACGCGTTATTATAAAAGTTTCCTCCCGGAAATCCATCATTTGGATTTTGGTTATATTGAGGGTAGTATTGTTTATTATCGTGACCGTACTGCTCATTGTTTTCTAAACGTGATCGCCAGTTCGGTGAGTCTACAGTTAGAGGTTTCGGTCTCTGTCCGATACCGCTCGGCTGGTTGAGACCGACGTTCTTCTCTTCGGAACCCATTAGGTGTACCACTGTGCTTAGTATCTGTTCGTCTAAAGGCGTCATTGGCTTCACCGGGTTCGACATGCGACGGATAACTAAGGCGCATAGTTTCTGTCGGAGATAAAATACGCTGATAGCATCTGAGGCGTCGGCGGTAAACGCCATCCAATCATCGAGGGTTATCACAGCCGTGTCCGGGGATGCATTGTTCTCATCTGCTTCACTGTCTGAATCGCTCGACAGCCCTGGTGGGTTTGCCCGCTGAGTCAAAGCCCCAATAGGCAACCTTAGCGGCCCACCGAATAACGCAACAGTTAGGGGCGTAACTAACGTATTACACCGGATAAAACAGAACCTGCCAGCTCTTGAAATTTCTTCAAACACGACCCAGTCTGTAGGAAGACTATGCACAGATTTCTGTGAGCCTGTCAATCCACCTCCTTGGTGTAATGTAGAACTTGGGTGGAAAGCCACTTTAACTTCCTTCGACGTCCTTAAGGACGCAGAATCTCTATCCACACGAGCTATAGAAGGATACAACCCGCTTACCAACACCGCTTTCACAACATGCCACTTTTCAGAGTTCAAATTAACGTCTTTAATATCTCCTGAACCACGAGCCTTAACGAGGCACAGAGCCCTTAGCTGGGCCAGTAACTGTGACCGGTAACCGACTATCATTTCCATGGTAGCGCCACAAATAAGGTTCTTAGCACAGAATGCCCGTTCCGTACCATTGGCCCGGGCAGTCTGCCATGCTTGGAACGCTCGCAACAACGCCATATGATCCGAATAACTATCAGCAGCAAATTCCTTTCGTGCCAGACTTCCTTTCTTCCGATTTTCCGGATTCATCGATATCTGGAACGGTTCCTTATTCGCCAAACTACATACTATCGTTAAAATGGGGTCGAGGCACTTCATAACACACGCGTAGAGCAACATTTTGCCCAACTTCGGTTCTACGGTTAAATCTAGCAAATGTTGACCGATCTCTGTCAAATCTTCCATCGGGGTTAACGCACCAATAGTTTTAAGCAACGATACAGCGTTCCTCACAGCCAAAAACGAAGGAGGTTCTAGAGCTTTCGATAGAAAATCTGCAATGGGAGTGTTACCAGTCGCAAGCAACTTAGTATGGAGACACAACTCTTGCAAAGGTACTCTTAGAATTTCCGGTACGGAGTTCAAAGGTAAGGTGTTAAATCGACGTTTGGAACACATGTGGAAGCAATGGCCTGGTTTTGTCCTACCAGCTCGCCCTGCCCTTTGTTGGCAACACGCTCGGGACGTCCAAACACATTGTAACGAACACACACCGCCATTGGACTCATAATACTTCTCTTTCACCTTACAGGAGTCTATTACATAGACCACATCATCTATAGTAATCGAAGTCTCAGCGATATTCGTCGATATTATAATCTTTCTTGCGTTAGGCAAAGGGTTAAAAACTTTCTTCTGGTCCATAGTCTGCATATTACTGTGCAAAGTGTAAATCTGGTATTTCATCACATTTATCTCTGGGCAGGATTGTATCATGTCCCTTAGAGTTACTATGTCGTCATATCCTGGAAGAAAGATTAGGATACTTCCTTTGGCAAGGTTTAAGTGTATATGCTTAATTAATGCTAGCATAAGATCATGGTCGATCAATTCTTCTGAAAACGTGTGATGGTATACATCTAGGAGGAAGTTCTCTGCTGCGCTGTCATCTTCCGCGTTATCCTTAGGTTCCTCAGTGAGGTTGAACGTGGAGAGGATTTTGGCACAGTCTGTGTGGTTGTTTTCTATGGCGTAATCGTATGCGGATTTGCCGTCTTTGTCTTTCGCTGATGGGTCGGCGCCTGGAACAAATATTTGGGAATGTATCAGTGCATTTATTGCCACTATTAGTCGTGAATGTCCGCGTTACGCAATGACTACCCACAATCAAGACAAATGTAACGTAATTCGGAATTCGTAACTTTTCGACTATTTGTTTGATGTGATCTCTGTGTAGTACTACTTCTTTATATATCTTTTTTTTGTTTACTGTATGTCTGTAGGCGTGTTTACCACTAATATCTTGCAACTTACCGATCTGCAACATCTGCGCGATGGTCTCGGCCAGGCCCCGGCTGGCCGCAGCCATGAGGCCGGTGCGTTGTGTCCGGGAATGTCCGCACGACACCGGGACACCTTCCGAGATGTACATGTACAGGATCTGGGTGAACGAGTCCTGGGGAGCATAGTTTAAATTATGAAAACATCAATATGGCAGCCAATAGGATAGTTAAAACTAGTCGCCCAATGGTCAAATTCGACCATAATTCATTTAAATCGTTTGTTTAAAATGCATATGCATAAAGCTGATGGCAGATAAATAAGATGAAGATTTTAAAAAAGGCATAAAAATATTAGCTTTCTCCTTCACCATATAAACTTTAACTGTGCCTAATTTCATACTCCACCATCCTCTTCATTTTCGTAAAAAGGGGTACAAAGAGTGTTTAATAAGCTGAATTATGAACCTAAATGCGTTGCCATAAGAGTCACTTTACAAGCAATAATTAATTAACGACGGGTAACTAACCAGTGTGCCTTCATTAAAGCATTCGTCAAGAAACTCGTCCATGTCAGCCTGCAGCGAGGGCTCCATCACATTCTCTTTGTCTTCTTTAACATCCTTGCTATTACTACTGGTGCCCGCGTCTTCTTGCTTGTGGCCTGGATACAGAATTAATAATAATAATTTAATAATAATTTATTTAATAGAAACGTATACAAAAAGAGTACATTTAGCCTACAGTAATACATTTCCCATACAATGATAGTGCCTAAAAATAAACTATTTCTAAAATATTTTTATTACAAGAGCAAGTGACAATGTTTCGGAATTAGAAATTTAGGTAGCGACCCGCCCGATCTAGGTTTATTTAAACCTGTGTTTCGGGCCATCACTTTACATTTTAATTAAATTAGGACTTTAACATTTAAAATTACATTGATATAAAAATAATCTATTAACAACTATAAGAAAAAGCATATTGGTAACATTAATAACTACAACTAAGCAATGTAAATAAAACCGAAGTAAATACTTACGAGGGAATAATTAATTATCGTCATGACATAATTTCTAGCAGTTTTTCTGTGTCTGTTTAATTGAGTAACGCTAAGTATTCTGATAACATAGTACTACATTTTTTATAGCTTAAACTATAGATATTCATTAATTTGTTAAGTCTATTATACAGAAGGGGACCTAAAAACACGTAAAATCGACTGGCAAACGCATGTCTAGTTTGGGGCTTTATGCAAACTAAATCCTTCCTTCTCTTGTCGGAAGGTACTGGGTCAAAAGGAAGTGCAGTGTGCTGGTGTAGTACTATACTTAGAATGAATAATTGCCGAACTGTTAGTACATTACATGCAGTGTAGAGCTGGTGCGTGGGAAATCTAAATGGGCGAAAGGTAGCAACTTTTAGAATTGCTCTTTGAGCACGCTCTAGAGGGAGTAAAATTGTTTTTGCTGCACCTCCCCAGGAAGTTATGCAGTAGCTAAGAATGGATTGACACAAAGCTAAATAAACCTTTTTAAATAATTTATAGTCGGCTATGTTCCGTAAATTCTTAAAAACATATATTAATTTGCGTACTCTAGTACATAGTAAATCGATATGTTTACGGAAATTTAGATTGGAGTCAATAGTGATACCTAGATATTTCAAATGGTCAGCTTTAGCTAAAGTAGTGCAACAACATGCAGTGTCAGCGTAAGTGCTACAATTATGTGCGTAAATGTTTAGATTAGTTAGCGGTATGTTAGTATGTCTCATTGCAAATAAAATATATTTTGTTTTATCTGCATTTAACGTTAGGATGTTGTTATGGAGCCATTTGGACACTATGTTAAAACCATTTTGAGCATGTTCATAGACCTCAACTTTTGATTTAGCTGAGAATAGTAGAGCTGTGTCATCAGCATAAGACATTATGATACCATTTTCAAGTGGCAGGCTGCACAGTTCATTTATATAGATTAAAAATAATGTGGGCCCCAAAACGCTGCCTTGTGGAATGCCAAAACCACTATTTTTAAGTGCAGAACTTGTATATTGACCTATTTTTACGCATTGATGACGCTCGCTGAGATAATCAGCAAATAGTAGAAGTTGTGCTCCTCTAATTCCAAGTGTTTCAAGCTTGTGCAAAAGTAAAGTACAAGAAATAGTGTCGAAGGCCTTGGCGAGGTCTAGAAAGATACCAATTGTGTGCATACCACTATCTAGATTGGTAGCAATATAATTGGTTAATTTGTGTACTGCTTGGCCAGTTGATCTTTTGGGCCTAAATCCAAATTGATTATCTGAAAGTAGTTTGTTATCTTCCAGATATTTTATCAACCTACAGTTTATAATTTTTTCTAAAACTTTTGAGAGTCCTGTTAACACTGAAATGGGTCTGTAGTTTTTCATACAGATTTTGTCTCCAGACTTGAATACAGGAGTGATCATAGCTTTTTTAAGGAGTTTGGGGAATATTCCTTTAGATAAACATAGCTGAAAAATGTGGGTTAGCGGAGGGGCAAGTATGTATCTAAATCTTTTAAGTATATTATTGGGTATGTCATCCCATCCAGTAGCACATACATCTTTTAAACCGAATAATAATCTTACAACTTCATTTACGTCGGTATCTAATAAAACAAAAGACTTTACTGTAGAGGATGTCGCAGTCGTGTTTTGAAGGGACAAAGTATTAAAATTCAAAGATTTTTCAGCCAAGTTTTTACCAACGTTAGCAAAGAAATTGTTCACTTTATTCATTGCTTCGGATGGATTTATCTCTGTAGATAGTAAATCAAGCGGAGGCTCGGGATTTTTCGTTCTGAAAGTATTCGTTTTTATATAATAGGTCTTTACCTATGAAATTGCCGTTTTGTATGAAAAAATTTAAACGATTTTTTTTCATGAATTTTTTATTTGTATTAATCGAAGTAATCACCCATGCAATCAATGCATCTTTGCCATCGCAGTGGCAGTTTATTGATGCCCTTCTTAAAGAAATCAGCTGGACGGGAGGCAACAAATTCTTCAAAGGCATTTTGTACTGCCTCTCGGGTATTAAATTTTTTTCCCGCCAAGAAGTTATCCAAATTCTGGAAAAAGTAGTAGTCTGTAGGCGCAAGGTCTGGTGAGTAGGGCGGATGACGGAGAGCTTCCAACCCCAGTTCTTGCAACTTGGAGACCGTCTGCTGTGCAGTATGAGGTCGCGCGTTGTCGTGCAGGAGCAGCGGAGACGAGCGATTGACCAATGCTGGTTGGAGATGCGCCAGCTTCTCCATCATTGTGTTCAGTTCTTCACAGTACACATCTGCAGTAATGCTCACCCCGTTTGGTAAGAAGCTGTGATGAATCACACCGGCGCTAGACCACCAAACAGTGACCATCACTTTTCTAGGGGTAAGTTTTCGTTTAGGGCATTGTTTAGGTGCTGAACCAGGATCCAACCAACTTGCTGAGCGCTTACGGTTATCAAACAGAATCCATTTTTCATCGCAGGTAACAATGCGGTTCAAAATTCCTTCATTTGTGTGTCTGTTGAGCAGTGCAAGGCACGTCTCGACGCGTACTTCGCGCTGGCGATCATTGAGTTCGTGGGGCACCCATTTGTCAAGCTTTTTTACCTTGCCAATTTGACGCAAATGGACCAATATCGTTTTGACGCTAACGTCGAAAGCTGCTGCTAATTCAGCCGTAGATTGTGTATCATCAGCTTCCACAATCGCCTTTAATTCGTCATTGTCGACCAAAGTCTTCGGACGACCGCGAGGTTCATTTTTCAGGTCGAAATTTCCAGAACGGAAGCGAGCAAACCAATAACAGGTGGTGCGTTGGTTTGTAGTGTTAGCTCCGTAAACGTCGTTGATGTTGCGTGCCGCTTGTGCCGCGTTGCTGCCACGACGGTACTCATATTCCATAATTACTCGAATTTTTAACGTATCCATGATGACGAAAAAGATTGAAATGCGATGAAAATGTAACACTAATCAATAAAGAAATGACTACTTTTAGAAAAAAAAATCCATGTTTTTAAAATAAAATTAATTTGAAATTAGAATTCTTAGCCAAACAAAAATTATTTTGATTTGAAATGGCCAGTACTGCAGAACGGCAATTTCATAGGTAAAGACCTAATATTTCCACACAAGTTTACTATTGTTTCCCGCCTTCTGTAATTCATTTTTATCATATTGATGTTTTAGTTTTTTCAAAAGATTATTACAGAAGTTCCGGTACCTTTTATATGTAACAGAAAGTATTTCGTTATCAGGTGCATGTTTAAATTTTAGGTGAAGTTTGTCTCGATGTCTTATACAACGAACGAGACCGGGTGTGATCCAGGGTTTGATACAACTATACTTTCTGGGCATCGTCTTAGTAAATGTGTTTTTGGTTATTGAATATTGTAGCGAATCTATGAAATACTTTAAAGAAATATTTGCATCGTCTGAATTATAAACAAGGTCAAAATTAATTGCGCGTATGTCATTTTCGAGATTTGTCATGTTTACTTTAGTATAGCTACGCATGCAGTTTTTTCTAGGTGAACTTATTTGTAATATTAGTAAAACAGCTTGATGATCGGTAAGCGAGGAATTAGTAACCAATGTTTTGGATGGATTTTTGGATTTTAGTATGATGTGGTCTAAGCATGAACCACTCTGATGCGTAGGGTGATAGTGAGCTGGTAGAAGTCCATGAAATGAGCAAATATTCAGATAATTATGTACATGGGTATCAGTTTTCTCAGAAGTAATGTTAATATTAATATCACCCAAAAGTATTATATTTTTAAAAGATGATAAGGACTTTAGGTTTGTGTCGAGTGAGTCTAAAAATCTGTCTATATTTTGTGAAGGAGGCCTATAAATAGCCATGATTACTGTATCGGGACTAATTTTAATGATTAAGCAATTACTGTCTTGTGATACCGGCTCTTCTTTGATTGCAAGTAGATTATTTTTGATATATACTACTAATCCATCGTTTTGGTTTATATTTCTCTCAGTTTTGTATGAATTATAACCGTCAAGAGATGGTAAGTTGACCGTTTGTTTTGACAACCAACATTCTGTTAGGACGATAACATCACAGCTTATATCTAGGTTCTGTAATAACACTTCAAAGCCGTTCATGTTTCGATTAATGCTGCGAATATTCTGTGTGAGTAGGGTTAACGTTTTGACACCAGAAGGAAGAAGGTGTTTACAGTCCTCAACATTACACATTTTAGATTCAGATACAGAAAAACTATCTAGATCACAAATTAGCTGACTTGTCATGATCCTTACAAACTAACTGAAAATATAAATAGAGGATAAACTACCTGTTTGTGTGCTTACTAAATACAAGAATACGGCGGCGCTCTTAGGCGCCTTCATAATCTATTGAGTTAATGTAGTTCCTCTCAGCATATATGCGCGCCGGGCAACTTACGTCACCAGTTGGATGGTCACATTTCCTCTTGAACCGTTTGCACGTCGCACATTGAGGAGAAGATTTGCTGCTGCATTCCTTGAACGAGTGTCCAGTCTCACCACAGTGGTTGCAAATAGGACTAGTTTCTCGGCAAAACTTGGCTGCATGTCCGAACTGCTGGCAATTGAAGCACCTGGTGACTATCGTGAAATCTCTCACAGGGCATGACGTCCAATTAATAAAAATTCGGCTTTGATTAACTAACATTTTTCGAATGCTAGCGGGTAGTTCTATGATGTAATTACAGGTAGGAAGGTCTTTTTTACCCGATTTATGGCTAAGTTTTATACTTGCAATGAAGGACTCACGAGTTAAATTCGGAAACTTATCTGAGAGGTTTTGCTCGAAGATGCACTCAAATACCTCCTGCTCGGTAAGGGCAACGGGGACACCAATGACAGCAACCCTCGGGCGGCGTTTAGAAGGTTCTTCTATTGTAAGGCCCGATGACACTAACTTTTCCGAATTCTTAAGTTTCTCAATATCGCCTTTATTTTCTGTGCTAATCAAAACATTTTTTACTTTTCTTACCATTTTTTACTTTTCTCAGACCACGGACATGAAGCTTTAGTTGCTCGGGGGAGATTATCTTTTGTACAAGTGACTTGGTGTCGTCACTTGTTTGGGTCTTATCGCTGGGGTAGATGGCAACTGATCTCAAATTTGCAGGACGGACGAAGTTATCGGAACCTTTCTTCACCATACCTGCATAAGAGGAATTGTCCGAGCGATTTAACTTGGTCTCTACGACCTCTTTGAACTCCTAGAGAGAGTGCACGACATTCTGGTGATCCTGTAGGTTCTGGATTGTGGTATGGGCTAGCATCGTCTTCTGCTTCAACGATTGGTATAAGACAGCCATCTGAGAAGTGCCACTCGAGACCTTCCTGCAAAGGGTGGAGACACGAAGCTTCTGGTCCGAGTTCATTTTCCCTTCACCGACAATACTGCAAACTTCGTTGAGGATGGCATCTATAGACCCCGTCCATCTCTGGATCTCTGGCGTACTAATGACTTCACTCGGTAGTTCATTCTCCTTGGGTGCTGGTGGATTTGGGTCGATCGGGGGTACCGGTTCAGTAGGCGTCGGTGGGGGACTACGCCGAAGTAATTGGCTTCGACCAAACGGGCTCGAACCTGGGTTCGACATACTAGCAAAACCACTTTTCTATAGTTTATAAAATATTTAGTTCATTTTGCACAATGTAAGTCAGTAAGAAATCAACAAATCACACGCGACACACTTTACTTTTACACTGACGTCGCAAAATATTATATTTATTTGTACTTATTGTTTATTTCATTATAATCAACACAAAACACACGTCCGCTTTGTCTCGCGCCTCGTAAAGCGATGGATTTATGGGAATTATGGGAAGTTATAAATATTACTGTACCGTGTGATGCCGGACGTAAACGAATAACACCCTCCCATTGCTTCCCGTGGGTGTCGTAGAAGGCGACTAAGGGATAAATAAAAGAGAATGGGCAGCAGCGTTCTCTATGCATTTTACCACCATACTGCGATCGCCCACCCGCCTGCCGAGCGTAGCGATTATGGCAAAACCCCCCTTTTGGGGGAGGCTTATGTCCAGCAGTGGACGTCTTTCGGCTGAAATGATGATGATGAAGATAAATATTACTTAACTTGAGAAGTCAGAGATCAGAGTTATTTGCATTGATTCAAACAATATCACGGCAGCAACGCCTTCGTGTCGCGGGAAGTTACTCTATCTTCAATGATGGACTGATTTAATGATGATAATTAAATCATAATTAGAAGTAACTGACTAGATAGGTAGTCATTTTCGTTTTTTATTTATTGCTTGATGATGATGATGCTTATACTGATAATGCCAATGACAATCTAAAATATTTGAATTCTGCGTAAAACTTCGAAAACACCCAAATTACAAAATTTTCTGGTTTTTTGTATATTCCCCTTCTGAAAAGTCTTTCTGTCACTACAAGAACCAGTAACTTCAAATTCAGTTGCATTTAAGAATTCAACCAGACGGAAGTTACCTTCAAGCTGTGACCAGTAGCTGTTGCCGCTTTTGAGTTTCTTCTTGAGCTCCTTCTCAACCTGCGCCATCTTGGGCGTCTTGTACTGCGAGATCTTCAGCACGTCCTCGAGGTAGTAGCGCTGGACTTCGTGCAGGCGGCCCGGGATTGTGATCACTGGGCAGTTGTTGAAGTATCTGGGGAGGTCGATTTATAAATTGTATTGTGACTGATAGTAAATGTGGATGGAAGGGAAGGAAAGTTAACAAAAACTGGATGGATTGTGTAAATGTGATAACATCCCAGGCAGATGTGATAGCTCCCGGCACCGTAGGCGTGGGCATGCGGACGGCGAGTAATGGGTAGCTCGCTGTGCGGTAAGGACCCAGCCCAAGTCGACGGCGCGTTGTGTTGCACGCGCGCCTCAAAGAGATGTCAGCACAAACCGATGGGGCCCGCAAGGACCGATGCCTGCCAGGGGTGCGGGTTTGTTCGAAAGAGATACCGCAGCCCCTGGCATACGGGCTACTGAGGGAACACGGGTGGGTTTTAGTCAGTAAAAGTCCTGCTCCACCCAGAGCGGGAGAAGTTATTTGAGCAATACCCACCAAAAAAAAAAAAACTTTATGGCGTTTGGTGGTAGGTACTCTTACTATGCCAGCACCTTCCTAGGGTGTAACCTTCTGTGGTTCACTTCGACTCCCTGAATCGAAAGGTATAATCTTGTAGGTGTGGTTTATATGTACTATCAAGATTCACTAATGCAGTCGCATACTAAGGGCTATATTGCTATGAAGTGGCGGTCCGGGCCGTACCTACAGCTGTGTGTATAAGTGATGTATTAACACAAAACTCACCGCTCCACTCACACACTGGCGTTAATCTATGTATTTTATACATACCGTCGGCGACGACAGACATGACCTTGGTCGGTTCATACCATTGCTAAAATTTACTTTTATAATTTGAGTTCCGGTAGCGTGCAGCGTATCGTCTTGGATTAAGAAACTCATAGGTCTGGGTTCAAATCTCGCGATGAAGCTTTAATTTTTCTTTTTAACAATCATCTTCATCTGTTCTTTTATTATTCGATTTATTAATATACCAGAATAATAATGTAACATTTTTTTAATATTACTCGTATTGTTATTTAAATAAAGGTTTACATACTCAGCCTATAAACGTTCCCACTGCTGGGACACAGGCCTCCCCAATGGGAGGGAGTAAAATAAAGGTTTACCAATAATAAATGATTACAAATTGTTTATTCGTTATAACTTCATGAAGAATGTATAAAAATAACTAATAATAACTTCTTGTTAAAACAGTTTATTTTCTCATAAAGAACAATTTATTGAAGTAAATAAGCTAGTTGGTGAACTATGATAATCAGGCTATTGTATCTTAGTAATATAATAATATTGTGCTGATTACTACTGTGTGTCGGTACTCTAAATAAATCACAATATTCTACAAAAATCTACCCACGTAAAAGTAACAAATGCAGACAAGTTGTCACAATACAATTAAATGACTCAGTAGTACTACTTTTATTCTACTGCGAGTGAGTTCGTTCTAACTCAAACCTCAAAGTTAACAAATCGTATTTAATAGGACTTAAAGAGGTTATAGCTTAAGTGTTCATTTTCATTCCGAAAAGAAGATTGAAACTAAACCTCAAAATAATCCAGATTACGGATAAGACAAAATATTATTTGAATATTACTAAAATAAATAAATATTTGTAATTTATAACTTAATGTTAATGTTTTTTCCGTTAACTATGTTTTTTGACCAGATTCTCGAGCTGGCCTTCTGCGTTGAGTGCACGGCGCACGGTTCGTAAAGATGTGTCGAATAATTCGGCAAAATGTCTTGTCGTTTTGAAACCACTTGTTTCAAATTCGCTGAACGTGTGCCTGTTATAGGAGCTGGGGTCTTCCACTTTGCTTTCCACGGGCAAGGCTACCGCCTTCCTCGTATCTTTTCACCCACCGACTCACAGTATTTCACTAAAACAAAAAAGGGGTAATGTTAGGCTACTAAGCAAAATACACACTTTATGTATTACCTACTATTTAGAAACAAAATTATTTAAAAGGGCAATTTCACATAAATATTAAGTATAATGTTATTTTCATCGTTCTATAATCTAGGAAATAAATTTACATCGAAATTTTATATTTTTATTCTATTTAGACCACGATTTAGACATTATGATATTTATAAAACGTTTTAAAATAACTACAAGGATCAGCAGTTATACTTTAATTAAATAAATGTTTAATAAAATATTTAAATCATAATACTCACACTCAGTCCGGTTTCATCACATAGGTATTTGTGATATAGGTATTAAGTCCACTTTTATGCAGCGCAATAATATTCGCTTTCATTTCTATATTTAAATTTGCTTCCATTTTAAAATGAATTAGAAGAACGCTAATAGATGAAACACACGTCACTAGCACACAATATCAACCAACACCGTTCTATAAGTCGCGGTGAATGAGTCGTAAATCATTTAAATTTATTTAGGTTTCTGTGGGTATAATGATAAAGTTTTACGAGTTTAGTGAATACGACGAACAGAACAAGAAACTATACTCAAAAGTGATTTTTAAAACAATAAAAAGACTATCACACAGCGAGTGGGATTCGAAACCGCGACTCGCTACGCTCAAACGCAATAATCAAGTGCGGTAACCGCTCAGCTATCATGCCATTTGCTTTAACGGTTGAATTTAGGAAATACATTCATTTGTAAACGTATGAGAGTGTGTGTGTCTATAGTATTATAGCCTATAGAAATTGCTTATTATAAGAAGGTCGTAAGTTAAAGCGAAGTGTCAATCTATTGCTTTTTGAGATTGGGGCACCATTAGTGGGGGCTACTGTAAGTCGAACCTCGTAAAGCACGCCTACCTCGACAGAACAGCAGGAAGTATCCTAATCTTTCCCAATATTTTCCTTCGCCGTATGTGTAATCCTGCCAAGTTGCTACTTATTTACATTCGACCCGGAGAGTAGAGGGGCTCGGGGCTAAGTAATAACAGCACGGGTCAATCGATCAGGTTAAGCTACGCTTGCCGCTTTTGGTCCATGGATGGGTGAGTCTCTTTACATACCGAGATCCCTCCATGCCTTGAAAAGCACGTTAAGCCGATGCGCCACTTCTTCTTTACAGCTAAATGACTAGGAAGTGGTGAAGAGTGGGCGTGCCGACTGGACTGTCTTATGTAATTTTGTCGTTCAATAACCCTCCTTCAGGCGCAGTCGGGTAAAAAGCGCTGACTCTCAGTCCAGTTTTAGTAAATGGCTTTTCCCGCTTGTCCTTCGTGGAAATTTGACAGTCATTAAAGGTTATCAGAAGCCCGAAAGTCTGACAACCAGTCTAAGGGGCATCATGTTACCCAGTAACTGTGTTGTAGAGGACAGATAAGCAGTCGCTCCATATAAAATACTGGTATTCAGCTGCATCCTTTAGGTTAGACTGGCAGCCGAGCCCAACATAGAAGGCTAGGCAGATGATGATTTACCTGGAGAATATCTGCGTGTCCATGGTAGCCGACATGAGCACCAACTTAAGTTCTTTAAACCGCGGCAGTGCGTCGCGCAGGGCGATCAGCAGGAAGTCGCTAAACTTGTCACGTTCGTGCACCTCGTCCACGAATATGTGTGTCACTCCTGCAAATTAATTATGCCTTTAGTCATGCAGGTTTTTCCTACATCCTGCTTAGTTTATGACAGGCCTATTATTTTTGCCCCCCTTATTTATGCCCAGCAGTGGGTTAAGTCGGTCTGTGGATGATGATGATAAATAATTTATAGACAGTTTGACAAACAAAAAAGGGAATAAAAACATTTCATGCTTTTTAATTCTTTTATTGCTGAGTGGGCCTGCTCTTGACGTCGATCGCGCCTGATCAAAAGAGATGCATGAGGTCTATGATGGAACGAGCGTGCCCTGAAGATGCCTGTTCTCTCTCGCATTGAAGGCAGATAGGTGAAATGTGGGACACAGATGTTGTCAGGGCAACTCCCTGTACAAAAACGTGTGTACAGACAGTTGTGTTGCTGTTGAGTTTGTTGGGGCACTTTGATGTGTCATGTCATGCATTAATGACAGAGGGCTTTTTAGGCTATTTTTGTATTCTACTGACGTATGAAAAAAGTCAATATTCAGACTGATAAATTCAATTTATCATAATTTTTTCTATATACAGGAAAAGTTTTTATCCAGTGCGCAAATTGTAACCATGAATTCAGCATATCATTCTAGACCCCTCAGCGCAGAAATTTTTCGCCGTATACACAAAAAAAAAAACTGCTGTTTCATAGAAAAGTGCAATACCTACGCGGTCAAAATGTATGGAACAGCTGATTTTTTTTTTGTATAAAAACGCACTGGATAAAAACTTACCCTGTAAATAAAAAGACAAGTCCTAACTGACTGACTCATCAACGCCTAGCCCAAACCCTTGGACTTAGAAAGCTGAAATTTTGCACAGAGGTTCCCTTTATGTAGACAAGGAATAAGGAACGATTTTTCGAAATTCCACCCTTAAGGGAGTTAAACAGGGGATGAAAGTTACGCGCGGCAAAGCCGCTGGCATAAGCTAGTCAAAAATAAACAAGAATGTGGGCGTTTACATTATCTAACACCATGTCTGCTTTCCCAGAAAGGTTAGGCAGAGGAGCGATTGGTATGGGCAATTTTGTTACAAGGTACCTAGAAGTGTTTATTCGAAGGGGGGTGCGCGTGCCTCAACTGTTTCTTATAGACATATGCAGACTAATTAATGCTGGGGAACGTGCAGTACTTCGTCGCCTTGTTGTATCTTACAACATGCATTTTATAGAACTGGATATATTTTGTCTTTCTAAGCAATTATTTAATTATTATTTTATTTTCTTCTTTTTTTTAATCACTTGTTATCAGCACTGCTTTTAACCTTTAGTTAAATCGTGGACATTGGTGTGGGTTACACGTTTGTTAAATGTTAGTTTTAAGTATTTCTGTATATTGTAGCATATGACTGTTTTTTGTCCCTAATAAATAAATAAATTTTATAATGCCAGTAACCTGTGAGCGAGGTGTCTCCCGCCATCAGAGTCCTGAGCAGCACTCCGTTGGTGCAGTACGTGAGCACAGTGCGCGGACTGACGCGGGACTCTAGGCGGATCTGGTAGCCTATGGACTGGCCTATCTTCTCCATACGTTCGTGAGCCACCTGTGATAAAAGATAGATTTCAAAAATCATGAGATAATGCCATTGAGGAATTGCGGCCAGAGTACCTAGCGTTATTTGCGTGGACGAGATTGAAAAGAAAAAAGCAATTCGACTTCGATTCAGACATATAATTACATCGTTTAAAAAAAAATCTACAATAAGAATGAGGGACTTCTAAAACAACACTACAACGTAAAAATAACTTTAATTTCGGAAGTTGGTGTCTTTGGTTTTGTGTATTTGCGTTTTTTTTTTAAAGATGGTATAATACCTTTTTTTGAAGTTGGTTGGACTGATGGTAAAGTGGTATTACGTAAAATCTCAAACAGGTGCTATTTCTTATTTACAATTAGGTAGGTACTTGATTGGAATGACTTTTTTTTTGTATTACATAACATTTGATTTTAACGATTTCTCGATCTTCCAGACGTGGAAACTATGACAGCGAATATGGAGAACCTTTCATTCATTAATTAACGTCTATGGCCACACTTCCCTCTCCACTAGTAGAAAAAATATAACTTACCCTCTCCGCCACTGCCACAGCAGATATCCTCCTAGGTTGCGTGCAGTACATGCGCGTAGCATGCTTATGTTCTTGGCAGTAGTCTAACATCAACTGGGGCAGTTGTGTCGTCTTGCCGCAGCCAGTCGCGCCTGCTACTATTATCACCTGTGGGATAAGCATTGGAATTAAGTATTAACAACCAATTTACCTAAGTTTTGTGACCTGGCCCTGCATTGTTAGTTGTACCTAATATAATATGTTTTGACTTTACTAAAAGAGACTCCCCCTTATTACAAAACAAGGTTTTTCTTTAGGTATGGTTTAAACCATCAAGCCTGTTTTTGAAATAAGAACTTAGAACTGAAATAGAATTACAGCTCCTTTTCCAAAACTGACAATTTAGCACTGGACTAACTTGCCAGTTTTGTAAAAGGAGCTGTATTTCGATGTCAGTTAGGTTCTTATTTCAAAAACAGGCTCGAAGGTTTAAACCATACCTAAAGAAAAACCTCGTTTTGTAATAAGGGGGACTAAGTTTGTTTCGGCATTTCTTCTCAGGAATAAGTCAGCTAAGAGGACAAGAGCAGGCCCATTCAGCAATAAAATAAGAAAATAGTGGCGCCAATAGTTGCATGATTTCTTATGCTGGCACTTCACTTTGCGTATTTGCCTAAATATTACAACTTAATCAAGTTAGGCGAATATTTAAAATATACCATTTACAGAAATAAAGTTCATTTTCTGTTAGTGAAATAACGCGAATATTTCGGCAAATACGCCCAGCGAAGTGTAAGTCATTAAAACAATTAGCGCGCGCAATCGCGTCCCGCATCGCGCGAGATTTTCGCCTCAAAGTGAAGAAAATTGTAGATTTGAGTATATCTAGAAGTCATATAAACTGAATGTATTAGTCTCACCTGATTATGTAGAACAGCATTGATGAGGTCTTGTCTCTGTTCATACACCGGCAACTTCTCTCTGAACTTCAACAAATCTGGATTGTATTGTGTGTTGGGAACCTGAAACAATTAGAATTTTATGTGATTCTACTTGAACAAAGTTTCTGACCTAATGAAATGTTGGGTATAAAAGTAATAGTATATTTTGTTCTACTCTCTCATAATGAGATTATCTTTTGTTTTAGCTAGTGACTGCTGTTCTTGGTTTAATCGAAGCAATAGGGTATTTTCCAATTTAATAAAAACTATTTTAATTTGAAGATAGGAACAATATATTTAACAGAAAATTAAAAATAAATTTATTTAAATCCATTTTCTCAATTAAAATCAAATTTCGTTTTCGTTGTTTGGAATTTACCGCCAAAACGCTCCTTACGATGACTTTTTATCACGTGACATCGTGACGCCAGCTTTGTGTAAACGGCACCGGTACAAATACTTAGTTTGGCGCAGTTTTAGAAGTATTTTTGCGCAGAGGCACCGTACGCCAATAATTCCACTTTCACTTTCACTTCCACATACATTAAAAATCTTGTTAATTATAACTAGGCATTCACTTGTTTACTTACTAACTACTTTGGTTTGCACAAAGTTGACGTCATGTGATAAAAAGTCATCGTAACGAGCGTTTTATCGGTAAATTCAAAATAACGAAAAGTAAATCCGATTTAAATCGTTTTTAATTGAAAAAATGGATTTAAATTAATTTTTTACCTTTATTTTTCTGTTACATATTTCGTCCCAATCTTCAATTTAGAATAATTTTCAATAAATTGGAAAATACCCTATTTGCAGATAGTATTAGGAACATTTATATAGCTCCATTTTTTTATAAGTCTGTCACAATACCTGCGCAACTCCATTATTCAGCTGCCCCATAGTCTTATGTGTGAGTTGTGGACTTCTCTCCTTCTCCGGACAGCTGCTAAGATCATCCTTCTCCTTGCTAGTGATAGGAAATGCATTGCACAGCTCTGCGATGCTGCACCGCATGTTTGAGTCCAAGATAAGCTTAGCATCATTTTGAATAATTGTTGAGCCAATGCGTTTATATATTGTTAGGTAGCGGTTAACTCCTGTAAATAATTAACAGTGCTTTTTGTTAGTGATAATTGATATTTATTTCTGTAAGTATGTTTGTACAAACAGTTTTAATATCTCTATGATACACATACAACAACTCATTAGCTGCTAGTGTGTCTAACCAAATAATAACAATGGTTTTACATTTCATTTTTAACAACATTAGATTTATACTTCCTATCTGACTACTCTAGAGGTTGACCCTTGTTGCATCTGCTGGTAAGTGTAGACAGATTAAGGGCACACTTTGCGCGGGCTCGAACTCACTGGTGGGCCTGGCTAAAAATCACGCTGTCTCACCAGTCTTCGTACCCGACAGAGATAGTATCAGTGGTGAGCAGTTAGACTCTAGTCTACACGCACAACGTTATTGAGTGAGATGCAGGAGCATTTTTGGCAAAAAAATCGCGAAAAAATTAAGAAAAGTCCTTCAGAAGATCGGGTTTTATGAAAAAACCACTGCATAAATCAATGACCAATAAAGTTTATTGAACTTATTGTTAATTGAACTTTGTCGGTACCGTCTTGGTTTTCGAGATTTTACACTCCTTTTATTACTTAAACACGCTCAAAGTTAGGTTAAATTAGCAAGAAAAACGAATCTTTGTTGGCTCATAACTTTTTAATAGCTTTTTATTTTAGTATTCTGCTTCCGTACAGACAATAATAATAACGAGACAAAACCATACCATGTTTAATTTTTGATGTACATAGTCAGACAGTGGAGTAAAACCCTCCCGAAGTTTGTATGGAAAAAATGTGGACAAGTGTCACCTTAAGGAGTAATGCTATGAAAGATACCTGGCACACTTTAATTGTGTGTCTTTGGAAATCTATTCTGTTTTGAAAGGCATTAAGTAATAGGTAAAACAGGCTATTGTCCACAACTCCACATCAAAGCTCTTATGTTGCGTAAGGGTGGGAGAATTATTTGATTGAAAGGCAAATTAGGTTGGTAGTTTAAGAAATATGTTGTAATAGTAGAAAAGACAATGCTGTGGTAAAAAGTGAAATATATAATACTATAGTACTACAGCTATCTCTCATGGGGATAAGCAGTCACTTGTATAGCATTTACCTAATACCTAATTAACTTACAATTTAAATATTTTTCACAATGTTACTTAATCAATACACCTGATTAGATTAAGGTCTGCTAGTTTTATTTCCTCCTAACAGGATATATTACGCAATAGCTTGTTAACAAAGAGTAAATATTTAAAATTACTTCTTGAAATTTATAATTACTATTTATTAAACAATTAAAACATCATACAAAAATTGTACTCCAGTCTTATTGAATATTAGGTTTACGAATGATTAATTAATTTATTGGACAATCTGTTGTTGACATTACAATATGTATGTTATGATTTAAAGAGACATTGATTAGTGTTTCCTTACGTTCTACAAAATATTGTTTACTTTTATGAGATAGCAAAGTGTGCTATTTATTTCAGTTTATGTGATATGACAGTCAATCTGTAGAGTACTTGTTTATTTATATTATTGGTTTTAACTATCTTACTTGTTAACTTATAGGGACTTTTAGAGGTAAATACTTTTAATTTTATGAAAGTGTAAATAAACTAATCGTTTTTTTCGCACATGTGTGTCATCTATTTCACAACGAATGGTAAATAATGATTACAACTAATGTGCTATATATCTATATGGCTGAACGTAAACATAACAATCAATCGAATTAATTGAAAATGCAATTAAATTTTTCTTATAGACACTAAAACATGGGTAAGTGCGATCAAAATATTTTTCATATCAACAACATACCTTTCCCGCGCGATTTCGACTTGAGACCGAGCTTAGCAACTGTCTCGTGTATGAATCCGCGCTCCTGAGCCGACAAGAACGTCGGGAACTTAAGTTCAGTCTCATTTTCATCAGTTATGAACTTATCCAACTGAATCTTCAGTGCTATGCTCACAGATTCAGCAATGGGGAAATGCTTGTTGCCATGGCGCTTTCCCTTTTTAGAACTCATTATAACACTTATGCTATGTTTTACACAATGTTCTACACATTTAATAAAGTTAAGAAATTGTTTACACAAGCAAAATATTAACAAGAGAACTATTATTTAGACGAAAGAAAAACGAAACGAATACGACGATTCTACTTTATTCTTGATGATAGGGAGAAGACGTTGACATACTAATTTGGTACCAAATTTTTAGTAGATTATGAAGGTTAGTAAGTTTAGTGCGAACCTTGTTGCGGATAACTCGACTCACCTTTTTGTAACAGTTGATTGAGTTCCGTCAGAGATTTAAAGTACCAGATAATTTGCACCCACGAAGAATTTAGTAAATTGGTTTAGACGATCTATTTAAGCCCTATCTGTTACGAGTCCTTATTTTAGTTATTTAGCACGATTTAGAATTAAGGTGATATTATTAATATTTGGTACATATTTTATCACAACACAAACACACAGTCATTTTTTTACAACTGGACACCCGTCAGTAGATTCGTTTGTTTTTTTTCATGTCACATAGCATTTCAAATATTTATAAGTAAAGAGTTCACACACTTGATGCTATGCAACCTTTAACACTTTCCCTCATTAATTAAGTGTATGGCATTGTATGCCCAAGGCTTCTCGAATTATAATTAGTCTTGGCCTAGGAACTGCCTTGGTCATAATATCTGCCAATTGAGTAGCAGAGCTGGTCTTTTGTACATCCACAAGTCCGTCTTGTACAGTTTCTCTTACAAAGAAATGTCTCACTCGGATGTGCTTGGTTCGCTTATGGAACTCTGGATTGTATGCAAGACGTATGGCGGCTTCATTATCTACTTTTAATGTTGGTACTCCGTCCATGTTGGTAAGTGAGCTGAATACTCTCTGGAGCCAAACAAGTTCACGAGCGCCTTCACTTGCTGCTACTATTTCAGCTTCGGTAGTAGAAATTGCGACTGAAGGTTGTCGTTGGCTTAGCCATGACACTATTCCTCCAGCAAAGAGACATGCAACTCCTGTTGTAGAGCGTCCTGTTTGCTGGTCTCCTCCATGATCCGCATCACTATAGCCTTGTATTAGGTTTAAATCATGTTCTGGTTTATAGGTTATACCAAAAGAACAAGTCCCTTTTATGTAGCGCATAATCCGCTTCACACGTAGCCAATCTTCATGTGTCGGGTTTTCCAGATTTCTTGAAATGAATCCGACTGCATACGCTATATCAGGTCGCGTCCCTGTCATTAAGTACGCTAAAGCACCTACTGCCTCTCTGTATGGGAACGTCTTCTCTTCCTTTTGCTTGTTAATGTTAACTTTCCCTGCTTGAGACGTCGTCTCTAGTGGCGTTGAAACTGGATTACATTCTAACATCCTAAAACGTTCCAGTATCTTTTTGGCGTACGACTCTTGTTTGATTGTAATGGAGCCATCTTTCGACTGTGCTATCTCAAGTCCAAGGTAATAAGACACTGGCTTGCTTGTGATCTTCAGAGTATCTCCTAACTCTTTAAGGAATTTGTTTGCCAAATCTTTATCTGTAGCGGCTACTAGGCCATCATCTACATACAGACTTATCAAGATTTTCTTTTCACCTATTTTCTTCGTGAATAGGCAACAATCTGCTACATTTTGTTGAAAACCTTTCTCTAGTAGAGTCTCCTCAAAGCATGAGTTCCAGCATCTAGGAGCCTGCTTGAGTCCATATAAGCTCCTTTTAAGCCGACATACATTTGAAGTTCCGTCATTGAACCCATCCGGCTGTTGCATGTAAATTTCTTCCTTTAGCTTGCCGTTGAGAAATGCTGTTGAAACGTCAAACTGCGTCAAATATAATTTTTCTTTGGCTGCGACACTTATTAAGGCTCTGATGGTAGCCATTCTAGCAACTGGACTATAAGTCTGTTCGTAATCGATTCCTTTCCGTTGCTTAAAACCTTTTACTACTAGTCTGGCCTTATATTTGTCGATACTGCTGTCTGGGTTTCGCTTGATACGAAAGACCCACTTGCAAGGGAGTGCCTTTCTATCTTTAGGTAGCTTACAGAGTGTCCATACATCATTTTGTTTTAGAGAGTTCATTTCACCCGTCATTGCTTTGATCCACTCTGCGCTGTCATCCCTTTCAATAGCTTCTTTATATGTCTCGGGAAAATATTCTGTCCCTACGAAACACACGTAGTCTTCGAACTTCTTAGGACGTGAGAGGCAAGTTCGATCGCGTAAGTTATATCGAGATCTCGCGTCCAACAACGGTGGTTCGACTATCTCTAACTCCTCGTCAGCGTCAACGAACTCTTCGTTAGTACTGTCATCCTCTCTGGTTTCGTCTCTATCTCCCAAAACTTCAACATGTACATGATCATCATTCTCTTCATCTCCCTCAAGAGCATGTTCATGATTATTTTTCTGCTCCTCTATAGTACTTTCAGGCACAGCTTCTTGTGTAAACGTTTGGTTATCCTCCTCTGAACTTGAAGTTGTAGGAACTCCTGTACAAATCCGGAACTCGACGTCAGTTTGGAAGGTTATGTCCCTCGACCTTTGCGTATTGTTTCCGTCCCAAATACGATAACCATCGTCGTTTTCATAGCCTATAAGCTTGCCTTTTATTGCCTTTTTGCTGAGCTTCTTTCGTTTTTGTTTTGGAACGTGAGCAAAGCATTCACTTCCGATAACTCTCAAGTGACTTATCTTGGGTTTTTTTCCATGCCAGAGCTCGTAAGGTACCTTACCCTCAACTCTCGATGGACCTGTCCTGTTAAGTACATACGCGGCAGTGTTGACAAGTTCTGCCCAGAGTACTTGCGGTAGCTCTACTCTTGCATGCATCATAGATCTCGCAGCTTCAACTAATGTACGGTTTTCGCGCTCACTACATCCATTCTGCTCGGGAGTGTAAGACATTGTCAGCCGTTGTTGAATGCCATATTTCTGTAAAATATCTCGTACTTCTCTATTGTCGAACTCACCTCCGTTATCGCTAAGAATCGTCTTTATTTTATATCCAGCGGTCTTAGCTTCTTGCAACATTTGAAGAAGTTTATTCTTAACTTCAAATTTGTTTCTGATGAAGTAGACCATGCGGTAGCCAGAGTAGTCATCCTTAAAGAGTACGTAATATTTGTATTTTGAGATGCTATCTACGAAGGGACCGCAAACATCGGTGTGAATCAGCTCTCCTACAGCTGTTGCTCTTTCCCTTTTTCCAAATGGTTTTCTGTGTGACTTCCCATAAATGCAGCCTTCACATTTGACGTTGTCAGGACTCAACTGTACTCCAAGCTCTCTCTTCACGAGGCGGATCACATGTTTCTTGTCCTGATGTGCAAATCGCTCATGATATAGCTGTAGCATATTAGAGCCAGTCACAGCGTTGACCTCTATGGTCCATGGTTTAATTGGCATGAGCGTCTTCATGTCCAACCTGTAAAGTCCTCCATAATGGACTCTCTTTCCAACAACTATAGTTGTGCCTCCAATATCTAGCTTGCACTCTCTAGTCGTGGAACTGAAGATGCTGTTCTGCATCCTGTCTTGTGCTGCAAGCGGTGAGAAGAGGTTCTTCGTTAGTGATGGTACTAACCATACATCGTTGAGTGTTATTCGCTCCCTCTTGCCACTGACATTTGATTCCACCTCAACGGTGCCTTTCCCTATCGCGGGTATGACGCTCCCGTCCGCAGTTGATACAGTATGGTCTGAATCAAATTCGTGAAACTCCTGGAAATAAGCTCTTCTTACCGCAATGTGAGTTGTAGCTCCATTGTCAACGAACCAGCTTTCTCTGTCTTGAGTTTGTCCAGAGGAACAGGCATTCACTAACAGAGAAATGTGTTGCACTTGCTTTGACGTCGAAGCAGCTGCTGATGTGCCTGGTGTGGGCTTGGGTGGCCTCCCATCCTTTATCCACTTTTTGCACTTCCGAACTTTGTGTCCTTTACCGGAACAGTAGTTACAGATGAGCTCTTTCTCATAGCTTTGCTTGCTCTTGCGTTCTGTGCGTGTTGCCGTTAAGGCCTCTTGCTTTATGTGCTCTTTACTTCCGAGCGCTCTTTCATATGCGCATAAGTGACTCGTTAAATTGTCCACTGTCCGTTCACTTTGGTTCAGTAATAACCAGCTCGATTTGAAAGCAAAATATTTTTCGTCTAGGGTATCTAGGATTTTACAAATGAGAAATAATTCCGGCAGTTTGACAGTTGCATCTTTCTTTGTGATTTCTGCATTTAAATTTGTCCAGATGTTTTTCAGTTTTGACATGTGGGAAGATACGTCATCCTCATTGTGACGTTGAAAACTGAAGAATTCTGCACACAAATTGTATGCCCTGTCATCTGCCTGTCCGTCAAATAATCGGTGTAGCTCCTGCCAGACCTCTTTAGACGTTTCAAATCGCATTATTTTTTTAAGTGTATCTTCGGACATATTAGTGGTTAATATGAGCAGAGCGCTACATTCAGTCTTCCTATATTTAGCCATGGCCAAATTATACGTACCGATCTCAGCGTCACCAGCTCCTTGGGCGGGGGTAGCGGGCTTTTCGAGGGTTCCTTCGGCTGCTTCCATTGCGCCATCTACACCTCGTAGCATTATGGAAATTTTGTATTTCCATGTGGCCCAATTGTCCTTCCCCTCTAGATTGCCTATTTGCAATTTTGACGTAAAACCTTCCATTTCGGCAAAAAAAAGTTACTTTCCTGGGCCCATAACCTGTTGCAGATAACTCGACTCACCTTTTTGTAACAGTTGATTGAGTTCCGTCAGAGATTTAAAGTACCAGATAATTTGCACCCACGAAGAATTTAGTAAATTGGTTTAGACGATCTATTTAAGCCCTATCTGTTACGAGTCCTTATTTTAGTTATTTAGCACGATTTAGAATTAAGGTGATATTATTAATATTTGGTACATATTTTATCACAACACAAACACACAGTCATTTTTTTACAACTGGACACCCGTCAGTAGATTCGTTTGTTTTTTTTCATGTCACATAGCATTTCAAATATTTATAAGTAAAGAGTTCACACACTTGATGCTATGCAACCTTTAACAAACCTAATACAATTTCAATGGGATTTATTGGTGCAACCACTCTTACATGCAAAACTACACAAGAAAATAAAAGATAGGAGAAATCCAATGGTTTCATTGCATTTCTTCTATTTTATTTGTCTTTTATCACAGATTTAGTAATATTTTTACGATATTATTCTGACAACTGACACACGACTAAAAAAATAAGAAAAGAAACATGTTTGATTGGACATCACTAGTTGGCCGGCCGCAAATGTCATTTTGGGAAGCGTTGCAGCGTTCCAGCTCATTTGTTTTGGCATATCTTTGGCATGCTATATGCTCAGTTTAATTTATCCAAACGAAAGTTGAAAATGTTGAAATAAAAAAAACAATAGCAATGCTGCAAATGCTGCAATGTGTCGTCACTTGTCAAAATTTAATTAAACATTCAACACGTGAAGGAATCGTCAATCGTGTGAGATTAGATTAAACACTGTTTTCTTTGAATTTCTAATGTAATTTATCAGAATGTCGAAGAATATTAAGCATTTAGTGGTCGACACAACCGCGTTCATAAAGGCAGCTGGTTTGCAAGACATCGCTGAGAACGTATACACAGTGCAAGAGGTTATTGAAGAAATCACGAATGATAGACAACGCAGAAAGCTTGTAGTGCTCCCATATGATCTTATCGTGAAAGATGTCTTCACTGAGAATATTAAATTCATCACAGAGTTCTCCAAAAAGACTGGCGACTACCGCAGTCTCTCTGCCACTGACATTAAAGTGATGGCGCTAACTTACCAATTAGAGAAAGAAAAACTGGGCATGGACCATCTGAAAACTGATCCAACTACACAGAAAATTGTCAAAGTAACTGGATTATCTAACTACAACTTAATCTCTGAAGGGAAACCAGAAAATGTCAATCAGGAAACTGGCGAACCAACAGAAAGCACAGATGAAGAGACTGGTGAAGCTAAAATTAAAATTGTTGATAAAACTCTTCCTAAAACAGCAGAAATTACTATAAATGTATGTAATTTTGCTAAAAAAGTCAATGTAAAAGATGAAGAAGATGCAGAAAAAATAGCTGAACAAATTAAAAATATGGACATACAAGAAGAAAATATTGATGATATCATGGTCAAAGTTTCTGAAGATGAAGAGGAGTCTGAAAGTGACTCGGACTCGGACAGTGATGGTGGAGAATGGATCACACCTGGCAATGTAGCAGAGAAAAGGAAAGAAATGGAAATGGGAGAATTTGAAGAAAAATCTGTTGAAGTAGCTTGTATCACTTCAGACTTTGCTATGCAGAATGTCCTCAAGCAAATAGGACTCAATGTTACTTCAATAGATGGCAGGATCATCAGACAACTTCGTACCTTCATATTTCGTTGCACAACTTGCTTCAAAACTACAAGTGTGATGACTAAAGTATTTTGCCCAAAATGTGGTCACTCCACTTTGAAAAAAGTTGGAGTAAGTATTGATGATGATGGGGTTCAACACATTCACATTAATGGACGTAAACCACTGACAGCTCGGGGAAAAAAGTTCAGTTTGCCCACACCTAAAGGAGGTCAACACTTCCAATACCCCATACTTTCTGAAGACCAACATATCCACAAGAGATTTGCCACAAAAATGGCGAGAGGTAAAACTAATGCTATGGACCCTGATTACACTGCAGGATTCTCTCCATTTGCAATGAGAGATGTTAATTCTAAGTCTGCTGTGTTAGGTGTAAGAGCTAATAAGCAGGACATTAAATATTGGATGAAAAACTGTTGTAAAGGAAAGAAGAAGTAAAACATTTTAAGTATTTCTGTTGGGCCTTCAGTTTATGAGCCAGATTTTGTATATAGGAAGTAAAAATAAAAACTATTATAGTAAAATATTTTATATTCTTATTTTAATGATGCATTGTTCAAATGTCCACCTATACAAATAACAACAAAAGTATACTTAATGTGAAATGAGTACTATTTTGACACTTTTTCATCAATAAAGTTGAACACTGATTCCATACATGAATATGACGTCATTTCATGTTTTTGATGACCTGCAAAAATACAAAGGTGATAAATGATTACATATACTTTGTAATTCTGTCCAGCAAGAATTTTAGATTTTTTCTTACAACATTGTAAAGATAGGAATAAATTCAGATGGGGTTTACCTGCAGAAACTCTTGGTATATCAAATTCTGGGGTGTTCATTGGTGTATCCAGGGGTGATGGACTTGATATCCAGTTCCTAGCTGCCTGCAAAACATAAAATAGCTATTCATAAACAAGGCCAAGACTTCTTTCTGTTTGTAATGTCAAAATAACAGCTTTTTACTAAATGTGTATACGGTATGTATAGCAAAAAAAAACTGTTTGTTCGTCTCTGACTGTTTGTTCCAGCTAATCTCTGAGATGGCTGGACTGATCTTGACAGGGCTTTCAGTGGCATATAGCTGATGTTATAAGGAGTAACATAGACTATATTGTGTCCCGGTAGCAAACTCTGTGGGATTCTTTTCCCAATATCCATGAGGGTGAAGCTGCAGGCTCAGTTAGTCTATACTATTAATAAAGAGGAAAGATTTGAGTGTTTTTTTTTGTTTGTTTGCATTGAATAGGCTCCGAAACTACTGAACCGATTTGAAAAATTCTTTCACTGTTGGGAAGCTACACTATCCCCGGGTGACATAAGCTATATTTTATCTCTGTATTCCCATGGCAACGGGAACTACGCGGGTGAAACCGCGGAGCGCTGCTAGTCGCTTATAAAATCATAAAATTCAACTTACATCTTTCATATACTTAGTAATCTGGATATTAGAATACACATGCACTGAGTCAGTAAAGCAAATTGCTTTTACTCTCTTCTCAAACTCATCCTTCAGCTGATCAGCCAACGTAACAGTCAGAACTCCACCATAACTATGAGCCACAATCGCTATTGATGTGGCTTTTGTATTTTTAACATAATTTTTCCACACATAGTTGGTATGTTCTTCTCCTGAACTGCTATTTGGTATCTTTTTGCCATTGGGTAGACAGTTGTCATTGGGATTTAGTACCATTACTCCATATCCTTTCTCTATGGCTTTCTTGATGTAGGGTATTTGTGTGCCCATGTCTAAGTTATCGTTGATTATGAGTCTGGAATAGAAATATTTTCATTATACATAGTATTAGGGAAACGGGAAGAAAACTAGTATTTATTCAATGTTCAATAATAATCCATTAGGATTATACATACGATCTAGCCCACTGTCCCGCACGTACTGCACCTGATCCATGAATTAAGATCACCAACACATCCTTGAGATCATAATCTTTAGACACAAAGATGAAAGTTCCTTTACTGGAATCTTTGGGCACTGGCAACCTTGTTAAGTGCTGGTCAGCTTCCATCAAATGATATACATACTCTGTGACTGCATTACCAAGCTCCTCATAATGTGCCTGACATTCTTGGTGTTGGTTACTAACATTGAATTGGAATGGTTCCTCAGTTGGTTGGCCATCAGATCCTACTTTACGCAGTTGTCCTTCTGTAAAGAATATAAGGCACCATTTTACTTTTGCTCTCCCAGACAGAAAAGATAATAGTACAATTGTGCATTCAGGCAAATACCCAAAATGACATGTTAAAACAACTTGAACTTGAAAATCAAATGAATAATGATAAGAAGATTGTTTACCAGTGTTGAATGTGTATCCCAAGTCTTTCATTGTTTTCACTGCCTCCATTTTATCCGATTCAGTAGCACCTGTAGCACAATAACTGTGACCGGAAGTTTGTGACCAATTTTGTTTCGGCGAAACAGTTGAGAAGAAAACTCGGACTCTACGTAAAAATTTAACAGACATGGAGCGAAATACAAAATAAAGGTACAGAAGCACCAAAACTCGTGAATCCTTGGGTTATGAATAACAATGCAGAAATGTGTATTTTATTGATAAAACACAATTTCGTAAACAAACAAAACTAAATTCAAATGGCGAAATTGCGAAATGTCTTCCAATTTTGACGTTTATATTTCGTTCAGGAATGTGCACATGAATCGGTTGCTATTTCCATCTCAATTCCAATTTGGCCTTAAAATTGTGCTAAGAAGGTACAGAGGCCAGCACATCAAGCTACCCCAATCTGTCAAATTTCTTTGATAGTTTTTCAACTTTATTGCAAAGGAATAAGGTTTATGTTCAACTGGGAAAATTTGACAGTTTGGGGTAGCTAGACCTGCTGGCGACTGTACATAATCTTAGCACAGGACTCTCTTCTAAATTTTAAACTGTCAAAACCACCTTAAACTTCCATAATTTTTGTGAAAATGTTTTCTACACCAATTCCGAAGTGCAATATTTCTGAACGAAATATTGACATTTAACCTTTTTTCTCTTGAATACATGTGTTCTGTGCTTTTTTTGCTCTACTCTACTCCTAAACCGAAGAATTTTGTACCTACTACCTAGGCCCACAGAGTACGTTATAATCCTAGGCCGTAGCCTAGTGCAATAAAATGACCAACGTTACTCTCAAAAGAGGTACTACCCATTGTACAGAGGTCAGCACATCAACCTACTCCAATCTGTCAAATTTCTTTGTTAGATTTTGAACTTTATTTCAACTAAATTATGGTTCATGTTCAATTGGGAAAATTTGACAGTTTGGGGTAGCTTGATGTGCTGGCGTCTGTACATATTAGTACTAGCTAAATCTTATGATCAGCGACCCACCCGCAAAATCTCCACAAAGAAGTAGAGGCAGTAGACTTATTTTACAGGTATTAGATTTTGCCAGTGGTTTCTCCTGCGTGTTGGTAGGAAATTATCCCAAAGGAACGTACTAGGTACCGGGATTAAAGGTATCCTATCCTATGTTCATCCGAATCCGTTCGGCCGTTTTTACGTGATTGTGTAACAAACACAAACTTCCACATTTATTAGTACGACATATTAGGATAGACATTAGAAGAAACATTAGCTGAGTGATGATTATTCAATGTTCTTAATGTACAGTCGCCAGCAGGTCAAGCTATCCCAAACTCTCAAATTTTCCCAATTGAACATAAACCTTATTCCTTTGCGATAAAGTTGAAAAACTATCAAAGAAATTTGACAGATTGGGGTAGCTTGATGTGCTGGCCTCTGTACCTATTTGTAATTGCATTGCATTTACATGCAATTGAACCAGCATGGCAGCTAGATTATTTCTTTCAAGGTATAGTGCAGTGTTTAGTAAAACAACAAAGATATTATTTTAATACATATACCATTTAATCATTATACCAATCTAAGAATAGCAAGCTGAATGTCATAACTAATAAGAAGAAAAGTACATAAACCCTAAGCCCTGCATTCCGTTGTATGGCCTGCTTTATTTGTTCATTGGCATCCTTAACATTTTCAGTGGAGCCAACAACAGTATTTGATATCCTGTCTATATCTTGCTCCTGTTGTAACACCTGAAAACAGAAAATAATAACAATTATTAAAAAAACATGGGCAAACAAGTATGTAACAATCATAGCATATGGTATTCTGGAATTTCTGCCTACCCCATGGGAAAAAGTGAGTCTGTTATTTATTTTGAACTTAGTATTCAGTGTTATTTTAACAAATAATCAGAATATTTATTCCTATGAAAATTCCTGTTTCACCCGTACAAAAAAACAAACAGTCTAAGTAATTTCCAAATTACCTTTTCAGTAAATATTTCCTGTAGCTCGGCAATGTGAAGCACTTTGCTTTCAATAGCTTTCACTTCCTCAGTCATGCTGTTCAGCTCATTGAGGAGCTGCACATTCTCAGACTCAAACATCTGCAACTCCTCAGCACTCAGCTCCTCATCGGCCAGTACAGCTACCTCATTTTCACATAAATTCATTTTCTTTACAGTATCTGTTTCCTCCAACTCCTCAATTTCTTTATCTATAACTTTGTCAGTATCCTTCTCTGCTACTTTACTCACAATGAATGAGTTCGGAATGTTGGTCCTAGTCTGTGGCAGCTCGAGCCGCGACAGTTTCCGCATGACTAGAGTTCGTTTCACCCGTAGAGCTTTGAGCTCACTATGTATCTTACATACAGCTTTCAAGTACATATCTATGAGGTCAGCCACTGCTTCCATGTATTCTTTCATTTGAGGAGCAGCTGTTACCCTGCGATTGTCATTCCTAAACTCCTTCAGCAAGTGAGAACAAGTATTGATTATCCTTTGGGCTCCTGTGTCTATTTGGTCTCTCTCCGCGTCGGTCATCTGATCTTCGACAACATTATCGTAAAAGCTCAAGTATTTCTCACGGTGCTCTAATAGAAAGTCCCGTAATCTAGTAATTTGTGAAGTAATATCCTTCGCAGTTATCATGAAAACAGTTTTTGGCTTAGTTCGGAATATACGTTGTTTATCTTCGCTGGTAGGGCTCTGTATGCCAAAAGCTTTGTTCCGCGTTTTCACCGTTTTTATGTATGCTCTGAACAACGGCGTGATATCCATTTTGGTATCTAGTTAGCATAGAATTTATGAATAAATCGAATGGAACAACGTACTAATCTATATGTTTTACTTACACGTTCACAGCTGTATTGTATTGATATTTTCTTCAATGACATTTGACATTTGGTTTTCCGTTCGGATACACCTGACCATATCCCTTAATCGGGCCGAACAAAAAAAATAACTTTTCATGGTTTAAGTGTAAGTTCTTGTATCATGTTAGATAGCAGTGTACATAAAAAACAATATAAATTACTGAAACTGAAAAAAAGCGTTTTTTTTTGTGTGGGAAATTATTTCCCTTTGCCCGTATAAGGATAACCCCAGTGGGAAATTATTTCCCTGTGCCCGATTACGTCTATAAATTTTAATTAAAACCAACAATTGAAAACGATAAAACAGGTCAAATACATAATCCTCCTTTTTGGCTTCACCGCAGTCGGGTAATAAACAAAATTACAAAAACAAAAATAAAAAGTCGACAGAAATATATCCCTACATTTTATATATATTGACGCAATATGGAGTTCAGGAACGGGTAATCGCAACTATTTTCCCACTTGCAAGACAATATTTCAAATGAATATAATCCACACAAATATAACATTTTTGTATTGAATATCATAACAATGTAACACATAATATAATATACTAGTCAATAACGGGTCAAATATCTACTTACCAGAATGTTTCTTGAAGAAACTTAACAGAATTATGTCTCCACTACATGAAAAACGAGCATTTTTTTCAAAAGTGACGTTAATTTGATTCTGACGTTGACATTTGACATTTGAAAGAGTGGGGTTGTCAATAAAATAAATCAGTAACGAATCAAGAATATATTTAGGAAAAAAATAGACTGGGGAGTTGCCATTTAAAAAATATACGACTGTTTATGACTCTGCTGTCGGGGTGGGAAAATACTTCCCTGTGCCCGATTAAGGGATATTATTATACTCTTTGCACCTGACACCCTGAGGATTAATTGATTTTTGAAATTTAGATGCTCTCTATCCACAGAACACTATTACTCCTAGCGGAGTAATACTCTCAATCTATTGGGTACCCAAGTAGGCCGCTGTAGACACAACTTGTCAAACTGGGGGATTATTGACTCATCCAACCCCCAGTGAGAGTGCGGTGCTTCTGATCAGACCATGCACCACTTGCTGGAGTGCCCCAAGTTGTGCCCGTTCACCTGCACCTTGGATGATCTAAATAAAGCTACTGATGCCGCAATAAACGTGCGGAGCTTATAATAATAAAAAAGTGTTCGAACAAGTGCCGTCGGCGTCGACACGAAAAGAAGAAGAAGACCAGAACCTTATATGGGTATCTGGAACGTTGCCACAAACTTGTTAATTGTTTATGGTTTGTGTTTTCATTATTTCATTATCTGTGGATTGATTTTACAATACAAAAGAAGAGCAGTAAAATAGAAAATTTTCCATTGTTTTTTTACTAAAAATACGGTAAAAAATTGCTAAAGATAAACAATCAAGATGGGATCAACTGCTGGTAGTGGACATAAAAGCCAACATTCTATACCTATTGATATTTTAGATGACCTGTGCAGGTGGGTTGTTTTCTTTTTACGATCAAAATAATGTGGTTTTGGTAGGTAAACAGTCCATAAAACTTTGTAAATATTATGTTATAATAACCATTGCAGGTCAGTAACTAAATTACACACATTATTTATCATGAAATTTATGAAAACATGCTACGATATTATTTTGTGGATCCAGTGCAGCAGATGCAAGTCGAACGAAAACTTTCTCGACAGTTCACTTTACTTTTTAACAGTACACTTTGTAACGAGTTATTTATTTCCTCTGAAAGAACTATAGCAATGTGTTCCACAAAAGAATCGAAAAAGGCCAAAAATTCTAACAAAAAGGAATTGAGGTCATTTTCAGGTTGAACTGTTGGGGTCATTTTGGGATAGCTGGTTTTGGCTGGCTGAAATGACTGTTCCGAACGTTACAAGTACAACTCTTGAGTTCTTTCTCTGTACAGATCTCAAAAATAAATGTATTTTTCTATTTCGTGAACATGGGAAGATCGGGCCTTCCCTACTTGCTGAGCAATATTATGCAAAATTAATAACACAACATTGCATTACCATTACCCCTGTTCTCAAAGCTTGTGGCAGAGATTTACCTATAACACAAAATTGCTGTAACTATAAACTTGCCTACATATCACATTCTTTCCTTTCAGCCGCTTCATTATTAATTTACCTCCAGAAGACCGCGGGAATCTGGTGCGAATATGTTTCCAAATAGAGTTGGCACACTGGTTCTACTTAGATTATTATTGTACCGATGAGACCACCAGGCTTAACCCTTGTGGAATTAGGGAGTTTGCGGCACATATATTTCAAGTAAGTATAATCACCAAAAAGTTGACATATTCATTAATTTGATCCAGCAAAAATATACATAAGTCATGACTAGGGATGAAAATTAAAGTTAATTTTTAATTATGATAATATGGAAACCGCTTCTTTAGGTAAAACGGGCTGTTGTCCGCAACTCCACGTCAAAGCGCGTATTTTGTAAACCGCTTCTTTATAATATACTAGCTTTTGCCTGTGACTATGTCCGCGTAGAAGTCGAAAATAGGATAGGATTTTTTATTGGTTTTATTAGTTAAGTATTAATTTTGTTCTAACATATTAACTATTATGTTAAAATGTAAATGCTTTCTAGCTGACACAACTATGTTAGGTGTGCTCCTACCGAGTTATCTACAACCTGGTACTTCGAAGGCATAAAGCGTTTTCTATCTGACACAGCTATCTAGTATGTTAGGTGTGCTCCTACCGAGTTATAACGCCCTGGTACTTCGACGGCATATAACGCTTTCTAGCTGACAATTATGTTAGTTATGCTCCTACCAAGTTATAAAACCTGTTACTTCAAAGGCATAGAGCGTTTAAAAAGCTAACTAACAAAATGTATTTACCTATCTATATCACCTTTTGTATTAGATTGTAAAAATTCATTCTGATCAAACCTATAAATGTTGCTTTCTTATAGTAGACCACTGCAATGTTAGTCACTGGCAATGTTTATGTGTATTAGGAATTTCTATTAACCACCTGCACCCTAATTGCGTAACTCACAATTCATCATAATCTGTTTCGTTTTGAAACAGATTGTTAAACCATTGCTTCATATGTTCGAAAAATTTGTCTGTTCTACAACTTAAATAACGCAATGAATACGGTTGAACTGTCAAATTGAAACCGATTATGATTAATCGTGAGTTACGCAATTAGGGTGCTAGCCGTCTATTAAGCTGCTGAATGTGAGTTCCTGGATTCAATTCCCAGCACAGGCAGTGGGAATTGCCAGCAGGAATATCTCAGTAGCAGGCCCAGTTAGTATGGATTTTTGTCTAGCCTGTGATTTCGGCTAGCCTCCTATTAAAATGGTCATGAAGTGAGTTCCTGCTGAAACTAAACTCTTAAAGTTTTACTGAATTTACATATAAGTTACTTTACAGAATTGACATAAAGCTACTTTACAGAATTCACATAAATTATTTTCATAAAATTTCTAATCAATCAAAACATTACCATAGCACGTCCCGCAACTCCGCGAGCATGTGAGCAGTCTGGACGCGGTGTTGGACAACTGGCGCGAGTACAAACAGACGGTGCCCACATACGGCGCCATCTTGCTGGACACAGACCTAACGCATGTGTTGCTGGTCCAGTCGTATTGGACGAAGGCTTCCTGGGGCTTCCCCAAGGGGAAGGTCAATGAGGATGAGGAGCCGTATAAGTGTGCTGCCAGAGAGGTAAAGAAACAGTTGATATTGTTTTGTCTAAATCCTTTACTCTTTTTAGCAGTTACAGTAAATGTTTTTTTTCGTCAACCATTATTGTTCCACTGCTGGACAAAGGTCTTCTCCTATTTTTATTGCCTTTCACCAATCCATCACCAACTCACTTATCACACCATAAAAAATATTTATAACAATAATGTTGTGCTATCTCCAGGTACTTGAAGAAACAGGCTTCGACATCAGTAAGCTCATAAACAAAAATGACTTCATAGAAGCTATAATACACGAACAAATTGTCCGCCTGTATATTATTGGTTTCATTCCAAGGGACACCAAATTCCAGCCGAGAACAAGGAACGAAATTAAGGCCTGTGAGTGGTTCCCATTGGCTGATCTACCGGCCAATAAGAAAGATATGACGCCTAAGCTCAAAATGGGAGTGAGTCCTAATGCTTTCTTCATGGTGCTACCTTTCGTGAAACGCATGCGGCGCTGGGTCGCAGAAAGGAACTCGAAAGTGTTCACAAATACAAGAAGAACGCGTCACAAATCTATGGGAGACATAGAGTCTACTTCTACAACTAAAGCTAAGGCCAAAGCGATCTCTCAAGGCCTGCAGAATGAAATACAAGAATATCAACAGCTAAATTGCAGTGCTGTGCCAATACCGTATAAGAACCATGGTAACGGTAATGGGAACGGCAATGGGAATGTACATGGTAATGGTCAAGGAAATGGCCATATCAATAGCCATGGGAATGGCAATGGCCACGGTAATAGCCATGGCAACAGTAACAGCCACAGTACCAGCAATAGCCATAGCAACAGCCACGGCAATAGCCACGGCAGTGGCGCCAAAAATACTCCAAACCAGAATGGTTCTAGAAAAGACAGGAAGGCTGCTAAGCGACAACTGTTTACTCCGCAGAACACTCATCCAAATCCTAACAGCTTTTCTCCTGTAAAGAAAGAAGCTACTCCTAAAAAAGAATCTCCGGATGAGAATCTATTCTTCAACTTCGTGGCTCCGTCTTGGGCTAACTTTAAGTTTGACAGACGAGCCATCCTCGACTGCCTTACTTGAGCGTAAGCAGGCGGAATTATGGTTCTAATTCATAGATCACGTGACTTCCTACTTCGATTTTGACATTATTTGTAATTATAGTTACAATGCAGATTATTTTATTGTTTTTATTTGCTACAATCATATGGAGGTGCACACGATCTGCCAAGCAAGAGGTGCGGGTTGTTCGAAAGAGATACCGTGGCCCCTGGCACACAGGCAACTGAAGGAACACGGGTGGGTTTTAGTCAGTAAAAGTCTGACACGCCCTCCCGCTCCGCCCAGAGCGGGAGAAGTTATTTGATGATTTCCCAGCCAAAAAAAAAGGTGTACACGATAAGCGTTTCCCAAGGCTTCTAGACTAGCCGGATGCAACTTACTACCAGTATTTTACATGGAGCCCACTGCCTATCTGACCTCCATGACACAATTTAATTAACTTTACACTGTAAGAATGTAAAGTTAATTTTATTAAAATCGTGAGTTTTGTGTTTTCGCAGCTCAAAATATTTTGACTTTACAATGCATATAATATAAAAAAAAAAAAACTCCAAACATGAATTCCAAAATATATTTATTATGCCTACTTATTCGAAAACACTGCAAAAAGTCATTATTATATACAAAGTCACGAAGCCCTATTTAACACGTTTTTCAAGAGTTTCTGAATACTGGCAAGGCCTGCCTTACAGGTGAGGTAATCTGTAAAATTGAGCACGTCGGTATGCTCTTTGATCTTTCCGACCATGTCGTAGTGGCCTTGTATAATCCCAAATAGTTTTCAACCATACTGATGCCAAATCCGATTGATGTTGCACTTAAAACATATTATTATGTATGCTCTTACTAGACTGCCGTAATATATTTCAAGAAGACATGTTCATGATATTAGTATCTCTGGTAACAATAAAGCCAAAATTACGGGCCCGACCCACACACTTGTAGGAGTCGCCCTATAGTATTTTGTAAAATTCTGGATTTACGGGATTTTAGTGCCATACGGTTCGCTTATCAGTAGTCTTGCGATATCATCGCTTATGTATCTGATGAATCTTCCACACAATTCTGTGCATCATTTCTGTATGACTTGCTTCTCAATCTTCTCCTGTTGTTCTTCAGATTGTAACTGTTCTAGGGTAAGCAAAGACACGCCCAGTTGATCCTCTCGAGTGAAGGGTTGTGCCATCTGACGAAGCCAGCGTTTACAGATCTGGGAAGGTAAAAAGAAAATGCGTATGAAAAACAAGGGCAACACTGACGAATGCAAAAAATAAACTTATAACATTCGATTCATTATTCACCTTAACATCAACAACATAAAACTGGTTTTTATTTGTGTTTAACCAGGGATTGAAAGGCAGAAATGAACTGTTAGACATTTTAGTCAGCATGTATAGACATGGAATGATAATATCATAGAAAAATAAAAAGCAGGAGAAGTGGGAAAGGGGCGTGTACGTTACCCCAGCAAGAAAGTGTCTCCTAGAGTTATATGAGTAGAACGTATAATGTGTGCCTTATCTGCTGTAAATGTGCCCTCACAAAAAAAAAATGTGTGCCCCCCTGTGGTTTTGGAGAAAAAAATGGAAAAAACGATTCTTGCTGGGGTAACGTTTTTCTAGCAGGAAAATTCTAAACGAATGATCGGAGAGAGAAAAATTGTGTATGGCCAGAAAGCTTATGTGTGCCAAAATGTGCCCCCAAAAATAAAATCTGTGCCCCTTCAGGTTTTCGAGATATTGCATTTCCTGCTAGAGTAACGTTTTGATGAATCGTATATCTCTAAAACCATTGCATGTGCCCCTGTAGAATAAACATACACGAGTAGCTCTTAATGTGTGCCCCAATTAGATTTAAGAAAATATTTAGTTTTCCAGTTATCGCGGTTTTATGAAACCCCTAAAAACCATCGCAGCGCCTAAATGAGACAAGGCACAAGTTTGCTGAAAACTGTATTCGGTCCTTCTTGACGCTATTAATAACCTTACAACGTTTCAAAACTGTTCATGCACGCGTTTTTGAGTAATCTTGCTAAAAGTCAAAACGATGGTGTCTTAACTTTGACGGCAAAATACAAGGAACCGGCTCAATCCCAGATGTGTAGATGTGAACCAAAATCTTGTGCCTTTAGTCAAAAATATATGGTGAAAATATTCAGCTTGGAATGTTTCGCATTAAGTTAACAAAAAACCAAAATATGTAAACAACGGCTGGTTATCCGACAAATTCCAATGACTACTAAAAAGCGACTGATTCATACATATCGATGACCTTCTTTATTGGACGTATTATACCTAAGCGGTTGTCCGTACAGTCGCGTTCAAAAGTTTTGGGGGCTAATTAAAAAATATATTAAATGCACCTTGTAACTATATTAAATGAAACAGCTTGTTGATGGATGTGGAAATTATTATTTTTATTGCCCTAATTTTAATTCTCTAATAACTCTATTAAAAGTAATCAAAGTTATAAAGGCGTAGGAACAAAAAAAAAACAAAAACAAAAAGTCATTCCTACAGCTTTACGAACTTAGAGCGTTGTATTGATGATTTTGATGATAATAATTCTGTAACTATATATGTCTTACAGCCGTGAATAATATTTTAATCAACATACAACCTAGCACTGGCCTGCAAATTGCAAAAAACGCAAGGAACTTTGAATTTCGCGGGCTGGTTGGAGCATTCTCCTTACTGATGAAAAACTTACTGTTAATTTATGTGTACGTTACCCTAGCAAGAAAGTGTCTCCTAGAGTTATATGAGTAGAACGTATAATGTGTGCCTTATCTGCTGTAAATGTGCCCCCACATAAAAAATGTGTGCCCCCTGTCGTTTTGGAGAAAAACGGAAAAAACGATTCTTGCTGGGGTAACGTTTTTCTAGCAGGAAAATTCTAAACGAATGATCGGAGAGAGAAAAATTGTGCATGGCCAGAGAGCTTATATGTGTGCCAAAATGTGCCCCCAAAAATTAAATCTGTGCCCCTTCAGGTTTTCGAGATATTGCATTTCCTGCTGGAGTAACGTTTTGATGAATCGTATATCTCTAAAACTATTGCATGTGCCCCTGTAGAATAAACATACACGAGTAGCTCTTAAGGGGCACACCTTAGTGCCCTAATTAGATTTTAGAAAATATTGATAGTTTTCAAGTTATCGCCGTTTTAAGAAAACCCGAAAAAACATCGCAGCGCCTAAATGAGACAAGGCACAAGTTCGCTGAAAACTTTATTCGGTCCTTCTTGACGCTATTAATAACCATACAAAGTTTCAAAACTGTTCATGCATGCGTTTTTGAATAATCTTGCTAAAAGTCAAAACGATGGTGTCTTAACTTTGACGACAAAATACAAGGAACCGGCTCAATCCCAGATGTTATGATAGGTGTGAACCAAAATTGTGTGCCTTTAGTCAAAAATATATGGTGAAAATATTCAGCTTGGAATGTTTCGCATTAAGTTAATATTAACAAAAAACCAAAATATGTAACCAACGGCTGGTTATCCGACCAAATTTGAATGACTACTAAAAAGCGACGGATTCATACATATCGATGACCTTCTTTACTTTACTCACTAACCGGTTGTGCCTGAGTACACTGAAGTAGAAAAGTAATAAGTAATAAAATAAAGTTGTTATTGGATTATATTCTACTAGCTGTTTCTATTATATTTATTGATAAGCCGTAGGTTAGATAAATTAACAGTAAGTTTTTCATCAGTAAGGGGAACGCTCCAACCAGCCCGCGAAATTGAAAGTTTCTTGCGTTTTTTGCAATTTGCAGGCCAGTGCTAGGTTGTATGTTGATTAAAATATTATTCGCGGCTGTAAGACGTATGTAGTTACAGAATTATAAGCATCAAAATCACCAATACAACCCTCCAAGTTCATGAGGCGTAGGAACAAAAAAAAAAGTCATACCTATAGCTTTATGAACTTAGAGCGTAGTATTGATGATTTTGATAGTTATAATTCTGTAACTACATATGTCTTACAACCGTGAATAATATTTTAATCAACATACAACCTAGCACTGGCCTGCAAATTCCAAAAAAACGTAAGAAAATTTGAATTTCGCGGGCTGGTTGGAGCATTCATAGAAGATTCCTTTTTTTCGCCTCCTCACACCGCTGCAGATATCTCTGGCCCCGCGGCATCCGCTGACGTCGTGTCGCAAGGAGTCGCTTTGTCTAATTTGGAGAAAGTGAGACAGCTAGTACGCGTACGGTGTTAGTGTGACAGAGACAGTTACGTGTAACGTCGCTCTAATATGAATAATAGGTACGAAGTGTTTATTGACTATGAAGTCCGTTTGGATTATTACTTGTTATTGGTAAACAGCTGCAGTTATGTTATGACGCCAAGGACACTGTTACGTTGAGTCACGCAGTTGCACTGATACTTTTTTTTAAGTTGGTTGAAAGTGGCGTATTAAGCATTTTATAACAATTATGTGGTTGTAGGGGTGGTGAATTTTATGGCACGATCTGCAGTGGTAAGTATTTAATGGCATTGTTTTGACTTATTTAAAAAATACTTGTACAGTTATCAAGTACTTGGATTTTTTTCATTACTTTACCTATTTTTTTTTTTTTTTAGGAAATTTAATCTGTGATTTGGTGCAATACTTACTTTAAGAATTAAAATTAAGGGAATGAAAATAATAATTTCCACATCAACAAGCTGTTTCATTTAATAGTCACAAGGTGCATTTAATATATATTTTTAATTAGCCCCCAAATATTTGAACGCGACTGTACGGACAACAGCTTAGGTATAATACGTCAAATAAAGAAGGTCATCGATATGTATGAATCAGTCGCTTTTTAGTAGTCATTGGAATTTGGTCGGATAACCAGCCGTTTACATATGTTGGTTTTTTGTTAATATTAACTTCATGCGAAACATTCCAAGCTGAATATTTTCACCATATATTTATGACTAAACGCACACAATTTTGGTTCACACCTACACATCTGGGATTGAGCCGGTTCCTTGTATTTTGCCGTCAAAGTTAAGACACCATCGTTTTGACTTTTAGCAAGATTATTCAAAAACGCATGCATGAACAGTTTTGAAACTTTGTATGGTTAATAATAGCGTCAAGAAGGACCGAATACAATTTTCAGCGAACTTGTGCCTTGTCTCATTTAGGCGCTGCGATGTTTTTTCGGGTTTTCATAAAACCGCGATAACTTGAAAACTATAAATATTTTCTTAAATCTAATTAGGGCACTAAGGTGTGCCCCTTAAGAGCTACTCGTGTATGTTTATTCTACAGGGGCACATGCAATAGTTTTAGAGATATACGATTCATCAAAACGTTACTCCAGCAGGAAATGCAATATCTCGAAAACCTGAAGGGGCACAGATTTAATTTTTGGGGGCACATTTTGGCACACATATAAGCTCTCTGGCCATGCACAATTTTTCTCTCTCCGATCATTCGTTTAGAATTTTCCTGCTAGAAAAACGTTACCCCAGCAAGAATCGTTTTTTCCGTTTTTCTCCAAAACGACAGGGGGCACACATTTTTTATGTGGGGGCACATTTACAGCAGATAAGGCACACATTATACGTTCTACTCATATAACTCTAGGAGACACTTTCTTGCTAGGGTAACGTACACTTAATTTATCTAACCTACGGCTTATCAATAAATATAATAGAAACAGCTAGTAGAATATAATCCTATAACAACTTTATTTTATTACTTATTACTTTTCGCATTTAGGGAAGGTTTTGGAAAGGAAGGATGTGCTCTAGAAAGGCAGTCGAGACACTGGTCTCTACGCCTGAACGCCATTTTCTTTCAGCTCATCTGCTTATAGTCTTGCGACTGATTGCAGATAAAACAGAAAAAAAAAAAACTTATTACTTTTCTACTTCAGTGTACTCAGGCACAACACGTGTGAACCGGTTAGTGATTAAAGTAAAGAAGGTCATCGATATGTATGAATCAGTCGCTTTTTAGTAGTCATTAAATCTTTGGTCGGATAACCAGCCGTTGTTTACATATTTTGGTTTTTTGTTAATATTAACTTAATGCGAAACATTCCAAGCTGAATATTTTCACCATATATTTTTGACTAAAGGCACAAGATTTTGGTTCACACCTACACATCTGGGATTGAGCCCGTTCCTTGTATTTTGCCGTCACAGTTAAGACACCATTTTTGACTTTTAGCAAGATTACTCAAAAACGCGTGCATGAACAGTTTTGAAACTTTGTATGGTTATTGATAGCGTCAAGAAGGACCGAATACAGTTTTCAGCGAACTTGTGCCTTGTCTCATTTAGGCGCTGCGTTGCGATGTTTTTTCGGGTTTTCATAAAACCGCGATAACTGGAAAACGTCAGTTGACGGTAAACAGCGAACCGTGCGCACGCTTACGCTCGACGCTTCGTATCGACAAAGCTTCTGAGTTCAAAGTTTTTTTTTTTTTAAACTATTCTCAGTATTACTTCATAATAATTATAATAAAATGTTCAAGTGCAAGAGGTGTGACAGTCAAGTCAATGATGGTGTCAAATGTACTGCCTGTCAAGGTCAGTTTGATTTTCCGTGCGCTGGTATCACTGAAGCTGGATGGAGGAAGCTCGGTGATCGGAAATTAACATGGAGGTGCAATTCCTGCAAAGCTCTGGCTTCAAGTCCCAGGGTCGGGCCCGTAATAACCACGGCGACTGATATGGAGAGTGTGCTATCCGAGTTGAAGAGACTGTCGGGGCAGATGGAGTCACTACCGGCGCTGATGGAGGACTTAAAGCTTATCAACAAGGAGTTGGCGGAACTGAAATCCATGAGAGGGGACTTCTCTGATGTCACTAGCTCCATTACTGGAATGAAGGAGTCTCTTGAATTTGTACACAGCTCAGTGAAGGATCTGGCAAGTAAAGTTACTGGATTGGAACAGGAAATAGATGGTTTAAAGAAGACCAAAGACGACATTACCACCTTGCAGGAGCGCTGCAGGAGTCTGGAGCATCAGTGGCGTGACAGTGAGCAGAGGTCCAGGATGAACAACATTGAGATCAAGGGTATACCTGAATCGAACTCTGAGAACTTGTTTGACGTCATCGCTAAAATAGGGGATATAATCAACTGTCCAATTCCTAAAGAACGCATTAATTATATAGCAAGAATTCCCATGCGGAAAGACAGTCATAACAAAACAATAATTTGCTCGGTACACAATTGTTATCTAAAAAACGATTTTGTTGCTGCAGCTAGAAAACATAAGACCTTATGCGCGTTCGATTTGGGACTCCAAGGTGAACATAAAATCTACGTCAACGACCACCTGACGCTGGATAACAAAGCCTTACTAAACAAAACCAAGATTTTGGCAAAGGAAAAAGGATATGAGTATGTTTGGGTAACAGGCTGCAAAATTTTCATACGTAAAAATCATCCGTCACCGAAGCACCACATCCGGACTGAACAAGACTTGAAAAAGTTTTTTTAGGCAACATCACTGGTCAATCTGCTGACACACTATTGTTGATCTACGAGTCGTTATATATAATAAACGCTGTTAGTCATTTTTTGCATGCATTCCATTCTCGCCTGTCTTTTGTTCGCTTATCGCTCGGTGTCACCTGTTCATATGATTCATTGAGCCCTGATTTCTGCAATTTTAAACTTTGCGTACACGCTAATGAGAGCGGGATCTGCTTGCACTTGGATATTTTTTAAAATGTTTATTACACCTACAAAGCTAACTATTTCTTAACCAGGTACATAAGTTGTTACGCTTGTTTTGATACATCTATTTTAGTTAATACAAATACCTCCATATTTTGCATACACCAACCCACACTTGTTATTTACACCGACTTTTGTCTGCTATAGTTTTATCTTGGGACATAACATGACTGTAGCTTATACTGTTCTGATTATTATTCTGGTATTACATCTGACCTGTCATGGCACCTATTAGTTTGTTCTATCAAAACGTTCGTGGGCTACGGACAAAAACATCTGTTTTCATAAGGAATGTTTGTATTAATTCGTTTGATGTCATTTGCCTTACTGAGACATGGCTTATAGAAGGCATATCCGATAGTGAACTGTTTGATGACAGATATCTTGTATGGAGACGTGATCGTAATTACTCTCTTACTAACCAAACTATGGGAGGAGGAGTCTTAATAGCCATACGTCGGGAACTTGTTGCTGACGCCCGCAATGAATGGTGTTCGTCCGCAGAGGATCTGTGGGTCACTTTAACTTTAAACCAATCGAAACCTAAAGTAACCTATAAAATGCATGTTTGTGTAGTTTATATATGTAATCAGCAGTCTGGCAACTCTTTGGTGGTACAATTACACAACTTCGCTAGTAATTTAGCCGACATTGTTCTTAAAAATCCAGCAGATAAGTTCTTGATTCTTGGTGATTTTAATCAGCCGACTATTGACTGGCACGCGGTGAGTGATGGTGATTATCTGTGCCCAAATAATTTGCACGGACCCGTCCAGACCTCCTTTTGCGATACCCTTACCGCTTGCAATTTGTTACAGTACAATTCTCATCGCAATGTGAATGGTAGGATTCTAGATCTCGTATTATCGAATAACGAAGTTACTGTCACTTGCTGCTTGGATCCTTTAGTGGAGGAGGACTTACATCATAAGGCACTTTGTATCACTGCTGACTTCGTTCAACTACATCAGCTGCATTCTCGGCCAAGAGTCAAGATGTTTTATGATCTTGCGGATTATGATGCTATAATTAATGAAATGGTGGCTAAGGATTGGTCATTGGAGCTAAACTGTAGGACTCTCGAAGAAGCTGTCAATTTCTTTTACAACACTATTAATTTGCTTCACAATAAGTATATACCTACGAAAACTATTGTGCCTCGGGGCAAGTATCCTCCTTGGTATAAAAGCCCTCTTATTAAAATAGTTAGGGAAAAGGCTAAATTTCACTCAAGGTTTAAAAGGTATGGTAATCTATCTGATCATCATGCGTTTGTAACTTTACGTCAGCGGGCTAAAGATTTGGAGAAGGAAATGTTCGATAATTATATTGCAAAAATTGAATTTGCCATTGCTAAAAATCCAAAGGCTTTCTGGCGATATGTAAAATCGAAACAACAAACCAACTGTTACCCGTCTGTTTTTAACTTTGGTCAAATTTCATCTAGCGATGGGGAGGAAATTTGTGATATGTTCGGAGACTATTTCTTTTCTAACTTCCAAGAACGAAGTGACGATGATCTATCCACTGTGGTAATGGACGAACCCGTTAGCCAGGCTGTTGATTGCGTATCAGACATAAGCTCTATTGATCTACGGGAGGAGGAAGTGTTTCAGTTGCTCAAACAAGTGGACCTTAATAAAACCGCGGGCCCTGATAACATTTCACCAATTTTTATATCTAAATGTGCCAGGTGCCTATCCCGTCCATTAACTATATTATTTAAGCGGTCATTCGTTTTGGGGGTAGTGCCTTCTATCTGGAAGTCGGCGTTTATAGCGCCAATTCATAAAAAAGGAGCTAAGGACAGCATAGGCAACTACAGACCGATTTCTAAACTTTGTGTGTTCGCTAAAATTATGGAGAAAATTGTGCACAGACAACTTTCAGCTTCCCTTAAATTTAGTTTCTGTGAACATCAACATGGGTTCCTTAAAGGTCGCTCGACCACGTCCAACCTCGTAGTATTTAGTGACTATCTTTCAGAGCACATGTCCAGACGGTCTCAGGTCGACGTCATATACACTGACTACAGCAAGTGTTTTGATCGAATTGATCATGCGCTTCTTTTGCGCAAACTCTTGTTGGTTGGTGTGAGGGGTAATTTGTTTAGATGGTTCTCGTCATACGTGGAGAATAGATGCCAGACGGTGGTTCTCAATGGGTATACGTCAAGAGCGATGTACATTCCGTCGGGAGTTCCCCAAGGATCCTTGTTAGGACCTCTCTTATTTAATATTTTTATAAATGACGTTGCCTCCTGTTTCCTTAATTCTAAAGTCTTATTGTATGCGGATGATATGAAATTTTTTGGCCAAGTGGCAACTGTTGAGGATGCGCGCCTATTACAAGATGATCTGGACCGGTTCCACGAATATTGCGCTAGAAATAGGTTGGATTTAAATGTATCCAAATGCTATGTTTGTACATTTACGCGTAAGCCAAACCCTGTTATATTTGACTACGGGCTTTCGAATGCTTTGGTAGCCAGAGTGAGTGTCATTAGGGATCTTGGAGTTACTTTTGACTCTAAGCTTCTGTTCGATGCACATATTAATAACATAGTCAACAAAGCTTCCAAAGCCTTGGGTTTTATTTTTAGGGTATCTTCAAATTTTAGGAATGTTAAAACAATGAAAATTCTTTATTGCTCATTTGTCCGTAGCCACCTTGAATATGCCTCTCAGGTTTGGAATCCAAATTATAATGTATATATTAATCGACTTGAAGGTATACAAAGGCGATTTTTGAGATACACTCAATATCGCTCTAATACCTATGTCCCGAATTATATAAGTCGGTGTAAAAAATTTCATATCCTGCCTCTACACGAGCGAAGGAAAGTTGCAGATCTTGCTTTCTTATTTAGTGTTATGAACGGATCTACTGACGTCCCTGAGTTAGTGGGCAAAATTGGACTTCGCGTACCGAGTGCATTTTTTCGGAGACCACGTCTTCTCCATGTGCCTCAAGCCAGAACTATCTACAGACAGAACTCGTATGTGATAAGAGCTTGTCGTACTTTTAATATGGTGTGTCAGGATGTCGACTTAGATTTATTTAGTAGTGGTATTAAGGAGGTAAAGAAGAGTTTGAATCACTATTTTATTTCGATGTATAAACTTTTTTTCTAATTTCATTGTTCAATTTTTTTTTTTTTGAGTGTAAGATTTTATTTGCGTATTTCTCGTCGCTGTTTTCGTGTATTCGTTAATTTTACTCACATTAATCACCAGCGGAAGCTTGTAATTGGCCATCATTTAAACATTGTACTAGATATCAAAATGTATTAGCTGTAAGCTTTCCTAAAATGAATAAAATAAAATAAAATAAAAATAAAATAAAACTATAAATATTTTCTTAAATCTAAGGAGCACACATTTACGGCCTGGCCACGGGGATCGGCGGTGCGTACGGCGGTGCGTACGGCGGTGAGGCAGGCGGGGCGACAATTCGCGCGGCATCGTTTGCAGGCCACGGGGAGTCACGTTCGTCGCCGCGACCAGTAAGGAAGTCCGAGAGCGAAATGTTTTTATCAAAGTTATCTCGATATTGCTTAGAAAGTAATAGTTTTTTGGTTCAAGATATAATATTTTGAAGAGATTGTGGAGTATAAAGTTGAATAGGAATCGAGATATAGACGGAGAATTCCACAAGAAGTACGAGAAAATCTGGAAATTTTATTTTAATTTCTTCCTACAATCACTTCACTATATGTTTATATTTATGCTGTGGGTGACCAGACTTCCAAATAGGTGGCCTTGCTAGTATTTCAGCAATAAAAGTCTCGGTGTTCATTATTCGCGGCTAAAACAACTAAACTCGTTTGATCGCTGCCCTAGTCGCCGCGACTGCCGCTTGACGCCGTGGCTCGCGCCGTACTGATTCATGTATTTGTTTCACTCGCCGGCCGCGCCGCCGGCCGCCCGTGCCATTCGCTTGGTACATTCCGCCGGTCGCCCCGCCGGTCGCCGCCCCGCGTGGCTTGATTAGTACATTTCTATGCGTTTGTTTCAGTCGCTAGACGCCTCGGCGGTCGTACCGCGCGAATTTTCGCCATGGCGGTTGTCCCGTGGCCAGGCCGTAAGAGCTACTCGTGTATGTTTATTCTACAGGGGCACATGCAATGGCTTTAGAGATATACGATTCATCAAAACGTTACTCTAGCAGGAAATGCAATATCTCGAAAACCTGAAGGGGCACAGAGGTTATTTTTGGGGGCACATTTTGGCACACATAAGCTCTCTGGCCATACAAAATTTTTCTCTCTCCGATCATTCGTTTATAATTTTCCTGCTAGAAAAACGTTACCCCAGCAAGAATAGTTTTTTCCGTTTTTCTCCAATTTATGTGAGGGCACATTTACAGCAGATAAGGCACACATTATACGTTCTACTCATATAACTCTAGGAGACACTTTCTTGCTAGGGTAACGTACACGAAAGGGGCGTGTCTGTGTCCGCGCGGTATGATCAGAATGATCATTCCTAAAACAAATGGCCGTCTCCGCGAACTAGTGTGCTTTCGACCGTTGTCGTGATAAATCATAAGAATGCCGTGTTGTTCGTACTAAATACATTGCTCCTAAACCACTACCTAAATATTTTGGCGCTTAGTGACTGAACAAGCAATGTAAAAATCACAAAACGATAAAGTATCTATGCGGACGCATTACGTAGTACGGCCGCTGGTTCTTGCATCGAGCTAGTGATGTGCTCGTGCAGATCCACTGACGTAGGCTATCGATAATGTTGATTCGCGAATAAATTTATTGCTAGATCGATGTGAATTAATGTTTTTTACTTAATTTGATTATTTTACAGCGTAGTAGAGATATGCGTCAACAACAGTCGCAAAATTTTAGATAATGTCGGTGGAGTGTTATTGGGTTTGAATTATCGTATAATAAGTCTTATCCTCGTGCTATTTCCTTACTTTTTTTATGGTTTTGGCATTTTACTTACGTTAAAGTCTTCAAACGCTTCGTATACGTTATTGTTATCGGCATTGTTCAGATAATATATTAGTGACGTATCGTTATCGTTTTCATTTTATCTTATTTTGTGGACCCCAAAAAATTTTGAAGTAGTACAATAATAAATAGAAGTATCGACAACTTTCCGATTTAGTCAATCACTAGCGTATATGTAAAATAAATTGCTTTTGCACAGCACAACGGTAGCAACCGTTGTTTGTGTGAGTGAGTTGTACTTAAATGCACGCTGCGTTTGAAGGGATAAGGCCTATATTTGATTGCGTAGTACGTTCTGATTTATAAATTGCGAGTGTGAGCGCGACTTCGTATCTATTGGTTTTACTAAATTGCATGTAGTTGTGGCGCGGTAGTGGGAAGCAAGTGGAGACACCGGGTTCCGATATATTTTCAACTACTTGGCATATCTTCTTCTTTCTTATATCTATGGATAATATGCTATAATCTACATTTAATAATATAAAATAATGCACGATTATGCATTCAGTGGATGGTCTGAAAGTCTATTAGTTCATGTCGATATAGTTACCTGTACGGCCTCCTCAGTGCTGAGGTTGCACAGCGAGTCCTTGAGATGTTCCTGTATCCAGCGAGGCAGCTTAGTGCGCTTGTCGGCGCGGCTAAACCGCTTGTCCGCGAATATCATTATACCGTAGTCTGTCTTGCCTCTGAAATTTCAAAAAGCATTTTTATTAATTAAGCTTTGTGTTTATGTGATATAATTACACAAAGAGGTTTTGTTTTGTTAGCTTATATGTTTTGTGACCCACTGCTGGGAAAAGACCTCTCCTTTTTCCTTCCAAACCTCCCTGTCTTGTGCATCCTCTGGCCATAATTGTCAAGCGTACTGAGAGAGAGAGAAAGGGAGATAATGTGTGAGAGAGAGATAATATTATGTGAAAGAGAGAAAGATAGTATAAAAGTGAATAAAAAAGGAGAACAATATATAAGAACTTACCTCAACACTCTTCCTACGCACTGCGCTGCGTGACGCATAGCATCGAAAGTTAAAAAATCATTTTCACGTATCTGTAAGAAATAAACATAATTTAATTAAAAACTGACAGTATGTGGACAAAACGCATAGTTGCGCCATGTAGTAGAACAATTATGTGCAATAATTAAAGAAGCTTTAGGGTATCTGTCCATTTGACTGCAGTATAAACAACCTAAGATATTAATTTCACAACACTTTTAAAGGCAAAAATAAATTATGTTTTAAAACTAGAAGAGGTTGGTGTTTCCTATAATGACCATCCTGAGAAAAAACACCAAAACAAACTCAAAAGGTGCGGGTTTGTTTGAAAGAGATACCACATCCCCTGGCATACGGGCTACTGAGGGAACACGGGTGGGTTTTAGTCAGTAAAAGTCTGACATGCCCTCCTGCTCCACCCAGAGCGGGAGAAGTTATTTGATGATTTCCCACCAAAAAAAAAAAACAGAGTAGGTACGATCCTCATCTCAATCTACCTACTTAATGGTAAGTAAAACACTACAAAGATAGTGAAAAGCAATCTAGAACATTCACTTTATCACCAAAACAACGTTTATGTACATATATGTAACAATCTAAATTGGTACACTAGTACATAACCTTAAAAAATAAAACTGGTTATAACTTTTACGTCCTAACTTCTAATAATCTAAGAATTTTAAAAGGGATTGTCTATCATATTAACTACCAATTAAAACAAGAAACATCCCAAAACACGAAATATTGTCAGCGGTACGAAATTCCCATACAAGCCTGCCGTTCTCCTTTGCCAGTTTGGGAAAGCTTGACCTGCCGGCCACTGTACTACATCATTTAAAAAAATAACATACCTGAAACTGGTCTCTAAGATAATCCAGCCTAGCCTTAAGAATGCGGCTCTGCGTGAAGACGTAGGGAATGCCAAACATGAGCACGGCGCGGCCCAAGTGATGGTCGAAGTCCACGCCTTCGGACACTTTGCCACGAGCCACAGATAGCAGGACTGCGCCGCGACCACTCTCACACGCCTGGGAAGAGAAACCAGAAAGAAAATGAGAAGGAACATTGTGTTAGTAACGAGTCGGGGGTCGGGTCGCCTCCTTCCCTCAAATATGGCGAGGGGGGTGATGGCTGACCTTTGCGTCCTGCTCGTGAACCGGTGCTGCTTGTGGTCACTGGTGGTCTTGCTGACCATGATTTTGTTAATGATACTAATCATTACCTACCTGTTTATTTATATTACGTCGATGGTCCTAGTTTATCATTTGTGGCCTCGAGTTGTAACAGCTATGTGAACATAATCCAGCATTGCATTTATAAGCTATCACGCCCTTTATACCTGATGGCTTTTATTTTGGTATTATACTTTATTTAAGTACATTTTTTTAATTTTTAGTCTTTGTGCTCGAGTTTTAAGTTTTGTGTGAAGGGCGAGCATTTTGGGGGACTGTCTTATGTAATTTTGATATCCGAAAAGTGCTGATTTTCAGCCTAATTTATTCTCATAATAAATTACTTTTGATTTTGATTTGTTTAATGGCATGGCTAGCTGACATACTATGAAAAGTTATTTAATTAATGTTCTGTGTAACGTAATATTTCTTACTTTGCCTATGTTTGTATAGAATCAAGTATATCTAAATAAACAGACAGCTGTGCTGCTGGACAGTTTGTTGCGCCACTTCTTCCCAGCTAAAGCACTCGGAAGAGGTGCAGGGTCGGCGTTTTGGGGGACTGTCTTATGTATTTTGACGTTCGAAGAGTGCTGATTCTCAGCCTAATTTGAATAAATGACTTATGATGTTGATTCATGAAAGAAGCAAAAGCGCTCTTGTTCTTGTAAGATAAGATATTTTTTTTATTTTTCCGTAACACGATAGTTTTCTCCGTGAGAATGAAAAATATTACCTATTTCTTGAGTGAGTTTCAAAGTGACAAAACTTTGTTACTTGTTTCAATTGTTTCACATTATATTTTGTCTGTGATTTATGCGTTCTCCGCAACCTCGATATTTTTTACCTGTATGTTATTTTCTCATAATGATTTGCCCAGCCTTTTCCCAAGTATGTTGGGGTCAGCTTCCAGTCTAACCGGATGCAGCTTAATACCTGTATTTTACATGGAGCGACTGTCTATCTGATCTCCACAATCCAGTCTGGGTAACACAATACTTCTTGGTAAGACTGATTGTCACACTTTCGGACTTCTGACAACACGTAACGACTGTCAAAGATCCACGAATGACATCCGGGGCCAACGGCTTAACGTGTTTTCCGAGGCACGGAGGGGCATTGATATGTAAAGATGGTCACCCATCCACGAACCAACCGCACCAAGCGTAGCTTAATCTAGTCGATCGAGCCGTGCGGTTGTTGTTCCTTAGCCATAAGCCCCTTTACCTTCATTACTCCTTACCTTTATATAATTTATGAGCGCGAAACTCGTTTCAGCGGAGTCTTGAGTCTCAATGAACAACAGTTTATGTCGCTGTAAGCTTGCCACCACACCTGCAAAATAATTGATAGGAAATTATGATACAAAAGAGAGAAATTAATACTAACTCATTATTTGATATTTGGATTTAACATTTAATCCGTCTGCCTTAAAAGCAAGAGCGGTCATTTTCTAGGCACTCACGTTCCATCTTCTACCTCATCCATCGCTTTCATCAGTCGTGATCGAGAGCAGGCCCATTGAGCAAAAAACGGAACAAAAATAAAGACGTAAGTACCTTGATCATACCAAGCGCCGACTACGCTTTCCAAATATAAATAGGATGTAAAGAAACATACTACGCCGTCCGGTACCGATGCTGATATCTACAAGGAAAACATAGAGATTAGTGTTTCGAATTATCCCCCTTATTCATAAACGCTGGTTAAAGTTAAGTAATGAGTAGCGTCTGTTTAACCATACATTTTTGACGTTTAAACATCATTTAACTTTAATCATCGTTTATGAATATGGCCATTCATATCCAATTTATCAATTAAACGCATTCTTAGTTCCCTGATGAAATATACTTAATAACATTCTTGAATTCATTCATTCATTCACTCACTGGCAGATAAAGCATAGCCTGCAACGCCGGGTGTACAAGCATGTTTGGCACAAGTGTTTCTATATCCGTAACGAAAGTATGCACTAAGGATTTTTCAGCCGAAAGACGTTCTTTGCTGGACATAGCTTTCCTTCAAGCAATAGGGGACAAATAACTTTTTTGAGGACGGGCAAGATCACATCCGGATTAGTAATTTAGCTAAGGGGAACAGAAAATGGAAAATCCACCGACCAAACAGGTGTCGTGTCTGGTGGGCAACCGACGCGACGGTTGATGTCAGGACGTTGTATAAATTCTAGTTGCGCATGTAGATGCCGCTACAGTAACATCTGTCAAATCATGTTGTCATTCATTCTTAGGTCGGGCCACAAACTAATATTATGTCCGTAAATGATACGAAATTGGAATCACTCGTAGCTTCGGCCGAAACTCCAGATATCGTGGTTAGGGAGTAGACTAGACCCCTTTGCTTCTCGCATCCAGCGGAAATATTCGTGCAGCACGCGGCTTACAGATAAATCAAATATTATCTGGCGAATGGTACGCCTAGACCTCTTTTATTACGAATTAGTATTGAAGTTCTATGCTAGCTGAGGACTGCTGGCTGGACTCACCTCAACAAGTAACTGCCCATAGTTTCTTATGACAGCTACATCCTCTCTCGTTTCATATTTAGACGATATCGCCACTTGATCGCTGCCTTTTGACACTATCTGAAAAAAATATTATTTTACTACAGAGCAGATAAAAAAAAAGATTTAATGTTAAGAGAGATGTGTGGTGTTACACGGGTGGATAGAATAAGAAATGAGTACATAAGAGGAAGTCTGAAAGTGACACCGGTAACTGAAAAGTTGTGTGGAAATCGGTTGTCATGCGGGCATGTGATACGGAGGAATGAGAACGCGACGAAAGTTTTGAGTATGAATTTCGATGGCTATAAGAGTAGGTGGAGACCAAAGAAACGATGGATGGACTGTGTGAATGATGATATGGTTAGAAGGGGTGTGACTACGGAGATGACGACTAATAGAGAAGTTTGGGAGAGAAAGACATGTTGCGCCGATCACGAATATAATGGGATAAGGAGAATGATGATTATAATTGAACCGAAAATCATCAGGAGGTAGTGAATCAGACCGATGGGGTAATTTAAGAAAAATAACCGTTTTCCAACAAAAAAAAAAAACAACCGACTCCCAAAAAAAAAACACTACAAAGTGAAAAATATCTTTAATTTCGGAAGTCGGTGACTTTGGATATGTATTTTAATTTTTTGTCACCGCCTTCCGTAATTAAAGTTATTTTTCACTTTGTGGTATTTTTTGGAAGTTGGTTGTTTTTTTTTGTTTTTTTTTTTTCTTCACTTTTTAGCTTTAGTACCTACCCCACACCAATTCGAAATTTCACAATCCTTGGGGTCAAAATGAAAACTCCTAAAAAAGCCGTACACAAACTAAAATGACATCGTCCACGTAAACAAAAATGAAAACTACTGGATTAACTATGTTAAATTTTTATGGGAACAAATGGTAACTATTTGGCATCAAACTACAGAAGAATCACGTAAATCGGATCATAAATCTCAGCGCAATCGGTGCACACATAAAAAAAAAAACAATCGAATTGAGAACCTCCTCCTTTTTGAAGTCGGTTAAAAAGGCTTTCGTCCAGAACGTAATTTAGTTATGTTCAATTCAGTTCACTTACCATAGGTAATATACAGGGCCTGGCTAACGTCATAGTGAATGAACTCATTATAACTGGGTTGAAGTCTAAAATCTTTGGATACATGTCTAAAGGTGATAACGTTCCTGCAACATAATATAAAATTTATTAATAACTGCTCCGATCAATGCATTATTCAGTAGTAGGTAATGCTGTTGAATTTCACGCCCGGGTATTATGTATTGTAATTTTAACCTTATGTGAATGATCATAAAAGCATGTTTCAAATGACGTGCACTTGTGATTTACGGTTAATAGTGAAGCATTTTTCCGTGTGTTGCCGGACGTAAAAAGAATAGCACCATCCCATTTCTTGCCGTGGGTGTCGTAGAAGGCGACTAAGGGACTTACCAGAGAATGGGCAGCCGCGTTCTCTATGCATTTTACCACCATACTGCGATCGCCAACCCGACTGCCAAGCGTGGCGATTATGGCAAAACCCCCCCCAAATTGACGAGGAGCCTGCTAGAGGCATATGTCCAGCAGTGGACGTCTTTCAGCTGAAATGATGAGTGAAACATTTGTACTAACCTGACGTGATAATAACAGATTGAAACCTAGCAAATATTGGCCGCATCGCTATTGAAGAGTCCATACATCTAAAAAATAAAATGTTAAATTTTATGTACAGTCGCCAGCAGGTCAAGCTATCCCAAACTGTCAAATTTTCCCAATTGAACATAAACCTTATTCCTTTGTAATAAAGTTGAAAAACTATCAAAGAAATTTGACAGATTGGTGTAGCTTGATGTGCTGGCCTCTGTACTTAGATCATTTGAATAGAGGCACCTGAAATACTCGTAAGATATGAGGGGTCCTTCACCACAATATAAGCTGTATGTCATTTCTCGTTTTTTTTTTCTTTATCTTATAACTTTTCTTCGGCACATAGAGACCTTTGCCCAGAATTAAATAGAATTCGAAAACATCTATTGGTCGAGCAGAATTATGGAGCGGTAAAAAAAAAAAATACTTACGAAAAATGTAGTATAGGATTCGACACGGTCGGAGTCTTGTCATCAAACGGCTCAATAATAATCGTGAATCCCTTCGTATAAGTAGATACTAGGGTAGCCAAGTGTGTGATGAGAGTAAGTGAAGCAAAGTTGGATGGGTCGGGTATTTCTAGCGTCTTCATAAGGGAAGACAGGCGAGTGGCACAGAAACGCAAAGGTTTGCGTTCAATGCAAACGCGCGCTTGAACGTCTTTGAGGAAACCTAGAAAGTACATTATATTTTTTTTGTGACTAAGTATATCGTTTCTTAGAACTACAATACATGCAATTTTCATATCCGTAATTATTTAAGCTCTACGCATCTATGAATTGAAGAATGAGTGTTCCAATGCCAATATCTGTACCTACAAACGGGTTGAATAGGGATACAGGGGTGAATCACAACGAAAATTTAAAATTAATTTTAACATTGAAATAATTTAGCTTGTTGCAAACAAGAGCACTTAATCGTTAATTATCCTATTCATAAAATAAAACATTCGAAAATGTTGTATGTTTAGATGTTTGTTACGCAATCACACAAAAACTGCTGAACGGATTTGGATGAAATTTGGCACACAGTTTCTAACCTTGATTAATACAGGATACTTTTTATCCCGATAGTACGTTCCCATTGGCTTATTTTCGACCTCCACGCGGGCGAAGCCGCTGGCTAAAAGCTAGTATATAATACAGTAAACACACCGCCAGGAGGGGACGCTCTAGAAGGACATATAGTGACCTTGTGAGTATGTAAGGGGGCGTCCATTAATTAAAAATTCGTAATTTAACTGATATAGAGACAGCCAGCTTAGTGTACTTTAGGTATTTTCATAGTGTAATGTCGTATGGTATTCTATTGTGGGGAAATGCCGCCGACATTCAGACTATTTTTGTCTTGCAGAAAAGAGCTGTTCGATCAATTTATAAATTAAGTCCGAGACACTCTCTCAGAGATAAATTTAAGGAGATTAATGTAATGACTGTGCCTTCACAGTATATTTATGAAAATCTTTTATATGCCCATAAAAATATTAAATTGTTTAAAAATACAGTGATATCTATAGTATAAATACTAGGAACAAACACAAATTTGTTGTACCATCAACAAGGCTCAAGGAAATAGGTGGGGGGTCATTCAGATGTCAATGTATACGCTTCTATAATAAACTTCCAAGCCATGCTCAAGATCTAACCAGCCACACTCAGAGACGCCTAACGGTTACTTAAGAGGCTCCTTAGTAAAAATTAAAAATAGTTCACTCTCAGAGTCAGATAGCGGTTCATTAGTGGCCCTTAGTGACAATTAAAGTTAAATACAGCAAGACCTTTACTTAACTTGTTGATTATTGATTTTGACATTTAAGATTGTGGTTATTTTTTTATTTTTACCAGTGAATTAGCTTTTGCATTTATTTAAAAGCAATAATATCTGATTTAGACTGTATTGAGTTTGTGGACTATGCCAGAAGATGTAGAGAAGTAGGATCAAAGCGGTATTTATGAGATTATTCTGATCCCTTTACTAAATACCTACTCTATTCAAGAATTCCCTGCACCAAATAGATTTAAATTTAGATATACATTGTTGATGTAGCACAAATGAATGAAAACTCGAACAGCAATGGTTTTACAGTGCGACAAGCCTTGGTTGAAAGGTTTTTTACTTAAAATTTATACATTTATAAATAAAAATGCACAAATTAATCAAATAATTATACTTTTATTTTATGTTTCACCAAAAAGCGTCAAATCAGGATGACTGTTTTCCAATAGATTTTTTTAAATTCTTCTAATTCTGTTTTAGCTTTTGCTAACAATGTTTTGTTTCTCTCTTCCTCCAATAATGCAGTTTTATTTTCATACTCGCTAGGTTGTTGTTTATTTGAAATCTATAGAAACACATCTGCGCCCTAATTGCGTAACTCACGATTCATCATAATCTGTATCGTTTTGAAACGGATTGTTAAACCATTGCTTCATATGTTCGAAAAATGTGTCTGTTCGACAACATAAATAACGCAATGAATATTGTTTAACTGTGAAGACGAAACCAATTATGATCAATCGTGAGTTACGCAATTAGGGTGCTGGTGCGGATAAGAATACCTGCACAAACTGTTATTACAAACTTTCAAAAATATTAAAGAACCAAAAGGGAAATGCAAATATTTTTATCAATAGGCTCCGACAAAGATCTTCGTTCATACTAATAACAAAACATTACGGAAATAATTAAACAATTAATTCTATTACAACGCTCGGCAATAAACAAATACCAAAACTTCCCGAGTCGCCGTTAGGTCCCTAACATCTGGCTACTTTCTAAAATGCTTACTATACAAATGGCACCTATTTGTTTCCGAAGATCTTAAATAACACGTGCTTAGAACTAACTATCTTCTAGGCACGCTAAAACCATGGGTTTTGCACATTCAGATGAGATTTAAAATTCACAACACAAAACTTTCTCGCCCGGCGAATGAAACACAAACAAAAACATTAATTATTATTCCCTGTTTTGACATTGACAATTGGTTGCCATAGCAAAAAAGTCACAATCGCTTTAACTTAAATTGTGAAAATAATTGTTTTGTTTTGTAGTTTAGTGAAAAAATACATTTAGTGAACTGATTATCATTTATATTACTATGAATAATAGTTTTCAACGTGTTTATATAAACATTTTTGTGGTTTATTATCAACTGTTTTTAAATGTGGCCACACCAAGGCTTTATCGATATGATATCGATAAGACGATTTGGAGATGCTTCGCCCTACGGTTACTTAAACCTGTCGTTTGCTAACGAACCCTTAAATTGTGTCTCTGGGATATACAGTTGATTAATGTATTTAAGGCTACTTAGTTAAGTAATCGTTAGGACTAATTTAATGTACCTTTCTGAGTGTGGCTGTTAGTCTCAAAAGAAAAAGAAAGACATTTAAAACATGTCACGTGAGATTATGGGTAGGGTCGAGCCAAATCTTTGTGGGGGTCGAAAAATCGCCAAAATTGCCACACGTTATTAATGGACGCCCCCTAAGGATAGTATCAGGTAGTGTTCTGTAGTTTCTGCCATTTGGAAGAATGCGTGAGTTTATATGTGTGTAGGATTCTCCCCTGCATCCCTATTCACCCCGTTTGACGGTATCTAGTTTTACTACCTTATGACAAGTAAATCGTGGTTGAAGACAATATTTACTGTGTTCAAACTCTATTTACTAATTCTAAATCTAGTTTAGGAAAAAAAAACTTCGACAATGAATACCTGCTGGAGATTCTTGCACGACATGTTGTATCCTTAGCCTGGTCTTTATGTATTCTATAAACCTCTTCAGAAAACTGAGGAAGTGCTCCGCATTCCTTATGTTGCCGGGGACCACCTCTGCAAAAGTATTGGTATAAAATTATTCTCATTATCTGCTTAGCCTTTTCTCAACTAAGTTGGGGTCGGCTGCCAGTCTAAACAAATGCAGCTGAATACTAGTATTGTACATGGAGCGACTGCGTATCTGACCTCCACAACCAAATTACTGGATAATACGATACCCCTTAGTGAGACTGGTTGTCAGACTTTCGGGCTTTTACGACACGTAACGACAGTCCAAGATCTACAAATGACCAGCTTGAACCAACGGTTAAACGTGCTTTCCGAGCCACGGCAAGGTCTCGATATGTAATGGGTCCCATCCACGGACCGGCCTCGGCAATCGTACCTTTACCTTCGATTGACCCGTGCGGGCTGTTATTTATTATATAGCCACGAGCTTCTCATTGTATTATTCTGTTACTCCAAATATATTAAAGGTTTCTGTTGAGCTATTTTACTCTAATACATTTCTGATGAGCTTTTCACATAGGTACTCTAATAAATAGGGTATTTTCCAATTTTTCAAAAACTATTCTAATTTGAAGATTGGAACGAGATATTTAACAGAAAAACCAAAATAAATTTATTTCTATCCATTTTCACAATTAAAAACGATTTAAACCAAATTTATTTTTCGTTGTTTTGAATTTACCGCCGAAACGCTTCTTAAGATGATTTTTTATCACGTGACGCCAACTTTGTGTAAACTAAAGTAGTTGGTGAGTAAATAAGTGAATGTCGAGTTTATAATTAACAAGATTTTTAATGGATAGAAAGTGAAATTGCTGGTGTGCGGTGCCTCTGTGCACAAATACTTCTAAAACGGCGCCAAACTAAGTATATAAACCGGTGCCGTTTACACAAAGTTGACGTCACATGTCACGTGATAAAAAGTCATCGTAAGGAGCGTTTTGGCGGTAAATTCAAAACAACGAAAAATAAATTAGATTTAAATCGTTTTAAATGAAGAAAATGTGTATTAATAAATTTATTTTTATTTTTCTGTTAAATAATATATCGTCCCAATCTTCAAATTAAAATAGTTTTTATCAAATCGGAAAATACCCTATTGCGCGATGTGAAAAATACATTAGGGTTGACTCACACTAGGCAAAGCGCGGCATTAACTGGCAGCAAAATAACCTAGCAAGCGTTTGAAATAAAGTCGAAAACAGTTTAACTCAACCGTGTTCGTCTGTTCACTTTGCTGCTCTCACAATGTAAAAAGTAACCAGTCTCGATAAAAACTTTGCTATGTCTTTGATGCGTCTACCAAAACATTCATCTTACCATTAAGTACGTCATCGGGTAAGATAGGGTTTCCCAATACAGCGTCGGTTTCCCTCTGCACAGCGGCTTGTCGTAGACCTTCTACCATCTGTTCGTATTCTACCGTGAGCCGCGCCGCGTCTGCCTCGCGTATTCTAGGTAGAATAAGAAACGGAAGATTTATATTTAAGGATGCTTAAAGACTTGTCTTTGGAATTCCAAAAGAAGTCTAAGAGTGTGTCCAGACCTGGGTGCTTACTCTGGAATATAATTCCGATAGATCGACATTGGAATTATCAGTTAAACGTCAGGGATTGGCTGGACTCACTGACTCTAGCCAATCCCTGACGTTTGACTGACAATTCCAATGGCGATCTATCGGAATTATATTCGAGAGTAAGCACCCTGGCCAATGCGTCACCCTTAGGTCGTCAAGAATTGGAACAGGGCGTTTTATACGCCTTGAAATGTAACTGGATAGAGCAATATTGAACGCGTCCGGCAAAGTGTTTTTGGGTTTTGCTTTCTGGAATTTCTCAGTAGCAGCCCAGAGTCTGGAATTGTGCCCAGTAGATGGCAATAGGCTCGCCCGAACTTAAACATTGGACTTAAACATAAATAGCGAAATGTGAGTGAACTATATGTAGGTACATGTTATTGTTGCGCGGCACGATTAATGTTTGGTTACCACTAGCGCCATCTAGTGTCGAGTGGTGGAATTAATAGAGTTGGGATCTTTTTATAGAGTTCGATGCTAGAACTTTCTAGAACTATCGACATCTGTTGAGTCAGGGCCGATATGTACTCGAACATTCTAGATGCTTCTACGGTGGAGGGTTCTGGCACTATCCGAGGGCCCTATATAAGGAACGGAGCGCGTTCCGTTTTTGGTTAAGCGATACATGCGAGAACATCTAAAGCCATCTTCAAGTGCGACTTAAGAGTGATCAGTAGTGCAATTGTGTTGTGTAATTAGTTAAATTGTCATTTTTGGTAATTTATATCGGCAGTTTTTAATTGTAACGAACCCCAAGCTCGTAATATTATGTTACTTTCACAAAGATTTGACAAAAATGATTTTTATGAAACTTACTGAGCCACGGTCTTCTCAAGCTGCTGTAACGCTAATGTGCTCCTATCTATAGTCCGTCTGGTCACCTTCACGCTAAGCGAGTCTATGCATACATTGTCAATGTTGTGAGCTTCATCAAACACAACCACGGCTTCCTTGTTCAACTCTTTAGATACCACTTCGGCAATCTTCGGGTCGAGAAGGTAGTGGTACGAATAGACTACGATTTCTGCGTGTATTATCTGATGAAAAAGTACATGTTACCTGGGAAATCATATGGTACGGAGATCATAATAAATTGGATCTGAAATATGAAGTTTGTACTAATATGAAAACACAAAAACAAGACTTTAAAAAAACCTAAATTATTTTTTAAGGCAAAAGGCATAATTAAAAATAAAGAATGTAAAAACTTTTTTTCTATTTACCAACTATGCACACAAGAAAAAAGAATCAAACTCATTAATGTCAGTTCATCTGCCTAGCCTTTTCCCAACTATGTTAGTGTCGGCTTCCAGTCTAACCGGATGCAGCTGAGTACCAGTATTTTACATGGAGCGACTGCCTATCTGACCTCCACAACCCAGTTACTGGGTAATATGATACCCCTTGGTAAGACTGGTTGTCAGACTTTCGGGCTTCTGACGACCCGTAACGATTCTTATTTCCATAAACATAAAACTTTATCTTCAACTTACAGCAAATCTGGAAAGGAAGTATGGGCACCAATTCCTGTCGGCACCATACTGTTTCATATCATCGATAGTGTACACTCCATACGGTAACATGGACTCTTTGCCTTCTCTGTTGAAACCCTCATAGAACTGACCTGAGAAAATTATACAAAGATAACATTGAAAAAACATAACATCACGATTTGTTTCCCCGCAGGGCAGGGCAGAGGTGTACCGATATTACACACACGTTTCGCCAGATATGTATAAGTCCCAGGTAACAGGGGGCGAGCCTATTTAAGTCATAAACAAATTACGTTAATTTTCATATTTTCGTTAGCTAACCATGCATCAGTCAGAATTTGAGGTGTTGGATATTCTACAAAGTTTTGCTTACACACTTCGCTGCAATTTTGCTGCCGACACGACGGTAGCTACGCCCCTGATGAAAAACATCTTTAAGGTGATTTAAAATCCCCAGGTACGTTTTCTGATATACGTTTTTGTTTACATTTACAGCTACTATTGGATCAGACCATATTGCTAACATTATGTCCAAAAGATACACGTCAGTTGTTAGCTTGATAGAGCAATATTTATAACTTACAAATAGGCACTTCGTCATTTGTTTCGTGTCTGTCCCTGATGTAGCTGGCAGTCAGTGAGTGACATTTACCATCCACAAGCTTCCCTTCCCTCTCTCTGGATACCTGTGGTGAACAGTAAGTTGAACTTTAGTTGGTAATAACACTGATAAGTTATTAATTATTCACTATGTATGTATACTTTAAGTCTAAGTTCTTAACATTACCAATTTACCACACAAGTGATTCTTGATGGTGAGTTCTGCACCCTAATTGCGTAACTCACGATTAATCATAATCCGTTTCGTTTTGAAACAGATTGTTAAAACATTGCTTCATATGTTCGAAAAATGCTTCTGCTCAACAACGTAAATAACGCAATGAATATTGCTGAAGTGTCAAAATGAAAGCGATTATGATTAATCGTGTGTTAATCGCAATTAGGGAGCAGGTTTTTTTTTTTTTGGAGGTTGGGAAATCGTCAAATGACTTCCCGCTCTGGGTAGAGAGCAGGAGGGCGTGTCAGACTTTTACTGACTAAAACCCACCCGTGTTCCCTCAGTTGCCTGTGTGCCAGGGGCGACGGTGTCTCTTTCGAACAACCCGCACCCCTGGCAGGCATTGGCCCTTGCGGAACCCACCAGTTGTTGCTGACATCTCTGACGGCGCGCGTGGAACACAACGCGCCGTTCCGCCTACAACTTTTCGGCCGCAGGGGATAGGGAGAGCGGCCAACGCTATACAGACACTCCTCTTTCCCTGCGGCCCCACCGCGTCCGCCATCAAACGGTGGCGGCCCCGTCCAGGCCACGGAAGGGAAGAGCGCTGCTCAGAAGCACCGGCACTCCACCTCTGCCGCAGCCCGTAACCCTCAGCCGCGATGCCTTCCATTCGACATCGCGGCCCACCTCAGTTGCAGTGCACCTCACCGCAACCTACTTTTTGGCCGCTACGTCACCAGCTTGAAGGCAAAAGCCCTGACGACCGGACCCAACTTTGGGTTCCTCTTCGCTTCACCGTGGCTGGGAGACCACGGTTACTGAGCCCCCCCGCAACGACAATGCGGGAACCCACAAGGGAGGGATTAGGGTGCAGTTAACCCAGTAAAATCTTTACATGTAAAGTGTGGGAAATATACTCTCCCTATAAAAGTGGCAATACTGCTGCTTTGGCATTCAGGTTAAAAGCAGTACATATTTAATAAGTGTGTGATGCGGACTAATGTTTTGATGCCCTATTTTTTCCTCTCATTTTATAAAATTATATACTTGTGAAAATTATTATTTTAATACTGTTAGTTATTTATGTAAATACTAGCTTTTAGCCAGCGGTTCCGCCCGCATCGAGGTCGGAAATCATCCCGCGGGAACGTACTACCAGGATAAAAAGTATCCTATGTGTTATTCCAGTTTACAAACTTTGTGACAAATTTCTTCCACATCAATTCACCTGTTTTCGCATGATTTAGTAACAAACATCCAAACATCTTCACAAACTTTCACATTAATTATAATATTAATTAGGATTACATTTAAGATATTGAAATATAAAATATTTAAAAAAAATAGTACGAAAACTAAAGTTCTTACATCTGGATGTATGCAGAGATTTTTCCTTGAGGTCAACACTACACCAGTAAGGCTTGGCTTCTCTCCCTGACACTTCTCATAGTACTTCATCAGGTTCTTTAACTCTTCTAGTACCTTTTCTATCTCTGGCACAGTACGAGAACAGTAGATCAGCTTTCTGAAAAAAAAAAAAAAGATAACATAGCTCTACCGGTCAAGCCCCGGCCGCACCCGATAGGGTACGATACAATAGAAAATCAATTGTGTCTCATTAGCCAGACTTGACAGATTAAAAGTCAGTCTGTAAATAAAGATCTATTTTCATCATCATCATTTCAGCTGAAAGACGTCCATTGTTGGACGCTGCTGCTGGCAGGCGGGTTGGCGATTGCAGTATGGAAGATCTATTTCATGCTTGACAAATAGTTACTCATGACCATCATAGTTACTCAGTCTCTAAGTCAAATTTAGATGATACAAATGAAGTGTTTTTGAGGAAATTTTGTGATCTTCTTTTATTTTTCTTAGCTCAGAACTCTGTTATTTTTCTGTATTTATGCACAATGCCTTATTAGGTTTTAATTATATTATTGAAACATTTATCTTTAATTAATACTGTGCTTAGGCAAAACTTATATTATTCAACTTAAGTCAGTTTATAATAAAAATAAAAAGTTTCATAAAAGGAATACAAAGCCCTAAACTTGCTCTGTAAACTTCAATTCACCCCAAATGCATAGGAACTTGATGTATTTAATAAAAATTAACATCCATTCAACACCCAACACCATATTAATCCAACCCAGGTCCTCAAAAGCACTTAGGAAAGGCAGGCATCCGCCAGACCCACAACGCCCAAGATAACACACTATAATATTTAAATAACTATTACAAAGAAGGATGTTATATTTCTCTAGAGGTACCTGACATGATGAGGGTTCTGTATCATGTATGCAACAATCAAGGAGAGAAGTGATATTGTTTTGCCAGTTCCTGAAGGCATCTCCAATAATCCATGGCCCTGAAAAATTAAAATGCTTTTTTATTGTCTATTGATAAACGAAATTGATTGCCAATGTTTGTTTGTATATGTTTCCAATATATAACCTAAAATGTCACAGAATTGATTGCAAATAATACATTTAGGATGTGCTTAACTTACTCCGGGATTCTCTAATAAAACATTGGATCATTCACGATTTGCAGAAACGGCGGTTACTGCAAATGCGCGTAGTATTTTCGATATTGTTATGAAAATATACAATGTATGAAAAGGTCAATGAAAAACTTACTTTAGCGTCCAGGGCTCGTTTTAACTCTAACATATATGCATACTGCTCTGGATAAATGTACTCGTAAGGAAAATAAACAAGAAGACCGTCCACTGTGAGCCTGTAAATAAATAAATACACACGATAAAACATTAAGGTTACTTTAAACTAGTTTTATTAGAATTCTAGGTAAATACACTTTATTTACGTACTTCATATTGGAAAATTAGCTGCTATTTAAATTAAATTGTGAAATAACTTTTATTTTAACGACGGGTTCTCGTCGTAACCTGTCCGATGCGAAAAAAGCGGCGAAACTTCAAAACTAATAAACTAAAAAACTTGCTTTGAGTTTGGTTGGATTTGGGTGTTGCCAGGCCTGCTTTTCGCTTTACCCCAGGCTTAGTCGCAGTTTACCCCAGATTCACTATTAATTTGAAAAAAGAAATACCCTAAATTAATTCCCTCTGTTATTTCTTGATTTACAAACAAAACAACGCGTTTTTTGTACCCCGAAATCACAAATGTGTCCTCTGTATCGACTGCATAGTTAACTTTGTTAAGGTATACAACGTGTAACGGAAAGGGTATATACATACCAAGGGCACAACTTCTTTGGATGATATCAAACGATATTGGAAGGGTTTTATATTCCTAGCTCTACATGTATGTTCGGAAGTCATGAGAATTTTTAATACATTGATACCAGAAACCGAACTTTTCAAATTGAATTAAACACATCACTAGCACTAAGTCAGCTGATCGGTGTCAGCGAACTATTTGTAAGTAAAAATAAACCTCTTACTCCTGGTATTTCTGAATAAAAGGTTCCGCATGTTTATTTTTTGTTTACAAAATATTATTACAGATTTTTCCTTAACTTTGTTTATGTTTGTGAACTAGTTACAATACAATTAATTTGTCTAGGTAGGTATCAACATTTAACGAAATAATATTTAGATACCTGCTTGCATTGTCACGTATCATTTACACACCTGTTGGTTTTTTACGTAGTGGTCCTTTTGTAGAAGATCACTTTGTTGATAAATTATCTACATAGTAATCTTCCACCCACCTTACCACTGTACCTACAACACAGTAAATACCGAATTCAAGAACAATATTCCTGTAAATTTCCTTACGGTATTCCTAACCTTTTATTTTGGTGGCCATAAGGATGAACGATGTTTTGCTTTAAATCGATTTTTTTATTCGATTCACAGATCGAATCCATCTTTTTCGATCCATCGATTTTGAAAGAATCGATCTTCTAAAAATTCATTCAAAAACCTTACCTATTGAATCAATTTGCTTGAAGATCGCATTAACACGAATCGGTTTGATAAATCGTCAGCTCGTACAATTAAATCGATCATAAAAATCTGAACCTTACGTGCATCCTACCAGGAATTAATTGCTTAAATAATCATTAATATTTGCCATTAGAACTTAGAATAGAAAAAGGATTTAGTCACAATTTATGTCCAACTGAACCCAAAAAAATATTTAAATTCACCTCTTCGCAGCTTATTCTTCTCCTAGTACAAATAAATTCACAGTGGGTTCCGTTCATAATTTTTAAAATAAGGGCATTGAAAAAATCAAACAAAATAAAAAAGAGTGCGCTGAATAAAATGGGCCACGAGAGTGGTTGGGGGCGTGTGTACCTATTTATTTATTTGTTCCGATAATAACCACGGCGTTCGTTGGTTTAAAAAAAAAACCACAGTTTAAACCGTTGCGGCTATGATTCAAATGTAGTCAGTAAAAAATGTCGCAAAACTGCATCTAATTGTGGAAAGTAATTAATAAAAGTACTAGGACCGCATGAGTAACAGGAATTGTTACTGATGAATTGAAAATCGTTTGCTCACAGAACCCTGATTACGACATTACACACACAATGTAATTATCATAATGTGTGTAAACCCAATGGGTTAGGGTCTTAGGGTATATTAACCAATTGCAGTCTGTCCAATTACTCCTGGTAAATACAACTTCTAATTCAGACTTCTAACGAAATAACGCGGCCCAATCATATGATCTTTGATGGATTGAAATTAATGATTTTCCGGAGTTGCGGGAATTTCTGGGGTTCCTAGAATGTTCTAACGATATAACGCGGCCCCGGAATGCAAGGGCAACTAAAGGAACAGAAAAGTTTTCAGTCAGTAGATACCTACTTCCACGCCACCCAGGGCGGGGTAGGTATGTAAAATAATCTTAAATTCTTGAACAATATTTTTTAATAGTAGTGGACACTAATAGGACTAGCTACCCTATAGGTTAGGTAGGTAGTCATTTTAACGAAATAATATTTAGGTACCAGAATAGCAGGGACTAGGAGCTTTATTTAGCATTATTCTTAAATCTCGTTTATTGTTTTGCTCGTCAGTCGTATTCTTTTCCGCTTCTAGTGCACTCGTTTCTATCCCTGTGATACGCGCATCGGTTCAGTTCGGCTACACCTAACAATTTCTTTTTAGTTGTGTTTGCAAAATGTCGTTAAGTAATAGCGAATATTACGAAATGATGATGTGTGTCGGAGCAGAAGATGGTAATTTGCGAGCTGCCCGAGAACTGTACCGTCGCCGTTTTATTGCGGGTAGACCAGATGCTGAGCGTCGAGAACTGCCTTCGTCGGCATGTTTTAGTCGGATGGTACATCGTCTGTACCAAACTGGGTCATTCCACGCACCTGCTTCAGAGGGTCGCCCGAGTACTACCGATCCAGAATTTGAAGAAGCTGTATTGGAGCATTTTGAACTCAATCCACGCACTAGCACACGTCGAGCTGCATTAGCGCTGGGTGCCTCTAACCACATGCAGGTATGGCGAGTGCTGAGCAATGACGGTCAGCACCCATACCATTTCCGTCGCACCCAGGAGCTGATACCGGCAGATTTTTTACCTCGCGTGGCCTTTTGCGAGTGGTACCGAAAAAAGTTAGAAGCTTCGCCAGATTTCGGTTCAAGAGTGCTATGGACTGATGAGGCATCCTTCACGAGAGCGGGAATAAGCAACATCCACAACGAACATGTTTGGTCTCACACGAACCCGCATGCTTCGACAGAGTCGTCATTCCAACACCAATGGCGACTGAACGTGTGGGCAGGTATAATTGGAGACGTCGTCGTAGGACCAGTTTTCTTGCCGCAAAGCTTAAACGGCCAAAATTATTTAAGCTTCCTGAGGAATGAATTAGACGATGTCCTCTCAGTGCTACCAGTGTTAAGTTACATTAATCTTGTGATGGAGAATAATTTAATTTTTCAACACGACGGTGCACCGGCACACTTTGCTCGAGATGTGCGCCATGATTTAGATACGCGCTTTCCCCAGTGGGTTGGGCGTGGTAGTAGAAGCGTGGCTTGGCCTCCGCGATCCCCAGACCTAACCCCATTAGACTTTTTTATGTGGGGGTACATTAAAAATGTAGTATACGCAGTGCAGTGTGATACAATGGAGCTTATGAAAGTGCGCATTGAGGCCGCTTTCAGGACAATAACAACAGACATGCTACGCAATGTTCAGGTGTCCATAAACAAGCGAGCGGCCTTGTGCATACAACACCAAGGTCACCACATCGAACCCCATCTATGAAAATGTAAGTTTTTTTTTTTTAAATAAAGCTTTAAGATTTTACTGTTTACTCGGTAATAATAAGAAATAAGGGCTGAAACTAGTTACCTACCTAAACTTTGTTTCGATTTTTTTTTCCTGCAGTTTCTGGCTTGATATCAATGAGTAAACTGTAAATCAATAATTACGCATTAATTTTTACATCACGGATTCACGGTAAAGTAAAGTAGGTGGGTCATTTTCAGAAAAAGTGTACACTGTTAAAAATATGTCGAAATTTTATTTTTTAACGTATTTCGCTTTTTTCAATTAAATTTACAATTGATATTCTTTTCATTATACGATAATTATAACAAAACCTCTTAATCAGTATTATTTACTGAAATATAACTTATTTATTGGCCCTGTGGTACAAAATTTATTCCATTCCTAAACTAACGGTTTTCGGTTTATATAAATGAAATAAAATTCGTTTGGTATAAATCAAATAGTATAATTGGTTAGCGATATGTTGTACCTCAATACAAAATATAAAACGTAAAATCAACAATAGCAAACATACACAATCATCATTTTAATTTCCATTACGTTACTATTTGGACCAAATTAGTTCAATACTTTTTGGTATGCGTCTCAATTAGGGTACAATTTAGGAACTCTTTTTTAATTACATTAATCAAATTATTACACTCTAAATGATCAAAATCTAATAACAATTAAATAGCGTTTCACTCTAAAAATAATATTTATAGTAAAATATCAAATAGGACAGTCACGGAATAGACTATGCCTATAACGGAATAGAATTCTTAAGACTATTGCACATTATCAAGAAAATGAGATCAAATATTACAAATATTCTAATGTAAAATTTTGAACACAACTCAAATTTTACAATGTGGGTCTGGGTCATACATACACCCCCCTTTTATGGTTGGGGATCAAAAAGTAAAACAGTATTATTATTTCCTATTCTTGGAATAGGAATAGGCACATTGACAAGAAAATGAGATCATTTCAATTGAATGAAAAATGAGAATGTTTTGGTGAAGAATGTACTCGTAATTGTGTTGCGATATTTTTAAATTTTATTTTTAGGTTTTTCTTACCCGACTGCAATCGGGTAAAAACTAGTAAATTAAAAAATATATAATAAACAGATCGATACTACAAATATAATGTATCATCTTCCTAAGAATTCCATTCCGAAACTTTTCAATTCCAATTCTACGTTACCTGCGTTTTGGTTACGGAACGGAAGTATCGGAAGTCTGACTTTAAATACTTCTGTTTTAATTATTTTAAACTAACACATCAGATCAACAAGTTTGGTATCAATTTAAGTTCACTGAAAGCTAATAAAGATATCAAAATAAATTGCAAGAAATAGACTTGTAAACTTACTTTGAAATTGGTCGCGGCTCTGGAAAATTAAAACCGGACCGTTACTGAGGTGTATTGTTCGTCCGCTGGCCGCCGTCAAATCGGCCGAAATACTTGTTGAAACTCGTTGACAGCATTAAAAATGTTGCTGACCGATAAAAAATACGCATAAATGGTAGATTTGATTGCATCATCTTGCAAAAATTGCAGTTTCGGAAGGGAATTTTCCATTTTAACCAGTTTATGTCCCCACAAAGATTAAATTATTTAAATATTTTGAGCGACACTAGACTATTGCTGTAATTATATAACAAATCGTGCATAACTATACTTTCCAAAATATCAAACACATTGTTATATATAAGTCAACAAGATACATTAAGGTTAAGTTATTTTACTGAAAATGGTAGTGGGACAGCGCTAAAATATCTACAGCTACCTTCTATTTTTGAAAATTAAGGTAATATGACTGTGTTTATAAGCAGCAACATTATACAATATTGTTAAAAACTAACCACAGATCCAAATTTTTAGTGTTTTTTATCTTAAACTTAGATATTATTCTTGTAAAAAATTAAAAAAGTTGTGGGACACACCCGAAACACGAATGTACACTTTTTGTGAAAATGACCCAGGTATGGTTTAGTCTAGTGCGCGCGCGCGCCATCAAAGCGATTGTGCGGTGCCGCGGCGGCAACTTTTATTTCGTCAGTTCGTGCCGACAAAGAACACCGCCTGCGGTCGGCTACTAGGGTACTAGGCGCGCAGAATTGCGGAAGAGATTTATCGTGATATTGGCAAGTAACGTGGAAAGTTATTGACCTACGTAGTGCGGTGACACGTTTGTTATGATTTGAATTGAAGAAACCTACGAAACCAAAAAGTTGGTATCAATTTTTAGAGTATTTTATTTTGAGCTGAAACTATGTATAGTGATTCTTTACCAGCTGTTATCTTTAGTGCTTAAGGATAACAATAGGGTTTCTGTTACACGCTGTATAAAACTATTGTTAAATTTATCTATGATTGTTTTTGACGAAGTTAACGCAATAATACTGTTTGACTGCAAATAATACTCCAAATCATGGCCAAAGATAGCCTATTACCTACAGAGCTCGGTCTTGACGACTGAATACAGAAAAAGGCTCTCTCAACGGTTGCACATTATTTGTAGGTGCTGATAAAAAAGATAATGCCATGTTAGAAATGTCATGGAATCGTTTATTACCACCAGCATCTAAGCTTCACTGAACCCCGGCCCAAAACTAAACGCAACGTGACGTATTTCTACTAAGTAGTCTAATATTATAGTAGTCTCGTAATCGAAATAGACCTTATCCTAAAAAATACTCAAAAACAATAAATACCCTAAAACAACCCTGCCGTATTAGTTTCACCCTAAATCTAGGGTAAATTACCCTAAGTTGGCATCATTGCACGTCTGACAATGACTTATTATTGACAATTTGATTGACATGACATTTTAAAAATAATGCAGCGTTTACGGGGACTTTCAGGACTTTACTTTACTAGGTGTAACATTTGGTACCAGTCATATTTTGATTTTCCATTATGGCTATAATATTAATAAAAATAAAATCCATCCTTTTTATCGTATGAAAAAAAAGCAAGGCTAGAAAAGAAATAAAACGTTTCATCTTACGTCAATGTCAAATCAAATTGTCAACAGTAAAAATGGCTGCAGAGGTGGCGTCTTTCATAGAATTAGACATTCTATGAGTATTTATTGTTTATCTATAGCGATAATCTCTGTTGTTTTCTAATGGAAAATCAGTTATTGTTTGATACATTTCCTGTTGTCATGATGTTTCTTGGATAAATACGTGTCTCATTTCTAATAGCGAAGATAGTTTATATCGTGTAGAAGTTCTAATATTTTATAACTCTATCGAACCATATCGCCGCGAATCTATGAAACTGAATCTGTAATTATTATAATGAACTAAATAAATAAACCTGCAAGATGGAAGTCATGAAAGTGTGTCGTATTTGTTCAATAATGGACGTGAAATTACACGACCTGCGATCACATCCATTAGAATATTATTATGAGTATGTAATAGGAACCAATGTAAGTTGACCCTTTGTTTATTTATATTTATTTTGAAATGAATAAAGTTAAGGTTAGTAATTTTGCCATATTTTTGTCTATGATGAATTAACTGCCTTTTAACTTAGTTGTTTTGAATTACAAAAAAATATTGGTATATCAGCAACTGCAAGCTCTGGCTGATGGTCCAGTGTCTTAGGACCATCTACCCCCACTTTACTCACATTTTGTGCTTGAATCCACTCTTGATGATCCTGTGTCAGTCTAATCCAGCAATGTCCCAGGTGGCAACTGTTTTTTATATTTATAATTTTAGTGCTCCGAAACTGAGCTATAGCTGATAATTGGAGCAAAAAAAAACCTTAATTTTTGTGTTTTAGTGATTATGATTACTATTAATAATTTATTCCAGCACCAGTATACCAGCTTGCCACCATATGCCTGCTATGAGTGTGCAGCACTTGTGAGGAAGTTTTATTTCTTCAGACAGAAATGTTTACGGACCCAGGCAGTACTCCATAGCACTACAGACAGTGCCTTTGGCAAGGTAAAAATTACATTATGTAAACTTTAAAATTACTTTAATTTTCTAACACAGATCCTAGTTAAAAAGATAATAAATCTATGTTTTAGGTAAAACCTGAAGATATAAAATTAATAGACAGAAAAGGTCTCCACATCGGCTCCAACCTTGAAATAACGATCTTGCCACACATAGATATATTAGAAACCCAAAAATCTCAAATAAACAAAGAAGTTAAACTTGAACCAGGCAGTGAGGAGGATGACACTAAGTTTAAAATTGAAGATCATAACTATGCGTCCTTTAACTCAATGAATACCTGTATCTCCAGTGATGATGACGAACCTCTATCACTTCATAAGGAGAAGAAAAGTCAAAATAAGGATTCAGATAGTGAGAATGCTGACTTGAAAGAGGAGTTTGGAGGACTCGAAGTAAGATTATTTTTGGAAAACCTTCAAGTTATTTTAAGGATGAATCTTGGCTTCACTTTCAGATAAATGATTGTATATGTCAGAACAAAAAGTTGATCAAAGATTAACATAGTAAAAATTATTTACAGTTTGCTGTAGGAACGGAGGACTCTGAACATTCAATTGAAGTACCTAAAGTAGTCACGAGGAAAAAGAAACGCATGCTGAAAAAAACTTTTAAGCATAAAAAAGAGTTGTTAAACCCAAGCTTGGCTAGTGATGGCAAATGGAATGATTTAGCACAGTACATCAATGTTATAACCTTGACGGTATTTGAATTAGAACGATGTATCAATTATTTTACAGATAATGTTTTTGGAAATTGTTTTCTTTCTTTTTTTCAAACGAATTTGCTGTCAGTTAGAGTAATATTCTTACTCATGTCAATGGATTAAAGTTTAGAGGTAAAGCAATTCTATGGATCAAATTAAAGGACGAAAATACTAAATTATACTGGGTGGCAGGGACATTGACGCACAAATTGTGCGCGCACCTTGTATTGAGTACATAATTCTGAAATTTCAATGTAAGGTCCAAAGGCGGTGAGGTTCAATGGGAGGCCTGCAATTAAATCTTTTTGCGATTATTTGAAAAAAATATCGCAAATATATTGCACTTTTCTATAAAATAACTGTTTTTTTTACTAGGTGCGGTACACTTTCATATTCCAAATTCATGGTTTCAGTTTGCGCGTCGATGTGCCTGCCAACCTGTATTTTTTTTTTCCAAAAACTGACAAAATTGTCACATTCATTTCATCAGTCAAAAAAAATAATGTGAATTTGTTGTTAATGGTATTTTCCAGTTGCAACAGCAGAAAGAAGAGATACAGAAACGGAAAGAGTCAACCAACTACTTGAACTCTCCGTTCCAGTGCAATCTGTGCTACAAAGGGTTCATAGATAATGATGCCTGGAATCATCATGTCAGCAAACATGCTGTGGTAAGCTGTTAAATTATACACCAACTATACCTTTTGTCCATGGCTTTGCCTGTCTAGATTGCGGAAATGATCAATGTGAATGTACAACCGGGATAAAACGTCCTATCCTATGTCCTTATTCAGGTCCTGGGTACCACCTTCGAAGTCTGTTACCTTATTATGTTATGGCATAATACTGCTGAATGAAGGGCGGCCATTGTGGGGGACTGTCTTATGTAATTTTGACGTTCAAAAAGAGTTAACTCTCAGCCTTGTTTGAATAAATGACTTTTGATTTTGAAATGGATTTCGCAGACAGGCAGAGTTACTTTCGCATTTAAAATATTAGTATGGTTTAGTGAACTTCCTTTCAGACAATCATTGTAGTTGGTGTGGTAAGACATTACATTGGTGAGAAGAATTAGCACAATAAAGTCCCGAGTCTGTTTGGGGTACTATTTAATAGCTATACTGGATTTAAAATCGTAACCTGTAAATTCCAAGTGTATTCTATAATACTATCTCATTGTTATTTTTAGTGTAGTTCAAACATTCCAAGAATATATGTTCTTTTGTTTGCAGAGCGCAGGTAGCATAGAGTGTGAAGTCTGTAAGTTTAGGTTTAAAACGAAGCGCGCCTATCAGAAACATGCGTCCAACCACGAGAAGAAATACGCTTGTAAATCCTGTCCATACATTTCTACTAACACGTAAGTATGACTACTTACCGTAACTAAGAAATGGAAAACTAGTGGACCTAAAGTGCTTCCCTGTGGTAAACCCTTAAACTCCTCTAAAATTTGGCTATAACTTCATATTTTATCATTTGTGTATTCGATCTACACACGTCCCATTCATTTGTTACAAAATCCTGATACATAATTAATTAGTGGTGAACAATATCAAAAGCTTCAATAAATTCAATCAATGGATGAAATTGTTGTATGCATAAATATATCCTAAAACAAATATTTATGCCATTAGAATAGTACATAAATATGCTCCTCAATGGTTTATTGTATCTTTGTCCAGGACTCAAGCTAAGCAGCATCAGGGATGGCATAAAGGAATTACTTTCAAGTGCAAATTTTGCGATGAAATCTTTACGTAAGTGCTGAATATTTTATTTATCAAAATAGTCTATAGATTAACGAATGGGTAAACTGTTTGTGCATCATATTTTAGATCAGGAAAATGACGGAAATCAAACGCTGTGATGGGTTACCCATCACAGCATCTGGTTTTTATTTAAATTTAAGACTTGTTTAACGAATTCTATGTCTATAAGCAGCAACGCGCACACCGCCATCTTTAATCTTGACTTAGGTACAACTAGCGGCAAATAAGTCTAGCTCTGACCGTTTATGCGCAGAAATCGAAAATAAGGTATCTCGGGGGAGTAAAGGGGAAACGCGCGGGCGTGCGTAAGCGCTTATTGGCTCTCCAGTCGTACTCTGTCCCGCGCACCGATACAACGCCCCGCTCACTTCTGGTGTATAGTCGCGTTCTAAATTGTATTGTTCTTACCGTTGTTGTTTTCTGTTAAGTTTGAGCTTATTGGCTCTCCAGTCGTACTCTGTCCCGCGCACCGATACAACGCCCCGCTCACTTCTGGTGTATAGTCGCGTTCTAAATTGTATTGTTCTTACCGTTGTTGTTTTCTGTTAAGTTTGAGTTTGTTTTTTATTGACTGTTTTAATTCAGTTTGTGTTTATTATATCGGGTGTAAAAAGACCCTTTCCGAAGCCGGAAGCCACATATTCTACCCATTATTTGGATCATTTTTTTCCACTAGACCATACCTGGGAATCCACTGGTTCTGAAGATATTGAAGGTCAAAGTCGCATTTTTTTTTTTTTACTTTTTTGCGAAAATGTATTCCACGTGTTATTACTAAACTTTTTTCCAAAGAAACATTACCAAAATTTTCAATTTTTCTTAACAAATAACACATTTGAAGTTACAAAAACGCAATGTACATCAAGCGCACACTACCACGCACGTCACGACTGTACGACAACAAGCGCACGATACAGTGTCTCGTGGTCTTGAACGTTACAACGACCCGTGTTTGTAACAGCTGATCGGTTGTTAGTGCCTACATTTCGTAGATACATTTGTTGAAGTTTCTGATTTCAAAGACGTTGATTATGAGTTGCAGGCAAGTCCGTTGTCTGTAATGTCGAAGAACACGCCCTTGTAAGTACTACAAGTAGGTACATCTTATCACTAAACTTCTTGCAGATTCAATTAAAAATGTTGACGAAGTTGGTCCTCATTCGTTTCGTTTACAATAAAAGTAAACTGCTAGTCTAGTGCGTTATTATTCTAAGTGCTTACTACCTACATTCAAGCAAATAATGAAGAATTAATTTTATTATTACTGCACAAATTACCTACCTACCTATCAAAACCACTTTTTGGTTTGAGCTATTCATTCACTAACATTACATAACATCACGATAAATGATAAATAAATGATAAATGATTTATTTCTGTAAGTAGGTTTGTACAAACACTTTTACACGTCAATCATATTTTTTTTAAACTAGATGAGGTCGGCGTTTCCTATCTGACTACTCTGAGAAGAAAGGCCGAAACAAACTCAGAGGTCGCAGTCTCTTTTAAAGTCCAGACATAATCTTGGTCAGATCATGTGAAGACCATGTGGATTGGTGTCTGAAATGGTCTTTTGAGGAAAGAACCACACAGGTTGAGTGGACCTGTCCATTCAGTGCACGCATGTATCAGCAATCATACGGCTCAACTCAGAACTTGAGGAGCTCAACGATTTGACGAACAATACCAAAGAAAGGACGCTTTGTTTCCCCGAAGGGTTCGGCAGAGATGTAACTGTAGCAGGTGCACCCACATTTTGCCAGTTATGTTTAAGTTCCATGTAATAGGGGGCGAGCCTATTGCCATCAACCGGGCAGACATCAAGACTCCGAGCTGCTACTGAGAAATTTCAGATAGAAAAATCAAATAACACTGCCCAACCCGGGAATCGAACCCAGGACCTCATGCTCAGCAGTAGCGTTTGCAACCACTAGACCAACGAGGCAGTATTTATTTACTACTTATGGTAAAAATAAAGGTTTATTCACTTTATTCACACGAAGCTATACCTACTGCCAATAGGGTGGATATTTATTCATTGTAAATAAACGTGTATGCTGGTAATAATTACATAATGCAATTGAAGTGTTTTAGTTTTTTTCTAGATTTCGTCATCTTAAGCTGTTTTCAGACCAGCACGATTTATTGACACGACACCGGTTATTGTTATACCGTGAAGTTTTGTATTGTTCGTGTCGCGTCGCGCGACAAATCGTGCTGGTCTGAAAACAGCTTAATTAGGTAGCTGTGTTCCACAGAATTAAAATAACATTGATTAGGTATTTAGGTAGGTAACCTTATGATAGCCCTTAGGCGCGTATTACACCGAAACGGCGTAAGGTGAAGGCGCGGCGCAGGCGCAGCGTACGCAGTACATTTTGTATGCAGGCATGATCCCGCTTTTAAACGTTTTCACACAAAATGTACCGCGTACGCTGCGCCTGCGCCGTGCCTTCACCTTACGCCGTTTCTGTGTAATATTGACGTATACGTCGCGTCGTATGACGTATTACGTCTTCCGTTTACGTTTCCATAATTTGGTAGATCCTAATAGCGCAATGATATAAAGATACCTAACGTTCCGATCGCGCGCGCTTCGCATAGATCAAAGAAAGCCGCGGCTCCTTTATGCCTACCGCGACGTTTCCTGAGGTAGCTGCGCGGTGCGCGCGGGGGTGTGGTGACGTGATGCGAGAGCTCAGTGATTCGTCAACTTATAACTGTCACCCCTCCCTCACCGCGCACCTAGGTACCTCAGAAAACGTCTCCAGCAAAACAAGAAATTGATCAAATTTTTCAGCATTATTAGTTCGGTTTCTTACGTTATCGAATGCGCTTGTGTTGTTTTTTCCGAAAAGCATTACCTACTTTTAAGTGTAGAAACTCTGCTGCTGTGCTGTGACTGTGACTGCGTATTGGCTGGCACACGAAGTATCTGTGTTTGAGTGCGTACTTGTTTGTTTGTTAGTGCTTTTGTGATAATTGTTTTAGTTGCGAAAATGCCGTTTCACGATTATTCGGCGCGCGAGTACGTTAACATGGTGTACTGCTACGGTATGGCCCGAGGAAATGCTGCCGCAGCCCTACGACTTTACGGTACTGAATATCTTACCGCGTTTCAGCCCTCTGATTCACGTATTTTCACTCGGGCAGTGCAACGGTTATTGGACAAACAGCCGATCGTGCCGGTTTCACAGGGAGGCTGCAGGCAAATAAGACCGGCGGCAGAAATGGCCATCCTATCTGCAATGCGGGAAAACCCACGTCTGGGAGTGCGTACAGCGGCAAAAGTATTGCGGAGACGCCATGGCAATCGCGCTAGGTACGTGGTGTCTCATTCCACTATGCACAAAGTACTTAAAAGAGATAGGCAACGGCCTTACAAAATTCACCGCGTGCAAGCGCTCGTGCCGGGCGACACAACACGCCGTATGCAGTACTGCAGGTGGCTGTTAAGGCAGGTCCGAGGATTTGTGAACAACATTATTTTCACGGACGAAAGTACCTTTACAAATAATGGTATGTGGAACCGCCGTAATTCACACTATTGGTGCTCCGTGAACCCAAACCAAACCCAGGAAACGGGTTTCCAGGCACGGTGGAAACATAATGTGTGGGCAGGCATTGTGGGAAACCAGATCCTGGGCCCCGTTTTCTTGCCGCCCAGAATGAACGTACCTAACTACCTCGAACTGATCAATGGTTACCTGACCGACACGCTGGAAGCCATGCCATTGGTCCAGCGGCGAAATGTGTGGTACCAGCATGACGGCGCGCCGCCACACATTGTGAGACCGGTTCGTGAACAGCTGACGCAACTGTTCGGCGACCATTGGATTGGGCGGTATGGGCCCCATGCATGGCCTGCACGATCGCCAGATTTAACCCCTCTGGATTTCTTTTTGTGGGGCTACGTCAAGGATAGGGTGTTTGACCGTCCCTGTGAGACCGCTGTTGAGATGCGTCAGAAAATTATTGAAGTTTTTGATGAACTAAAGCAGCTGTCAGAGTGAGAAGGAATCCTGGAGCGGGTTCATGAAAATACGCTGAAAAGGGCGCGCGTTTGTCTTCGCGTGGGAGGTCGGCAGTTTGAACCACAGCTCGTGAGTGTCGAGAGGCCACCAATGTTTGATGATGACAGCGATGGACAGTAGGTAAGTGCCCACACAGGCTAAAAACAACTAAAATCTAGTGTTTTTAAGAGTTTTAATTTAAGTAAATGGTTGTACATTTATCATGGAATTTTTTTATTCATTTCGCTCATACCGCGTAGAGCGAAGGGGCGGGGCTTAACTCACACAACAGTACTGTGTCCGTTCAAGCCTGGGTTCGCGTTACATTGCGCGCAATAAAAAATGGCTTTATTTTATACCTTAAAAAAAAAAATCGGTTCCCAGCAAAATTTTTTGCGCAAAGCTACTTAGTTATACGTACAGTATGCGTAGTTTACGGCTTTGTGATGTGTCTTTTTACACCCTGTATATATACGGACCACCTACAAGAAAAAGGCCTTATACGGGCCATAATAAAAATTGTCAAGTTTTTTTTAATTTTATTTCTACCTCATATTAGTGATGAGACTAGTTTAAACGAACTAGCTTAGATATAAAAGAAGGACAAACAAAACACGTTCTTAATTAGTAAGGATTATTGTAATCAATTTGTAGAGATAACAATTACGTGCGCAACAGTACCTATACGCAGCTATTCCCTCCACGTTTCGTGCACCGCTAGATTTACGTGCCGCTAGCTGTATTGAAAATTGTGTGTTGTAGAAAGATTTGGGCCATTTTATGATAAAAAATTCCCCTGTAGAATATGGACGTCTTACATGAGTCATGTGCGTATCAAACACCCGTCAGAGTTCATATGCGGCTTTTGCGGTTACTCATTCATCAGCAAGTTGGGCCTCGCCATGCACAAAACTATGATGCACAAGGATGTTCAAGTAAGTATTACTCTTAGTACCCAACTGCGCGACAGCACAGACAGTATTATGTTTTTCACGCGTGTATCAAAATAAAGGGTTTGAGTAGACCATTCCAAAAATATAACACTCCCAAACAGCATGTAAATAAAAAAGTAAAAATAACCAACTGCTGCTGCAAAGTCTGATGAAGTTAGTATAATTAAATCTGAGATTTACCTTAGATTAGATTAGATTTGAGATAACTTGGATTAAAATCTATCACTATAGCCTGACCGATACCGCTGTACCGCGCCTTAGGAATGCGCGGGGCGACGGGACGGGACGCTGTGAGTGGTGACGAATGAGCGGCTTGCACTGACGAATCAGCGGCCTGCACTGACGAATCAGCGGCCTGCACTGTCGAATCAGCGGCCTGCACTGGCGAATCAGCGGCCTGCACTGACGAATCAGTGGCCTGCACTGACGAATCAGCGGCCTGCACTGATGAATCAGCGGCCTGCACTGACTAATCAGCGGCCTGCACTGATGAATCAGCGGCCTGCACTGACGAATCAGCGGCCTGCACTGATGAATCAGCGGCCTGCACTGACGAATCAGCGGCCTGCTCTGCTCCCCCGTCGCGCCGCGCCCATACCTATGGCGCGGTACAGCGGTATCGGTCAGACTATAACTAACAGATAAAAAAATGTCACCATACTGCTTGAAGGTGATGTATAGAACTTTTTAGTTGCGGTCGTATATTTTGTTTATTTTTACTCTGACATTTAATAAACGCTTTGTATGTTTAGGAGAAAACAGAAGAAGGTCCGTTCTGCGAAGAGTGTGACGTCAAGTTCATATCGACGGAGGCGTACAAGAGACACATGGTCATGTCCACTAAGCACACCCAGACTACAGACTCTATGTGAGTAAATATACGGTTCAGTTTCGTTTGTTTATTTGAAATTTAGTACAAGTCGATATCAATGTTCAAGTTCAAGAGACACATGGTCATGTCCACTAAGCACACCCAGACTACAGACTCTATGGGAGTAGATATACGGTTCATTAGACATCAATGTTCACGAACAAGGGACATGGTAATGTTCGTCAAGCACACGCGGCGTACAGACTCTTTATGAGTTTGATATACGGTTCAGTTTTGTTTAATAGTCAAGTTGTTATTCAACAGTAAAGGCTGTCGGACTTGTGGCGCGACGTTCGGGGACTCTGAAGAGTTACGACTGCATCATCGTAAGGAACACACGCGGAAGAGACCCAAGAACTACGGAAAGAAACGTTCTAATCTCAATTGGCCTGCCAAATGCGAACACGTATGTACAAATAATGTATTATTATTCTGTTGAATAAGGTATTTTCCAATTTATTAAAAACTATTCTTATTTGAAGATTGGGATTAAATATGTAATAGAAAAATAAAAGTAAATTGATTTATATCCATTTTCTCAATTAAAAACGATTTAAACCAAATTTTATTTTTCGTTGTTTTGAATTTACCGCCAAAACGCACCTTACGATGACTTTTCATCACGTGACGTCAACTTTGTGTAAACTAAAGTAGTTAGTAAGTAAACAAGTGAGTCCCAGGCGTTAGACTGCGAGGCGTTGCCCTGTTCATGAACAGGGAAGGAGAAAAGTTGGCCATAAGCTTCTGTGTAGGTTCAAGCCGAGTTGGAGCCCGGATACCAATATCACCAGGCCTTGCCGCCTTGATCAACGGAAGTACCACCAAGACGAGCATGAAAGGCAGCAAGTATGCTGCACTGCCTCGAGTGGAAGTAGCCTCTCACCGATGCCGTCTAGTGCGATCCAAAGGAAAGACGGTCGCACTTTTCGAGTGGGGAGAGGAGACCCCATTTGCCCAGTCATGCTCGTTTCTTCAAAAGATCAGGGAGGCAGGAGAGGACACGTCAGTCACAGCCCGCATCATCAGCGTCGACGCGATGGTGATAGAGGGGGAAAAAGGGGACGTCGCAGACCGCTTTGGCTGTCTAAAAGCCTCTGAACAACACGAGGTAGCCATCTACGAGACAGAGGGGAAACTCTGAGTTTCCTCAAAGCCCCTAGACGACCAACAGCCAGCGCGACGAGCCCCACAACAAACCCGACCACTCAAAGCGGATCTGAGAGGGCCCAGCAGAAGGCAGCCGCCGAAAAAGCTGCAAGGGAGCAGAGCACGACCACAAGCCCGGAGGGATGGGCCCGGTCAAGGAGTCGCCAGAAAGCCTTCGGTACTTTCCTCAGTGCACTGCTTCCGAGCACCAGCGGTGCATCACCACAAACCGGTCAGGAGACAGCGGTGAATAGGTTCTTTGCCAAACAAACGAGAGAACCAACACCTAAGAAGCCCACACCAACAAGAGCGGAGAAAGGGCAAGTCAGCCTGCCGACCCTCGCAGTAAAAGCGGGCACCACGGACCATGTGAAGAGCGCCTTCCTTGAGTACGTAGCGATCGTGAGAGCGACCAGAGAGGTCAATCTCGCGACATGCAGGAAGATCCTGCAGACCTTCCATAGAAACACAGAAGGACTGCTGGGGGTACTACTCAAGGAATCAGAGGCAGCAGTGTACGACAACGCCACATCCCAAGTCATCAAAGGGGAAATGACGGGGTCGTACATGGTAGCCTACAGCGCAAAGAGCGGGTTCGTGGCCCTGGACGCAGAGGAGACGGAATGCCTGGGCAAACTCAAATTCAGCGTACCAATTGACGACCCGATAGTGGTTACGGCCAAATGTACCAAAATCATGCCGGACGATCAGATCCTCGAAATGGCACAAACCATTTTGGGAACTTCAGATGTCCCGGCATCAGAGGAAGTTTGGGCGGTACCCAATATCAGGTGGGTCAACGGGGTTCCGGGATGCGGCAAGACAACTTGGGTGGTGAGCCACTTCGATGAGGAGAAGGACGTCATAGCCACCACGACAACCGAAGCTGCCAAAGACCTCAGGGAAAAGCTAGCGCACCGCTTAGGAGACAGAGTCAAAACAAAGGTGCGCACTATGGCCTCAATCTTAGCCAACGGGTTCAGACCACGAGAGAAATGCTACCGTCTTACGGTAGACGAGGCTCTCATGAACCACTTTGGGGCTATAGTCATGGCAGCAAAGTTGTCCGGAGCGAGCGAGATTGTCCTCATCGGAGACGTAAACGAGCTTCCATTTCTGGACAGACAGAACCTTTTCGAGTTAAGGTATACCCGTCCGGACTTGGTGGCTGGCATCACCCAGGAGTTACTCTGCACACACCGCAATCCGATGGACGTGGCTTTTGTACTGAGTGAGATATACTCCGGTATATTCTCCTCTAAGTCGTCGCTGTCGGAGGTCCACTCCCTGAAGGTGAAAGGTTATACGGGAGCGCCAATACCGTGCACCGCCCAAAACACCCTGTTCCTGGTCCATACTCAAGGGGAGAAAGCTTCTCTGAAGAGCCAGGGATATGGGTCCGGCGAAGGGTCGCGCACGTTGACCATACACGAGGCTCAGGGGTTGACCTTCGACAGCGTCATCATCATTAACACCAAGTCCAGGAGGCTCAAAATCCACGACAGCATCTCCCACGCGGTAGTGGCGGTGTCGAGACATAAGGTCAGTTGTGTCTACTACACCGACGACGCCACGGGCCGCCTTGCGAAGAGAGCGATGGGTGCGCCGACTAAAATGGTCATCGAGTACAACGTTAAGATGGCCATGCAGCACCGAGACGCAGTCGTTGTGGAAGCTCTGCTCAGGCTAACGAAGTCCCTGGTCAGCAAACCTCACCTAAATAACTAAACACCACCTAACAAGTCCCAATCCAAACCCAAACCAAAACCGAACCAATCTAACCTAACCAAACCTAACCCGATTGTAAACAATGTTTAAATAACAATATGTTAAATATAAGAATATGGTAACTATAAGAAATAATATAAAAACAAGACAATGCGAAACTGTAGTAGAATAATTAGTATATAAGATAAAAATTGTAATGCCTGAAATCAAAAATAAAAAACAAATCCTATATACAAACATACAAAAAAAAAACATGAGCATGTGTAATATAAAGTAAAAAAAAAAAAACATATATAAGAGAATGGACTCAAGTTAGTATTCTAAGATAGTAACAACATGTCCGTTGTAGGAGGACAATAATTGTAAACCCATGTCCGCGGTAATCTTTCAAAAAAAAAAAAAAACAATTGAGTGTTGTGTTAATAATTAACATGATTTTTTACAGGTAGAAAGTGAAATCACTAGTGTGCAGTGCCTCTGTGCACAAATACTTCTAAAATTGCGCCAAACTAAGTATTTGTACTGGCGCTGTTTACACAAAGCTGACGTCACGACGTCACGTGACAAAAGTCATCGTAAGGAGCGTTTTGGCGTTAAATTCAAAACAACGAAAAATACATTTGATTTTAATCGTTTTTGTGGAGAAAATGGATTTAAATAAATTTATTTTAATTTTTCTGTTAAGTATATCGTCCCAATCTTCAAATTAAAATAGTTTTTATCAAATTGGAAAATACCCTATTATTATCATCATCTGCCTAGCCTTCTCCCAAATACGTTGGGGTCGGCTTCCAATGTAACCGGGTAACAGCTGAAAACCAGTATTTTAACATCTATCGACTGCCTATCTGCTCTCCACAAACCTGTTACTGAGTAAACGATACCCATTGGTAAGATTGGTTGCCAGACCTCTTCTGACTACCTGTAACGAATGTCGAAGATCTACGTAAGACAACCGGTACCAACAGCTTTACGTGCTTTCCGAGGTACGGAGTCAACCATCCACGAACCTACCGCGGCAAGCGTAGCTTAACATTCGATTGACCCGTGAGGTTTTTACCATTTAGCCAGGAGCCTATCTGTGTTTACTGAAACATGCGGCTTTTTTGGGAATTTTTTTTGGGATTTTTTTGAATTTGAACTAAATTACCGTTTCTCAAATGTTTTTTTTCTTACCATGAAGCAATTCTATTAGCTCAAATTTGGGTGGTCTCCATTTGACAGGGAACATAAATCACTTAATAGTGGAATGGATCAAAGTTTTGTAATAGGTCTTTAACTGTTCTGTTTTCATAGTGAAACATGATTTGTTTCAGTGTTCAGAAGAGATCCCGAACGCTCGTGAGTACTGGACACATTTCCGTCGAGCACACCCCGATAAGAAGTACCCCATACAGAAGAACCACATATGTGATATTTGTGGCAAGGGTTTCAGGGTATGTAATATGTTAATAAAATCACTCTTTTGAAGACACTGATATAATCACTGCTTTGACTGAAAGGTGGGAAAATCGGTCGTCATGGTATGGAAATCTGATGCGAAGGAATGAGGAAATTGTCGTGAAAGTAGGTTAAGGGCCAAGGTAACTATGACTGGACTGTGTGAAAGATGATGGCTGGAAAGGGGTTGACGACCGACGACTAAAAGAGAAGTATGAAAAATACATGTTACGCTGACCACGAATAAACTGGGATATTAGCAGGAGAATTATTACTACTGCATTTATTTTTACACGTAAAAAAACACAATTTAATGGTCATTAAAATCCGAACAACACCCAATTGGATAACGCAACAATATTCTAAATCAGAGTAAATTGACTACAAAACAGGTTACTAGTACTCGACTCCTGCGCATACTGGAAAGAAAAATAAATAAGTAATCATGCGCATATTATCACACCTGTTTTCCCCGCAGGTTTAGGCAGAGTTGTACCTATAGTACACCCACATTTCGCCAGTTAAGTTAAAGTCCCAGGAAATAGTGGCCGAGTCTATTGCTAACAAATGGCCACAAATCCAGACTTCAGACTGGTACTGAGAAATTCCTGATGCCTGATGGGGAAACCCTGTAACAAAAAGCAATCAATATAATTAATTGAACTTTTCGTTCCACTATCAACAGGGTAACGCCTTCCTGATATACCACAAACGCACGCACTTCGAAGAGCGCGCGTACAAATGTTCGCAGTGCGACAAAGCATTCTTCAACAGAACCAACTTAAATGTTCATGAGAAAACGCACTCGGACAACAGGCCTTATCCTTGCACTGTTTGCTTCAAAGCTTTCAAGGGCAAAGGAGCCCTTAACAGGCATTTTAGAGTGAGTATTTTATGTATTTTTTATATCACAAATCTGCACGTCAGTCATAAGACTTGGCTTACAAAAACCGCCCTAAGCAGTTTGTAAATAAAGACGCTTTCAGTTCAAAACTGATACCGTTTGACTGAATAATAAACCAACCTACAGGCAATGATATTATATGAGGTAAATACATTACACATATTCCGCAATTTCGATGTTCAAATGAATGAGTAAAAAAGGGATAAAACTATGAGTTAAAATGAGAATGAAATACATAAGATTGGCCATGTCTGGGACGTATCTTCCTATGTTGATATAGTATCATTGCCGGCAGGTCCATGAAGAAATATACTCAGACAACAGGCCACATCCATGCTCTGTCTGTGACAAAACTTTCAAGTTTAAAGGAGCACTAGATAGACACTTTTTAGTGAGTATTTTAAATTTCCAGGCTGCTATCATTGTCACACTAGACATTACGAGTTCAGAAAATCATCTTTTTGTGCAGCTTATTTGTGTAGAACAAACAATTTTCCTTTTCTGCTTTCTTCTATCAAACTTATCACGTCTGTATAGTTTCGCCAATTATTATAATTTGAAATTGTATTTATTGGTAACTAGCTGTATATTGCTATTATATTTTTCTAAAATAATTTGTAGCCATATACATAAAGAAAAGAGACTTTATCTATACTAATAATAAAGCTGAAGAGTTTGTTCGTTTTTTGTTTGTTTGTTTGAACGTGCTAATCTCTGGAACTACCAGTCAGTTTTTTTGTTTTTTTTTTCAATTGTATTAGATATTTATCCCAATTCTTGAGAAAGGCAATAGGCTTAACTTTACGTTAAGACCCTTAAAATTCGAGCAAAAACAAGAAGTCAAGCAAAAACAAAACGAAAGTCAGAAAGAACGGTAAGGGAAACCGAAGTAATAGCGGGCCGTGATGCAATGCGACGGGGTGGGTCGGAGGAACAAGAAATTTAACGCGAAACAAGTCGCAAGAGCTCGTACTTAAATATTAGATGTTGTGATACCTACCTTAGCTACTTACAATGCATAACGAATTCTACACAATATAGCCTCATCATCGTTTCAGCCGAAAGACGTCCACGGTTGGACATAGGTCTCCCCCCAAGCTCCGCCATTTCAACCGGTTCTGTGCTTCCCGCATCCAGCGGACTCCTGCGGCCCTCACAAGGTCATCTGTCCACCTTGTGGGAGGCCTTCCAACTTTACGTCTACCGGTACGCGGTCGCCACTCCAGAACTTTTCGGCCCCATCGGCCATCTGTTCTGCGAGCAATGTGCCCTGCCCACTGTCACTTAAGTTTGGTAATTCTTCGGGCTATGTCGGTTACTTTGGTTCTCCTGCGGATCTCTTCATTTCTGATTCGATCACGCAGGGAAACTCCAAGCATAGCCCTCTCCATCGCCCTTTGGGTGACTTTAAGCCTTCTTATGAGGCCCATTGTGAGCGACCACGTTTCGGTTCCATATATCATCACTGGCAACACGCACTGGTCAAAGACTTTCGTCTTGAGACACTGCAGTATGTGGGACGAGAAGATATTGCGAAGCTTCCCGAACGCTGCCCAGCCCTAATATAGCCTAAACTTGGTCAAAATCACTTTTTCCATTGCATTTTTGCAAATTATAATATGACACCTATGTCTACCGAAAAATTGCTTATTCATTCAAATGATCGCCTATCTCCCTTGTTACAGAGTCACACGGGTCAAAAGCCTTACGAATGCGAAGTATGCGGCAAAGGGTTCTCTCAATCAAATAGTAGGAAACTTCACGTTCGAACGGTACATCTGAAACAACCCGCGCCCTACGTCAGTCGCAACCGTCTTGAGAGGCGGAAACAGGGACCTAAGGACACACCAGCGCAGCAGTTCATATATTGAAGACTGAAATAAACACAGAAGATAAGGAAAACATCATGTATTCGAACCGAAAATTCAAAGACATTGTGTCATCCGCCAACTGCTCTGTCCTGTGTGGCAGATTACGGCCCATAAAGGAGGCCAGAGTCCCAGCTGTGGGAACATTATATGCTGTTATAAAGTCTGGGTGGAATTGAAAAAGTCACATTGGTACTTGCCCGTATATACGGGCAAGTACCAATGTGACTTTTTTCAATTCAATATGTACTTTCTGCTTTTATCTTGGACATTACTGACAGCAGTGAAGGAAAAAACATTGTGAGGAAACCAGGATCTGTACATCCCTACTAATAATATAAAGAGGTACAATTTGTTTGTATGTAGGGGTTAATTCTACGGAACGGTTGGACCGATTTTGATGAAATTTGGTATGGAGATTGTTTGAACCCTGGGGAAGGCTAAGGCGGTTTTTATCGACATACTACGAGGGCGAAGATTAATGGTTAATATGAGTTTGAAATCGCCAACTGGTCTTGGGCAAGCAAAAGCATGGTGATAAATACTCATGCCTTCTCTGTATGAGAAGTTTTTGCCCTGCAGTAGGACAGTAATCGGCTGGCATCATGCTATAAGCACTTGAAGAATCATAGTTCAAGCACAGATTACCAGATAAATCACTGTATGTACTCACGCGCGCAAACTACCTACGGACCGCCGGGTCACACGCGACCTATTTCTCAGTAGGTTGCCGACAGCTGCGAGGTGCTTACGTACGCATATATTTCAATCGACCTGACAATAGGACGTCGTTTCAAATTCTTATGATATTGCTCGTTCTGGTGTTTTATTGCCGTTGTATGGATGTAGATGCCTGCTAGGGGTGCGGGTTGTTCGAAAGAGATACCGTGGCCGCTGGCACACAGGAAACTGAAGGAACACGGATGGGTTTTAGTCAGTAAAAGATTGACACGCCCTCCGCCCAAAGCGGGAGAAGTGATTTGATGGTTTCCCACCCCTATTGGTAGGTACGTAATTACTTCTACCACTGTGCTTCTACTATGCGTTTGAGATAAGCATAGAAAGGTGAAAATGACCTCCATTTATCAAGTGTCATTTGAAAATTCCGTTTAGCAAAAATCTACTTTGTCTTAGTTTTCAATAAAATTTATTATCTATGTGAGAGAGAGAGAGAGAGAGGTGGAGCTACACAGGAAGAATATCACTATGCCGTTTTCAGTGATGGCAGCCCTCGTATTATGTTTCGTCAGAAATTATGTTTTTTTTAACTCTATTTATTCGTTTACAATGTGGTTTACGGAAGAAACCTGGAGGTGGTTATGTGCATAGTATTTTTTTTACGATTTATAGGCAACGAATTTTTATGTGCCCGAAAGTTATGTTTGCTTTACATTATGTAATTTTATACCAAGATCTTGAATTATGTTTAGAATACAAAGTAGGTTTACTCTTGAGTATGGCTCGCATCGAGTCTGGATTTTTTACTAACGTAGTTGTTGTTTTGTTAGCAATATATCAAAATCAAAATCAAAATCAAAATCAAAAGTCATTTATTCAAACTAGGCTGAGAGTCAGCACTTTTCGAACGTCAAAATTACAAAAGACAGTCCCCCAAAAACGCCCACCCTTCGACACTTCCTAGTGCTTTAGCTGGGAAGAAGAAGTGGCGCAACAAACTCCCCAGCAGCACAGCTGTCTGATAAGTTGGAAGAACTTGATTCTATACAGTAATAGGCAAGTAATTAAATTTCATAAAAAAATGGAAAAATCAATATTAAAAATAAAAAAAAAAAAAAAATGGTTTATAGTCAAATAAAATAAACAATGCCATGGAGTAACTCATATAACCTGTCAGTAGGTAAGCTAATTCTGGTGAAAGAACACAAACGTTGTCTTGAGTTAATCACAGCGACCAACAATTCTTATCATTTAAGTAGTCGTTGATAGAATAGTATGCCTTCGAACAAAGATTTGATTTTACTTTAGCTTTAAACGCATTAAAATGTAAATCTAGCAAAGAAGAGGGAAGCTTGTTATAAAAGGTGATACCGAGCCCAACGAATGAGTTATGAACTTTATGAAGCCGGTGAAAGGGACCACGTAGTTTGTCCTTATTTCTGGTATTAATATTATGAATATCACTGTTTTTAGTGTATAAGTGTATATTTTGCCTAATATATAAGATGTTAGCGAAGATGAATTGTGATGCCACCGTGAGAATACCAATATCTTTAAAAAAATCTCTCAGAGAAACTCTAGCACCTAATTGGTAAATTGCACGTACAGCTCGTTTTTGCAGAACAAAAATATTTTGAATGTCAGCGGCTTTGCCCCACAGCAGAATGCCGTAGGACATAACGCTATGAAAATAACTAAAATAGACTAACCGAGCTGTATCAACGTCAGTGTATTGTCTTACTTTCCTGACGGCGTAGGCAGCCGAACTGAGCCTTCCCGCTAGGCTTGATATGTGTGATCCCCACTGAAGTTTGGCATCTACTGTTATGCCCAGAAAAACTGCCGAGTCTACAGTTTCAAGCACCTCATTTTCTAAGACGATGTTGGGTCCCAGATTTTTTACATTCGGCAAAGCGAACTTTATACATTTTGTTTTCTTAGCATTGAGAACCAAATTATTCGTGGTAAACCAATCCGTAACCATTGAGAGTGCACTGTTTACGTCGTCAAAATCTTGTCTATTCCTGTCTACCTTAAAGATAAGAGAGGTATCATCAGCAAACAGTACAACGTCACAGATACCCTTTAAATAGAATGGTAAATCATTAATGTACACTAAGAATAAGAATGGACCCAGTATTGAGCCTTGAGGTACACCTAACTGAACTGGTAGCCCGGAAGATTTCACACCATTAATATCTACACATTGGTGCCTATTATTTAAATAAGAGTTTAATACGTTAAGAGCTTCATTTTGAACACCGTAATGACGTAATTTACGCAAAAGCGTGTCGTGGTTTACGCAATCAAATGCTTTGGAAAGATCACAGAAAACTCCAATAGCATTTTGTGAGTTCTCCCATGCGTTAAATATGTGTTTCAGCAGGGCAACACCCGCGTCTGTAGTCGAACGACCTTTTGTAAAACCATATTGTTCATCATGAAGGAGGCTATTTAAATTAAAATGTCTTAGCAACTGCTTGAGTATTAACTTTTCAAATATTTTACTAAATGCAGGTAAGATAGAAATGGGCCTAAAATTGCCAACGTTATTTTTATTACCCGATTTAAATAATGGTATGACTTTACTACTCTTCATGAGGTCAGGAAACGTTCCTAAATCAACACATTTATTAAAAGTAATAGCTAGATAGGGGGCTACGATGTCGATTATGTTACTTAAAAGTTTAATAGAGATGCCCCAGTAATCACCAGTGTTTTTAGACTTAAGTGTGTTAAAAATATTAACTACATCACGAGGTGTTACATGTTCGAAACTAAATAAGAGACTACATTTGGGCACACTACTATGCAAAAGGTTTTCCGCTTCAGACGGGGACGAATTTAAGGTGCGAGTCGTAGTTAAAGGTATGTTGGCAAAAAACTCATTAAATGCCTCAGCTACGTCAGCAGCTTCATTAACTAATTTATTGTTGACTATAATCTCTAGTTGCTTTTCCTGTTTAACCGACTTACCCGTTTCATTATTAATAATTTTCCAAGTGGTTTTTACTTTATTATTGGAATTTTTAATTGTATCGCTTAAAAATTTTTGATTTAGCAAAGACACAGATTCTTTTAAATAATTTTGAATAATTTCGGACATACTCTAGAAAAGGACTATCAAACCTGTATTTTTTCAAACCATATAACTCGTATAGTCTCGCTCTACTTTTATAAATACCTGGAGTGGCCCATTGGTTGAAGCCAACGGAGGTGCCATTAATCTCAATGGTTTTGGTCTTGAAAGTAGATTGGTATTCTTTTTGCACAACTTCAAAAAGTGATCCAAAGATTTTATTAGGATTCTCGTGCTCTGCTATAGATGATATATTCCGCCAGCGGTTATGGCGTGGCGTGTCATTAATGTGGTTTTATGTTTACCTACAATAGCTGTACAGACGCCAGCACGTCAAGCTACCCCAAACTGTCAAATTTTCCCAACTGAACATGAACCTTATGCTTATGTTATAAAGTTGAAAATCTATCAAAGAAAAATGACAGATTGGGGTAGCTTGATGTGCTGGCGTCTGTACATAATTTATGATATATAAAGATGAACTTCCTTAATATGTTAGCTTCACAGCGACCTATTTAAGGACATTGAAAAGTGCAGAACCCTCAGAAAAACGCTCGCTCGCTTTATGGCATTGAAAATTACGCTTTTCATTGGTCTGCGAGGGTGTCTTATTGGAACTTGATCAATAATGGTTTAAGCACGTTTTAATAGAGTGCCATTTTCATTTGAACATGGCAAATGCTTGAAAAGAAATTTAATTTTTACAATCTTTTATTTACGCAAATGTACGCAGTTGTACAATTATCTAATAAAAAAAGTTAATTTCGTTGATGAACTGAAAATAATCAACTTCATTATTATACAGCCACCTTTTACTAGTTATAACAGTAGAATACCATAATAGTGAAATAATTTTATACCTAGGAGCGAGAATTTTATATTTATTTTCTCTAGTATTATTTATCGTTATCTTAGAAATCAGTGATCGTAAGTTGTAGGTATTGAAGTTGTAATAAGACAAATTTTGATTGTGAATATGATTATTCATGTAATGTGCTTTATAGGAAATATATTATTCATATAAATTAATTTTTTTTATTTTCCAAACGCTACTAAGCCTCCTCATAAGGACTACTTAAGGTCCACACCACATCAGGGCCGTAACCGGTACGTGGACAGACCAGGCTCAGTTAGGGGCGTTTAAAAAACAGGAAATAAATTTTATTTTACTTCCTGTTTTTTAAACTTAATGGCTCGCTCGCTTAAATCTGCGCATCGTTGCGTATGTTTCCCGCAGTGAACTTTGTTACTAATTTATCCTAAATCTTCGTCCTGATCACCATGTAGCCATAACCTATTAATTAAGACCTTTTCAACGAGCCCAAACACGATACTTCTGCTGTTTGTTGGTGAGTTACTTGGGTATACAGGTGTTGCTCCAGCATCAGTTCAAGGTTATTTTGTTCGTCTAATATCATTGAAGTAACAGAATACCAAATTTCGACATGATCGGACCCGTGGAAGATGCGCAAATCCTTTCATCAACCAGAAAAGAGCTGATAATCTGCAAACGGCTGAACCGATTTTGATGAAACATGTCTAATAACACTCCCGACTAATTCACCTTACAAACAAGAGCTATGTTGCCTCAAACAGACACACACACGGACACGTCAAACTTATAACGACGTTTTTGCGTCGGGGGTTAACAATGACGGTTTCTAGCGGTCATATACGTGATCTAACTCTGAACTCAAATTATTGATGTGAGCGATAATTTACAATTCGGAAAGCGGGGAATTTCATGCTTATCTAGGGTTGCCAACATTTTTTCGTTTTCGACCCATGAAAAATATAGTTAGTGCACTTCATAGAATATAGAATTTCATGAAAAAAGTGGGTAATTTTTTTTGCACGCATCTTTAACAAGTTTATTTATGAAATTGAAGAGTCACAATATAATGCTTTTTTAATTTAATGTAAATCAAAATATATTTTTTATTACTGAGATTCCTACTACTTCTGTTTCTTTCTTCTCGCCATTTTCGAATTCCTCGGAAATATCCTTTCCGTGAATCACGAAATGACCAGATCAGCACCCTAATTGTGTAACTAACGATTAATCTTAATCTGTTTCGTTTTGAAACAGATTGTTAAACCATTGCTTCATATGTTCAAAAGATGTTTCTGCTCAACAACGTAAATAACGCAATGAATATTTTTTTTACTGTCAAATTGAAACAGATTATGATTAATAGTGAGTTAAGCGATTATTGTACTGACGCCAGCAGGTCAACCTATCCTAAACTGTCAAATTTTCCCAATGGAACATGAACCTTATTCCTCTGTGATAAAGTTGAAAAACTATCAAAGAAATTTGACAGATCAGATTATAGTAGCTTGATGTGCTGGCCTCTGTACAAGGTAAGTTTTATGCGGTCTGGGTGAGGGTACTCTGGAACGCTTGTTTTTCTCCTGTCCTCGTTTAACCACTCCCCTTTACGACATACTCCCTTCTGATATTACCCGCCCAATTAACATTCCTTTCCTATTATCTCAAGCCCATACCCCTGCAGTTAAAACCCTTTATAAATTCATTATCATTAATAAAATCCAGTTATAGTTGATATTTCTAGTTACATATCTTATACTTACTGAATGTTCTAACATTTATTTTGTGACGTTTTACATTTACCAACCAAAAATGTTTTGTCCTTTTTTTAGCATGGGGATCCATGGATGACACCGCTACAAACACTGATCAATAGTTGTGTAACAGTTTACGATCATTACCTTCTCGTACCTTGACATTGGCAAAATCATCGAATGTTACCGATGGAGCCAGAACCTTTATGAATAGAATAGAAGTTATTAATTTGGCAATAATGAAAAGTTCGGAACGCATTAAGACAGATGAGTTCAGATATATGCTATTGCATCAGTCAAAAGTTAATGAAAAGGCACGTTCATATTTTTTTTTAATAAAATATTTGTTTGTTAGATTTCGATGTTGAAAATATAGTATTTTTGCGTACTATATATGTTTCTCCAACAGTATTCATAGTACGCAGAACCCGAAATACAGTACAATACTATATAATATAGTACGGTTGGCAACCCTATGCTTATCAGCTGTCGCCTAGAGATGGGCTGAGTGATGATTTTTCTGTATCGGTGACTGCATGACAATGACAAAAAAATATCGGTGACGGGAACAATGACAAAATCATCAATGATTTTTATTTGAGTATTAGATCTCGTCACTTCATTTGTGAGTAGATACTGAATGATCGCGGAACGGTTTAGTGAAATTATCATTAGTTATTTATGTAGGCATGAGTCGAGTTTGTCAGTTGGCCGCGTAATTTAAATTTTCTTAGTTTGTGACATTCATTGCAGGTTATTTAGGAATTGATTTATCGTTATGGAAATCATTAATATGTTTCCATTAGTGATATTTGCTGCAAGATATGACTATTTAGTATATCATGGCAATTGGTCGTAAAAACTTGGTGGCGTAAATATGCACCTCCCCAACAAGTAATATTCCAATCTTCCCTTCATGCTTTTTCCAGGCTTAGGACTAGCAAAGACTAGCAAAGTAATAGTACATACTTAGTACCTACCTAATATAACGTATGTAAACCCAATTTAATAATAGCGAGTCAACACATTACCCTACGTATTTCGTACGCGTAAAATTAAATTAGGGTGGTTGTTCGTCGTCGTCTATTCAAAACAATGATTCACGAAATACTAAATGCTAGATAAATTGCATACGTGATTTGCCGCGCATTTCGCACGCAAACATAAACAATGCAAGTGAAAGCATTGTTGCCGTTCCGTGCGCCCAGTCCCGGTCATTTTATCGAAACATGTGAGTTCCAGTCCAGTATCGCCGATCGCGCAGTCTCGCAACGTCGTAATTCACAGTCACACCGCCCGCTGCGCCCGAGACGGCCCGATAGGCCGATACCGTCCGATCCGAATCACCGAAGTTCGCGTTCATTGTCATTCTTGTAATGATTTTTAAGCATTGATGCTTTTGTCTTTGTCATTGCATGATGAAATGATTTTAAAATATCGATGATTTTTACATGTGACATGATATCGGACTCATCTCTACTGTCGCCTCGCCTGTCACTGTCACGTATTTCAGGTGACATTTGCCTATAATTGTAGTACAATTTCAGTAAAAGTATCCTAATTTTGTGCATATAATATTGTGCGAATCGTACGATAAGAAGCATGTTCAAAAGAGGTAAACAACTGATAAAGTAGTTAAAATCTAAACGTGTGTGCAAAATGTCTGCGTCCCCGACGACCCCCGATGCAGCGCATCCTCGATTTTTACAGCAACCCATTCTAAATCTTGGCGGTACAGTATTTCAGTTGGTTTATAACTTTCTTCTTAACATTATTGTTGTTACTAACACGAGTCTTCACACATAGTTAGGTTACACCACCAGTTTTGGTGGCGAATATATTACCTGATTTTAGTACATTATTTTTCCTTAAATCTTCGCCAAATAAATTCATTAAAATTATAGTTGCGCATTAACTTAATTCTACATAGCTAGCACATATTTAATGTTTTATTATTATACTTATCAATTTGTTATGATAACCTCAGAATAAAAATCTCAGACAAGAAATAAAAATCTTTAATGCATTGTAATAAAGATTTGTTTGCATTGAAACAAGCGTGTTTTATCTCCTAGTGCCAATATTTTAAGAGATTAAACATTCACAACACATAATGTATCAAAGCAAGTTCTCAAGGGACTTTTGATAATTGTGTTGTTTTGGAAGTTTTGTAAATTTTGGAAAAAGCCTAACTTTTTTTCTTTGCTATTAAAATAAGGACTTGCCTTTTAATTGATATAAGGCCTTTTATGTTTTGTAGATGGATTTATTTTTTATGAATTTACATCTTGTTTCAGGATTATCTTTGAAGTTCTCAGCTAAATATAATTTAAAGACTTTCTTGACACAAAACTATTCAATGGATTCTTGTGGTCAGTGTGAACCAGCACGTAATAATGTTTTGTTTTTCATAATTCACTTGTTATTCGTTTATTTTGCATTAAGAGTCCCTAACAATTTCGGCGCGCTACTAGATTAGGTAAATATCGGAGCGCAGTGTGTCTGTGTGCGTTCGAACTATCGCTGACAATCGTAGTGTGCGTTGAAGCGGGAAGAAATAATCTTGATCCGTAACCGATATTATCAGCACTATTGTTTTTACTTACTAGATTCTGTAATACTGGATGGATGTTATTGTGATTATGACGTGTTATGTTTAAGTATCCTATAAAAATATATTTAGGTACCTAGTACGGCATTCACTCCTACTATAAAGTGTGACCAGCGCATAAGGTGTTTACCTTATGCGTTAGTCACACTTGATAGTTACAGGAGTAGGTGCGATATAACACGTGTATCCAGTTTTAATTACACGTGTTATATTGTACCTGAGGTGTAAAGATAACGGAGAGTCCTGCGTACCTTTATTTTCTCCGCTGTATGACCGCAGACTACAAATGAGAGTATAGAATACCGAGCCTACTTTTCGTATAATAAAGCTAAAAAATAATTTGAACACAAGGTGGAATTAACGAGCAGGACATGGAGGAAAAGTAGGTACATTCAGATTGAAGACATATAGCAAATTTTACTCAATCGGCACAATCTTTTGTTTTTCTTTTTTAGCCCATCTTAAACTAATTTAAAATATTGTTTCCCTATAATTGTTTTTCATTTCAGGAGTAGCAGGTCGTGAAAATAAACACAAGATACTTTTTAGTCGTTTTTTAATTAAAACAGGTATACCTGTTTTACGATAATTTTATCGTTTTAGAGTTTAGTACGAGGTGTTTCGAAAATCCATAGAACGTGCTTGTCTGGAATCGACAATTTTGGGTAGTAGTAGTAGTTTCGGTGTCACTTTTAGTATCCTGTCTACTTTCAGAGGTTGATCCGGTCCAGTCTACACGGCAAACAAATTAGTGTTTTTTTGTGATATGCAACTGGCCCTGTATTTGAAAGAACCAGTCGTGTTTGGTGTTTACTGTGATTATTTCGTCCTGTACACTCCAAAACTCGATATTTTTCGCTCTTATGAATGAATGCCGACGGCGCCGGCATTCATTCCAAAAGCAGATAAAGGGCACTTTATTTCTATAATACCTTCATGAAATAAAAACATCTGGTACACCACATGCCTTACTGCGCCACACAAAGCATTTGTAGCGGTGCCGTTTACACAAAGTTGATATTACGTGTGGTCACGTGATAAAAAGTAATCGTAAGGAGCGTTTTAGCTGTAAATTCAAAACAACGAAAACTAAATTTGGTTTAAAATGTTTTAATTGAGTAAATGGATTTAAATCTGTTGCATATTTCGTCCCAATCTTCAATTAAAAATAATTTTAATAATTTGGAAAATACCCTATCCTGGGGGTACTCAGAATCCTATTGCTAGACCCACATAGCAAAGACACATTACTATACCAATTTACTAGTAACTGTATATGTTTGAAATATACATACTTCCGTGGTATTTTTATTTCTTGTAAGTGGCCATGTTTCTGAACTCCTTGGTGACTTGTTCTCCTTTTCATCCCTATACAATATAAAAATACATATACAACACCTACGGGAAGTTCTTTCTTTACGTCGGACTAGAGGAGGCGACTAAGGGTACTAGGGGCCTAGTGCATACCGTTGTAGTACCTTGGGTCTCCCGCACGGTGGCGGGTAAACCACCAACAATAGCATTACCAAGGAGGGTTGGTGTCAGGCTGGCGGCCAACTGTTAAACTTTGCCAAAACCCAAAGCAACAATCAGTGAAAATGAAATGATGTGCGATAGAGCTAGGGCGTACCCCACAGGTGACGCGCAGGGGCAGCACCCGGGTACTGTGGGAAATGGGCAAGGGTTGTCACACCAGATAATAAATTGGGATAAGGGCGCGAGAATGAATGATGATTAATTTATTACAAGTATTCAGTGAGTTTGCACGTTAATTAATAGTCGAAAAATATCTTGTTTCCTCCTTTTCTCCTACTGATAATGAGCCTGGTGTATCCTGTTTGTTAGTGGAACTGAAAATATTAATAATAAATTTATTATAAAATTAGTAGGTACCTACCTATAAGTCAAAAAGTCTATTTAATTTCTAACAGGCAGATCATGAAACTTTCGTGATTTATGTAACTACTAGCTGTGCCCGCGACTTCGTTCGCGTGCATGTCGGAAATAATAATGTGTCGCTTTGACGGTGTAGGTACCACTCCTCCGATCTTCCGATCTATCCTGGTAGGAATCTACCACAGCTTTCGAATGCAGTCCAGAGCCTAGAGACAAAACACATTACTCTTGGCGTTCACGCTAAACGGTACGCCAAAATGTATGGGAATGACATTACCTGCGGAAAGGACACGGTAATGTCATTCCCATATATTCTGGCGTAGAGTTTAGCGTGAACGTTAACAGAAAGGTGTTTTGTCTAGGCCTGCAGGCGTCTTTAGGGGTTATAATGATATTGGGACGAAGTCTCACTCAGATTTTTAAGAATAAATATAGATCAAAGCGCCTGGTCGAGGCTCATTTTAATAGGTCTTTACCTATGAAATTGCCGTTTTGTATGAAAAAATTTAAACGAATTTTTTTCATGAATTTTTTATTTGTATTAATCGAAGTAATCACCCATGCAATCAATGCATCTTTGCCATCGCAGTGGCAGTTTATTGATGCCCTTCTTAAAGAAATCAGCTGGACGGGAGGCAACAAATTCTTCAAAGGCATTTTGTACTGCCTCTCGGGTATTAAATTTTTTTCCCGCCAAGAAGTTATCCAAATTCTGGAAAAAGTAGTAGTCTGTAGGCGCAAGGTCTGGTGAGTAGGGCGGATGACGGAGAGCTTCCAACCCCAGTTCTTGCAACTTGGAGACCGTCTGCTGTGCAGTATGAGGTCGCGCGTTGTCGTGCAGGAGCAGCGGAGACGAGCGATTGACCAATGCTGGTTGGAGATGCGCCAGCTTCTCCATCATTGTGTTCAGTTCTTCACAGTACACATCTGCAGTAATGCTCACCCCGTTTGGTAAGAAGCTGTGATGAATCACACCGGCGCTAGACCACCAAACAGTGACCATCACTTTTCTAGGGGTAAGTTTTCGTTTAGGGCATTGTTTAGGTGCTGAACCAGGATCCAACCAACTTGCTGAGCGCTTACGGTTATCAAACAGAATCCATTTTTCATCGCAGGTAACAATGCGGTTCAAAATTCCTTCATTTGTGTGTCTGTTGAGCAGTGCAAGGCACGTCTCGACGCGTACTTCGCGCTGGCGATCATTGAGTTCGTGGGGCACCCATTTGTCAAGCTTTTTTACCTTGCCAATTTGACGCAAATGGACCAATATTGTTTTGACGCTAACGTCGAAAGCTGCTGCTAATTCAGCCGTAGATTGTGTATCATCAGCTTCCACAATCGCCTTTAATTCGTCATTGTCGACCAAAGTCTTCGGACGACCGCGAGGATCATTTTTCAGGTCGAAATTTCCAGAACGGAAGCGAGCAAACCAATAACAGGTGGTGCGTTGGTTTGTAGTGTTAGCTCCGTAAACGTCGTTGATGTTGCGTGCCGCTTGTGCCGCGTTGCTGCCACGACGGTACTCATATTCCATAATTACTCGAATTTTTAACGTATCCATGATGACGAAAAAGATTGAAATGCGATGAAAATGTAACACTAATCAATAAAGAAATGACTGCTTTTAGAAAAAAAAATCCATGTTTTTAAAATAAAATTAATTTGAAATTAGAATTCTTAGCCAAACAAAAATTATTTTGATTTGAAATGGCCAGTACTGCAGAACGGCAATTTCATAGGTAAAGACCTAATATAATAAATGTGCACCTGCCGTAGGTACAATAAAAGCTCTTTATTCGCGAGGTATACGTTCCGTAAAATACCTACCGCGAATACAGAAACCGTGACTATGGAATGGTAATTTATATGGGATTATAGGGGATACGTTCCTAAGTGACAAAAAAAAAACCAATTTAATTGAAGTTTTTGACCATATTGATTAATTGTATGAGCGTGATATGGATGCAAGCGACTCTCCAAGGCGTAAACGATCAAGCATTTCTATGCGTTAAACAGATTTTTTCGCGTCGAAAATCGTTTTTAAGTAAAAAAAAAATTTCAACATTTTGCAATAAATGGAAAGATGAAACAATAGGTAAAACACGCAAAGCGGCTCGTAAGGATGGAATGTCTATTAAGTCGCAGCATTTATAAATGTGGGGGCGGCCTATGTCCAGCAGTGGACGTCTTTCAGCTGAAATGATGATGATGATGATATATAAATATACTTTATGGTGATGAGGTTGGTTTCATTATGTTTGTTTACATTCTCAAAAAACTTTTTTCAAAAAAATACCAACCGACTTCCAAAAAACACTACAAAGTGCAAAATAACTTTAATTTCGGAAGTCGGTGACGTTGGATGTGTATTTTAATTATTTGTCACCGCCTTCCGAAATTAAAGTTATTTTGCACTTTGTAGTGTTTTTTGGAAGTCGGTTGTTATTTTTTTGAAAAAAGTTTTTATTTTTCACTTTTTTGTTACCTACCATACACCAATTCGAAATTTCATCATCCTTTGGGTCAAAACAATGCATACTTATTTATGTGATAGCAACATTCGCGGTTGATTTGCTGTAATTTTTTGAAGAGTTCCGTTGTCTGTTTCCGAAACGCATCATCAGATCTATATGCAGGGCCCAATCTACGGGGGGGCAAGCCGGGCAAATGCTCAGAGCGGCAAAAATGAGCGGCGGCAAAATGTATACTTACAAACATACCTACTCTCATGAATTTTTGTATACTTGTTCAGAAGCCGTAGTAGACTAACGTATGTGAATATTATATAGTTAAAAGAATATCACATAATTATGGTCATACCATCTTTGATGGTGTTAGTGCAAAGGGCGGCGAATGTTATTTTTGCCCGGAGCGGCTAAATAGCTAGATCGGGCCCTGTCTATATGAAATTTCAATGGGACCATTTCGGAGTAAACCCCTTTCGAAAAAAAAAAGAATTTTGCAAATCCGTCTATATACGACGGAGTTATGCCTGAACATACATTAAAAATATAAACATGTCGAATTGATAACCTCCTTCTTTTTGAAGTCGGTTAAAAACACCGACCGCGGCGAAGGCGGCTATTGTAGATGTCAAAGGCCGAACCAATACAGCGGCGATATCATTTGACAATGTACTTTAGGCGAAGTTGTAATAAGGTCTATTTCACTTTTTTATAGTCCATCTGACGACGCGTTTACAAAGGATATTGGGTTGGATACCTATTGGAATCCTTTTTGTTATTTGTTAATATGTATGTACCGATGTACCGATTAGACCCGCAAATAAATAAATCTTTAGCCGCGGATATAGGAATTGGGTCGCATTTTTTTAATCCGCGAATAGTGAAAACGCGAATGAAGGAAGCACGAATAAGGAGCTTTTACTGTACTTACTCAATAAATCGACTGCGCGTCTGGTTGAGTGTGCTGAAGCATTATTCCACGCGGGGGCGGGCGCCTATCTCGGCCCGTACAGGCGCGTGTCTTTTAGCTTTGTTTATCAAACGTTGACCACTGAATAAAACCACAGCAGTGGGAATGCTCTGCACGGACTGCGATAGGCCTCGACAGGTAGCAGTGCAGTAACACCTGACGCCACCTGTCAGTTAACGGCCCGTGGGACCATGGCGTTATCACGATGAAGAAAGATCACGCTGTAAAGGTGGATACTGACCGGCGTCACGGGTCAAAATGCACCTAATATGTTACCAAGCAAGTATTCGTGCAGTCAGTAGTACCTACGGCAAAACATGCGAGCGAGCAACACTGATTTTAGCACACGGCGTAAAGACATGCTCGCTGCGAATGTTACCATTACCTACGCCCCGTAACGTCGGTCATTATCCACATTAAAAGCGCTGTTGAAAAAAAAAACCAAACCAGGCAAAAAAAACTATTTAATTGTATAGCACGGGTTTTCTATGAACATAGTAAGTACGATGTTGTTGCTACGTAGTGCCATACCGCGCGCGCCCCCACCTCTCTCCCCGCTGCTGACGCAGGAAGCAGGAAGAGAGAGCCCGATCCCGAGGATAATGGACGTAACAGAGCGATCCTCCGCTACTCTCAGTTACGATGCCTTTTTATTGTAAATTGTAATCAAAAATGTTTCAGTGTTTCTTTTGTTCAGCCATACATTTATTTGTAGACCAATAAATAATTATATTTAAAGAAGCGACTTTAAAATTGTCAATATTTTACTATTGTGATTTCTATTGTTCCTGTGTAGGTAATGTATCCTTTGTTGGAGATGCCAAATGGATAAATTAATACATTTTTAAACTTGTTTTAACTAAGAAAATGCTTCTCTGTAAGCGATGTTGCTCGGAAGAGCATCGACATAACTACAGTTGCCCGTGTGAAAACCTATCTATTTACTCATACCCACCAGTAGTTATGGTCGCAATTTTGGATTTTTTTTTCCTGACTTTCACCATCCGACCTCGCTTGAACCCCTCCCCACCTCGAAAACTAACATCACGAAAATTAGCACATAAGTATTTACAACTCTTTACTCCCAAAACTCCCATTATTTGAATCGAGTAATGCTGTAAACACGCATTTAAATTTAACATTATCAAATTTCGCGCGAAATCAAGTTGTTGTCTTTGCATGTTTGCTATTCAAACCTAGATGGCGTTACTGACGCTAGAGATTAAGAATTTCTATGGAGATGTTCCTCTACTCTAGCCGCTCTAATTTTGCTTTATTATGCTAGATGGCGCTACTAAGACTTTTATCACAATTAAAAATGAGATTTCTTCCCCTCTATTTGTATTAATTTGATTGATAAAACTAATAAATATTTATCTAACATTGCATTCTAGGTATATGACTCAGAACACCACGTCAGTTAATATTATCACAACTTTTTATTTGAAATTCTTTTAGCTTTTTTGATTCGTGGGAATCAACCACCAACGGAAAGCGATTTTAGTAAACACAGACACAGTAAGTAACTTAAATGAGAATGACGTGTTAATATTAAGTACTCGTTAGTACCGTTTCACGCCAATAGATGTCGCTAAGTGTTTCAACATTACGTAAATAAATTCTTCTTGAACACTTTAAATTATTTAGATAGGTTGACTGAAGCGATTGCGATGAAACAAAGACTAATATAAACTCTGAGTTATAAACAATATTTGAGTATGAAAGATAACCATATTAGTTTCGTTCTTTTGACGTGATACTTGATCTATTCAACATAGAAACTGAAAAACCGAGCTACAGACAAAAATTTTGATGAGGGTTAAAATGTCATCTGTTGATTATCCCTTACCACCCCAAGCAATTATTTTCGAAATATTTTAAATGTACAGAAAAAGTTCCTTTACAGATTTATTATATGTAGTATAGATATAGATATAGATATAGATAATTATGACTAGGTAAATAGAATACCTCGAGTCCTTTTAGCTCATCGATGATGTTCCAGGTAATAATTGAGTTTTAGTGGATTTCTGCCTATTTAATTATCTACAAATATAGTTAACACAATTTTAGATAATATAGAAAAACATAACAGTAAATTAAAACTATTTTCTTAATTAAGATGAGGGGAACAATTATTATTTACATAAGAACTGCACATGCCTTTCGTGATTTTCAACCTTTGATTTTTCCGTGATAGTAAGGTTCACCTTTCGACCTATTTTCTAAAAATTAAACACTAATTTAATAATAGTACAATACAAAACAGTAATATGAATGAATAACATTAAGAAATCACAAAGTGTCACACTATGCATTAATAAAATAAAAAATACTCACAAGTCTCGAAACTGGTTACACCTAGTACAAAATCACGCGCGATTCGAGAATTACGTCGGGAGCGGCGAACTCACGGGCGACACAGGTCCGACGTTGGGAAGCCCTTGGGCGCGACTGAACTGAATGCTACCAGCGAGCGCATCGGTTTATAAGGCATTATTTAGATATTTTATTAGAATTAAATAGGTTGTCAAAAATAAAATCTAAAAATTGATTTTGGTAGATAAACACTTCAATTTTTAAAATATTTAAGACTTATTGTTATTTTCGATAAATTCTTACGTGTACACGCTGGTATTGCACATGGTTTTATTGAGTTTTTTCAGCGTAGATTCCATTATTTTTAAAGTACTATTTCAATGAATTTTAAAAAAAGATATCGTCTACCTACTCATATACTATATGCCCAGTATTTAGGATTTTTTTCCAGATTGTTATTTGCTACCAGTAAGTAAAAAGTAGTAAAAGCAATTGAAAAACCTGGTGTTTCATGATTACGTAAAAACGTGTGTTATATTTTGATTTTTCGTAATTTGTGTTGAGTAGTTGTCAAAATTTAAATTCGTAGACTTACTAGATAAATAGATGATGTTTACTGTCCATAAAAAAAAACACACAGATATCTTAAGGTTATTGAGAAATTTGCGCTGAAAAATGTGAATTTCCTGTTTTTAGGCCGCGAAATTGGTAGGGGCTCTTAATACTGTTCTAACTTTTTTTTAAACTAATGTTTTATGCAATTTGCAGGCCAGTGTCAGGTTGTATGTTGATTACAATATGATTTGTGACCATGTCAAATATAACCTCACAGGATTAGAATCATTAGAATCAACATACAACTTTTTAACTTCAAATTTGCCTCAAATGTCATGACTTAATGAAATAATAATTCAATAGGGTAATCAGAACTTAAAGAGATGTCTTTTATAAATACCCACATCTCTTGTATGATAATTTTTTATAATTATGATTAAATATTTTTTACGGCCATGATTTAGATCAACATTCAAGCTATTACTGACCTGCCAATTGCAAAAACATACAAGCTGTTACTGACCTGCCAATTGCAAAAACATACAAGCCGTCACTGACCTGCCAATTCCAAAAACATACAAGCTGTTACTGACCTGCCAATTGCAAAAAACAATAGAAAATTTGAATTTCGTGGGGTACCCCCTCACATTCTCGCCTTAAGTCCTCTCAAAATCACTCACGTTGTACTGTAGTGCTAAATAAGTAGTTGCTGCAACTAGTTGTAGCAACTACTTAAACAGCAAACTAATCTCAACCTGAGCCAGAACAGTTTCTGCCAGGGGCCAGGGGTGCGGGTTGTTCGAAAGATATACAGTGGCCCCGGCACACTGGCAACTGAAGGAACACGGGTGGATTTTATTCAGTAAAAGTCTTACCCTCCCTCCTGCTCCACCCAGAGCGAAGTTATTTGAAGATTTCCCACCCTAAAAAAAAAAAAACGAGAAGAGTTTAGAAATTACCTTAGAACTGTCTGTTTCTACATTTAGCTAAATTCTGGATTCTGGAATTAATTCAAACTCAAAGTATATATTCCAATTACAGGCACTTTTTAACCCCCGACGCAAAAACGACGGGGTGTTATAAGTTTGACGTGTCGCTGTCTGTGTGCGTGTGTGTGAGCGTGAGCGTGTGTGCTTGCGTGCATGTGTATGTGAGTGTGGGGGTGTGTGCGTGTGTGTGTGTCTGAGGCAACATAGCTCCCGAACGGATGAACCCAATTTGTATTTGTTTTTTTTTTTTGTTTGATCACTGATGGACTAATTCACCTTGAATTAGTCCATCAGTGATCAAGTCGAAATTTGGTATTATATTACTTCAATGACATTAGACGAACAAAGTAACCTTGAACCTATGTTGGAGCAACACCTGGAATTTCCAGGATACCCAAGTTGCTGTTTTATTCCGAACCTGACCCGAAATCCTAACCCGGTAGCAGGTTAGGTTAGGAACTTAAAAAAAATTGTAATATTTGTTCCGAACGTAACACTCTTCCTATCCTGACCCGATTTATCGTTCCTATCCTTACCCGAATTGTGATGTAGATAGGTTCCCTAGGTATAATTTTTATTCTAAGAAAGAGGAGAGGGGAAACCTATAAGGTACAAGATACATTTTTATTCAGTGCGCAAACTTTAACCATGAATTCAGGATATCATTCTAGACCCCCTAGTGTAGAAATTTTTCAACAGTTACCTATACAAGAAAAAAATCTGCTGTTCCATACATTTGTATTGTACTTTTGCTATAAAACAAGATTCTCTATATGCTCGATTAAAGGTATTATATTTTGGAATACTGGTATTCAGCTGCATCCGGTTAGACTGGAAGCCGACCCCAACATAGCTGGGAAAAGGCTAGGCAGATGATGATATTTTGGAATATGTAGCAACATACTTGTTGAAAGTATTCTATTCTTCATAAATCCCCCTTATTTATAAACATTTCTTATGGTTAAGTAGTGATCAGCGTCTGTTTAACCTTAATTTTTTTATGTTTAATCACCTCTTAACTGTAAGCAACGTTTATAAATAAGAGGATAAATGTATTTAACATGATTAGCTCTTCATTAATCACATAAACTATTTTGTTAGGTACTGGTTTCTTTTGAAAATCATATTTCTTTTTTAATATGAGTAAAATTAACAACTGCACTTAGGTTCATTATTCAGACTGTGACATGATGGTTTAATTTTCAGGGTTAAAGATAGCGCTGGTCCAGTTAGCAGTGGGCATGGACAAGAAAAAAAATGTAGCTGCAGCAGTACAACAAATACATAAAGCCAAAGAAAGTGGGGCCCAACTTGTGGCACTGCCAGAGTTCTTTAATGCACCGTATGGCACCAGTTAGTATTACTTGTGTGAAATTTTTTGTATTAATAAAAATATTATTTTAGATTTAGATTGGGCTTCAGGAATTTGGCAACCTGTTGTTGGACTCTAGTTGTGTCCTTTTCACAGTTTTAACCCGACTGCGCCAGAAGAACGGTTATGTTTTTCGAGTGTACATATGTATGTATGTATATTTATTTGGCACGCTCTGTAGCCTAAACCGCTTGATCGATTTCAGCTTGAGGTGCCGTTAGATTCAGCTTAATTGTGAGAGTGACACCGGGTATCAAAATTGAAAAAAAAAAGTGTTCTTGAGTGGGCTATCCAAATAAAGGTTTTCATAAATAGGTCTCATTAACGTGAAAATAATTTTATTAACTAAAAACTTTTTTTTTTTTCCATATATTTATTTATTGCAATCTATCTAATTAATATTCAGCAATAGTTCGGTATTTGTTTGAGTTAGGCTTGTGCGGTACATATCCAATGACAGGTCCGCTTTGTCTCAGTCACAGTCTATAGTAATAGGTCCTGCGGGTTTTTTCGTTTAAGCCTTCTTGGCGTTGTTGGTTCGCTCATAAGACGCTTCGCGAGTGCGTTAGGATGGTGTGTGATCCTCGATGCGTAAACTTTCATTCTGTCTTTTATTTCTTGCTTGACTGTCTTCATATTAAGGTCGTGGTGTAATCTTTCATTGGTAACGTACCATGGTGCATTGGCTATCATTCTTAGCATTTTGGACTGAAATCTTTGAAGGATTTCAATGTTTGAGTTTGCTGATGTACCCCATAACTGTAAGCCGTAACACCATATGGGTTTGATTATGACTTTATAGAGTAGCAGTTTGTTTTCCAGTGATAGCTGTGACTTTTTGTTTAGCATCCAGTACATTTTTCGGATCTTTTGTCCCATTGCTAGTCGTTTGGTGAAGATGTGCTTTCTCCATGTAAGTCTCTTATCCAGGTACATACCTAAGTATTTTGCCTCATCGGCTTGTGGGGCTTGGACTCCATTTATTTTGATTGGAAATGTGAAAGTTACTTGCACAGATTTCGATTCGTTTGCTTTGATACGCCAATCTCTCAGCCATCTTGCGATGTCATCAAGGCTATTTTGGAGCTTCTGGGTGGCACGTTCCGGGAGTTCATCGGAAGACAGTACAGCCGTATCGTCGGCAAAGGTACCCGTTATGGTTACGTTGGAAATAGGTAGGTCTGCAGTAAAGAGGAGATACAGGATGGGACCCATAACGCTACCCTGCGGTACGCCTGCGTGGATTTCATTTAATGACGTTGTTTCTTCGCCTTGTTTCACAAAGAAGTGTCTGTTTTCGAGATACGATCTGATGAACTGGTAGAATTGTATTGGGAGTTTTTTTTTTTAACTTTGTACAAAAGCCCATCGTGCCACACGCGGTCAAAGGCTTGCGATATGTCAAGAAATGCAGCTGTACAGTATTGCTTGCGTTCAAATGCGGTGTGAATAGCACTGACGAGCCTATGTACTTGCTCAATAGTACCATGCTTTTGCCTGAAGCCAAACTGGTGATCGGGGATTAAGTTTCTTTCCTTAATGATTGGCATTAACCTGTTTAAGAATAGAATCTCCATTATTTTTGATGGTATTGGTAGAAAACTGATGGGTCTGTAGGACTTAACATCATCTGGGCTTTTACCAGGTTTCGGGACCATTATGATCTGTGCTACTTTCCACTGCCGTGGCACCGCTGATCTTCTCAAGATAGAATTGAAGATATATGTTAGGAAAAGTATACCTTCTTCGGGCAGTTCGTCTAGAACTCTCGCAGTTATCAGATCATATCCCGGAGCTTTCTTTTGATCAAGTTTTCGGATTGCTTGTTTGACTTCTTGCTTAGAAAAGTAATTTATTGGAAGGTCTAATTGATGGGTTTCATTTAGGAGCTTGGATACTGTTTCAATCTGTACAGACCCTTGATCAGGATTTGGTAGGAATACCTGTTTTAAATGGTCAGCAAAAGTTTGAGCTTTTTCAGAGTCTTTTGTTGCCCAGCTGTTATCTGGTTTGCGTATAGGAGGACGTGTGACTATGGGGCACTTGAGATTTTTTGTCGCCTTCCATAGCGAATAGTCAGACGCAGCACTGGGGTTCAAATCCGTAAGATATGCCTGTACATTCTGATTTTCATCTTCACTTAATAATTGTTTCAGCTGAGATGTAAGTGAGTTGAGTTTAGTTTTGTCAGCAGGATATCGTGTAGTCTGCCATAATTTTCGAGCCTTGCGTTTCTGGGCAATCATTTCCCTGATGTTGACTGGGTATTTTTTTATATTAGAAATTGTGTTCGAGTTTTCTGGTTTAGCAAGCCAGGCAGAATTCTGGATGCAGTGGTTAAAGTGTTCAACAGCTTCTTCTATGTCTTGATCTGTTTTAAGCGGTATTTTCAAGTTTAGAGATGCTGATACCGACTCTCGGAAGTAACTCCAGTCTGTTTTTCTATTATGTAGCCCACATGGTTTTGTTATTTGAGAAATTTTCCTTTTCAGCAATATTTCGACAGGGGAGTGATCCGATGACAGTTCAGAATTATGAGGCTTGCATGTGAAGTATGCGCTAGCTATGCCCTTCACTATTAAAAAGTCTAACATGTCTGGCATCTTTCTAACATCGGTGGGCCAATAGGTTGGCTCCCCGGATGAGATACATCTAAGATTTTGGTTTTCGACAGCCCTAAGCAATTGTCGGCCTTTCGGTGTTACTATCCTTGAGCCCCAGTATGTATGTTTAGCGTTATAGTCACCGCCAGCTACGAAGCGTTGTCCTAAAGTGGAGAAGAAATTTTCATACTCGGCCTGCTTTATATTATGTTTTGGCGGGCTGTAAACTGATGAAACTGTGAGTGGTCCGGCCCAGTCGTCGACTACTATATTTGTCGCTTGAATCTCCGACGTGCAGTAATTTACGGTCTCGTGGTGTCTGATTTTGTTTCTTATAAGGATAGCACTTCCTCCGTGTGCGGTGCCATCAGGGTGCATCGTATGATATAATTTGTAAGAATGTATATTAAAATGACTCTTCTTGGTGAAGTGAGTCTCCGTTACCAGGAGAATGTCTACCTGGTGCAACTCTAAAAACGCTTTCACCTCTAGGGTGTGTTGGGACAGCCCATTGGCATTCCAGATGACAATTTTTATGGAATTGAATTTGTCATTCTGGTCGTGAGACTTAGGAGTAAGTTGGTCACTGTAGTAAGCTGCTGCATCATTTGCTTCATCATTATTAATAACTCACGAGTTTCATTTTTACTCAAGTCGGCTTCAGGGATAATATCTTGCCCGTGAATTGGATTTGATGCGTCTTTAAGAACGTCACTGTATGTTTTATGGTATTGATGTTTCTTGTGACTTGTTGTTTGTTCTGTTTGTTGTAATCGTTCGGATCTTGTTGAGGAGCGTTTTTTTTGCTGTTTCAGGGTGAGCAGGAAATTTTATTTTTTGCAGTTCTCTATATATTTGGCATCCTTTATAGTTAGCAGGGTGATTTCCGTCACATAAGGTGCATTTAACTTGGTCAGATCTAGTTTTCCGCGGACAGTCTGACGACAGATGATCTCCTGCGCTTTTGATGCATTTAGGGTTCCGACGACAATAAGCCTTTGTGTGCCCGTACTGTTGGCATTTAGCACACTGTGGTATCTCACGCTTTGGCCGAGGAGGCTCGAAGGTTATTCTACAATTTAAAAGGCACTTGACCTGATATATGATTTTGTTGTTATCGCTAGGTTTTAATTCGACAATAAACATTGGCAATGGTTTTTTAGTTTTCATTTGTTTAATATTCCAAGTATTAACACATTTGTGGCCTAGGTCTGATAAGGCTTGTCTGAGTTCATTTAAATCCGTGGATGCATGTAGGTTTTTAAGGACCACTTTGAACAGGCGCGGTCGCAGCCTGAAATTTTGGAGGGGGTCACTCACTACACTAATAAAAAATTGATATTTGGAATAAAATAAAAATTATTGCACAAGACACAATTTTATTTTATACATTTACCTATAAAACAAATGGAAGTCGTCTTTTTGTATTTGCGAATCGGGTAAGTATTCGACAATTAACTAATATTTTAAATTTTCCTCAATCACAAAACTTAACAACAAGAATCAAAATTCACAACTAAGTAGACAGCCTATATCTTGAATCTTTACAATAAACCGACAAATTACATTATTATAATATTGATAAACAATCTGCTTAACGACGCATATCGATTTTGCTAGGATTCCCAAAACAAAACGACGTAGTTCGGTTCCTTGTTTCTTAACTAGATGTCATTTCCAAGTTATTTTGGCCATCGTACGTAGTTCGTAAAAACTCCACTAGATGTCAGCAAACTATAAATTTATCGCTGTTACGGGATAGCTAGTATTTGGCAAATTTTTGAGATTTTTAAATTTTGATCTTAGATTTTGGGGGGGGTCATGTCCCCTGTGACCCCCCCCTTCGGACCGCGCCTGACTTTGAAGCTTCTTTCTTGTTTAGGCTTGTATGTATAAAATTCTGTGTTTTTTATTTCAAGCTGTTTAACTATATCTCTGTATGCTTCAGATGTTTTAGGTTGGATTTTAACTTGGTCATTGTTAAGGACTTTGAGTTCATAGTTTTCCGGGATATGTTCATTCAGCAGGCTGATGAGTGGTTGTATGTTTTCAACTTTATCAACAAATATAGGTGGAGGCTTTATGGGTTTTTCACTTTGTTCTTGGCTAGCTTTTTGTGATTCGTCGTTGTCCAGTAATGCAAATCTATTTGATGTTGGTACTGGCTGAGCTTGGGACAGCCAATATGTATTCGGTTTAGATTGTTTTGATGGTCCCTTTATACCATCAGGGCTTGATAGTAATCTTTTCTTGCCCGTTACTTCTTTCGAAGCGTTCAGTGAACCTTGCATTAAGTTGGTTACAGGTTGCTGAGGTGTAGATATTGGGATCTCGCTAGCGGAGTAGGAGCGAGATCTGTTTTCGAACATTCCCTTATGGAATATTTGTTGGGTGAGCACCCTTGTAGGGGTGATAATTGATGGATTTGGTTGGCGCGTTGAGTTTTCATTATAAAGATCAGTCATGTTGTTCCCACGAGTAGGGTCGAAATATGGTCGCTTATGAGGTGACGCCCATCCTCAAAAGAAGGCTATTACTACGACGGGTCGCCTGGTACGTCGAGTTGGTCGCTAGGGGCTGACTCTCCTGTCAGTCATTCATCCTTTTGGCGCGCCCCGCACTGTAGGATTAGGGGTTTATTTTATAGAGGTTGACCTTCCTCGCAGCCCAAACGGCGAAGTTCAGACCCCCGTCCCTTAGTATAAAACTATAGGGTAACTAAAAACTGTGAAATAAAAAATAAAAAATTACAAACTCAAAAACCTGACTGCATAAAAAGTGAACTTTAATTATTAAAAAAGATGGAAACAAGTAACTTGTTTTAAAAGGATGACTATTAGACTGAATACTATAACAATCTCATGCAGTCGGAGGCATCTTCTTAAAAACAATAAGGACCGTTATTGCCTCCATACTTTTTTCTCGCAAATTAAAATGCTTTTAAAAGTGTCGTATTAAATATTTGGCCATCTTTCACTCATCAGATTTTTGTTGTTAGTTATGGGCAGGCGCGGTCGCAGCCAAAGACTTTGGGGGGGGGGGGGGCTCACAAAGACTACATATTAATTACACTTTATTGCACAAAAAACTGGTTAACGTTTACAGCTTTCGGGGGGGTCATGACACCCCTCGGACCGCGCCTGGTTATGGGATAGTAGCAGAGTAGACTTGCGCCACTAGCCGTCTTTGCATTACAGGGAAATTGAATCTAGCATACTCACTTTTCCTGCTCTTACATTCATAAAACTCCCATTTACGTGGAAAACAAAAGTAAAATCCATTTCCTGCATTGCTATTATTTCGTAATTTAAACATGTAAAAGATTATTACAATACCAAATAATATTCTAGAATACTTCAATGAGTACGCGGAAAACGTACCAAATGGTGAGTCGTGTAGGGCTCTACAGCGGGCGGCGATGGAAGCCGGCGTGTGTGTGGTCGGCGGCACACTGCCCGAGCGCAGCGGAGAGCACCTGTACAACACGTGCACCGTCTGGGACCACTGCGGGAATCTTATCGCGCAGCATAGAAAGGTAACAAGGCTATAATTTAGAATTTTTTAAACTGACCGGTAGTTCCAGAGATTAGCACGTTCAAACACACAAACTCTTCAGCGTTATTATATTAGTAGGTACAGAAGTATAGATTATTACTACCTTTAGCTCGCAGCTTCGTCCGGGTGGAGGTCATAAGTTATCCCACGAGAATTAACTTCCGGGATAAAATCATATATGTGGTAGGTAAACTAGGTTACCTATCTATCTCTGTGCCAAATTTCCGCATTTGGAATTTCATAAACATATTTTTTTTCGCATTTATAATATCAAACAGTACTAGCTGATGCCCGCGGCTTTGCCTGCGTGGAAGTCGATTATCGCGACCAAAAGTAATCATGAAATTTTGATTCCGTTCCCGCAACTCATGGCAACCTATTCCAGGGATAAAAAGTAGCCTATTCAGCTCAATTTTTAAAGTATTAAAATCGATATAGTTATCCCTATGAGATAGACATATGCTATCGCGGACTTTTCGGTAGAACTATATAAGACACAATTCCACCATACATTTTTTTGTTATATCTCAAAGGGTTAGGCAGTGTTTATTTTGAAAGCTCCCAGACGGCTTACCTATTCTTTTCCGACACATTCAGCAAATACCATAATATTTTAGCCAATGTGTACACAACAACTTGACAAATTATATATTACAACCTTCCTCGAGAGCCACTCTATCCATTGGCGAAAACAGCATGAAAATCGGTGCAGTAGTTTTTGAGTTTATCGCGAACAGACAGACGCGGCGGGGGACTTTGTTTTATAAAATGTAGTGATTATGCATGGAAATTCGTTCCTACAAACATTATATAGGCTATGTAGACTTCCAAAAAGTTTAATTTGTAAGTTTGGGATCGGCTGTCATGCAGAGTCGTCACGACGCAAAAAAAATTACGCCCATTCTACTCTTTCAAGTCAGTTTTGAAAAATGTATGATTCCATCTTGAATATTTACGATGAGGTTATGCCACGTTTTCTAAACTAAACGAATAAGATCTGTCATACAAACTATATATCCCTCTTTTTACCCTCAAAGGGGTTATTTTTTTTTAAGTCTTGTTTCTTTTACATTATTTGATTTATAGTTTATTGATACCAATTTTCGAGTTAATCAAGACACGCAGTAAAATCATCCCTTGTAAAATCAACTACCCTTTTACACCCTTTAGGGGTAGATTTTCGAAAAACCCTGATACACGTTATACGTATGATACGCATGAAACGAGTTTCGAGTTAATCAGACCGCGCGTTAAAATTCTTCCATAGAAACTTTGACACTCCGCAATCCTCCTTTGAGGGGTAGTTTAGAAAAACAATAAATGACCAACTTTATAATTTACTTAGATAAGTATTTGTGCCAAGTTTCAAGTTTATGAACTCAAGGAATAAGATTTTTCATACAAAAAAAAAACCCTCTACACCCCATACAGGTCGAATTTCCAAAAACCCCTTCTTAGTTCTCCCCTACGTTATAAAAGGAAGCCGTGTGCAAAACTTCACGTTCCTAGTCCTAGTATAGTTTCGGCTGTGCGTTGATATGTCAGTCAGTGTCTCCTTTTGATATATTACCTACTAGCTTTTGCCAGCGGCTTCGCCCGCGCGGAACTTTCATCATTTAACTTCCTTATGGGATGAATTTCGAAAAATCCTTCCTTATTCCTTGTCTACATTATAAAGGTAATCTCTGTGCAAAATTTCAGCTGTCTAGGTCCAAGGGTTTGGGATGGGCGTTGATGAGTGAGTCAGTCAGGACTTTTCTTTTTATTTATACAGATATAGATTACATAGAATAGATTGGCAAATCCTTCACGTCATCACTTCGCTTCCAGGTACACTTGTTCGACATAGACATCCCCGGTAAGATAACGTTCAAGGAGTCCGACGTGTTATCTGCTGGAGATCACATCACCACCTTCGAATACCTCGGCGTGAAGATCGGGCTCGGGATCTGTTACGACTTGCGATTCTTTGAGATGGCGCAACTTTTGTCTAAAGAAGGTAAGATTCTTATCAGATTTTTTGGGAAAGTAAAAGCTCTTCAAAACGCGATCGCTGACGCAAATCGCAAATCAACCAACGAACACGTACCTATAGACGTTCTCCCGTAAAAGTTAGGAGGTAATGCAATAAAATATACACGTTGGTTAAGTTGGGAGGTATTTCCCCATTTCAATTTAATGCTGTTGCGACTAAAAATACACTTAGGAGATTTCAGTAAAACATGCGAATAACGCCTTTAAATTCAAACTAATAAAAAAGTGAATTTCTCGAAAAATGTCAGTTAGGAGTTATTGGCACTTCGCCGTCGATATGGTACTTTATGCTCTAATTGTAACTCAAACCAAAAAACCCTTTGGTAGGACTGGTTGTCAGACTTTCGGGCTTGTTACTACCCGTGACCACTCTCAGACATGACCCATCCCTATTAGCAAGCAACTAATCCCCAAACCCACTCCAGGCTGTTCCGTTCTCATCTACCCTGGTGCCTTCAACATGACGACCGGCCCTCGTCACTGGGAGCTGCTGGGCAGATCGCGAGCCAACGACCTACAACTGTGGGTGGCGCTGGTCAGTCCCGCAAGAGACACGAAGGCTGACTATGTGGCGTGGGGACACACGATGCTGATTGACCCATGGGGGTCGGTGGTTAAGCAGCTTGATGAGAATCCTGGGATATTGTGTGCTGAAGTTGGTGAGTGTTCTAAAATGTCGAAAGCTCTTCGACACTTGCGTCGTATTTTTATCAGACTACGGCGAAGGAAGGGTTATGCTTTTGGCCGGTATGTGTGTATGTATATTCATCTGTGCCCTCGGAACTTCTAAACTACTTATTATAATTTGACAATGTGGTATTGTTGGAAGTGTCTTGATTATCCAATGACTATAGGCGACGTCACATCTACCAACAAAACAATACATTGATGCCGATTCTGTTGTACACCGAACTAAACTAACTAAACTATAACTCCTTACTTTTGACTATGAGAATCTTAACGCTATTCTGCAAAAAAAAATCTCTAAATTTAAAATCGAATTTGACAATAGCGACTCGCACGTGGTATGTTTTGTCTTCGCAACGTGGTACTTGTTTGCCCTATCCCGTGATTTTTTTTAGAGCCAGAGGCGCGCAGGGTTGGCAGCCTCGACGTGATTTATATGGAATTTTCACTATTATTTATGGAAAATATTAAAAATTATTACCCACATGTTGAGTTTTATATGTGTATTGGGGTACTATAAAGGGGGTCGAAATTTTCATTATTTTTACGATAGGACGCACCATTTTGGAGATATAAGCAAAAGAAAAGAAAAAAAAAAAAACAGTACCTACTATTTTTACACCAGAAGTCGAGGTGACATGACGGTGTGAATTTTAGTTCTTGACTACTAATTTCAATCCACACCTATTTATTTAATCGCGATTAAAAATAGTTGATTTAGTTAGACAACCAAAATTTTAGGTTGAATACAATAATGAAATTGACAACAACAGAATAGCAAAATTGCTTTTTTCACTAAACTAAAATATAGTTAAGTGGTGTCACTTTAGTCAATTTCAGAATGGGAAATCGTCGTTTGACAGGAATAAACTAAATTTTGGTGATTTTTAGTCTAGTTTAGAGAATTTTGTGACAACAGAATCGGCACCATTTTTTTTTTTTTTTTTTTTTTTGGTTGGGAAATCATCAAATAACTTCTCCCGCTCTGGGTGGAGCAGGAGGGCGTGTCAGACTTTCACTGACTAAAACCCACCCGTGTTCCTTCAGTAGCCCTTAAGCCAGGGGCTGTGGTGTCTCTTTCGAACAAACCCGCACCCCTGGCAGGCATCGGCCCTTGCGGGCCCCATCATTTTTTGTGCTGACATCTCTTTGAGGCGCGCGTGGAACACAACGCGCCGTCGACTTGGGCTTGGTCCTTACCGGACAGCGAGCTACCCATTACTCGCCGTCCGCAAGCCCATGCCTACGGTGGCCGGAAATCGGCCTGGGATTCCCGACGCCCAGAGCGTCTCCGTATCCTGCGGCGGCTGGGGTCGCGAGGGCGCATATGCTGCCTCTCCCTCACGTGCGCCGCCTCCCTCTTCGCGAGCATCACTGCTTCGCTGAAGGAGGTGACGGCTCCCCATGCCCTCTCGCTCCGTACCGTGGCCTGGACCAGGGCCGGACGCGAGAGATCGCCGCCGCCGATCGCCTCCACGAGGACACGGCGGTGCTCCGCCCAAGCAGGGCAGACCGCCACCGTGTGCTCCACCGTGTCCTCAGGGCGATCTTCGCAGTGGAAACACCCGGGCGTTTCCTCCCGCCCTATCCGAAACAGGAACCTCCCGAAACAACCGTGTCCGGTGAGGACCTGCGTCAGGCGGAAGGTGAGGACGCCATGCCGCCTCTCAAACCACTCCTCAAAGAGGGGACTTACCGCCGCAATCGTGGCGTGCCCAGCACTGGGTTGCGACAATCGCTCTCTCCATGTCACCATGAGATCCCGCCGGAGCTCTGTCCGCTGTGCCGCGATTTCCCGCGGCAGCGGACTTACGCCCTGGCGTTTGGCCTCCTCGCGCCACTCCCATATTTGCGCCAGGACCTTTGCCTCCAGATCCCATGGCGGTAATCCGGCAAGGAGGCCCGCCGCCTCGCCGGAGATCGTGCGATATCCTCGGATCATTCTGATCGCCATGACCCTATGGGACGCCCTCAACTTGCGAGCTGGTTGGCGCCTCAATGTAGGCGCCCACACCGGCGCCCCGTATAGGGCCATGGACCGCACGATCCCCGCGTAGAGCCTCCGGCAGGAGGCGTTTGGCCCCCCTAGATTGGGCAAGAGCCGCTTCAACGCAGCCCCGGCCCGCTCCAGTCTGGGAGCCAAACGGCGGAAATGCTCCGCGAAGTTCCACCGGCTGTCGAGGACGAGTCCCAGGTACTTCATCGTCGACTCGACGCCGATGTGAACCCCTCCCACCGTAATCTGGGAACCCGTCGGTGGCGCATTCCGAGGACCATGAAACCACATGGCCTCGGACTTGTGCAATGCCACCTCGAGTCCCAGTTGCCGGATCCTATCGACGATTGTCGCAACCCCTTGTGTCCCTAAGTCGGCCGCCGCCTGGTACGACCTCCCTTGCGCCAGGACCAGCGTGTCGTCAGCGTAGCAGACTACACTGACGCCGCCAGGGAGGTCGGCGCGCAGCACCCAGTCGTACCCGATGTCCCACAGATACGGCCCCAGGACCGATCCCTGTGGGACACCGCACGATATCTCTCGCCGGTTCCACTCTCCGAGGTGACCGGGGTAGATGACGGCCCTGTCCGTCAAATAGGCCTCGAGCACACGACAGAGGTAGGTCGGCATCCGGTGATACCGGAGTGCCTCCCTTATGCAACTCCAGGGCAGGGTGTTGAAGGCATTGGCGATGTCTAATGACACCGCCAAGACGACCCCACCCCGGGCCACAGCATCCCCCGTCGTGAGGGCTCGCACGCGCATGATGGCGTCCACCGTGGAGCGCCCCCTGCGGAAACCAAACTGGCTCTCCGCCAAATCCGGCCCCACCCGCACCAGCCGCCCGACGAGGCGGTCTGCAATTACTCTCTCAAAGAGCTTGCCCACCTCGTCGAGCAGCACAATGGGCCGGTAAGCGGACGGAGAGTCCGCTGGGCGCCCCGGCTTCTTAATGAGGACCAGTTTCCCCGTCTTCCAGCGAAGTGGGAACTGGCCCTCCTCCAAGCATGCGCTTAGGAGCCCTCTTAGTCGAGGCCCGAGAGCCTGCAAGGCCAGGACCCAGGCTTTGCCGGGCAAGCCGTCAGGTCCTGGGGCGGTATTTTTGGCATTCAGCCTACGTACCGCCACTCTCAGGTCTACCTCGGTCACCTCTGGAGAGTCGTCGTCGTCGTCGGTGTGGTCCGCATCGGGCACCGCAGGAGGCGGAGCCATAGGCGGGGGAGCGTGCTCCCCTCGCGAGGGGAACAGAGCGCTCACCACGCCCTGCACGAGCTGGGGCCGGAGACTCTGCGTCAGCGGGGGAGCCCACGGGCGGATCTTGTCCCGCACCGTTTTGTAGGGGCGTCCCCACGGGTCTCTGTTCAGAGTCTCCAGCGACTCCTCGCGGGCCACTACTCTGGCCCGCAGGATCTCGTCTCGCAGGGCGGTCTTCGCCACTCTGTACCCCTCGTACAGCTCCGCCTCAATGGCTACCGTATCCGGAGGGCGGATACGGAGCCTGCGGTGCCTGGAGTAAAGGTGTCGCGCAGCAACACACGCCTCGCGCAGTGCTGTCAACTGCGGCGACCACCAGTACACCTGGCGTGAAGCACGACCTGGCTGGACCCGGGGCATTGCCACGTCACATACGTCGGACATGGTCTCCCGGAACCACTCGGCCTCGTCGTTTATGTCGGCAGGCCTGTCCGGTGATGACACCCAGGCCTGCACGATCGAGGCTTCCAGGAGAAGCTCCCGGTCCAGCTGCTTCAACGCCCAACGCGGACCACACGGGGCCTGTCGGACCGGCGCGCTCGAGGTCTGGGCGGAGACGTCAAACCGGATGTACCGGTGGTCGGAATACGTCTCCACCCCCTCCATGACGCGCCAGTCGATGACACGCGGCGACAGAGCGGGGCTGGCGAACGAAATGTCCACCACCGACTCACCCCGCATCCGCACACACGTGGCGACAGAACCCCGGTTTAGGACGACCAGGTCTGCTTCCAGAGCCCAGTCCTCCACCATCCTGCCCCGCACGTTCGTCAGCCGGGAACCCCAAGCCAAGCTCTTGGCATTGAAGTCCCCGAGGACGAGCACGGGGAGGGAACGAAACCCGACGACGACGTCTCTCAACTCCGCAAGGGAGTTGTGGAACTCGGCGAGAGTTCGGCTCGGGGAGAAGTACACCCCTACCACGACAATCTCCCCGAACCGTGCTGCCACGCAACCCCTTCCCCTCTTGACACCCTCGAGGGTCGGGGTACCGGCGGCGGCCGACGAAATGAGGGTCACTGAGCCGCTCAGGTCCTCCACCCAGTCATCCCTGGGCGGGACAAAGTACGGCTCAGCGACCACGGCGATGTTAATCGACCACTGCGCCATGCTCTGGATCAACAGATCCTGAGCGGCGGCGCAGTGGTTGATATTCGCCTGGAGGAGGCGTAATGGAGCCGTCACTGACACTCCATATTACCCTCCTCCGGGGCCCCCAGAATCGGCACCATTGTAACAGTATTAAGCGATCTTAAGATTTAGGGCAAAATGGCATCCGACCACGGCTGTCCGATAGGAATATTTTCTTTTTCATACATTTTTATAGCGTGATTTTGCAGTAGTTGGGTTTTAGTTTTTGAACTAAGTTTTTCTGTGATTTGGAAATCAATTCCCGAGCCCCAAGATACATACTAACCTAGCTGTAGGTAATATTTTAAGCCACAACTGAAATTGGAACCTGGATAATACAGGATAAGTTTTTAACCAGTGCGCAAACTGTAACCATGAATTCAGCATATAATTCTAGTCGGTAATAAAAAAAAAATTGCTGTTTCATAGAAAAGTGCAACACCTACGCGGCCAAAATATATGGAACAGCTGGTTTTTTTTTTGTATCACCGACGAAAAATTTCGAGGTCTAGAATGATTATGCTGAATTCATGGTTACAGTTTGCGCACTGGTTAAAAACTTATCCTGTATACAAATGTATATTTCCAAAATGCTACGCTGCGTGTATATTTATATGTATGAACTACAAGTAGTTGTTCCGGGTCTGGCTGTTTGTGTATGTTTGTAAACGCACCCACAATACAGGAGAAATTCCTGGTATGGGGCAAAGTTTAGTCAAAAAAATAAAAACCAAAATTCATTCATCTTGTCGTCATATTGATAGACATTTCCATGAGGTCATTAATTGATAAAGCTTTTCTATAGGGGAACAGAATTTACTGTGACTTACTCATTGTAACAAGTCCAGCATGACTTGGGTACTCGATCGGCAGTTCAGATCGTACTTAATCGGCAGTTTTCAAAGTGTTTTTTACCCTGTTACTTGTGCATTTGACGATCTTATGACTGCGTCACTGAGCGGAGTTCGCGCAGCTGAATTTTGGGCCAAAGATGTTTGAATTTTTTTGCCATCGCTACGCTAAGAAGAATTTGTATCACAATTACTTCTTTCCAGATCTGAGAATGGTAGAAGAAGTCCGTAGTCAAATACCAGTGAGAAGTCAAAGAAGAACTGATATTTATGACACCGTCAGCCACCACGACTCATAGTACCAAAAAGTTTACTTTTAACAGATTTCTTTAAAAAAAATATTTGTAATATGAAAGGTTAGGGAATTCTCTACAATGATCGGACTCATTTAGGGTTGATTTTTCAAGCGTCGGGTAACTGTCATCTGAGGAATTACAGTTTGGCAGTTCTGTTTAAAGAAAATTGGCTTTTGCCAGCGGCTTCTCCGTGAAGGTCGAAAATTACCCCGCGAGGACATACTACCGGAATAAAAAGTATCCTATGTGTTAATCCAATAAAAAAAGTATCCTGTGGTTATAAACTATCTGTGTGCCACATTTCATCCACTTCCGTTCAGCCGTTTTTGCGTGATTGAGTAACAAACATACAAACTTTCACATAATTGTCAGACCGCCTTAATTATTATTCAGATAATAGTTTTCTGACCATTGAAAAATCAGCTCTTGGTTGTATTTATTTTTAATGTAATGCTGGAAAACAAGAAGTAAAACTATGTTACGATTAAACAACGTATTTTTCCTCTAAAACTTCTATGTATATAATATCTGTTTATGTATTAGGGAAACAAATCATATGATAATTGTATCATAACATCAGTATAAATACACAATCAATTCCATGTTTATGTATTATGCATAAACAGCATTTATGCATAAATGTATTTGGTTGCATTTATTTATTAGAGAGAAAGACTCATACCATTGAGAAAAGGCCTAAGATAAAGATTTAATTCTTCTATAGAAATAGGAAGAGAACAAGAAGTACAATTATTATTAAAATATATTTTAATATAACATGTACGTTTATTAAACAATTTTTTTAAATCTAATATATTAAATGTTACTATTTTATATGTTATTGTGATAACGTGTTTTATTAAAGTTTTGAATTTCTGTAAAGTTTGTGATTTTTATTTAAATATGTTTGTAATATTTGTAACACTTCTTCGCCGCAACCCCAGAAGAGTGTGAAACCGCTCCCACCTGTAAAAAGTGTTTAAAAGCTTCTGTAAACTCGTATGTCCTGTAACTACCATATGAACATCGAGAGTTACAGCTCAACACAATGCACATAGACGTATAGGGTGGTGGGGGCATCGTTGGTATCATGGATTTAGTACATTATTCTCATTTCCGTACAGTCGCCAGCACGTCAAGCTATCCCAAACTGTCAAACTTTCCCAATTGAACATAAACCTTATTCCTTTGTAATAAAGTTGAAAAACTATCAAAGAAATTTGACAGATTGGGGTAGCTTGATGTGCTGGCCCCTGTACATCAATCTCAAGCCTTTCTGAACACCCTGCGTAGAAATTTTAAGTATGTTATCAAAACAGAAAACACTGCTGTTTCGTAGAAAATGTATGGAATAGCAATAAAAAATATATATATTACCGGTCAAAAATTTCATCGCGAGTTTCTGAAATATCAAAGAGAAGAGAGGCGGGAGAGAATGTTGCAAGGAGATAATTTATTTAAGAGTTCTATCGCATTTGACAACAATTCCCACTAAATTGAAACTTCACTAAGGTTGAAACGATCTAGCATAAGTAGACGATGTAGTTTTATGACTTGCAAGTGACTTTCGGTGATGCATTCTATACTGTCAACCTGTATGATCCCACTGCTGAATAAAAGTCTCCCCCATTTTTCAGGTCTTTAGGTCTAAAACAGAACTGTCCAAGTTTCCATATATTCCAAAACCGTCCTGCAGGTAATACAAAACTATTTGACTGACCAAAAAGAAAAATGACAGTTTACCATGGCCATAATTGTGTATGTATAGTTTTCCATCCTTCTCCTCTGGCTCCAATCTGATCGCATCTCGCGAGGGCCTCAACCCAGCCCAATGTTTTACTATTTCCGCACGCTGGAAATTTGAAATATTATTTTAAAGACATTGAAAAGAGCAACATTTAACACAGTGGAGCAATAACTTAAAAAAAAATTACCGAGAAAGCAGTCGAATCTTTTCAAAACATTCACCGGTGAAACTCGACCAGCACCCTAATTGCGTAACTCACGATTCATCATAATCTGTATCGATTTGAAACGGATTGTTAAACCATTGCTTCATATGTTCGAAAAATGTGTCTGTTCGACAACATAAATAACGCAATGAATATTGTTTAACTGTGAAGACGAAACCAATTATGATCAATCGTGAGTTACGCAATTAGGGTGGTGAACCAAGCTGGCTGTGACGTCGTTAAAAGATCCCATAGATAAATATCACGTCTCTCTACGTCTGTCTCTCCCAATGCCTACTCTAGGATGCATCTCCGTTACGGCTCGTAATCTTTCTCTAGCCTAAGGGCACGTTTTCCTAACCAATTGCGCGTCCCGGTCAACGCCTTGTTGTTCATTGGTCTCTGTAGCAACATGAGGCCTCAGGGGCTAGTGCAAATCTTGGGGTTCATTCGATTAATCGAGTCTGGTCAAACTACACTGGGGTCAGTGCAGTTCATTTATTCATTCATTAAAAATTATACCTTCTACCTACATATATGCTTGTATTGCCCAAACGCTAAGCAGTAGTGTGAATACAGCTACATCCACATTTATATCGTCAGTTATGTTTAACGAGTCTTTCGATAGCAAGAGAGTCTTTTGCCAAATCTTGGCAAAGATTCTAGCTGTTTTAGAATGTTTAGTACCCCAAAATAGAAATACTTTGTAGTTAACAAAAAGAGGCGCATCCATTAGGTATTATTAAAATGTTCAATAATATTTTTAGGAAAGCAAAATGGGATTTATTTGAGGTTCATTTAAATATATGCCTTACTTCGAGTCCAGGCATAATTTTCTTGCATCCGTTCAGTATGAAGTCGGTGTCTTTTGGATCTATTTCTGTGTTGAAGTCTTTTTGATGAGTACCTCCTAGCACAACTGTTTGAGCGCTGAAAATAAAACGTTTTTTTGCCTTGGATAATAATTAATGAGGATACAAGGAGAATGTGGAAGACACCCAACATCCTTTCTTAAGCCTTATGATTAAGGAAAGCAGCTAGTGTGCTTTAGAATTAGATACATATTTTCCCTTTTATATTCTGCGGGGCACTTGCGTAACACACTAACAGTAGAAATGGCTTTAATTTTTAACAGCTTTAAAAAAGGAGGAGGCTCTATGTTCGACTGTATGTATAATTTTTTTATCTTTTTCACCAATATATCTCCGGCAAATGTAAATCGATTTCGAAATGACTTTTTTTTTTTAGGGTACTTAGATGGGATCCAATATTAATTTTAGTAACTTTGCTTGGGTAGTTTTTGTGTTAGCTTGGTTAATTGTGTATTGTGTAACACAATATCAATCACAATCTGAATTATTTTGAAGATATTAAATCTAATCCATGGCTTCATATCTTGTCTGTTAGACAAAGTAAATAACGCTATGAAGTCTCAAAAAACTATTTCCAAAAAAAAAAAACTACTTCCAAAAAAATCACTACAAATAGAAAAATAACTTCGGAATTCGGTGTCTTTGGGGCTGTATTTTAGTTTTTTGGCAGTAAGTATTAAAAATAATGAAGATAGACAAGATGGATTAAAAACGTATTAAGTAGCTGAAAAGGCCAGTGGACATTGTAAATACGATCAAGGAATTTGTACAAGCGTTTAGATTATACAACTTACTTCGGTATGATATAGTTTCCGCCTTCTTCATCAATAACTACTTGATTGATCCATGGAGCCTTTACCTATGAAAAAAATTGTTTGTTATTACTTCTCATTTATTTATCATTCACTGCACATCATATTATACAGGTTAAAAACTCAACCACTTCCACATCCACTGGTGGACATAGGCCTCTCCTAAGCACCGCCACTTTTCCCGCGGCCTACACCAGGTCTTCGGTCCACCTTGTTCTCACAAGGCCTTCCAACACTAAATCTTCCGGTACGCAGTCGTCACTCTAGAAACTTTCGGCCCTATCGGCCTCGTTCTGCGAGCAATATGCCCTGCCCACTGCCACTTAATTCTGATAATTCTTCGGACTATGTCCTTTTCTCCTACGGTCTCTTCTTTTCTGGTTCGATCGCGTAAGGAAACTCCAAGAAGATATTGAAGATATTGCGTAGCTTCCCGAACGCTGCCCAGCTGAGTTGGATTCGACGATTTACCTCTTCTCGAAGTTGGACTTACCTAACTGGACAGTTTGTCCTAGATGAACATAATCGTCCACTACTTCGAGGGTATAGTCTCCGAGCTTCATGACAACGGGCCGGTTGACAACGGCTGTAGACACTCCCAACTTTTCTCAAGAAAAACCTCTATTCTTCCTTCTTTCCTCATTCCTTTAGAATATTTCAAATCATACTTACTCTCAAAACTTGTCCTCTAATAGGCACGACTTTATCATCAGGTACGAGATACCTGGCTCCAATACCAGTACAATTCACCACCACATCATATTGATCTAACAGTGGGTCCCGTAAGGATGTGATCTTCGCTTGTTTGACCTTGCCGTTAGCTTGTTTAAACCGTTGTAGTAGGTGGGCGAGAAGGATGGGTGGTGAGCTTACGAATGTTGTGAATGTTTGGCCGGCACTGGAAACAATAGAGTAGGTACATAGTGTTGAATCTAATAAGGATTTTATGTGACTACTGAAGATCCCAAGGTAGCTTATTCAATCCAATACACTACAGCAAGGACAGGGTTTTTTTTTTTACTATACTCAATGACAAGACTTGGGTCATGGCAGTCGCGTACCGGGTTTTTAAATACTCGGAACTGTATCTCGTGTGGTCTTGCTCCCGCGTTTTCTAAGTGCAGTTCTTTGGAATCTTCACATAAATTCATCACACCCCAACATTGTTAGGAAAGCAGATGATTACTTCACATGCTTTCTTAACTATATTGGGGTCAGCTTCCAGTCTAACCGGATGCAGCTGAATACCAGTATTTTACTTCAACAACCCAGTTATTGGGTAATATGATACCCCTTGGTAAGACTAGTTGTCAAAGGTTCGGGCTTCTGACAGCCAGTAGCAACTGTCAAAGATCCACCAATGACAGCAGGGACCAACGGTTGAACGTGCTTTGAACGGGTCTGTATGTAAAGATGGTCAACCATCCACCGACCAACCGCGGCAAGCGTAGCTTAACCTGATCGGTTAAACTGTGCGGCTATTATAACAACTTAGCCACAAGCCCCCCAGTACGCCAGACAAGAGCATATTTTACTGAGCCGCAAACTCCTCGCCAACAGAAAAGATATGATGCAATAGAAACTACCATACCCAAAACTTATTTATGCATTGAACAAACTTCACGCCGTTGATCTATAACATCTCATCTCATCAAGCCTGTTGTCAGAGAGCAGAGGTGTATTTAGGAATGTGTATTTATTCATTGAACTACTTACGTATATTTCCCAGAAAAGACTTTACTTAAACCTTTCAGATCTGTATTATCGAGCACATGATAGCCAAACACTATATGAGCCCACTGAGCCTTACAGAACTTCTCCTTAGTCCTGTACAGGTTGTATATGGGCATCATACAAACACCATAGCCACCGGTTTTCCATTGATCATGTAGGAAACTGTATGTTTCGCCGCCCCATTTTCTGAAATAAAATTTTAAAAGTTTAGTCAGTTTTTGTAGGTATTTTTCAAAACAGTATTTTGTATTCTTTATTTTTTTTAAGTGATATTTGGACCTTGTGAATGGTGGATGGACTGTGTGAATGATGATATGATTAGAAAGTTGGTGGCTACCGAGATCACGACTAATAGAGGAGTATGGAAGGAAAATACATTTTGCACCGACCACAAATATTTACCTATACTGGGATTAAGGCTGGAGAATGATGCTCTGATATTTGAACCGTATAAGGGACTACACACACTTATTTAGTTCTGTTCAGCTTTTGTCCACAGAAAACAACGATCTTGTATAGAGTCCGTTCAGCTTTCCGCGGTTGCATGGATGCGTACGCATCTCATACAAAGTCTCTAAACCGGTAGTCATCACTGTCATCATCTGCTCCGATGGTGTCGCGGTCACAAGCGTGATTGTTGGGTGTTGGTTCCCGAAAAAGTGGGGTCATTATAAAACTTTCATTGGTCAATCCATAATCTGGATGTAAGTATGCTCTCCTCGTGTCTCCGCCGAAGTCTTAACTTCTACCTTATTTTAAACGACGCAAAAGAGGAGGAGATTCTCAAGTCCATGCGTATTTGGTTTGTGGAATTCTATGATCAGTACTTAAATTGCAATCTTATCTTAATAAGCAGATGCGTTCTTTGCATAGATAAGAGAGGATAAGCATAAGAGACAGAACTATTTGCATTCCGTAATCAAAGCTGTAAATACATATTTATCTAAAAGTGGTCTAGGAGGCTTTTTATAATAAATAGTGTATCGATATCGGTACATGGAAAAAGAAAACGTTATGCGATGACCCTAAAGGACAAGGGACAGGGTCGGGGTACGATGATGATGAATTAATGCAAAACACGCTCAAGATCGTAGGTATACTACGAAAAGTACAGACTAGTGATGCGTCCCTCACTCATGAGGCCCCTCATTTGAGGTACTCGTGATCGCAAATTGAAAGAGTTACTCGAATTTCAATATTGAACCACCTCATTCCTCATCACCCCTCATTTAAAAATTGACATTGACATTATTGACAATAAGAAATCGAGGCAAGCGAGTTCGTGACTCGCGAATGAGGATTGAGTAATTGAGTGAGCTCAGTGAGCGAATGAACCGACTCAAAAATTGTATGGAGAATTGAGAATGAGTGAGGTGAGGTGTGATCTTGAAGTTTGGACAATACCGTGGCACAGTAACATTATTTAAAATTATTTCAGCTACGATTAATTATTACCAACATTATTATTAACTCTAAAAGCATTAGCATTAGATTGGTAATAAAGGGTCATTGATTCGTTTATTTTGGCGGTCTAAAATTTATAAGCGAAAGAAAATGATGTGTGTGAGAGAGTGAGGACGTGAATAATCGGATTATCGGAGAGTCGTGACTCGTGAGTACTCGTGAGTCGTCGTTGCACCCGCCCGCCTCGCTCACTTGGAGCTTCGTTTGAGTTCGGCTCGGGCTCGCGAGTCGTGAGGCGAATACGCCGTCGTACGATTCCTCACCTCAAATGAGGGGTCCCTCGTGAGGACCTCACGAAGCAAATTGAGGGGCTCCCTCATCCTCACATAAAATTGATGAGTTACCCATCACTAGTACAGACGCCAGCACATCAAGCAACCCCAATCTGTCAAATTACTTTAATAGATTTTCAACTTTATACCATCAGCATAAGGTTCATATTCAACTGGGAAAATTTGACAGTTTGTGGTAGCATGATGTGCTGACGTTTGTGCCTTTGCGCTTAAAAAAGTTTGTATTTTCGGCTGATATTTATGCCGTGTTCCGAAATGCAACAAAAGTGATAATATCGCGAACCCGACCAAATTGAATAGTCAAAAAATTTAAGAGCTATCAGATCATTAGTACTGATTTTTATTTTGGTTGACTTCGCGATATTATCACTATTTGTCTAATACGGAATGCGCCCTTAAAAACAATGAAAGTATTTCCGGAACGCATAGTGCGGCACTATGTAGTGATTATTTATGCCCACAGCTCATTGGACATACGGCAGACGTGGCCCAGCCGTCTCACATCGGCTTATGCGGCTTTTTGTGCAACATCAGTAATATGTGTTATGGAGCGCAGTGGTGTTGTTCATGTGGGTATATAAAAATATCTAGCTCAGCACGGTACATACTCTAGCAGGTTGTAGGGAGTACTTCCACATAAGTACGGGTACCACAATCCGCCGGAGCCATCACCAGTTGTGTTCGGAGAGAATTCGCTCGAAATCAGCACTACCTGGAATTGAAACCTGGGAAGTTTTAAAATAAGCAAAGTCGATCAACTTATCGGTCCAATTCTAAAACATCAGTCAAAAGTCATTAAGTCTCAGCCAGTCTTGTAGCGACAGAAAAACATAACGTATCATTTGACAAATCGGGAGTTAGCATAGGTATGTCACACACAACATAATGATGTAACCAACTTTTTGTAACAAAATCTTGATTTTAAAAGAGTGTCCATGGAGTTTCTTGCCCGTTCTTCTCCATAGGTACCTACGCTTTGGAATGGGCAACTAGCTTCATCTTTCTAACTTACCGACCTTGACAATTCAAAAGTGCCTGTAATTGGTTTATTTGAAATAAATGCTTTGAGTTTGAGTTTGAGTTTGAGTCACTGCTTGATAAAGGCAGGGGCGTAACCGCGTAACTAGGGTGAGGCAGGCAGGGCAAGAAACCTAGGCGCTTATCGAAGGGGGGCGCAAAATGTCGCCAAATATTAAAAAAAAAAACATCAGTAAACCTATGTATATCTAAGAAATCTGAAGAGAATATATTGTGTAGTATGGGGATGAAAGCGTATTTCCAAATCTACCTATTTCTATTCAAATTGCCAGCGATTTTTAGCAAATTAAAATTAATACCTTCATTAGTGAAGGGAAGAATAATTGGTCAAGAAAGTTTTTGCGACCTAGCTTTGCTCAGTGTCATCATCATCATTTCAGCCGAAAGACGTCCACTGCTGGACATAGGCCTCCCCCAACATAGGCTTAATTGCTCAGTGTAGGCCGAGAAGATAAGATACGAAGGGGCGCGAATGTGATGCGTGCCCTAGGCGCCATTTTCTATTAGTACGCCCCTGGATAAAGGCGTTCTCATAAATAGGTTTCGAACAAAAACTGAAATGGCAAGAACACAGAAATCCTGCCATTATTATGTATTTACTAAATGTTTAAAAATAAGAGTCAAATTTTACTTACATCAAAATCCTTGTATTTTTCTTTAATTTTAACAGCACAGGTGAGTCCGTTCACTCCGGCGCCTATCACAGCAATTTTCACCATTTTTTATATTATACTTGGATTTGTGTGAGTGTAGATCCAAATAGTTTGAAACAGGGCATCTAAATGGCCTTTATTATTGTTTCTGCGAACTATTTATCTTATCTCTAGAGTTCAGGGGTGGATAAACAATAAATATTATAATGCCTTATTTATAGTCGCCTTGAATCTTCACAAAAGAAGAGTGAAAGAACACTATCTCTCCACTTTGTCATAAGTTGCATTTGTATTTATTATTTAAATTTCATTATAATTACATATATTTTGTTGATATTTATATCAGTAGTATGTATGTATGTATATTCTTATATGATATGTGTATTTATAAATTAGATTATTTTTTGTGCTATTAAGTTTTCCCTTCTGTTATTATTACACGCGTTGTCTACATCTTTGTTATCTTCTCTCATATCGCAGGTGTGCTGGAAGAGATTTCTGTAGAAATAAGCATTACCTTTGTACGTATTTTTCTGTTCCTTTATTCTTGTCTGTTTATATATGTGTGCATAAATGGTTAAACAAATAATAAATAATTTACTAAGAAAGCTACTAAAATTTACTAAACTGTACATTGAATAATTTAGAAAAAAGTTTCTAAAGAAACGAGTCTGATACCGAAAATATCGTTTTTAGAATTTTTGACGGTTATCCTAGATGTATGTTGTGGGAAAAAGCTAAGCAAAAACGGCTGAACGGATTCGTATGAAATTTGGCACAATCTGTTTTTAATATCGATTTACACCTGAGGAACTTTTAATCCCGGTATTCCGTTCCCGTGGGATATTTTCCGACATCATGCGGGCAAATCCTAAAAAGCTAGTACTACTAATATAAACTTTTTTTTTAATGTGATTGGCTTGCCTTTTACCACTATCTCTCCAGCTGTTGGTAAGCGATGATGCAAGCTTATCTAGAATTAGACTATTCATACTGCTCAACGCCAGCAGTCTGTACTCAGTGGGATACGCGGACGACATAGCAATTTTAATCTCGGGGAAATTTGAGGGCATCTTGTGTGATCTCATGAGAAGTGCCTTCAAAATAATCGAGAGTTGGTGCACGAAACACGAACTATCGGTTAACCCCTCGAAAACAGAACTAATAATGTTCACCAACAAAAGAACCCTGGGACCCCATAGGCTTCCAAAACTCTTCAACACAGAACTAACACTCAAAGACGAAGTCAAGTACTTGGGGGTGATCCTTGACAGCAAACTGCTCTGGAACAAGCATCTTGACTACAAACTCAATAAAAGCACAATTGCACTATACCAATGTAAAAAAATGTTAGGAAAAACATGGGGGCTTTCTCCGAAGATTACCCTGTGGCTATATAAAGCGGTGATCAGGCCAATGTTGGCTTATGGCGCTCTGGTTTGGTGGACGAGGACCGAGCTCTCAACCACCATTACTAGACTACAGCGCTTCCAACGACTGGCCTGTTCAGCTACCACTGGCTGCATGAGAACCACCCCAACAGCAGCCATGGAGATAGCCCTTCAATTAACTCCCCTGGACCTGTACATACAGCAAGAAGCCGCACTAGCTGCTATCAGGCTAATGCATCTGGGCATATGGGGCAAGAATTTAACCAGCCCACACGCTAAAATCCTGGACCGGGCGATTGAGTACCAGCCACTCATCGCTGCCCCGTGTGATAGAACACCAAACCAACCTATGTTCAACAAAAACTATATTATACAAACAGTAGAGGAAGAAAGGGATCAGTCGGGAGCCAATGAAGTGCGCATCTACACAGATGGCTCAAAAACACAAAACGGTTCAGGTGCTGGCGCACACTCCCTTGACCTCAACATCAACTTTCACATACCGCTAGGCACACACAGTTCAATCTTTCAGTGTGAATGTGTTGCCTTAACACAAGCCGCTACAGCAGTAAAGCGCTTAGGCATCCGGAACTACGGCATTAAATTCCTATCCGACAGCCTATCTGTGCTCAAAGCTTTAGAAAACAAACAAACTAACAACAAACTAATTTTTGAGCGCCATCTTGCCCTGGAGAGTTTATCGACGTCCAATCGTATTGCACTCCAGTGGATCAAAGGGCACAGTGGATCTTTAGGCAATGATGCCGCAGATGAACTTGCGAAGAGAGGCTCTGATATGAAAGTGCTAGGCCCGTACCCACTTCTCCCCCTGCCTTTCTCACAAATTCGTGCGTGGATTCGCCAAAGGTCGACCGAACTCCATAACAACAGATGGTCACGGGCAACAGACTGTAGACAGTCAAAATTGGCTTTGCCAACTGTACACCCGCGATTAACCAAAAAACTTCTCAGCCTGAGCAGAAATAACCTTAGAATAATAATAGGAACAATTACGGGCCATAACACCCTTAACAAACACCTTTTTAACATAGGCGCCACAGACAGCCCGCTTTGCAGGGGCTGCCTTGACGCCGAGGAATCAGCCGCCCACGTCATCCTGGAATGCGAGGCCGTGGCTTCTCAACGCGAAGAAATCCTCGGAACAGTGAGGTCGCTCCGCGAAGCCTGTGAAGCTCCCAGGAAGCTTCTGTGCTTTTGGGCGGAGCTAGGCTGGCTCTGCTAGCCAGCATCCCCACGCACAACGGACCGAATGGGAGTCTACGTGCGGAAAAGGGAGTCCCATCATCATCATCATCATCATAGACTATTCATAATAAAATGAGGTGAATAGGGATGCAGGGGTGAATCGGGACGAAACTTTAAAAGGGATTTAACATTGAAATAATATACATATTTAGTTTGCTACCAACAAGGACACGTCATCGAACACCAGTGTTATCGTAGGAATGCTGATCACAACTGCATAATTTAAACTTTTAAAATTATTTCAACATTCCAAATCAATTTTAAAGTTTTATCCCGATTCATCCCTGCAGCACTATTCACCCCGTTCTATGGTACTGTAGAGGTTGTCTCACTCTAAGCAACCAACTTTGCTAAAGGAGCATAGTCTTCGCAAAGGGTGTTGAGTTGACACCATTGGTTCAGCTTATAGTTGGGATCCTTTACCTTCATTCACCCCAAGTCACCACCAACTTTGCTAAAGGAGCATAGTCTTCGCAAAGAGTGTTGTGTTAACACTGCTGGTATGGCTTTTGATTGAGGACCCACGAGTTTTCGTCAGCTGTTATTGAATGAATAGTAACATGTGAGGAGTCGATACATTTTTAAAGATTAACCTCTGGAGTATGGACATGATTTAAATTGTGTTAATGTACGTTGACGGTCCAACTTCTCAACCTTTTCCTTCCCTCTGACTTAATGCCGTCCGATGGAGCAAAAGATTTTGATGTTAAGGTCTTCTCTAATTAACCCTTCTGGACTGATGTGAACTGTCACATCAATTTGTTTGCACCCAGGAGGAGACGTCGCGTCTTTTCCTCGGGGTTTTGGCGTGACGAGGTTCAAGCATGACAAACTTAGTTTTTTTGGGTGCATATTGGCACGAATTAATATTTAACTTTCGCCGGCACTTATCATAGTGTCTGACTCGCGGTTTGTTTGTCCTGTCCTTGAGCCTTCTCTTTTAAGGGAGGTACCTCACATTATAAAAAAAATGCCCCCGAGTTAGGTAAATAATTCTTATAGGTTTAGGTAGGTAGGTGCCTCTTAATTATTCGAACGCTGTGAATAAAAGTTTTGTAGCTTGTGGCTATCTTCATCCTTTTATTCAAGGGTGGGCGTAGCTCATGTAGAGGTTGTCCGCCTCACGAGCGACCTGGCTGCCAATATTTAAGGTGTGTCTATGTTCGAATAATCGAGAACGTTTTATCTTTGGAATGTCAAATTATTTTACTTGGGTTTTCTTGCGGAAGCTTCAGAATTCGATGGTCAGGCGCGACGTCCGCATGAGCTAATTCTTGATTAAAGGTGGAGTCCCACCGTTAAAAGACCACCAACTCTTTTATTTC